>CM074513.1:37968606-38598329 GCA_037379345.1 Perna viridis | reverse complement strand
CAACAACAAAAAAGAAAAAAAACACGCATAGGCATGTGTATGATGTCTTAAATAGGGTACGTTGTAGCGATCTTTGGATCGCTTATGATGTTGACCAGGGTACCAGATTAAGCAACTGGCAATGCATATTCATAAATATCGGATTGACTGTTAACTGTTGGGGTTTAACGCCCGAGCAGTAATATTTCAGCTATATTCAGGCGATGAACATGAAATAGGTGATAAAATGAACATGAAATGACGATGAATGAAAAATGGAATGGAACACAAGGATAATGGGGTCGATAAATTTTGATTGCCACTGGAAACACGGAGAGGTGGGAGACGTCGGGCAATTAAGCCTCCTGTGGTGGAGACCTATGGTTCATATTCCGGGAGAATACCACAGAAGGGTTCTTTAACGTGTCAGGAACGATACATATTTCCCAACACGTTGCACCACTATGGTTTGCGGTCAGGTTTTCCGTAATATGGCCTGACGACCCCAGCATGAAGCATGCCAGGGTTACCCCATTCCACCACCTGGGGCACACAACCCAGTTGCTCTGAGCACTATATAGTCGCCTTTTACGACAAGCTTAGCGCTGTGCGGACCCGCACGGGGTATATCGGGGTCGTGCTAATGTATAATGACGTATAATTTATAGTTTTGTAAAGAGCTCCCGTGCCTGAATCGTAAACTGGGTAATGTTCAATGCTAACCGATCATTTCATGTAAACTTCCCGTTCTCGTACATGCAAGAAACACGCGTAAAACACACGTGTATGTTACTTAAGAAAGTACTGAAATTACGAGTGCAAGAAGTTGCTAACAATATTAGCGACTTAAAAATGAAAGTTCGAAATCTGACCCTGGAAGTATTACATTGAACTTATTTTTAGTCAGACGTTTTCTGGTATTTTGAATAACAGACTTAACAGATTAACAACCAAATCGCAAGCTGGCTTCAGATAAGGGTTTTCAACTGTTGACAATATTTGTGTATCGTAATATAAATACATTGTTTTATTCTCACATAACCTGATCAAAAATTAAATCAGTTCTTGAATACTTCCCAATTCAATAACGTTTTGAGTAAGGCCACATCTTCATTTGGAGTGGAATCAAGTAAAAAAATTAAGTAGCAGTCTTCATAAAAATCAGACGGAAGGTGATTCATTTGTGTCAAAAACTCACTCAACTCCCAATTAATTCTTCTTTGGAAAACTATTCTGATCACATAACCAGTCTCCGTTTTTCATTTAGTCGTTGTGCTTATGAGATAATAACCATATAAATTGTACATGAAATTGACACTTTGTAAGAGTTGTCTTTCTTGATTTGTTTTGATTTGGTTGGTTTTATGGGAGACGAATGATATGTAATTAAGTACCAGTCCATATATTAAAATTCAGACACTGCCAGTAGTAATATGATTCATGGTGTAAAATAGCCAACTGAACAAACGATGGTTTTTCGGTCTACCTATGCTATATTTTCACATAACAAAAATCATTTTCGTATTTAGATCTGCGATTTGGGAAAAATCCTATATATAAGGGTGCTTTAAATTTTGCTTGCATATCCAACTTTGGAACAACTAACGCGTGTCTGTATACCACTTCGCGGCTCATAAAGCATAAGCTGTCCCAAAGTGCATTAAAACTGCCTAAAAGTTAAATCAATCCTAACGAATTTTCAATGCGTCTCTGTTGGAAATAAATCTACTTTGAATCAAAATAATACACTTTGATTTAATGTTGTTCAAAACAAATATTTTGGAGACTTGTAAAGGCAGCATTTGATAAAACCAAAAAGGAGTTTAAAATGGTTCTGAAAAAATTAATAAGAAAAGATAAGATTAGTGTAAAAATTAGAAACTTTTTTATACGTCAATATCTTGGTTTATCAGTCTTCTGATTGATCGCTATTCTGATGTTGTTTAATTAACCAATTCGTCAGAGAGTAGTAATATGTATAATATTCTATCATAATGTCTATAAAAGTGGTATCCCTATAAATTACCGATGTTCAAGTAATATTTCAGATATCAATTTGGTATCACAGCAATCATTTCCCTATTAGAGCAAAAACGCCACAATTAAGAACCGCTGCAAATCTACTAAAGTGATGCGCAGTGCTATACTTCCTGAGAAAGCACTCCATCCATACATTTATATGAATTTAGATACATTGAAGTGTAGATAAGATGTCGGGTTCTTGATTACTCCCGCCAAATTAACACTATAGGATTTCTGTTTCCCGCAGACAATGTCTTATAATGAAATATTAATGAAATCACATAAAAACGGTAATGCAAACCTTCCCTGATTTAAATCCTACAGTTTTAACAATTTGAACCGGTTTTATTTTATTACAGGATATTGGAATTTCGTATTAAGGTAAATCAAGGGTAAAACAGGACTTGCTTTTAAAATCACAAACATGGTATTGTGCATTTTAGATAAGTCAAGAGAAACAATGATTTTAAGCTTGTAGTTTTTATAAAATGAGATAAGTAAAAAACTCTTAAAAATAAACTGGGTATAAATAGACCAACTACAGGCGTACACAGATATTATTCTGGGCGAAGCAAACCAGACGTAATTTTTGAAGGAATTAACTAAACAATCCAGTCGCTATATTATGCTCTCTTCATTCATTTCTTGAGAGCAAACAAATATTATAAGTAGCCTCCCTATTCCGTACATGCATTTTTGTCGAAACGAGTGTGTCTACTGCTGCTTGTATCGTGAGTAAAAGAGAATCGGAAACGAAGTGGGAATAAATTATACGGGTTAGGAATACAAGTAAAGAACATTTTGTGATATTATATCAATTATTTAAGGAATGGCTGTTATATTTTTCGGTCTACAAAAAAAAATAAATAAAAAATAAATAAATAAATAAAAATAACGTCAATCACGTGGTGCACACTAAATAGCTTGCGCAGCGTGTTAGTTTTAAGTCTGCAACACGGGCATATGAATGAATGGAATTCCAACTCTTACGTAGCAAGAGTAGGATTTACCCATGTATCTGATTTTTGATTATCAAATCTTTCAACTATGAGATGGTGCATATTATTAGTAATATGAAACTTGTACCATGTTATCCCTCAGATCACCACGGCAACTTAATTCTTGAAGAAGATGAATATTTGTTAACAATTACTCTTCTGAAGTAACTTGACTAATATTAAAAGATTCATATAATTATTAAGAAACGCATTCATTTATTCTTATCCGTTTTTAAATGCTTTTTTTTAGAATTGTTATCTTCATGAAAGTAAGCTTCCTCTTGTATTTTAATGTTTTCCCCGATTTTTCATTTCAGACTTGTGGGACGTGAAACATCGAAAAAAGTACAAATATTCCGTCATACCATGGAAGTATAATATCAAGATATACTTCCATGATCATACGTATAAAAAACACCATACCTCACTCCGGCGTCAAAGAAGACCAGCTGTGGACTGTCTGAGAAATTTCCGATAATTGATATGTTTATCTTGGTAGCATCAATCTATTCTATTTGGTTAATGTGTTATCACTCTTGCACCGTACGTATTGTTTTAATTTTTTAATGAACTTTTATAGCACGTAACAATTAATTGATATTAATTTTGGGGAGCTTTTTAATTTCATTTTTGATTTGATTTTTGTTTTTGTTTAATTTTTTTGTTTTATTTTGTTTTTGTTTGTTTCCATATTAAGTCGGGGAGATACTACCATGGTAAAGACTGAGTAAAGCTGAATATAAATTGAGAGGGTGGGGTGAAATCACGTGAATAAATGTGCTGGTCAGATACATTAACCTGATCAGACATTTACAAATACAAATAATATGGAAATGTCACTCGATGGTGATAAGAAATGAGTGATTCTGAACACCAGAAATGGAAATGACAAAAGCCATAAACGAGACATCCAAGAAAATAATGTAGTGAGTAATTTGTCCTTTTAACATTGTACGTATTATTTCAGTCAAGGTTTCATAACACGGTTGGTGCTTGCATTTACCAAAAAAGGCAACTTTCAGCATCAGATGGTATGCACCACGACAGCACAAGAAACATGTTGGCCATCTTTAAATTATTTTCCTCCATTTTTTTTTTCATTTAATTAACTAAACTGAAAATGACAAGATTCGCACTGATTACATGCGTGTCCCCCTTGGACGATGTTCGTCACATCATTTGTCAAAGATGTCCCTATAGGACCACTTCCAGACGTTCAATATCGTTCTTTCAATTGCAGGATAAGGCCATTTAACAATGACACCGAAATCTTTAACAGACGAAGGAGTGGCGCAATATTGTTATTGACAGTATCAACGTGTAAACACACATGATCAAGTTGTTGAAAATTTTGAGCAATAACGCAGATGAATAAGAGTAGTGAACATGAGATCAAAAGCAACTACTGTCAAAGCAAAATTTATAAACAATGAAGAACACTAGGACAGGAAGGGAAATACACAATGACACAAAGAAATAGGAAAAGTAAATGAACCACCTAGACTAAACAGAAAACTAAGAGTATGGACCAAGTGCATCTGTAGAGTAAGCGCTTAACGCCCGATCGAGTTACTTTAAATATTTTGTTATACTATACTTCTATTTTAATCAAGTAAACAAGATGCATTAAAGTTTGTGTTCCAGTCTGGTTTCATTTTGGTTTGAAAACTGTTGTGGGTTTAACTTCACTTGAAGAAAAAAATTGCTTATCTCCTGATTTAGCTCAAAAACCTTAAACCGAATCGGGTCTCCTTTTGGTTGTGTTACCTACTCGATCTGCCGCCTGTACAATAATAGATGAAAGTTGAACCGCTCAGATATTATCCTGAATCTAGGCATATTACCAATCAGACCGAAAATTGCTTACCCGATCAGCATGCACATATGTATTCAGTATACACATATGCACGAGGTGTGAAAACCTCTACCACAGGCTTTATATATTCATTTAATATACTTGAACACTCATTTCTGCGTATGTGTTGAAGTTAAAGAAATAACTTGTCGGCGCACTTTTACGTCGAAAATTTGTTAACTGAACGTCGTATATGTCTCATCTTCTCATATGGATCGGATTAGTGTTCGTTAGTTGTTACCCTTGTTCTTGTGCTGTTCGAGGACAAAATCGTTCTTTCTTTACGGACAACATGGACGTTGAGGCATTCCTGTTATAGCCGTTGCAATGTCGCTTTATTGTTTCAAAATTATATGGTAATATGAATACTTAACACATTTAATAGTTAGCTTTGTACAGGTATATGCCATATCGTGGAATTCGATATCAGACTGATCCGACAATAACTTCCTGTTTGATGACTTTGTTTAACCATTTGGTTACTGGGGTTTTGGAGCGGCGGTGTTCTTTAATGAGCTTTGCTCATAGTTTTTTTCTACTCCTGAAATACTTTCAAATATTTTTCCACCGATAAGAATTTAAACTGTTGTGTTAGCACCTTTTGTTGAGCGACACACTCTTTTTTCCTGATATTTCACACCAAAATGATATGTATTTTACCCTCTACTATTGTAGATTATGGCCGTCAGTCTTAGTCATCTAAGTAAACGCTTAAAATGTCTTTTTCATTCAATTAACTTAATGGTGCTATACAATAAACTTTGTTCCACGGGGTAATAAATCTAAGCTCTTCATATCACAATTAAAACAGTATGGTTTCTAACGATACAGAATCAAGATGAACTTAATATATATATAGGCACTAATGTAATGTAATCTAAGTAGACAACTAGCTGCGAAATTTGAGTAATGAAACATTTTCTGGAAAACAAAAACAGTAAAGGAATTAAAAAATGTACCATTGACATGACTTTTCATTTTTTTCGACTACATATTTTATACAGGTTTCATGTCAGGAGAATACATATTAAAAATTTTAATTCTTGTTTTGTTTTGATTTTTTTTATTGGATATACATTTATCATTTAAAAACATCCTAGTCCACCAAGAAGATCAAATGCTTCCAATACTTCACTATTCTTTCTACAGTATGGACAATCTTGTGTAAGGAATACAACAATAAATTTGTTATTCTCTAGTAGTATTGTTTGTCTAACCAACGTACTAAAGTCGTCCAATCTTAATTGGATAATAACATTCAATGGTTGTATCTCCCTCGTAGGCCGTGCGCATGACTTGTCATGGCAATATTTGTATGCACGTTAGACGTTCGTACTTTTCTGTAATATAAAGGCTAACCAATAAGACATAACTGTTTAAAAGACAAAATAAAATCAAAGTACTCATGTACCGAATCAATTTATATCGATCATTTGAGTTTTTACGCCTCAAAATAATCATCATATTACAAAAATATGGGATAAAAGGAAAGTACGGTAACCGAATTTAAACGTATCTCAACATAAGCTTATTGTTATCAGTGGTTAATATTGAAGGAACCAAGGTTATAGCAGTAATTGAAAGAACTCTCTTTGTTTTATTTTTAAACCCACCACTTGATTACGAAGGACATTAAAAAAAAAAAAACACACACACACACCAAAATTCATAATGCATCTTAGCAGTGCGCCATTTTACGTACTTTGCAGGTTCGATATCGGTTTACGTGGAACACCTAGATGAATGAACACAAAACTCCGACATAGTGCATAATTGAGTTACAAACTACTAGTTGGCCATTCCCAGTTTTTAAATTTTCAGGTCGAAATTCAATTTATCGACCTCTAGGTCGAAACTGTCTTTTAAATCACTCAAACTTAAGCCACGATCATTGAAATAAATCATATCTTAAGAAACATGTTCCTCTCAACCAGCTACATTTCTCAGTTGATAAGCTTTATAGCTCAAATGCTACAAGTTATTGTATAAACAGTTATGGCTATGTGTCATGTGAAAGCGCTTAGTTTCTGGGTACCTAGTCCAGAGACACGTACATTAACAAAAACGATAAAATCTTATAATATGATCTCAGGGGCTTGCTGCCACTAATATCCATCCCGACTAGTATATAACACGAAAAGGGGGATCCCAGATTTGGGGGGGGGTAACTCGCTTCAACTCATTTCCCCCTAATAAAATCGAACATATTACTGTTTACTGCTCTGCAACTAATCTAATAAATAAATACAAGTATCACTACCAAATACTTTTTATTATATACAGTCGGGTTGCATATCTGATAGTGGGAGCAAGCCCCTGTGATATAATTTCACCAAACGTGCCTGGTGCAGAAAACATTAATCACGCACATTTAAGGCTCTGGAGCACCTACAGCTCTATTTTGATAACATACACATGGCCTAAACAGTCAAATAGAATGATTATTGCAAAAAGCGATAACACCACACCTAAAAATGACACAATTCCCTAGTAATCCATTATTGAAACTATCTGCATGTGACCCTTAATGGGGTATGCCAGTGGGACTATTTTCCTGCGGTAGTGTAAGATATTTACAGATGCTATCAGGCTTTACAAATCTAAAGGCTCTGGCGACTGCTATATTAATTCTGATCTTCGATATAAATAAATAAAAATCATGTACCTACATTGTACCTAACTAACATTAAACAATAGTCTTTCAAGAATAAATAAAATATTCTTTGATGATGCAGCAATCAAACCAAGTTATATGTCCAAGCAAATACTTTATATCAAGAAAAAAAAACAAGTCTCATGAAAAGTTTATCAAATCGTACATAGAATAAAGAGAGTAGGAAACGGTTTCTTGTTCACAAAAGATTTTGTATAATATTGCTGCTGCAATCATACACACAACTACGCAAGTCACATATGAGAGTTTCTCGTTTTCATTTATGCGAGATCGCTTCCACACATCGAGTACGACAATCATGGCTGTCATGTTCCTTCCTATTTCAGTGGTGAAATTTGGAGTGATTTGAAATTAATAATAAAAAAAGGCTATTGAATAATGCAAGTTGCATGCTCAAATTGAATTGGAAAATGTACTTTTAAGAAAAATATCAAATCAATTTGAAAATTTGAGCAATGTCTTCAATAACCGAACAATAAGCCTTATGCCAATTCGACACTGATCAATGCTGATGATGTAAAATTAATTTCATGCACCCTGAAAGTTGTCAAATTACATCGAGTCAAATCTATGGAAAAATAGACGGAGTTCTTCCATACTAGCTTCTTGATTAAATCTGTGATAAGGTCTTTATTATGACTTATTATTGTGACATAATTAGTTTTGACTAGGCCCATTTGGTGCAAATCTATTTTATTTAATACCATTTTCGTTTATGAAGCTAACATACAACAGACAAATAAAACAAAAAATGCACCAAGGGATGTATCATAAAACATTATTACAAAGGCAATGGCGAAGACTAAATTATATTTTCTGCAATAGTATTCAATTAACATTAGGATGGCATTAGCCTTAAGTGTGAGCGAAGCATTTAGTAGGTTCCCTTTCAAACAAAGATGATTTCACGTCATTAACTGCATTTGTTAAGTTGGATTTAGGATATTTTCATCTGTGGGAGCCGGCAAAATAATAGCAACTTTACCGGTAAAACAGGCCCGGGATCGGTCAAGAATGCCTTGTTTTAGCACCACCGGAAGACTGTTTTGAAAACGTCTGCCAAGTTTCAATCAAATAACATGTACCTCTTTTAAACGGTTTGTCTATGCGGTGTTTTGACTACGCGTTAAAGCTTCAATAGATAGAAATGTAGCGTTCTGTTTTGACGAAAATTTCTCAAGCGGTTAATGTCATAATTTTTGTCGAATTTTTATGCATGTAAGAACGAGCATGTGAACACATCGTCATTGAATTTAGATTCATTTTTGGCAATTTTAGTTTCCAACCATTTTAAGCATTACCAAGTGGTGGAGGGAAAAGAGGAAGGGGGCGACAGAATTTATTCTAGAAGATATTTTTATCCAAAACTAGAGTAAAACGAAAGGCAAAGCAAACAAGAGAAAGGCTCCTGATCCCCCGCCTCGCAACAAAAGTGGTTTTTCATGGAATATTAGTAATGAAAGGTAAAACTATATTGCCACAGAATTTCAAAAAGTGTGCCTGGAAACCAATTTTGAACGGACGGAAAGTACAATGCTATGCTTCCAGCATATCTCATAAGATTTCAACTGTAAGATGGAAGTCTATGAAGGAGTTCCAAAGTTATGCTCCGGAAACCAATTTTCGGCCCAAAAATTCTATTTCATTAAGTAAGTAAGACCTTGGCCTTTGACGTACTGATCCCAAAATCAATCGATGTCTTCCTTTCCTTACCTCAAAAGCCTTCAGTTATGTAAGTTTGGTGAAAGTCTATGAGGCCGTTTAAAATTATGCCCAGAAACCCAGTTTTCGGACCGAAAATTCTATTTACTAAGCAATTTGTGACCTTCACCTTTGACCTACTGTCCCCATCATAGGTGTCTTCAACTATGTGTGTTTGATGAAAGTCCCAGAAGACGTTCAAAAGTTATGCTCCGGGATAGTTGATCTATAAACGAAGAAATGAAATGAAAATTAAAAGGTCAATTGCTCGAGAACAATTGTAAGGTCTTTCCCACAATATTCCAATTGCCTCATCTGTCCTGTTTGGAAGTGTTACTGATTTTTTTTTCATTACAAATTTTTGTTTTCATATGTAACGAGAAAACGAGAATAGGTATGGTGAATATGTCAAAGAGACAACAATCTCTTGCACCTGCATGAAAATGTCAGACCAAGGCCACCCATTGGTCAACAGTGAACGCGCAGAGAAAACCATAACACAATAGGGTAGACTGCAGCTGGCACCAAAACATTACACACAGGTACAACGAAAGAGTTGCCCCTATATACTCAAGTTACATAAAAATAAAGGTGAAAACGAAAAAAAGATATACATAGGCCATAAATTCCTGACTTGGGACAGGCGCAAAAAAATGCGGCGGGGTTAATGTACTTTGACGTGATCAATACATGTTCTTTGAAATATATATGGCACGCGAAATTAACCAAAACCCGTTATCTATATGATAACACCATTATCTATGGGTTAACAGACTAACTCTCAATATCACCTGTGATCGATAATTAAATTCCGCTTTCTATGGGTTAGCAACATAATTAAATTCCGCTTTCTATGGGTTAGCAACCTGTTAAACCATAGATAACGCTAATTCAGTAAATTAATTCATATATAGCAGTGTTTTAAATGAATTAAATAGAATTAATTATCAATAGCAAACGGTAATGATGGTTAATTTTCCGTTATCTATGGGTTAGTAAGCGTTATCTATGGGTTAACATTTAATTATCGATCACAGGTGATATTGAGAGTTACAGTCTGTTAACCCATAGATAACGGGGTTTTGGTTAATTTCGCGTGCCATAAATATACAGTCAATTTCATTAAGATTGGGACGCATTTTGCAATTCAGATACCTATAGGTTTACAGGAAATCATTTATTAAAAAACCTGCATCATTTTATTCTTGTGAAATTTTCCTTTAAAGATGGTGAAGAGTTCAACCGATAGACAAAATACTCCACAAATGCTGTTGAGAAATGTATTAATGGTTATTTCGACATTTTATAAGTATCAAAATAGTTCGAAGATCAGAATCGATACAGCAGTCGCCAGAGCCTACACTTGTAAAGCTTCTTAGAACCCGCATTATCTCTTGCATCACCGCAGAAAAAATAGTTCCGTAAATGCATTTTACGTTAAGGTTAATATGTGCATTTTCACTTTATAGATAATTCTAAAATATCATTGCTAATTCCATATTTTTTCGCCAATAAAGGTTTTTTTCCCTCTGAATGAAACTTGCTTATCAATCGTTATTTGAATTAACAACGAGTCAATTAAAAATAGTTGACCTCAAACCTACTGTCAGTATCGAGTTTACAGATAGTCATCAATCTTATAAAGGAAGTTGAATACCAATTGGAAAACCTGTTACAGAGGATTATATTGGTAGTGGTCCGAAACTTTCAAATTTTCAATTACTTGGGTCCTGGACCATTTAAATGACGCGTTGATTATGTGGACTTTAGCTTTTCCTAGATTGGAACTTTGACAAAACTTCCAGGACCTTTCACTCTTGAAAGTACATTTGAAGCCAGTCTTCGTGCAGGGATGGATCCAAATATTTAATAAGCAGCATCTTTTAAAAAAACATTGCCGACGCAGTAAAATATGTTCTTTTTATTTATATTTTTTTGTATTTCATTCAGGACATAAAACATGGCACGAAATTTCAATTTTCGATAGTTTTTCTTCCGAACGCAACCAAGTTATCAGTATTCGGCCAATCGGGAACAGACTTGCGATCAGGTGACTTGTGTTTCCATGGAAGTGCATCGTTAAGGCAAAAGGGTAAAAAGCGAACTATACCGACTGCTGCGTCGGAAAAAAAGGCGGCGCTGATTCCGATCAGAAACCTTATAAAAAGTAAAGGAGGTCAACACTGTTATGATACTCGCTCATTTTCAGTCAAATTTTACACAAAATTACACCGAAACCTTCACTATTTCCTGGATTGTACAACCGTAGCATTTATAAATATGCAACCTTAGCTTTCTGGGTATTAAAGCGACATGAGCTAACAATATCAAAACTTTAACCCTTTTTACGGAATGGTAGGAATTTCTTTACCAAATTGCAGTAAGTAATGACAATGTTGTTATAACAGGTGATTTGACTAGTACAACACATTATAAGTGCGACATATGTTTGCGGGCATATAATTGATGTGGTTATTACGAGAGAGGATAGTACGATCCTTTCAGAAACACCGATAGTTACAAATCCAAATCTTGTGATATAAAGGGAAATCCATCAGGTGACCATCTTGCATTGATGACCAAAATCAATATTTTAAAACGACCGTAACAGCGAAAATCTATAACATGCCGAATGTACCGTGAAATCAACGATTCTGAATTTACAAATGACTTACAAAACATCTTAAGTCCCGAGATCAAACAAGTGTCAGTTGAACAACAAGTTGGAATCTACAATTCTATGATAGAATCAGTAATCGATAAACATGCTCCCATCCGGTCGAAGAAAATAACAATTAGACCTAACACTGAGTGGTACACCGACGTGCGACGAAATTCTAAAAGGGAACGTCGGAAGGCGGAGCGCAAAATGCGAAAGACCAAACTGACCATTCATCAGCAATTGTATAAACAAAAATGTATTCAGACTAACAAGCAGCTACTAAAATGTAGAAAGGACTATTATTCGAGCAAAATCGCAGAGATCAGTTGCGATCAGAAACAACTATACAGAATAACTAGTCATCTAATGAGAAACAAGCGTGTCGTTGTTTTGCCACCACATCATAATGAGAAAGATTTATCAAACAGGTTTTGTAAATTTTTTCTAGGCAAAATTCTTGGAGGATTATGTGACTCAATTAGTGAAATGTCGAGAAATCGTGATTTTTTATCAGCTGATAATAAATTCGAGGGCGAACATCTGCGTGTTCTATCCCCCAGAAACACAACACGAAGTCAGAAAAAATATTTTGAAATCAACATCTAAATCTTGTGAACTGGACCCTTTACCAACACACCATCTTAAATAGTGCCTAGACACTTTAGCGCCAATTATACACTTTAGCACCAATTATTACAGCCCCGTGCAGGTCCGGATGTCAAAAGAATATGCCTGCGGCAGCGATAAATTTGTCATAAATTTTTTCATTTTAGTGTGGTGACCTATTAATGACTTCATGGGTACTACGTCATCAGTTTTCGATGGGATATGACTTTCTGTGTGGAGGGCATGAGAGACATAATTGAAATGTGAAAATAAAGAAAATAAATAAATCGATATATTTTCATCGATATTTCATATTTTCAGGGTCCTAAAAAAAATTTAATCACATCCTATATTTTTAATTTGCTGTGATGTGGCATTCTAACCATAGAAGCAAAGAATATACAAGGTTATTTCTAATAAAATTCACCATAAAGAAATAGGCTATTCTACTTCTTTTAAAACATTGATAACGTCATGACGATTTAAACGATTTTGGGAAAGAAATAATAAGATACGACCAGAACTGCGCACCGTACATTTTTTTTTACTGACAGCCATTCATATATCCCGACTGCGTATATGACCTACAACTTTCAGTTCAAATTTGTTTACAATCAAAATGTGTGTTGGAAGAGGTGGGCGCTTAACGTATGAACTTCTTGGGGTTTAAGTTTGTTTGTTTGTTTGTTGGGGTTTAACGTCCGAGCAGCAATATTTCAGCTATATTCAGACGATGAACATGAAATTGATGATAAAATGAACATGAAATGATGATGAAATGAAAAAGGGATGGGACACAAGGACAATGGGGTCGACAAACCTTGATTGCCACTAGAAATAGGGAGAAGTGGGTAGGGTCGGGCAATTCAGCCTCCTGTGGCCGAGCTCTATGGTTCCTACTCCGGGAGAATACCACAGTAGGGTTCTTTAACGTGCGAGGAACGTGGCATCTTTCTCAACACGATGCACCACTATGGTTTGCGGTCAGGTTTTCCGTATTATAGCCTGACAACCCCAGCATGTAACACGCCAGGGGTACCCCATTCAACCACCTGGGGCACACATTCCAGTTGCTCTGTGGGCAGAGCGCCCTAGCCCCCGGCTAGGGTTCTGAGCACTATTTAGTCGCCTTTTATGACAAGCTTAGCGCTGCTGCGGGCCTATTCTTTTGACACCCGGACCTGCACGGGGCTTGGGGTTTAAGAGAAAGGTTAAAGAAATAGGTACTAAATTGTATTTGATATTATGCATACCTTTTATACGCAAAATGCCGAAATTAAAGTGAGGAAGTGTTCAGTAGATTAATTCCTGGTGAATAGACGACACGTGTGATTTTGCGTTTTATGTCAAATTGCCTTTGCGCATCCCTATCGAGAACAGATTAATGCATGATATATCTGGTTCAGCCCTAACATGGATCCGCTCGTATCTGATGAATAGGTCGCAGTGTGTTTCTATTGGATCTGTTCATTCTAACACTAAGACTTTGAAATATGGAGTGCTACGGGATCCGTGCTGGGTCCGAAACTTTATTTCATGTTTTCAAAACCGGTTGGTGACATTTGTAAGAAACACGGCATGGTATATCACTGATATTCGGACGATACGCAAATGTATCAAGTCATTAAACCATTAGATAACTGGGATGACATTTCAGCTCGTCTAGAGGCTTGTTTGGCTGGTATCAAACTTGGATTTGCACAAACATGTTAAAGTTGAACTAGGACAAGACAGAATTGATCATTTTTGCCACGAAACACAAATTTAAAAATATCACCAAGTTACAGCTAAGATTTGCTGGACTTCTACTAAACGAATCGTCTTATGTACGTAATCTTGGGGTTATTCTCGACCAAACCATTGGTATGGAGAAGCAGGCCTCCGCAGTAACAAAATTCTATTTTCATCAGATTCAGAACATAGGACGGGTTAGATCACATATAACCGAAGACCCTTGTAAAACTGTATGGCGTGAACACTTCGATACAATCCAAACTGCAGCATATACAGAACGTCGCTCCTAGATTCGTTACACGTACGAAGAAGTTTGAGCACATTACCCCAACACTCTACACTGGTTACCTTTCCAATTTCGATGCCAGTATAAATTGTTATTATTCTGTATGCATTTAAAGCTCTGAATGGACTTGTTCCCTCTTATCTTAAAGATCTCATTCATTTTTACAAGTCGGCAAGATCTTTACGATCGGGAAGTGCTGCCTTAATTTAAATGCCGAAAAATGCACAGACTAAGACAAATGGTGAAATGAGATTCGATGTTGCCTCATGAACTCTTTGGAATAGCCTTCCAGCAGGGCTACGAAATGAAAAATCACTATGCACATTTAAAAAAGTACTCAAGACATTTTGTTTAAAGTTCCTTTCGTAGATTACTTATAGTCCAACACATCTATGATTGACTGTTTTTATTTGATTTACTATTTTCTACTGTATTGTTTATTTTAGAATTAAGCTGTATTTGGATGATAACCGTGTTATGTTTTTATTTGACTTTTAACTCTGATCTACAGTGACATATTCTAATGTATTTTTAGTCATGTATTTTAACTTTCATATCAGCGGCTATTATTGTTCAGATTTTATTATTAGGGAAGATTTTAGTGTCTTAAGTTTTGTCTTTTAAAATTTTATTTCATTTAATCGATTTCTGTTTTTTTTATATCTATTTCAGAATTTTACCTTTATTTTAAGCTAGTCTTTCTAATGTATGCGCTTTAAAAATGCCTTGTAACAACAATAATAATAATGACGAGAATAAAACCATTTTAATTCTTAATCTTAAAATAACAAACAAGGCCGAATTAACCCTACCCCACAACTCCTCCCAGAAAGTGGCTAAGTTGAAAGCAAGTTGTGTTCAAATCTTAATCTTAACAGTTTGGGATATTTTCTTGTGACATCGAAACGAGATGACAAATCGAAATGAAATTTTGTACGATTGGTCATGGAAATAGTGTTGTCTAGATGAGATGTACGTGTATCTCGGTCAAAATTAAACAATTGTTACTCAAGTTTTTTTGTGATTTAACTGACAATTCTTTTGAAGAATTAATTACTTCACTAATTAATGATTTTCAAAATAAAGTTGTTCAATTCGCAAATGGCAATACATATAACAATCTTTCGTAAACATCGACAAAAGGGAAGGCAGGTTACAAAAAAGTAATACTGAGATACTCCAACAGAAAAAAAGTAATACCGTAGATACTCAAACAGATAAAAATAAAGGTTCTAACTCGATGATCCTTACCGTGGAAGACGATAGCCATCAGTCTCAAAAGTAAGAAAATACAAGGAAATTTAACCAATTTTAAAACATCTATATTCTTTATTTCCCTCTAAATTTCCTTTCGAAGTAAATAGAAAACAAAATAACATTTGGAGTTACGACACTTAGACCGCTAAGTCATAATGATTACGGACGCCGTTTCCAACAAAATGTCGTGCATCTATGTGCATAGATTCATAGATTCATTTGGAGCTTTGAATAAAGGTAGAGAAGGTTTTAAATTAAAAACAGCGCAGATTCAGCCCTTGTGCACGATACAACCACACTCACATTATCACATTTTTGTTCACCACCATTCACGAAAGCCGGGGAGTATAGAATTAGGTTTTCCGCCCGTCTGTCGGTCCGTCCGTCCGTCCATCCGAAATTGGTTTCCGGAGCGTAACTTTTGAACGCTTCCATAGAATTTCACCAAACTTGGATGGTTGAAGGCTTATAAGTTAAGGATGACACCTATCGAGTTTGAGGTTAGAAGGTTAAAGATAAAGGTCACATAGACTTAACAAAATATAATTTTGCATTTTGCAATATTCTATGAAATTTTACTTTTGTTGCGAGGCGGGGGACATGGAACACTGCCCTTGTCATTACATTAATCATAATTGTTGGAGTACTTTTGGAAATTCGTTACACATATTCTTTTTGAGATCAGTTTTATAAAACAAATGCATTAATTACGGTAAAAACTGTTGTTTTCAAAATGTGACAAATATTCAAAGAAAGAACCAAAAGTGACAAACACACCACAAATCAATTCGTTGTGTATACGAATGTAGTTATCAATGTCGACGGTAATTTTTTTTAATTAGATCCAGATTTGAACAGTAAATACCGGCTAAGCAGTTGTTATAACTCATACTATAAAGAAATGTATGAAAAACTACAGCAAATGAATTCCGAACGAAAAGTCGTAATTTGATCATGAGTTAAACTACCTGATGGAAGTTTGATAAAGAACCACAAAGTGCAAAGTGAAGCAGTGGCGGATCCAGGATTTAAGATTGTGGGGGTGGGGGGGGGGAATTAAAATTTGGCCGAGCGGAGGTTAAATTTTTCAAATATTTTTCTAGAGTGGGTGCAATGTAGATATCTCTTGTGGTAAAATTAGCAAGAAATTTAGTTTCAACCTAAAACCGCCTAAATCTACCCCTGACAACCCATGCTTTGCAAATAAGGGGGGGACGCACACCCCCGCCCGAATCCGCCCCTGTAAAGGTTATAAAGCTGTACAACTTACTGATTTAAAAGTATACGACTAACCGAATCATCATTTTAGGTCGCTAAATCGCGTGACCAGGGAAAACTAAAATCATTCCGAAAATTTGTCAAATAATACAACCCTCTGTTTCTGAACAACATGGAGCTTTTGGTTTGTGTGTATCTAAAACGGTTTAAGAAATTTTTACAAAATAAGTTTTTCCGCTATGGGGCAGATAACTCAGGATCGACAAATGATCACGTTTCACAGAGTGAATCCCAAAGTCCCTTCTTGGATTGCAAAGGACGGTTTAAATCTTGCCGTGATACATTGAGACAAAACTGCGAAGAAATATGGATTATGTGTTCCGACTCTTTTAATACAAAAAGTCAATGAAAGATGCTATAGATAACTTGATATAAATGTATATGATGCTCGATAACTAGTTGGTGCTGATTTCTCCATAATTGTTTCTAACTTAGAGATTACTTATCTATTTATACTGAGCAATTTTCCGTAGTGAGCCCAATTGTGTTCACACCTATATTTTATTATGTCCAATGGTTTATGGAAAAAAATCAGGAGACGAAAGAATCTGGTAAGTCGCAGAAGATGCTTTTAGATCAATTGATGGAAACCAACATATTAAGCGGACCGGGCCAAGTGTACGACGTTAAAGCCTGGAAAATTGTTTTTTAATAAGCAGAAAATCTGAAATTACATTTATTTATTCAAGGATTGACAATTTCAAAGTAACGGGCCGCCCAGCTTAACATATTCTTACGAGAACATTTATCAAAATCCAAAAGATGTCTATCCAGACAGGTCAGTTTTCGATAAAATGATAACAGAGAACAGCAAACTTTTTGCAAAAAACTCCCATAGGGGCTTGTCATATAATTCAAGTATCATAATATACTGAGACTATTAAAATCACCGATGGTCACATAAAGTCTCTCCTGCAAACTATCTGCAAGAATTTGCAACAATTCGTTTGCATTACAGGGGCTTTCAAGAGTCAATGTGTTCCTGTACATAAAATCGCAAAAATTGTTCTTAAATGTTGTTTTAAAATTAAAAATACTATCCACGAATGTTTTAGGCAAAAGCTCTCTCAAGTTCAAGGGTCGAGAAGAATAGAGACAAAGATAATCAAAGTACTGTTAGTACTGGAGGTTTCTGATTCTTGTGAAATTCTAGCATGAACAAAAAATTCAAAGATTACACGATGAAACTAAAAAACTAAAATCATACATTTGCATTCCTGGTATTATTTAAAACTGTTGTTCCCACTAATATATATATATATATATATAGATAGATAGATAGATAGATAGATTAACTGAATTTCTGAAGCATAAACTGATTTCAATAGTTACACCGAATTTCAATCATTTCTGAAGTATAAACTGTTTTTAATAGTTACAATGAATTTCAATCATTTCTGATGTATAAGCTGTTTTCAATAGTTACACAGTATCGTTTTACCCTTTCCCCAAATTTTTAAACATGTCCAAAAGCTAATTTGCATTTGCATTAAAAAAAGGACTATTTATCCTACACTTTTTTTATACTCAAATTAAACCAATTTCAGCTTAGGAAAAATAATTTTCCTGATGAACATATTATTAAAGATTTTCAAAAACTCGACACTTTATCAATTTGAATTTTTCCACCGTTTTCACTTGGTTAAAATAACTGCCCTTCACTTCCCGTTATTTATCATAAATATTAATAATAGGATGAAGATTAAGAATAAAACGTATGTTGAATGGAACATGCTTAATACATTTAATTTCTTCTTGACACATTATTGCAAGAACTTAACTCCCCGCTAAAAGCAAATTTATTATTAAACATCTTTCAGGGCAAAAAAGGTGTCCCTCAAATATTTATATAATTAATTGATTTCAAGTGTCATTTTGGCTGTTTGTGCGTGGTATTGTGGTCTGTTCGAGTGCGCGATATTGAAAAACACCTCCGTCTTCAGCACGCTAGGTTTCTGTCGGGGCGAAACTCACCCTTAGCTTCTGAACAGAAGTTCTGATCCTGGAAGTACAGAAAGGAAGTTACAGATTCCTAGTTCTGGATTTTCCTCGATGTTATCTCCTGAAGCCTTTCCCTGTCAAAGGGTGTAGCTGTAAGGCAGCGGAGGTTTTAGATAAGAGTTTTCCTTAACCTAGATGGGCTACCCTCCAAGGTTTACGAGCCCCATCTACCCGAGGCTATCTGGTTTTAAGGCGCCAGTGACTCGCCTTCGCCCCTTCTCCAGTCAGTCGAAACGGCCGGACCAGGTCCACCAGTTGGTAAACCCGTCGTGAAGGTCGGAGTTGGACTTTAGTTGTCAGAGGCTGTTTGAGACGCACGCCGAATATGGATCATTTAAAATGATATTGAAAGCCCATTCCCAACACCACTCCTTGGTTTTGACAACCTTCCGTGACCAAGATAGCTACCATTAACTAAAAAGATTTGAGCAAACTACAATCTTCAGGCTCAGGACAGGACACAACAGACTCAACCAACATCTGTACAGAGTTTTGAAGGTCATACCATCACCTATGTGCCCCTGTGGAGAAGCAGAGCAGAATATAGAACACTTTCTGCAGACGTGCAAGTTACACCAGGCACAGAGAGAGAAGATATGGGATAAACCAACCCCCATTACAGAGAAACTGTATGGACCTGTGGAAGATCTACAGAAGACGGCCAGATTTGTTGAGGAGAATGGCATTCAAGTGTAATGGCGAACGATAAGAAGAAGATTAATTGATTTGAAGACTATTTGAAAATTTTATTTGCAGAAATAATAGAATATTATTGACCTGAATAATTGTAAGAAACATATTTACTGGTTATGAAAGAGAGTAATCAAGGGAACCAATGAAAAAGAGGTAATGAATAATATAAAAAGTGATTATATTTGGACTATAGTTTCTTGTAATGTTCCGAAAAAATAGGGATATTATGTGATGAACCGATGACATAAGCCATATTGATCCTGAAATATCAAAAACCCAAAAAAACAGTAATCAAGGGAACCAAGTTTCGAACTGTAATCAGAACACCTTCTAAGAACACATACTAAACAGGGAAAATAGACACACAAAACAGTAATAAAGGGGACCAAGATTCTAACGGAAATCAAAAGAATGTAATCTAGGAACAAAGACCAGGCATGGAAAACACACACATACAACAAAGACCATAAAATAACCGAAATAATATATGCAAAGCAACAAAAGTAAATCAGCAATTCGGACTCAACAAAAAGCTTGGAGCATGGACCAGGTGCACCGGTGGCGTAAGGGCCCTCTGCTTTTCTAGAAACACCGGCCGAATTGCTCATAAAAAGCAAAGTCCAGGGAAGACGAAAGAGGAAATGAAAACTGACAAGTTAAACACATCACTTCAAGGTGCAGATGGATACACCGAAACGATCCAAGAGTTCATGACGACGACCATAAAACTTATGTAGTGATGACTTCTTTTTTGTAGCAACATAACCCTGTTCCAGAAGCCTTATTGTAAGAAAAAAAATAATTTGTTGTCATCACTTTGGAAAAAGAAATTGTGTGTTTCACATCGTATATTTGAAGAAAAAAAATTGCTTTTAACATGTTGTGAAAAAAGATATTAGTTTTCGCCAAAGACAAAAAAGGTTTGTCTTTGGCGTGTCATAGTTTTCCTTTCCTCTTTCGTCTACCATGGACTTGACTTGTTTGTGAGCAACTCCGCGGGTGTTCCTAGAAAAGCAGAGGACGCTTATCCTACCGGTGCACCTGGTCCATGCTCCCAGTTTTTAGTGGAGTCCGAGTTGCTCATTTGCTTTTGTTACTTTGTATGAATGATTTTAGTTACTTCATGGTCTTTGTTGTGTATGTCTGTTTTCCATGTCGGGTCTTTGTCTTTGGATTACATTCTTTTGATTAAAGAATAGACTCTTCATGTAATGTTTTATCAAAATATGAATCTTTGTATTAAGTAGCACTCCAGCTAAGGATCATGCAAAATGTGATTCATGGGTAAAAAGCCTACATATTTTTATTTTTGATATTTTGTTTGAAATGTCATAGTAAACAGAAATTTAACATGTGGTTTTTCAAATAACCCTTCTCTTAGGAAATAAAAAGTGTATAGAATGCGCTGTAGATTTCAAAATTAAGGGAGATAACTCTGTAAATGACGCTCAAATACAATATAATCTACTGGATTTTCAATGTTGATTATCTACTAAGAGCAGGCAGATTTGAATGAATAATTAAACATTTCATAGTATAGACCCATAAAACAACTTAATTACAAAAATAAGAATATGTAGCCTTTTTTGGGGTGCATCACATTTTTCAGATTTTGCATGATTCTTACAAAGGCAGCTTACTTAAAGTGTATATCTTCTAGTAAAATACATTATTGCCTGGAAATCTTCAAAGTTCTGCTAAATAATAACTGAAGTGCAACATTGTTTTATATATGAGAGGTTTTCCCTCTAAGAGGTTTTGAAAGTCACTTTGGTGTAACTTACATCAACTGGTCTAATTGATAATGTTATTTTATGTATGTCTTCAACAGCTAGGTCAGTTTGGTGTGTCAGGTTCAGGAAATGGAACTTATAAATGAAATTGTAAATCACTTTGGTGCACTTGATTATCTTTATGACATTGTAACGGTAAGCTATGAGGGTGTAAGAAGGTCAGTTTAGTACTAAAGTATGACCTAACTTCACTCTCCTCAAAATGATGACAAAAGTAATTTTTTAATGTAAATTTATTATTTGATATATAAGATATCTGTACAAAAATACTGACTTTAAAACTTCTTAAAATTTTTTACTACTAAACTATGTCTATCTAACACAATTTTTTTTTTTTTTTTATCAAAAAACATTAGTCATAATTGCAATACAAAATACATTTTTGTAAGTAAAACAGTCCAAAGTAATTTAAAATAAAAAAAAAAAAACACATACAAATGTACAATATAATTATAATGTGAACACTAAAAATATGACTAGAAAGAATATATATTAAAAGTAATATTGGTTAACTTTTTCATTTTAAAAATGTTAAATTATGAAGAAAAAAGGAAGTATAAAAAATATAAAAGAGAGTATTGAAATTATAAAAACCCTCATGAACTGGGCTTATATAAAAATAATGAATTTTCAACATATATTTACTGCTTTATATATAAAAAGAAGTTAAATCTGAAGTTTCTGACTTCATACGACATTGAGACAGTAAGAGAACATTCAAGTAATGCCCAAGGATTTCTATCAACCTAACACCATTCTTAGATACAGAAGTTTTGTAAATTTTACTAAATTTACCAGTATTCTTTCAAAAGTTTGTAACTTTGAAAATTTGCTATCTTTAAAATTTCCCTTATACTTAAACCTATCATAGATTTCTTTTGTGATACAAATACACATAAAACATTTTTGAAAATAATGTAAACACTAAAAAATACAACAATTGTCCAGCATTGGCAGATTAAGTTTTGTTCAACATTTTTTCCTCCTTACTTGTCGCCATACAGCCTTCTCTAAAGCTTTAGTCAGCTTGACCACCTTGGTTGAAGAATTAAATGTCAACGTTCTGTTCGACATGTCCAATGTGTTATCATCAGAAAATACAAGAATTTTACCTAAAAACAAAAAATCAAAATAGCCTTATTATTTCTAAATAAAAAAAAAATCAGGATCCACAGATTTTATAAAGAGATAACCCTTTGATTCTGGGGGAGAAGGGGGGGGGGTTGGGGGCTGGTAGTTTTTGGAAACAAATATCTGGCCTGAAAATTAATATTTTGACCTACCACCTACTAGAAAAAAAAGTTTTTCTGACCTCAATTTAGATACTTCATACATTGAAATAGAAATATATCTTGCCCTGGGTGATGTGGTTAAAAATATTTTTTTCTGACAAGCAAAATTTCAAAAAGGAATATTCTGACTCAGCAAAATTTAACAGTACTGCCACAGAATCAAATGGTCGTCCCATTAGGGACAGGGCCTGATAATTGTACTGGCTCAGATTGTCATCTGTTATCAAAAATAAGAAAATTGTTTCCGTCAACATTATATAAAGAAATATTTATTTCATCAGGAAAATAATTTCATTGGGCACTGAGTCAAATTATTTTCTTCTAAAAATAGACCCCTAAAAACAAAATTCAAAGCCTGTTTAAGAAAGTTACATTGTCCCTGCCTTTTTTTTCTTTTTGGACCAAACTTAATCAATATTAAAGACATTTAAAGCTTTTGAAGACAAAAAAAAATACCTAGTTTCTTTCAAGTGGAGAAATTAGTCCTAAAAAGAACTATTCCTCTACCAATGATCCACAATATTACTGACAAACCAACCACACATTTTGTTTTGATAACTGACAAACCAACCACGCATTTTGTTTTGATAACTGACAAACCAACCATACATTTAGTATTAACTACTGACAAACCAACCCCACATTATTTTTGGATGACTGACAAACCAACCACACATTTTGTTTTGATAACTGAAAAACCAACACACACATTTTACATACTTCATCAGATTTCTGGTTTTAGAAGAGGGAGATCACTGTACCATACTTAAAATATCTGATGATAGTCAAAAATGCTAATTTAATGTAAATGGACTTAGTACCTACCCTTTTTACCAATTAGTAAATTACAGGAACATTTACTGTTCCATTTCTGTTCTACAAACTTCCTGACCTGCTGCTTCTTTTTTGTTCTGACATTAGCAAACACTTTCAATGTGTATTTTCCCTTTCTGCCTGTTTGCACTTTGTAAACTAGAAAAACAAAAGATATAATACAATGGTATGTCAATTAATGATTCTTTCATTTCAGAAATGAAATTAAATGAAACAAACTGCTTGAATGCATTTAGGACAACATTCTCAACATCTAATGTCATAACAGGGTAATGGCATTCTTCCCATATACAAAATATTTTTTAGTAACTGTCTTTGTTATGAAAGTGAAAAACAGAAGGGCTGAGGGAAACACATTTGTAAATTTGAATAAACAGGTAGAGACTATGCTGAAGGTGAGTTGCAGGAGCTTCCCACATACTGTGAAAGGGTTAACAAGTTTGGCAACTTTGTGACTTAATATGGTAGATTCTGAAACCTTTACTTCTAAAACTATGTCCTTCAAAGGATAAGAGATATATCACTTACTTTAAGAAGATCATTTGTTTGTTTGTTTGTTGGGGTTTAACGTCCCAGCAGCAATATTTCAGCTATATTCAGACAATGAACATGAAATGGATGATAAAATAAACATGAAATGATGATGAAATAAAAAAAAGGATGGGACACAAGGACAAGAGGGTCGACAAATTTTGATTGCCACTAGAAAAAGGGGGGATGAGTAAGGTCGGGCAATTCAGCCTCCTGTGGCGGAGTGCAAAAGGTTCCTACTCCTATCAAATACCACAGCAGGGTTCTTTAACGTGCAAGGAATGTGACATCTTTCCCAACACGGTGCACCACTATGGTTTGCGGTCAGGTTTTCTGTATTATAGCCCAACAACCCCAGCATGTAACACACCAGGGGTACCCCATTCCACCACCTGGGGCACACATCCCAGTTGCTCTATGGGCAGAGCGCCTAGCCCTTGGCTAGGTTTCTGAGCACTATTTAGTCGTCTTTTACGACAAGCTTAGTGCTGCTGCAGGCCTATTCTTTTAACACCCGGACCTGCACAGGGCTTCTTTAAGAAGAAAGACACTGTAATGTTACAATACTTAATTCAAAACATTTTGTATGTAACCTCCAGCTACAAATTTTGTGTTATTACATCATAATGTCCTAATGTGAAATTAAAAATAAAAAAAATTATAAAAAAAAATAATAAAAATAAAAAAGTTCACACAAGCAGTGGTAGGAATATTGTTATATAGCCTAGCTGGCCGAGTGGTCTAGGGTGCTGGACTTTGTGCAGGCGGTGTTGCCATAGATGTCACAGCGGTACATGTTTGAGTCCCGCGGACGGAACCTTCCCTGTATCAATTTAATCCGATGGAGCAGTGTAGCGAATAGAGTCGTCACATTCTGATAACAAATATTGGGAAGTAACTCTCGTGAAACCATATATATATATATATATAGCCTAGCTGGCCGAGTGGTCTAGGGCGCTGGACTTTGTGCAGGTGGTGTTGCCATAGATGTCACAGTGGTACGAGTTCGAGTCCCGCGGGGGGAATGACCAAAAATTTTGCATCGCAAATTTGACAGTTCTAACATCATTGGGAATTTTTCAGACCTTTCTATATATATATATGGTTTCACGAGAGTTACTTCCCCATATTCGTTATCCGGGTATTAATAGTAAGCATGTCTTGATGGAAGCATGGATGTCAGTCTTCCACGTATTTGTGTAGTTTTTTTTCTTTCCTTCTATTTTTTTATTTATTTATTTATTTTTGTGTGTATGTGTGTGCTCTTTTTATAGTTATTGTCTGTGTAGATTGGAGTTAGGTGCTTTCATGACATTGTGTATTAATTGTATGTTGTGTTATTTAGTTGATAATAAAGCGCCAGTTTCGCCAAACAGAACTAGTTGTCAATTAAGAAAATAACTACACAAAGTACTGCAGTAAACTAAATATCCTGCAAAATGAAACTTTTTTGCAGGTTATATGGTCTAAGCAAGAAATAACAAATACGAATAATCTATACATACCATTTGGACTGAGTTATTACTTAAAAGAGAATTTCCTATAAACTTCTCCTTTCTGCCACAGTAACATTTATCATATGTACAGTAAAAAAAGTATATAAGGTATGGATTTTCTTGATTTTACAAAATCTTTTTGAAATATGTATTGTGTTTGTTCAGATATAATACTTTAATACAAAGGGTGACCCATGAAATACCAGGCTACAGGGTGTCATGGTGAAGCAGTAAAGTATCCACGGTAGATCAGGGAATTAATTTACCAACATGAAACTTTTGGCTTTCTCTCATCACTAATCTTACTTGCTACAAAAAATCTGTAAGGAGCAGCCCTTTAGTGATACCCACTTTTTCCATCACAATGTAAGAAAAAATCATGTTTTGCACAAAGAAAGAAGTCATACGAGAACAAAATGCATCCAATAATACAACATCCCTGTCAATACATCAGTAACCTGTGATTAATAGTAGACAAGAAAAATTCTGAATATTACCACTGTATAATGAAAATTCAAGTTTTTTTGGCAAACAGGAAGTAGATGTCATAAGAGTACAAAAATACATCCCCATGATACAGTATACTTATATGAAGCTTTGCATTTGGCAGAGAAATAATAATTATAAGAAAAGACAAAACTCACTTTTAGCAGAACCACAAACCATGGCCTTAAATCCTTTACTTGTGATATCGTAGCTGCTGTAACATTTTGGACAGGACTGAAAAAAAAAAATCAGATATAAGGAAGATAGAAACAAACATTATGCTAGCTGATTAAAATGTAGTATGTATTGTATACTGCTGCTTTCCAGATTAATGAATCTGTCTTCATATATATGTTGGCCACAGATATGCATAACAAGCTTTCAAATGATAAATGAATATGTACTGATTTTTAGTACATTGTCCTTTAACTCACAGACTGTAAGTGAAAACTATAAGCCCTAGAGCACCTGAATCCCTCACCTTTAACTCATTTCCTTGTCTTGTGAATTACTTTACATCAATAATACAATGAAAACCATTTTACTATCTGCTCTATTACAAAAAAGTAATTAACTTAATTCTAACATTCTAATTGAATTTGAAAAAAAGATTTCTGTGATGGTAAATACTTACTAGAGTAGGTCCTGAACTGATACTTGGTGGGGTTACTCCCTCTATAAAAAATTATACAATTATCATTATTGCTGGAAATTTATGTAAATTAAGGGAAAAAACATACTTTAATTCAATTGATTCTCTTAATTACTAGAAGTACTGTCAGCAAGCTCAGAAAGATAGATTGATTGTTGGGATTTAACGCTCAAGCAGCAGTATTTCAGCTATATTCAGGCGATGAACATGGATGATAAAATGAAATGATGATGATGAAATGAAAAATGGGATGGGACACAAGAATAAAGGGGTCAACAAATTTTGATTACCACTGGAAATGGGGAGGAATGTGGAACATTTCCCAACACATTGCACCATTATGGTTTGTGGTCAGGTTTTCCGTATTATGGCATGATGACCCCAGCATATAACATGCCAGGGGTATCCCATTTCATCACCTAGGGCACACAACTCGGGGCTCTAAGCTCTATTTAGTTGTCTTTTACGACAAGCTTAGCGCTGCTGCAGGCCTATTTTTTTTTACACTGGAGACACAATCTCACAAAGAGAATATCCCCTTGCTTGAAATGGACTTGAGTATAAAATGCTTGTTGAAATAGGACCAATTTGAGTCACCCAACAGTAATCATATACCTTCATTCATGTCATCTACATATGATGCCCAATCTTCCTATAAAATTTCATCAAAATCCCTTGAGCAGTCTAGGAGGAGTTGTGCTTACAGGTAATGTAGACAGACAGACAGGTGATTCCTATGTGACCTCCAAAACTGTGTTTGTAGGTGGTATAATAAATAGGAGTATACTTCATTTTATGACAAAGTAATATTAATTTCTATAAAATGAAGCTTTTTCTATTTCTAAAAAAGTCTTTATCATTTTTATCCTGTAAAAAGGAAAAAAAATCAAGCTAGTACTAGAAATGAGAGTAATACATTTCTATGCCAACCCCCTACCCACCCCTCCCCCCCCCCCAAAAAAAAAAAAAAAAAAAAATCCTGAATGAATATACCAAGTCCTATAGGTATTCTGACTTGTACAGGGTTATCAAACACTCCACTATAATATTCCTCCGGACTGATGTATGGTAGCTCTTCCTTGGTACCGCAGGTTGTCTTGATACCATAGTTCTTAATTAATGTAAAATCTGAAATAAGAAACAACTGGTAATTTCATTTTTTAAAAGTTGGTTACCCTTTTCTAATACAGCAGGCCAGATTTTGGAGCCTGTTTTGTTAACACAAAGTACACTTGTCAAATATTCTTAAGTTTTTTTAAAGCTGAAAAACTGTAAATGTATTAATTTTTCTGATCAAGAGAAAAGGGCAAATTGATTAATAAAATCAAATTAAACACTGTTTAGCCCTATTGGTTTTTTTTTTTGAAACTACAAAATTTGATACCCAAAAATATTTTCACTTGACATAATGAAAATTAGCAACTGCTAAAATTTATTAGTTTACAGAAATTACATAAAACTACTGGGCTTATTGTATGATGTATAATTTCCTATAAAGTGTCATATACCCTTACAGTCCCTGAACAGATCTGTGTAAATATTGATAACCACTGGCTGAATGATCGCTGATGGATCCATAACTGTTGATCGGTGACTGATCGGATTTTGGTTCTTTAAATGTAAAATGAGGGATGTTCTGTTCATACAGATTTCAGAATTTTCATGAGAACAGAACTAGTATATAGCTTCATTAAATTTGATTTGAATTAAGAATATTAATTCCACATTTAAGTATTTTATTTAAAAACAACAGGCTCCCAGGAGCCTGAATTGGTAAATTTTTGCCTTTCAAGGGCAATAACTCTAACAAGGAGTTGTCCGACGATTCTGATTCCATGAAAACTTTGGCAGAACTTATCATAAAGATCATTTCATCAACTGAAAGTTTAATTCTATCTATTGTAGTTATCAAGATATTGGCTGAAAACTGCTAAAAACATAATTTTTTGCCTTTCAAGGGCAATTACTCTTACATGGAGCCGTCTGACAACTTTGACTCTTGGAGACTTTTGTAGGCCTTATAATAAGGATCATTTCAGAAATTGAAAGATATTAGCTAAACCTAAAGGTTTTGGAGATATATACACAAAACTACTGTCCGACCCATATGTTCTATTTTTAGTAACAATGGCCATGTTTCTTAACCAATCAAAAATCCAAACATTCATTTTGCTTAGGATACCTTCATAAAGAATATCAACTTTCTTGAATTCTGTATAGTAGTTTCTGAGGAGAAGATTTTAGAAAGTAATAACATAAAAAAACCAAAAAGAAAAATGTCCAAATAGGGCAATAACTCCTACATGGGCCAACAGATTTTCACCAAAATTTGACCACAGAAAGATCTCATCATGCTAAATACTTTTACCAAGTCAAAATATGGCTAAATCTAATGGTTTTGGAGATATATGCAAAAATCTGTCTGACCCCTATTTTCTATTTTTAGTAATGGTGGCCATGTTTTTTAACTTAACCGATCAACAATCTAAACAGTCATTTTGTGCAGGATACTCTAAGGAACAATCATTATAAGTTTCATGCAAATCTATTCAGTAGTTTCAGAGGAGAAGATGTTTGAAGAAATTGTTGACGACGACAACAATGGACACCAAATGATGGCAATAACTCACATGGCTTATGGCAAACTAAAAATGAGTTTAAGAGAAATTAGTTAAGTTGATGTCTAAATTTATATCACTATGTAAATATTTGTAAAAGCTGAAAACCTAAACAAAGGAATTCATAAAATATATCAACAGACCAACGATCACATGATGGAAAAAGGGAGCAATCGGATAATAGACAGAATCAGAAACTGACTGGTGACTGATCACAATTATAGCTGCACAGACCGTTTCCAGTACTGTAAAAGCTATAAGGAGGAAGTGTGCTTTCAAGTTTCATGGACATATTGAATAATCATTATTTCGTTTACAAGGGCATAAACATTTTGAAAATCCCTTAAAGACTTTTTTGTTATCTATAATGTAAGGACTGATGAAAGATAGAACTGTACTGGAAAACTTCCTGCCAGAAGTTTAACACTACAACCAATCAAAAATTATTTCAAGATAACGGTACATGAAGGGTAATTACAAAATTATCAAACTGACGAAATCTAGGCAGTAGTCAAAAGGCATGGTCCAAAGGAAAGTCTGTATAACACATGGCAATATCAGGGTAATCCGTGAAGTTGGAAACCACTACAATGGTCCTGACTCAGTACAGGCATTTAAAAATGATAGGTGGGTTAAACCAGCTTTTAGAGCGTGATAAACTTCCTGCTTCCATTACAGTTCATAGCAGATCTAGGTAAATGAATGCAGGAAAAGTTTTTTTTAGGACATAGCTAATGTATTTGATCAATTTCATTGATTATCTTGAGATATGATGAATCATCCCTACCTGATTTTTAGACATACCCATATCTTTTTAACCGTAAATTCACATTACCTGTTTCATAGTAATCATAAACTTTGACCTGAGCAGGTTTAGGGTTGGACACTCTCATGGTTTGTTCTACATCAATAAGGAAACATCTTCTCAGGTTATCCAGCTGTAAACAATGTACATATACAAGTAGTTATTTCATAAAGACCAAACTTATAAATGTGAAAAGTTTATTTGGGTTTATAAATTCATAACTAGAAAAACCCTGAGTAATGCCCACTAAATTGATACCCCCAAATCACCAATTCAATTACATATGTACATATGTACACACCCCTTTTGACTTCCAAATTGATTTGGATCAAATGAAAAAAAATATGTGCACAAAGGGTGATGTAGAACGAGTAAGAGATGGGTACCTCCATGTCCGGGAATGAAGTAGTCCATCTTTCGCTAATGTGAAACCTCAAAAATATTCAGACCAAAATATCAAATAGAAGGTGCACAATAGGAATATGTAATAAAGATTCTGAGAAAGTTTCAATAAATTCCATTCTGAAGTGTTGGAAATTAAGAAATAGGTGCCCCCATGCCTTAAATAGACCAAACATTTTTGTCAGGATATAAGATAAGTTTTCATGATTTGGTTTTTCAGAAGTAGTTGGCACATGTGCCCCATTCTATCATCATATGATGCACAACCTTCATATAGAGTGTCATAAAATTCGACTGAAAAGCTAAAACTAGACATTGTCCTTAACAGGGCGAATACCCCCTGCAGACTGTTGAACCCTGCACATTTAAGGACTAATATGCACATACAATTCATATTGGACACAATTTTTATGGTGGTTGGACTAAGCACTTTTAACACATTTTTTTTTAGAACAAAATAGCAGAATATGACTAATTCCTGACAATATACAGATTTCAAGATGGTAAACAAAGGAGGAGTTAAGGACAATACATCAGACCAAGCTTTGCTGAAAAAAGTTCCAACAGCAGTCATTTCTACAATTTTTGCACAAACATATGTTCATGAGGTATACATATCTCAATATGGTAGTATTAGATCCAACAAAGTTTCACAACAATACCCTTGATGTATCTAATCAAGTAATCCAAGTGTTTGTTTTTAACTTAAAAAAAATCTTTTGCATTATTTTTTACAAATTTGTGGGTGTGAAATATGCAAGGTAATACTGCAGTTTGGTTGGTCACCTTAACAGGTGATTCACTGAATATAAAAACACAGACATCGAATATGATACCATGACCAGTCTAAAAACCAAAACAACATATGATATCGATGTATAATTCCTGAACCTGTTTGTTGAGGCAATAAGCTATACATACCTTGTCAAAATAAATGTGCACATTACTTCCATCAATTTCATATTTTTCTACTCCAATAAAGGCTTGATTTTGCTTGTCTACGATAAGCTGAAAAATAAAAGGACATCATCATAGATGACACCAAAACAGTCAAAAGGTATCAAACTACTTGATATGAATCTGCCGATAAAACATTAAGACACAAAATGCTCATATCTAATTTAATTAAATTTTGAACTCCAATAAACATGAAACTTCTTTAATGTCAAGTGATTTGCAGTCAGTCTACTTGTAAAGGACATGCATGTTTCTAAGGGAATGTGACAGGCATAAGCCCCATTAGAAAAGTTTTTTTTTTGCATGGAATCTTGAATTTTCACAAATTCTTCCCTCAATAAATTTCTAGCCTTACTTTAGCCTTTAATTCTATTTACTCCCCATCCCCAAAGAAAAACCCTGAAATCCAGGATTGACCCTAAAGGAGATTAAAGTACAGATCAGCCAAATAATAAGTAACACACTTACCTTTTTAAGGGAGTCTTCATTTGGCATCCAGCCTGTTACCATTTTTACATCAACAATAGCCATGTTACTTACACCACCAGGACCAGTAAATCTGTAAAACAATTAATGTATCATTGTTCATTCTGATTTTACAGTAGTGTGAGGCTATAAGTAGAATTAGATAACTTTTAAACTTCCAAGATGTGAAATTGTTTTCAGTTAGGTATCTAAATTTTCCTAAAAACTAACAGTACATCAACTATACAGTGCCTAAGATAGTCACATAGGTACATCAACTATACAGTGCCTAAGAGAGTCACATCATTAAATAAAACTGCCCAAGAAATGACTTTCTTCATTCAAATAATTTTTGTTAATCATAAACCTATTACAACATTTTGTAAAAGCAATGATACTGGGACACCATTTTTTGTGAAAGCAATAAAGAGTTAAAATAAAAGTGAATCTCTATATAACAATTTAGAACAAGAGGCTCCCAGGAGCCTGAATCGCTCACCTGTTTCAAGTTTGTCTTTCAAGGGCAATAAATATAACGAGGAGTTGTCAACAATTTTGACCCAAGAATACTTTGGTAGGACTTATCATAAGTATCATTTCAGCAATTGAAAGTTTCTTTCTACCTATTATAGTTTTCAAGGTATTGGCTGAAAACAGTAAAAAAAAATTGAAAAATTTCGGCTAAATCTAACAGTTTTGGAGACATATGTGAAAAACTACTGTCTGACCCCTATGTTCAATTTTTAGTAATGGCCATAATTCCCATATCAGTTCTATGCAGGATACCCCAAGAAACATTCATGCCAAGTTTGGTTCCAATTGGTCAAGTATAGTCACAGGAGAAGAGTTTTGAAAAATTGTTAACAAAGATGAAAACAGATGCCAAATGATGGCAATAGCTCACATGGCCTTCAGCCAGGGGAGCTAAAAAAATTTCCCAATCTACTGGTAATTTTTAGAACAAGGTATGTAATCTTACGTGACACAGATGTTAATGGTCCTCTTAGAACAATGTCCGACATTATCTTTAGATCTGTAAACTTTGACTTTCATTTCAAATGTAGGACTGGTAGGGGTTTCATACACATTGTATTTAACATTAGCCTGAAATATGACATTAAAACATTATGATTATAACATGCAACATACATAAAGTAATATTATTTTAGGCTCTGCCTTAATATTTGAACATGCTGAATAGTTACATTGCTGATGTGTCAACCAACAGGAATATGTGAGACTTTGTATAACACACGCTGTGTGTCTGTGGTAAAAAGTTAAAACAAATCACATCCTAACTGACTACATCATTTCTGTAATAAGTTACTTCTGCCAGTATTGTTTTGTGCCATTACAAGTTATCAGTTTTTCCATCATCCTTCTAAGGTGAAACTGACAACATGCCATGTGCTACAATTAAAATAATCATGACTGAGATTTGGTAACAAGCTTGTATTTTTTCCTGTCTGTTGCTGACATAAAGCTTCCATGGTATCCATCTATTAGTGATTTACAAAACCAGTTTTAAACAATATTTTTATTATTTGGTTCTTATGTTTTACTTGGTAACTACCTATGTTTACAGAGCTTGTCTCCTCAATGACAACAACATTCAACATTAGTAGACATTTGACAAAAAGATAAAAAATTTCTAGATTAAAGTACCTATGAAATGATAAAATAGTTTATACAATGTATATCTTTGCTAATTGTCCAGCTAAGTACATAAGACATTTAACCAAGTAATGTCATTCAATCAGGAGAAAACTATTTACTGTAAACGTATTAATTTTCACTGTGTACTAATTTTAACTATTTTCGCGGTGGACAGAACTGCGCTAAAAATAGTACCAGCGAAATTGATTTTTAACACTTTATAATGCTAATAATTTTTTTTTTAAACCATGAAAATTGATAGCCGTGAGTATGTTCATTCCAACAGAATACATGAAAATTAGAAACCACAAATATTAATACATTTACAGTAATAAGGAAAAGGAAAACCAATTATATTTGATGAAGTTAACTATATTATTCGCTATAATACTAACCTGGACCATGGCACATCCGATACCACCAACTTTAGCTTTTAGTGTACTGGGGAGTTTTTTAATTGGTTCAGACTGTAGGACCAAAGTGTTTGTATCATCAATGTTGAAGTTGGTAGATGTAAAACCATCACTGTCATTCTCTGTCACCTCTACACTTACATTGACACCACCCTGATACACAAGTGTAGCATATCTAGCTAGGGCCTGTAGTGCTACTATTGTATCCTGAAAATTATATAAATAAGCTTTACTTCACATGTAATTGTTCATTTAACATTACAAGTATCTTGATAAAGATAATATTTTTTCGCCTACCTATGTTGAGCAGAATCTCACTTAAGATTTCTCTACACTTTTAGCTTACCTGTATTGACGAAAAATCCAACTCAAGGATTTCTGTGCAGAGTAAGGTTTCCTGTGTTGAACAGAATACCACTTATGCTGTCATCATTTCTTTGAAGTGTTGGCTTACCTGTGTGGAAGAGAATCCACCTCTAGGATTTCTCTGCTTGGTCAGCCACATGACAATAGGTCTAGCATTGAGTGCAGCATTTTGTTGTTCTCCAGTGATATGGGCCAGTAAAGCATAGGCTGTCATTTCCACCTCGGCTGAGACTGCAGAGTAATACCACTTCTTCTTTTCTTTCTCATCCTTTACCTCCGTCCTAGCCCAGAACTTCATACCATCTACAGAAAAAGGAGAGCTAAATCATTTCATACTAAATTAGTTAAAGCACATATTTGAGATTTTGATAAGCACCTAGATAGTCATACAGTAAGCAAAAATACAACTATGGGGATGTATACAGTGATTTTTATTTTTTAAATAAAAGCTTTATTCCTAATTGATACATTTTCTTAAAGTACATAAAACAATACAGTAATATAGTGACAAGACAAGTTTGCAAATATATATTGAGAATAAGCTGTGACATTTTCACCTCATGAAATAAGATTTCTTTTGTTAAAGATATGAAAGACAAATGCTCCTCATCTTCCAAGAAGCTTTACAATGTCAATGAACTCAATTCTAAGACATAGACCTGGTATTGTATTGAAGAAAATGAATTACCTTTGACTGTAGCCCTTTTTTCCAACTTGCTCATAACATATTGTCTATGGAGGTGTCGTACATCATACAGTGTATAAGCATAGGCCATTAGTGAGAGAGTGTAGGTATCAGGAATGTCCTGAACGTCCAGACATCGTATAGCATTTACTACTGACTGATCCTAGAATGGAATATCAACTTCAATAATTCCTTTAAACTAAATATATATAAAACTTTTTCAACAGAATGAAATGTTAATAGACAAAGTTGAAAATTCCTTCCATAAGGCTGTCATGTTTTCAGAAATCCCATGCCTATAAGTTTAGAAAGAAAACAAGATTAACTGTGAGCAATGCTAACAAATTGATACCCCAACTCCCCATTTGATAACCATACATGCCAACCTTTTTGGAACTAAAAGTGGTATGAGAGTTGGTGGGGGGGGGAGCAAAATTTTTTTTATCTTGGAAGCAAAATGCTGCATCCTGGGCACATTATGGAGGATAAAAGACACCTGATAAGGGGAGTGAAAACTTACCATTTTGTTCATAATATTTGCCCATCTCCCCGATTTTTTTTACAATGAAGAAAAATGCTGCATCCTTCTCCATACATTTTTTAAAGAAAGCGTGCCAATCAACTTTTTTTGTTGGTGCATATGTATTTAAATAGCCAATGAAAAGGTCGGGGTATATACTATATGGGACATGCGTTTCACTCCCGTTTATTAAAATCCCCCAGTAAAGTCGTCACATTATGGACCAAAACATAACGAAGAGTTGAATTAAGTGAAGATGAAAAAAAAAAAAAAATCGGTGATCATTTTTAAAATCGGTAGAAAAGTTTCTGAAGTTGGTAGGCAGTAGAAACACCAGAAAATCAGTAGACTACCGCCTAAAGCAGTAGGGTTGGCATGTATGGATAACATGCAACTTTTTACTTCCATTTTATTTGGATCAAAATCTAAAATAGAAGGTGCATGATGGGAACATGTAATAAAGATACTGTGAAAGTTTCATTCAATTCCATTCTGTGGTATAGGAAGAGTTAATGGTTAAGAGACACAAACTCCCTTGTCTCCATATTGACAAATGAAAAAGTCCATGTGTCCCTAAATAAAACCCCCAAATTGATTTGGATCAAAATCTCAAAAAGAAGGTGCACAATGGGAACATTAAATAAAGATTCTGTGAAAGTTTCATTCAATTCCATTCAGGACTAAGGAGGAGTAACGGATAATAGATAGGTACCCTCCTTGTCCCCATATTGACAAAAGACAAATCCATGTTTTGCTACGAACTCCCCCTAAATTGATTCTGATCAAAATCTAGAATAGGAGGATTTAAAAAAAATTCTGTAAAAGTTCTATTCAATTCCATTCAGTTTCATAAGAGAAGCAATGGATAAGAGATGATTTCCTTCACGATGTAATGGAAGGAAGGGAAGACAGACGGACAGACTCCCCTATCACTTTGGAGGGTATAATAAACAATTTAAATCTAATTCTAGTTGTGTAAAAATTGACAGATCCACTTCCATGGGTAGTAATTATATATTTTGTTGTCATAGATAAATCCCATTGGTTGGAGGACAACAAAAAAACCAAAGCAGCCCTATGTAAACAAATACCCCAATTTGCTTATTCAAAAATGAAAACATTTTCAACTTTAAAGCTTTAAAGAACCAAAATGGGCAGCCAGACAGACGAGTAAAATAACATCATATCCACACAGCTCAATGCCTGGGCTATAATAAATGCTGTTTCATTAATATGTTGATGATAAAAGGTTTAAGATTGCACTATTTATTGTATTTTGTTTTAGTATCAATTAAAAGCTAACTCACAGTTCTAGGTATACCAGCTTCCAACATAGCTATCAATACAAAAGCTGTCAGTGATGCCTCATTACTTCTATCAGAGAATCCTCCCTTTAGATAATAACTATGGGTGTAGCCAATCTTAGGGAAACAACCATTTTCCAGCTGCTTACGACGGAACCAAGATATACTCTTCTCTAAATCAGTATCATCAATGGTAATATAGGGACGAGACTGGCCAAAACATTTAACAACAAATGCTGTCAACCAGATGCTTCCAGAACCATCCCCACCAAATGCACTATAGGAACCATCTGCGTGACGATACTTCAACTGTCGCTGGTAACCTGAGAGAAAATATAAATATTCTAATTTTGCTTTTAGGAGATCCTTGTGAAAAAAATGAATAGTAAAATTTTCAGTTTATGGATAGGGAAAAACATTTCAACTAATTCCATATCACCATGAAATATGTGCTTTTTGGTGCTTTTTTAATTATTTTTGTAATTCGGTGAAAATTAAAAATTTCAGAAATGAGAAGCAGACAATTTTCTAAGTGCAATTCCATACCATACCTGTCCGCATGTAGCCCTTGGCTTCCTCTTCAATCTTTGGCAGTAACTGGTTGGTATTTGTTAGGTATTGTAGAGCAACAATATTAGGAGAGAATGAAGCCATATTCTGTTCTCCACATCCATATGGCATCCTTAACAAGTCCTTTAAATTTGACAGTGCTGGGCCCATTATATCACCTAAACTCATACAATGAAATGATAATAAAGTGTTTATATTGGATTAATACATAATTCTGTAAGCCACTATCTGTTTAAAGTTATCAATAATGAGGTCTATTCTTTACTTAAATTTTTAAGATGAAATCAATTAAGTTTTTGAAATTGAATATACACTCATGTAACATGAAAAAGACTGATACTGCCAACTATCATACATTCCAAGTGAAACTCATGAAGTTTGAAGCTGATTTAGTGGCATATTCCTTCGTTTTATTAGTTTTTTTTCCCTTTGATCATTTGAATTTTTCACAAATCTCACACATTTGCACCTTTGAAGCATGACATAAAATTTCTAAATAACCATATTATATTGTCTGTATAAACCTACCTATAACATTGATATACCCTCTGGCTGAATCCTCAACAAGGTTCTCTGATGGTAGTGGTAGAACCATATCCTCTGTAACTTCTGATCCTGTAAAATATGATGTCAGTCTCACACAGAATTACCCATGAAATAAAACTGTTTCCACTAGCAAAGTTCTTTAAAAAATTATGCAAAATTTCTGAAAAACTATAGTACACCCCAGACCTTTCATTTCTTACTTACTTTATTTCCCGCCCAAATCCTACAAAAGGGGACACTGCTTAAGTTTTTGGATAGAAGACAATGGCACATGTTGTAAGAGTAATCAAGGGAACCAAGGTTATAGCGGTAATCAAAAGAATGTAATCCAGGGACAAAGACCAGACATGGAAAACAGACATACACAACAAAGAACATAAAGTAACTAAAATCATACATACAAAGTAACAAAAGCAAATGAGCAACTCGGACTCCACTAAAAACTGGGAGCATGGACCAGGTGCACCGGTAGGGTAAGCGTCCTCTGCTTTTCTAGAAACACCGGGGTAGATGAAAGAGGAAAGGAAAACCATGACACATTGAATAAATCAGTTTTCATGCACAGATGGATACACAGTAACCATCCACAAGTTCATGATGACAACCATAAAACTTTTGTAGTGATGACTTCAATCCTGTAGCAACATATCCCTGCTCCAGAAGCCTATTTGTTAGAATTCTAGCGTGATACAAAAAGTCTGTGTAGTCTCGGCAAGCTCTGGCATAATGTACGAGTTATGATATGAACACTCCATATGCAAGTGCTGAAGGGATGCTGCCACAGATGAAAGGAAAGTTGACAATTTTGAATGAAAAGTCATCATGTTTGTCGTAAAGTTTGGTCCATAGTTTTCCTTTACCATCGATTTCTAAGTGTAGGTCAAGATATGAGGCTGACTTCAGAGTGTCTGAAGTATCCTTTATCTCAAGTTCTTTGGAGTAGATGCGATGTATCAAATCCCCAAAATTAGGATTATTTAAAGATAATACGTCACATATATAGTGGAAACTGAGATTAAAGGGTCTAGCTAAACGATATTCTTTCTTTCGGATAAGATCAGCTATAAAGTCAGCCTCAGGCCATTGTGACAAGCAGTTTGATAATGTTACTATAATGAAACCAAGTAAAAAACGGCAAAATAAAACTCATGGTTGTATTCATAAACACAAATAAGATTGTCTATCATAGAAATCAGTTTTTGCTAATTCAAGGAGAGAAAGAAAAAAAATATTTAAAAAATAAGTAGCTTACATTGGGAATGTAAAAGATTGTAAATGTTACATTATGACATAATGTAAATGTTACATAATGACATAATGTAAATGTTACATAATGACATAATGTAAATGTTACATAATGACATAATGTAGTTGTTTTATAATGCCAGGACTTCATTTGTAGTAATGGCATAAAATTTTAAGACCAGGTCACTTACCCTCAGGACACATATAATTAGTGGCTGTATACTCTTTTTCAATACCCTCAGCCTGTGATAAGAGAATAAAAAAAGCATAACATGCTTTCTTCATTTGTATATTTTTTTGGCCTACTAGTATATAGAAACACATGAATACAAGAAATATCTGCATAAAAACAAATCATTATGGTTAAATTCTATAATTCTTATATACCAGGCACAGATCCAAGGACTCGCTTGCTGGGTGTACCCCCCCCTAAAATTCTGAATTATATGAAATCTTGATTTTTGCACAAATTCTACATCCAAAATTTGTTTTGCCTTGCTTTGCTTGGCATTTAATTCTAATTAATTTAATTATTTCCCCCCTCCCCACAGCCTGAATCTGCCCTTATATACAACACCTGTACAGCATACAACAAGAATTAAATACAAGAAAGAGAGCCTACTTACCTCTATTAACAACTCTCTCTCTACAGCATCGTTAGCACCAGTACCATCCAAACTGACAACCTGGTTCCCACAGGTACCATCATCTGGAATTGACTCCGCCTACAAAGGTACATGCTATGCTGAATTTTATCGTATCTTGAAAATTTAAAAACCTATACATTTTATTTGGTAAAGGGATATGTCAGATTTACCCTGAATCAAAATTCATTAAAGTTAGCTTAAAAAAAACTTCATAAGAATTGGTTTTGACACGTACAAAAGTTAGATAGGGTTTTGAAATCTTTAGCGCAGTCAGCCAATATCATTTTTAAATATCGGTATTAAAAAGTTTATGTAACTTGGTACAATCTTTTTTTACATTTTGTATCATTACCTGATACATGTTATGTGTGTGAAAACTAGATATATAAAGATTTAAATAAGTGCCATAGTTGTCAATAGCCATGCCAGTTACCAAGGAAGAAAGAATGTACATTCCAATATACAAAGAAGAAACAGTAATTATGCACATCTACATATGATGCCAAACCTGGCTATAAAATTTCAGCAAAATCCCTTGAGCGGTTTAGGGGGGGGTTGTGCTTACAAGGTTTTAACATGTTAAATTTTTAATTTAGATTATCTCCTTTTGAGTCCTCTTACAGTAATCATTTTCCTTCATAAACATCTACATTTGATACCCAATCTTCCTATAAAAATACATCAGTCTTGCCTTTACGAGGTTTTAACATGTAAAACCCTTAGTTTGGTTTATCTCCTTTAAGTCCTCTGACAGTAACCATATTCCTTCATGCATATCTACATAATATACCCAATTTTCCTATAAAATTTCATCATATATGACAGACAGTTATACCCATAACTTTGTTTGAGGGATGTAAAAACACAGAACTCAGAAATATACACTCCTAAAGAGATATATATAACATTATACTTACAGTGGCTATTATTTTGATCTTGCCGAGTGTGTATGGTATAACATAGTATTTAATGGTGCTAGATTCTCCAGGACAAACACATCTCTGTACAGTCCTCTGATAACCTGTTTCCATTCCAAAATATTTTGACACTGGTAAGGAAACTTGCATCTAAATATGACAATATAATCTTTTAGCATGGGTAAAGCAACTTGAATTTGAACAATAAATTGAATAAAGACTATTTTGTTTAATGAAAAAAGGGCATTATTTTATATGATAAATGTTCTTTGATTTGCTATAGTATCATAACAACTGAAATATGTTAGGGTAGACCATTCTTATCAGAGGACATTGCTCATATACTGTGAAAGTACTTCAATTCATGAATACCAATTTTTGTGGATTAGGGGAGAAACACAAGTTTGTGGCTTCTTTAATCCATGGTTTTGAGGTTTTTATTATAAACATCAATGGAATTCTCCTTTTCATTGGGGACAAGAATTTCGTGGTTTGGCCTAACCATGAAAACCACAAAAATTGTTACTCCACGAACAACAGTAATTTCAAAGTAAATACCAAATAAGACTGAGAACAAACCAAAACTCACTCACTAAAAGCTTCATTCAGAGTAATCAAGTACCTAAGTATATTTTCAGACAATAAACTTTCACCTATTTAAGTGGATGTCAAAGTCTCTAAATTTCTATATTGTTTTGACTAGCAGCAAGATGTCATAACATGTTTTTGACCCTCAACAAGACATTCTTGCATGTTTCTGTTTTGACTAACCACAAGACATTTTGATATCTTTTTGTTTTGACTACCCAAAAACATTCGACATGTGTTGTTTTAGTTACCATGAAACATTATGACATATATTTGTTTTGAGTTACTATGAAACATTCTGACATATTGTTGTTTTGACTTATTGTAAGACATTCTGACAGGTTGTTTTAACTTACCATGAGACATTCTCACAGGATGCTTTGACTTACCATGAGACATTCTGACATGTTGTTTCGACTTATCATCAGACATTGAAACATTATTTTCGACTTACCATGAGACATTCTGACAGGTTGTTTTAACTGACCTTAAGACATTCTGACAGGATTTTTTGGCTTACCATGAGACATTCTGACTTGTTGTTTTGACTTATCATTAGACATTCTGACATGTTGTTGTCTTGACTTACATGTGACATTCTGACATGTTGTTTTGACTTATTATTAGACATTCTGACATGATTTTTTGACTTACCATAAGACATTCTGACAGGTTGTTTTTATTAACCATGAGACATTCTGACAGGCTCTTTTGACTTACCATGAAACATTCTGACCTGTTGTTTTGACTTATCATTAGATATTCAGACATGTTGTTGTTTTGACTTACCATAAGACATTCTGACATGTTGTTTTGACTTACCATAAGACATTCTGACATGTTGTTTTGCCTTATCATTAGACATTCTGACAGGTTGTTTTGACTCACCAAGAGACATTCTGACATATTGTTTTGACTTATCATTAGACATTCTGACATGTTGTTGTTATGACTTACCATGAAACATTCTTACATGTTGTTGTTTTGAGTTACCATGAAACATTCTGACATGTTGTTTTGACTCACCAAGAGACATTCTGACATGTTATTGCATTGACTTACCACAAGACATTCTGACATGTAGTTGAAAATGGTGACTAAAACAGGTACAACTTCTCCTCTAACAGCTGAGTAGGGAAGAGTAAAAGATAAAAAGAATGGTTGGAAAGCAGTAACAGCAGTAACAGGAGACACACCCACTCCGACATCCATATTGGTACACAATGAGTTTCCAACCCATTCTGTGATTGTATGAGGTATAGTAGTGTCTACCTCAACCTCTCCATCATCACTGTGAAGGAAATGATAAAAAAAAATAAAAAAAAACACAGTTCAATAAAAAATGACCACCATATTTTTTCAGCAATTACACTTAGTATTTTAATGCTTTTAAGAAAAAAAGATTGCCTTTACTCTACAACAGTTTTAAAATCACAGACAATATTAAAAAAGTAACTTCTAAATTAAGTCTGTAATTGTCATGGTATATATAAAAACTAGAAACACCTTGAGCAAGTTCATAAATAAAATACCCCCACTTCAAATGGTGTCAAGTGTTATATGTTCAAGTTGGATTATTCATCTTTGGGGTCCTTTGATAACAATCGTTACTTCAAACACATCTACAAATCATGCCAAACCTTCCTTTTTATGAAAATCACATAAGCATATAAGGAGGAGTAAGCAAGTTTAACATGTAAAACTTATCTCTCTTTTACATTCTCCAAAAATAATTATTTATCAACATGCACATCTACATATGATGCCAAACCTTTCTAAAAAAAATCATCAAAATCCATTGACCTGTTTAGGTCTCACTAACCACTTCTAATGTTTCCATTACTTTACATGTTAAAAAAGTTATTTTCAAAGTTTCACTGTGAATTCCTAGGACAAATGACATCTTATAGTTGCATACCATTGCAAAGCTTGGAAATTAAGGCTTTCACAATCATAATGCTAATGGTACGAAGATTGTAGAAATTTTTAACAAAATTTACTAGAATAAATAATACTGAAAATCCACATTTTTACCTTTTTTGATAACTGACAGCATGGAGGCAAATTACTCATGCATGTAAACAATATTCATACACTTTTGTTTTAAATTACAAATACGATTTTAAAGTACACATTCTCAGCTTAATTTTGACTACTTTTAATTAGAAAACACACGAATAATGTACTTACAAAGCAAAGGTCTAGGTTCAGTGTGTTTTTGGTACAACATAGGGGGGTGGCCATTTAAACCTGGAAGTGGTTAGTGAGACCTTACCAGCAGTAAATTGTAAACCACTTATTTGGATTATCTCCCTTTTGAATCTATTAATAATTATATTCTTTTATTCACATCTACATACAATGTCAACTTTCCTATAAAATTTCACATCAAAATCCCTTGTGTGGTTTGGAAGTTGTACGAAAACATGGAAGATACAGACAGACAGACAGACAGATAGAGTGATTCCTAAAAACTTTGTTTGCAGGGGTATAATTCAATTAAAAACCCGTCTTTTCATATTAATACACTAAACTTACATTATATTAAACAATAAATCACATGCAAACCAAATTCTGGATGTAATTAGGAAGAATGTTATCATGTCTAGGGATAAGTATACATGGAAATAGATAGGTGTTACATGTATGATTATATGGGAATATGTTAACAGAAAAAAAGGTGTGAGAAAGATATAATTCAAGAAAAGCTAAAATGAAAGAAAATCTAAGATGTAAATAAGATTATTGGAAACCTACACAAACAAGAAATGATCACTAAAGGCCCATGGAGGACCAAATTGGCAAAAAGACTGATTTCCAAGATCAAGGCTGACAAAAAGAAACCAACACCAAAGATTTGGATTCACATACCCAACAATATAGATATTCCATAACCATGTTTCTGGGAACTCCCTTCTCAATCCAACCTGTCTTGGGGTTGGATCATCCCTGGGACTGACCTCTGATGACCCTAGCTTTCTAACAGGGCCACTAGGTCCTGGTATCCCAAGGGCATTATCTAGAATGAGAAATTTGCTCCACATTACTGATGAAGATAAGGGGATGAAGGTTGTCTGGATACATTTGTTGGTAGTGAGTTTTCTTGGTCACATAAATATGGTATGATAGGGAGTATTTTACAGTTTAAATACTCATAGGTACAAGTACAGCAGGATTTTGGCTGATTGGAGTCATATGTCAATGTTCTGATATTGCAATCATTTCATGTTTAGAACCTTAATTCAATTAATCAAATGAACCCTGCTTTTAACAGATCCAACAATGAAAACAGAATCAAATTTTGAACACAAGGAATTTTCATCCTCTGGTCTGAAGAAATACTATTCCAAATCCTGGTTAAAGATACTCTATTTATTGAAAATTAGAAGTATGTGATTCAAGGTATCATGCATCCATTAAGTTATTGTTGTGACAAGCAAAACACACTGAGACCAATTATTAGGTAAATTTAGAGGCAGGACCTCAGGTCTGAATTTTCTTCCAAAATACAATAGCACTTTGAAAATGTCATTGTAAACAACAGATCACAGGGGCTTGTTCCAACCATCAAATGCGTAGCCCCACTGGTAATAATCACAAAAAGGGTGATCCAGATTTGGGGTGCCTCGATTCAACAATTTTTTTTTTCAAATAAAATCATATATATATCCCTATTTACTGCTCAGCAATTAGTTGACAAATGATGAATTTAATGAATAAACACTGGTATTACCATCAAATAGTTCTACTTAAATCAACACAATGATTTGAACATTCTAAGTCCATATTTCCACTATCGCTTGAACCATAAGTGAAACTACTGCAACCTTATTTCTATCAATAAATACAATTAAAGTTGAGTTTCTGAATTGGTATGTTATACAAAAATAAAAAGTAAAAAGAGCAATCATAAGCCAGACAAAGCTAAACAGAGCACAGATGAATATAAATCTGTGAATAGAAAAATAAAAACCCAATTAGGAAAATTTCCCAAAGCCAAGTTTCAGGGAAATGACTTCTTGTATTATATCCAGCATCAACTGCTTTTAAATTAGCTTTAGACACCACAGTATCAGAATCTTCCATATCCATAAATACATCAACAGGATCCATTCCACTTCCAAGTAATGCTGACTCATCGTAGTCGTCTTCATACAATAATGAAAAATGTTATTACTTTGAAACAGTGTCATCAAAAAAAAACTTGTGCATGTTTTGAAACCAATCAATTAAAATATTAAGTGTAAATACATAATAGAGAAATTTAGCAGAATCCTTGTCAATTTTAATCTCTGATTAAAATCAATTTTATACTATCTCCCTATTTGTGCACAAATAATAATAATAATGTCGACTTCAACTAAAAGGAATAACAGGATTCGGTACGAAACAGAGCCTCGCAGTTACCCCGTTTCTTCACCTCATTTTTTTTCCTTTTATGTGAAGTCAATACACTATTATTGTCTATTTTTGTTAAATTAGGAACTCAGATAAAGTAGTATGTATAACAGTGATAGCAGTAGGTCTCACTTTCAGAATACATCGAAATAAGTGTAGCATTACTGATAATGTGACACTGCCCAAGGGGTTTTCCACAGAAAGAAAGCTTATAAACAAAACAGACATCTTTATCAAGTATGATTCTCAAAAAAATGTGAGCAATGCTTATTAAATTAATAACCCATGTCCCTCATTTGATAACATTCACCTTATGACATCCAAACTGATCTGAATAAAAAAAAATAAATAAAAAGGTGCACAATAGGTATATGAAATAAAAATTCTGTGAAAGTTTCATTGAATTCCAGTTTTAGGGGTGACCAACAGGTCCATATATTGCAATAAGAGAAGAAGTAACACTAACTTTTTGCTTATTATACTTTTTATATATAACTCACTCTGGATCATTTGTTTGGAAGAAGAAAGAAAACATGCAACTTCTTACATTATGATGTCACATTCTTAATTTCAAAGTGAGGCAGTCCATATAATTTCCTACCAGTCCATATGATGTTATATGGACCAGCAGTTACTTTTAAAGAAAATCAACAATCTTTATAGATAAGAGATGGGTACCCCATGTCTGGGAATGATAAAGTCCATGTTTATAGATAAGAGATGGGTACCCCATGTCTGGGAATGAAAAGTCCATGTTTATAGATAAGAGATGGGTACCCTCATGTGTCTGGGAATGTGAAGTCCATGTTTATAGATAAGAGGTAGATACCCCCATGTCTGGGAATGTAAAGTCCATGTTTATAGATAAGAGATGAGTACCCCCATGTGTCTGGGAATGATAAAGTCTATTTTTATTGATAAGAGATTGGTACCCCCATGTGTCTGGGAATGTAAAGTCCATGTTCATAGATAAGAAATGGGTACCCCCCATATTTGGGAATGTAAAGTCCATGTTTATAGATAAGAGATGGGTACCTCCATGTGTCTGGGAATGTAAAGTCCATGTTTACAGATAAGAGATGGGTACCCTCATGTTTGGGAATGATAAAGTCCATGTTTATAGATAAGAGGTAGGTATCCTCATGTCTGGGAATGATGAAGTCCATGTTTATAGATAAGAGATGGGTACCCCATGTCTGGGAATGATAAAGTCCATGTTTATAGATAAGAGGTAGGTACCCTCATGTGTCTGGGAATGATAAAGTCCATGTTTATAGATAAGAGGTAGGTACCCTCATGTGTCTGGGAATGATAAAGTCCATGTTTATAGATAAGAGGTAGGTACCCTCATGTGTCTGGGAATGTAAAGTCCATGTTTATAGATAAGAGATGAGTATCCCATGTCTGGGAATGATAAAGTCCATTTCTAGAGATAAGAGATGGGTACCCCAAGTGTCTGAGAATGTAAAGTCCATGTTTATAGATAAGAGGTAGGTACCCTCATGTGTCTGGGAATGATAAAGTCCATGTTTATAGATAAGAGATGGGTACCCTGATGTCTGGGAATGTAAAGTCCATGTTTATAGATAAGAGGTAGGTACCCTCCCATGTCTGGGAATGATAAAGTCCATGTTTATAGATAAGAGATGGGTACCCCCATGTCTGGGAATGATAAAGTCCATGTTTATAGATAAGAGGTAGGTACCCTCCCATGTCTGGGAATGATAAAGTCCATGTTTATAGATAAGAGATGGGTACCCTCATGTCTGGGAATGTAAAGTTCATTTTTATAGAAGAGATGGGTACCCTCATGTCTGGGAATGTAAAGTCCATGTTTATAGATAAGAGATGGGTACCCTCATGTCTGGGAATGTAAAGTTCATTTTTATAGAAGAGATGGGTACCCTCATGTCTGGGAATGTAAAGTCCATGTTTATAGATAAGAGATGGGTACCCTCATGTCTGGGAAAGTTAAAGTCCATTTTTATAGAAGAGATGGGTACCCCCATGTCTGGGAATGATAAAGTCCATGTTTATAGATAAGAGATGGGTACCTCATGTCTTGGAATGTAAAGTCCATGTTTATAGATAAGAGATTGGTACCCTCATGTCTGGGAATGATAAAGTCCATGTTTATAGATAAGAGATGGGTACCTCATGTCTGGGAATGATAAAGTCCATGTTTATAGATAAGAGATGGGTGCCCTCATGTCTGGGAATGTAAAGTCCATGTTTTGCTAAAATATTAAAATATCAATACTAAATAAAGAATCAGTGGAGGTTTTATTAAATTCAACTTAAAGCCATAGGAGGAGTAAGGATAAGAGATGGATACCCTGGTATCACCACATCATAAATGTTCATGTTTTGCTCTGTGAAAACTCAACATTGATTTGAATCAAAATCTTAAATACATAGTTCACAACAGGAATATGTTATTGAGATTATGTGAAAGTTTCATTAAATTCCATTAAGGGCATAGGAAGAGAAATGGATAAGAGACGGGTACCACCTGTGTCGCCTATTTATAAAGGACAAAGTCATCAGAAGCTGAATATCAACAATTGAACAGAGTCATAAAATAGGATGTTGATGTTACCAAGGCTACAACATAGCACACCATACAAACTTTTTATAGCATAAGAAGTAATAGGCAATAATGAACATTTCTGTCCAAAATTACTTGTTTGAAAGTTGTCCGAATATCTTAAATATTGCATAGTTGAATGGCTAATGTGTAATAAAGAAGATATTGGATCATACAATAAGGTTGTGGACAAAATGATTTTAAAATGACACATAATATTGGCTGTTTTCACTAACATTTTTCAAGAGCTTAAATTTTTCTGAGATTTCTGGTGCATATTTTTATGCTAAAATATAGAGCAAATGTAATATATAAAAAAAGCTATCAGTGAAGATTGATAGTAGCCTATCTGATAATCAGTTTAAGTACCAAATTATTAAATTAATTAGGTTTGCCAATGTTTTCCTAGAAAAAAAAAAAAATGCTAAAACAGATTAAGAATCACTAAAAATTTAATGAAACGGCTCAATTTTTTTTCCCATTGTTCATGCTTTACTTGGTAACTAGTAGAAAATAGCAACTTCCATTCAAACAGAAATGGCTAAGCTGCCATAAAGTACTGTTCATAATAAAATCTCATTCCATGGCATGGGACCCATACTGAAGTTACCTAAAAGATATCTAGTGGTTATGATTAATAGTCGCTGAGAAAAATGTTATGAAAAATTTGGCATTTGACTGGAAATGTTGAAAACTACTCTAAGTAAAAAGGGAGAAGAAGTGCGACAGACCTGAAATTCCATAACATGATATGGGACCTATATATAAGAGCTCATTTTAAACTATAAGAAGTCTTTGCCTTTTAGTCTTTTTACAACTTTTAAATTATCCTCATTTCTTTGTTTGGTCACTACTAACAAATGACTGTGTTTCTCTTGTTTTGTTGAAGATTTAAGTAGCACTCCAGCTAAGAATCATGCAAAATGTGATTCATGGGTGAAAAGCCTACATATTTTTATTTTTGATATTGTGTTTGAATTGCCATAGTAAACAGAAATTCACATTCAGTTTTTCATATATCCCGTGTTCTTAAGAGATAAAAATTATATAGAATGCACTGTAGATTTCAAAATTAAGGGAGATAACTCCATAAATGCCACTCAAATACAACAGAATCTATTGGATTTTCTATGTTGATTATCTCCTAAGAGCAGCCAGATTTGAATGAATAATTACACATTTCATAGTATTGACCCATAAAACAAGTTAATTACAAAAATAAAAATATGTAGCCTGTTTTTGGGGTGTATCACATTTTTAAAATTTTGCATGATTCTTACCAAGACTGCTACTTAAATCTAATTCAAAGACACCTTGAAAATAAAGAGAAGCTTTCCCACCAACTGTAGTGTCACAATGATCTGAGTTATATTCCTAAAGACAAAATTAAATTTGTAAAGAATGATCAAGTCTGAGTCAGATATTTGTTACACATGATCTGAGAAACTGGCAAATACATACAGTGGTTAAGCTGTTATCATATCATATCAGACACATCACTTCATTTACCAAAGTGTCAGATACAGCACTTCATCAACAAAAGTGTCAGATACCGACCTTCATCAACCAAAGTATCAAAATGGAGACTCCTGGTACCAGAAACAGCACTTCATTGACCAAAGTATCAGAATTAACACCCCTAGTATCAGAAACAGCACTTCATCAACAAAAGTATCAGAGAAAACACTTCATCAACAAAAGTATCAGAAACAGCACTTCATCAACTAAAGTATCAGAATAAAAACCCCTAGTATCAGAAAAAGCACTTCATCAACAAAAGTATCAGAAATAGCACTTCATCAACCAAAGTATCAGAATGAACACTCCTAGTATCAGAAATAGCACTTCATAGACTAAAGTATCATAATGGAGACTCTTAGTATCAGAAACAGCATTTCATCGACCAAAGTATCAGAAACAGCACTTAATCGACCAAAACTACAAAAGTATGTGAATGAAGACTCCTTAATATTAGAAACAGTATTACATCAACTAATCATCAGAATGGTGACTCTCAGTATCAGCAACAGTACTATTATCAACCAAAGTATCAGAATAGTGACACCTTTAGTATCAGAAACAGTACTATATCAACTGAAGTATCAGAATGGTGACTTCCAGTAAAAAAGCACAAAATAGGTCAATCCAATAACACTAAAAGCACAGAATCCAATGAAGATCTTAATATCTTGTGTTAACCAGTTTTGAATAAGAGAATGATATAGGAATGAGAATGTACAGTTTAAGGTATAGTTAAAATTCTAAGAGCAGCTTTAGAGGTGAATATAAAAACAAAAGGCTCTAAAGAGTCTGAATAGCTCATTCCAGCTTGATAACCAACATTCTATTATCTGTATGAATGGCTATGTTTTTTCTTGGATATCTCATATGCTCATATCTCAGGAACAAACATATCAATTTTCAATGAATTCTGTACAGTAGATTCTGAGGAGAAATTTTTTTAAAAGTAATTACTTTAAAAATAGCAACCAAAAAAAAAAAAAAAAAAAACACTTAAAAAGGGTAATTACTCCAACATGGTTCAATAGATTTACATGAAAATTTGATCAGACAGCTCTCATGATAACTGAACACTCTAACCTTGAATTTCACAGTACTTGTATATGAAAAACTTCATTTTTTAGTAATAAAAACATATCAATTTGGAGATACATGAGAAAAACTTCTGTCTGACCTATGTTCTATTTTTTTGTAATGGTGGCCACGTTTTTCAACAGATCAAAAATCCCTACATAATTTTTTTTGTAAAATACTCTAAGTAACCATCATACCAAGATACATTTTGATTGGTCTAGTAGTTTTGGAGCGGAGTAAAATAGTTAAAAACAACAGATGCGAAGTGATGACAATAGCTCACAAGGCCTATGGCCAGGTGAGCTAAAAATGTTAATGACAATGACAATGCCAATGATGGACGACAAGTAATGGAAACAGCTCACATGGCCCTTTGGGCAAGGTGAGCTAAAAATAAAAAAATAATGTAGAATGAATTTCACATCAACAACATAATTTATAAGATTGTTATCCAATCAAGTACAGGTCCCATAGCAACGGTTTCAGGGAAAAAAATCCTAGCAGCTGTTGTTTTTTGGCTGGGAGTTCATGAGTAGGTGAAATCACTGTCTTTTTTTCAGTGTACCCAATCTGGATTTCCTCAAACCGACCACCCTTGTGCAAAATAAGACGTGCTATACAAAGTAAAAGTAAGTGAAAAGGCTACAGAAATAAATATGTGAAGTTTCAAGCTATTTGGGGTATTTCATTTTACCCAATCATAATAAGGTCCCATAGCCAAGTTTCAGGAAAATGTGTCCTGGTTTTTCTCCTAGTAGAATCAGACTGTGGTATTACATTTTCAACCCTGTCTTCATTTACATTTGGTTCCATTAATGGTCTAATTACACCTTCCTCACCAAAAAATCCATCTATTTGTGTACGGTAGAATGGTACAGGTGCTACAGAATAAAACACCAGGTACAAATATCACATCATTATGATGCAGTGCACAAAAAAAAATTCAGCAATCGTGTAAACCTATCTCTGTTTTAAATGTCAACATTCCATCATATGGAAAAAAAACAATAATGTGATTTATACCAGTTGTAGCCTGAAAAGAATAAATATGACAAAAGTGCTATTTTATGAAATTAGTTAACAATGAAATCTGTATACACTGAACAATGAATATCTGAAAACTTGTCCAAATCAGACATTTTTAAACTTCACTTTATATCAATTTAAACTGAACCAATGTGACCAAAAAGGGTTGGGTTAATATGGGTTTCACTGTATTTTCAAAAGTCTTTCCAATTCAAAAAACTTCAACTCATCAAATCAGTCTATAGAAAAGCAAGTTCAACTGATTGTATGTATAATAAATGCAAAAATAAACATATTGTAATAGCTCAAAAAGGGCAAGATGTTGAAGCCGAAATAAAAGGAAACTTTTGATACCTATGTACACCAATGTGGCTATCCAATGTGGAAGACAATATTAAGCTGTTAAAATTCATGAAGTGAAAATGTTTTGTAAACGAAAATAAAAACAAAAACAAAAAAAAAAACATTATTACACATTTGAAAGCTGTAATTTCTATGGAACTAGGTAGGAATCATGTAATTGCACAGTCCTTTCAAAGGACATGAGACAGAAATGATATGTTGATTCTGTCTTTCAAATTTTTACTACAAATTTTTAAACAGAAACCAGTCCTGCGGAAATCCATCCTGTATAAGAATGGTGTATTATCAACAGAAATAAAACTATTCTTAATTAACAGTAATGGTACACATTGAATATGGGTAAATGATTGAAATAGCAGTGGTTTGTGTTAATCATATGCATCTGTCTTAAAAATGGTAATGGATATACTTTTCATCCCCAATTTTTAATCAAGGTTGTCTGCATATAGCACAAAGGTAGACAACTCATATCAGATAAGTATTCCATTTACGGTATATACTTTTCAGCTTGGCAAAGTTCAGTAAACATGTAATGTCTGTATTTAACAAAAGCTACCTGGTATACACAGACAAAATATCAACATATGTTGTTTCCATATGTTTTGAAACATATGGAAACATATGTTTATTACCAGTATGGTAAATATATGTCTTTTGTGCATTTAAAAATAATTGAAATCATTTGTTTTCAAAACTAAGATGAAAATCATGTTCTTTTCAAATATGAAATTTTATTGAGAACATGAAATTATTATATGATTCTTATTTACTTGTTAGTCAGAAACACATGATGACCACACTCAGAAATAAATACTGTAAATGTATTAATTTTCGCAGTTGCTAATTTTCACTGATTCTGTCAAGTGAACATAATCGTGGTTTCAAAATAATGATTAGTGTTATATAATGTTAAAAATCAATTTCGTGTGTACTATTTTTCACGGGTTTCTGTCCACAGCAAAAATAACAAAAATTAGTACACCGGTAAAATTAGTACATTTACAGTATCACCATCAACTTCGTCTCAGGCAATAATATTCCTTTAAGTGGTAATCTACTATACCATCCTCAACTGCAGGCAGTATGAGTATAATGCCAACTTCATAAAACTATGCAAATGTATTGGTTCATTCGATACATCTGTTTTTGTACAAGAATTATTGCATCATAATGCCTCAAAGTGTCTAGTTTCAAAAGTTTATTTTAGGAAAGGGCAGAAAGTGCTTTAAATTAGAAACATGTACTTAGTATGGGTTCAGTATATTGATCTTCTTATTTAACGGGCACATCTTGAACCCTCCTATCAAAATATATTAAATATCCGGTATCTGTTTAGAACATAAGTGAATGTAGAAATAAAAATTAACCATTACACAAGTCTCTCTATAAATCTAAAAATAAAACAGTTTGTGAAACCCTATACCCCCACCTCATTCCTCATTATCTAATATTCCATTATCATTGTTATTTTCCTACCCTGAAATTACAGAATAAAGCATCAACAGGGACATTACTTGACACTCTACCATGTTAAACATTGTTCAAAACAGCATAGCTTGAGACCTACACAATTGTGCAAAGTTTGAAAAAAACCTTTAATCTGTTCTCAAGTAACATCTGGAAAGTATGGGGCACGTATAAATAATGAGATTATGAATTTCTCCAAATTATCTTTACAAGACAGATTTTAAAATTGAGGGCACACATAAACAATAAAAAATCATTTTCTACAAATTTCATTGGAATTTTCTGTTTAGTAAATAATCATAGAACCCTTATCTCTCTGATGTGTTTACTTACAATAATAAACTGGTCTATCAGTTTTGACTGTACAAGGTCTAGTCTGTAATGTTAAATCACTGAAAACCAACAGATTCATTTTCTGAAATTAAGAATAATATCTATATATTCATTTCCTTTTTTTTTCCTCAGTCAACAAAACATGTTTATATCAATACAAGCTTGTTCTATCAAGATTTCAGAACAGTAAACTTTAGTTGTGTACAATTAAGATCAGAACTGTATTCTGTTGTGCAGTTTCTTTTACTAACTCAGTTATTTGGAAGTATTGTGCCTCTACAAATTTCCATCCACTGCACAGCATGAGACTTGGTCTAACTTTCTGGATTTTTGTCCTCTTTTATAGAAAGTAAATTTTAATTTCCATTGAAAGCCTAAAGGAAATCTAGAATAATAGAAAAAAATCCAAAAGATCAATAATATTTTAATATAAAATAGTACCCTTTTACAACAATTTCCCATGGAGTGTAATATTACCATAAATTGGGATATATTTTGATAATTTGGAGGTCATCTGACAAAACATTGGTATTTAATTTTGGTGTGTTTTATTTTAGCCTTTTCATCAGTGAAAACAATTGACTGTTAATTCTAATACTACTAGTGAAAAGTTAATTTCTTCAGTTTTTCTAGATAAAATTAATAATAATAAATACATTTATAATCTCTTTTTAGTAAGGTTAATGGGGTCACTTTAGGTAAGCAAACAATGAATTTGTTTTAGTACATCAATATACATATATATTAGTCTAAATACTCGCATATGTTATATTTTGGTGTGTTTAATTTTGGCACTTTTAAATGAGGCACCAAATAAACCGAAATAAAACTACTACCAAAATAGCACAATTTACAGTACCTTATTCACAAACAAATTTTAATTAAAATATCAGTGAAAATGAACATGTGACAAAATTACCAAGATAATAATACACTCATATGATTGCAAAACAGCTAAAAGAGGTCCTTCAATAAAAAATAGAGATATCTACATGGAATTTTATCTTTAAAACAGAATAAAGCAGTACAGCTACAAAATCCGACACCCTCAATTGATAGCAAATATATAATGACAACCTACCCTGAAAGCTTCAATTGCATCAACTGCATCAAAATCATATCTTCGCCAGTAAGGAAAATATTCTGAAACAAAAGTGTGCACATTCACAGGAGTTTGAGTAAAGATTGTGTACTCACGAAAATGATTTTACAAAGCTAGAAAAGTTAGCACATGTTACCTGATGAGTTGATTGTATTACAATAAACAAAAAGTTACATGCATTGTGGTACTAGGTATACCTTACTGGTATCAAACAGAAATCAACATCACTTAAATCAAAGTCACAAACCAAATTTGAAATAAATCGTGAAAGATGATAAAGTCCCAAATCATATAAATGACATATTGTCTTTAAACACTACAGACACTATGAAGTCAGTCTCATATCTTGACCTTCACTATGAGATCAATGGAAAGGGAAAACTCATGACCAAACTCAATGACTAACACAATGACTTCTCATTCTGTATTGTCAACTTTCCTTTCATCTGTGACAAAATCCATTCAGCACCTGTGTATGGAGTTTTCATATATCAACTCATATGTTTTGCCAGAGCTTGATGAAACAATCAAATTTTTAGTACAGTGCTAAACTCCTTACAATTAAGCATCTGGAACAAGGTTATGTTGCTACAAAACTTGCATGTAAGTCAATCCAAACATTTATTATCAAAAATTTACATAAAAATCTAAAATCATTTTTAGTAAAAAAAATTTTGACTGTACTTGTATGATGTAATATCAGCTGATCCTGATACATACCATCATTATCTGGACTAAACAAAGACTGATCATAGTGGGTCTTCTCATCACAATATTTCTTATCCTCCTGCCAGTGTGAGGTATACATGTAGGGAACTTCGAACTTGCTAAATATCTAAAAAGAACAATAAATTTGTGAGTTAAAATTTCACTATGTGAAATTTACCTAGTACACAACATAAGATTACCTTTAATAATTATTCCATACACCCATAATAAGTTGATTTTTGTCATCTGGATCCATTGGACTGTAGAAAAATAGTGGGACATCAATAGTTTGTCATGTACAAAATGCATTTGTGAACAAGCTAAAAAAAATTAACATGGACTGCCTCTAACACTAGCAAGAATCAGCTACCCCCTCCATATCCCTAACTTATTATTTAAAATGAATACCTGTTTTTCTGTGATTTCATAAACAGGAGAAACTAATTTTGTTTAAAACATTAGAATTTTTCAGTTTGATCTTCCATCTATCAAGCCTGGTTTTGGTCCACGGGAGCTATTATTAGAAGCATCTGTTTTCAACTTAAAAAAAATCCTCTCTTTAATCAATAAACTGACCACCTTCAAACTATCATATCCCTATGTTGTTTGCTTAAAAAGATATGTTGATTATGCCAATCACACAACAAACATGGCTGCCATGTCTGTTCATAGAACAATGGAGTCAAACTATCTATTCATACCTAAAAAACTATGACAGATGGGAAAAAATAAAGGATGAATCATTCCTCTTTTGGCTTAAAGATCACTCCAAAAGTTTTCATTGAGTTGAAGTTGAAGGATGACTTCTTTTTAGACTAGGTGCCCTTAAAAGGCAATAAAATGCTTTGTAGTGTGCAACTCCATTCAAACTTGATATTTTTGTTAGAATAAACAAGGTGTGCTTACCAGTTGCTTTTGGATTTTGAACTAGCTTACAGAAAAAGCAAATACTCTTTCGAGGTAGATACAGCTTGAATTCTTTTGTCCTATTTGTTAAGGTGTTTGTATTCTGCATTAATCTCAAGAGTTAAATCTGAATTCAACAGATTTTTATAGTTTGTTTATTGTTATATTTTCCACTGTCCCAGGTTAAGGGAGGGAAGAGTGCTTCAATCATGTTTAACCCCACTACATACTTTATGTGCCTGTCCCAAGCCAGGAACCTGTAGTCCAGTGGTGGTGGTTGTTTTTTTTATATTCATTGTTATTCGTTTTAAGTTTTTTCTATAAATTAGATGGATTTCTGTCTTTTATGAACAATTTCACTTTATTTATTTTGGAGCCTTTTACAGCTTGCTTTATGGTATGTGTTTTGCCCATCATTGAAAGTCGTGTGTTGACCTGTAGAAGTGTAATTGTTCCTTGATTGGCATTTGGTGGATGACTATCCCATTGGCAATCTTACCACATCTCCAATTTTTAAAGCTTTATTTTTTTATTGTGCTTAGACATTTGACACAGGACACTTATTGGAACCTTACTCTTAAATGATAACAACTTCCAAAATTGATCCCAATCTTCCTAGGAAGGTATGGCACTTGGTGGTAGAACTTCAAAGATATCCATTCATTTTTCATCAAATTATCATCAAGAAATCAGAAAAAAAAATCTTTTAGCCCCTTATCCTTATTCACCCCCATAATTACTCAAAGCATTCTGTTGGTGGTATGGCACTGTGGTATAATTGTATCTAATTATTCATAGTCAAGTCAAGTTATTGTCAGGACATCAGGAAAATGCTTGTTTCTGACAGATTTTGAGCTCCTCAATCCTCAGTTCAAGTCTACCCCCCCCCCCCCCCAAAAAAAAAAAAAATCAATACCACCCAGGCCTTTGTGGTAAACAATATTGTTGAACAATACCTTAGACATCCATATAATTTTACTGGATTGAAACAGTTAAATTCTATGAAATTCTTGTTTTTTGTCTTTAATTGGGGTCATAACCCTTAAAATCAATACCAACTTTCCTTTTGTAGTTTGTATGAGTGGCCGTTCATGTTCTTGGCCAGCTAACATATATATTTTATACGCATACATTATCAAGATATAAACATATATTTCAGTGTTCTAGCTAGGATTTGAAAATAGAGGGGTGCAGGGAAGAGGGCACTTTAACGTGTAGCATGTTTTTTTTCAACAAAAAAGGGACATTAATTTTGTATGTTTGTGTTAAGTCAGTAATTGGTATTCTTACTGCTTACCTGCCAACTTTTTAAAATGAAGGTTGCATCATAATTTGCAAACTAAGTAAATTTGTCTGCATGATTAATATATGCATGACACCCTTATTGTATTGAAAGACCCTTCTCAGATGACCAAGTGCTGTTAGAAATTTAACACTTATATATAGAGGTGATTCAGCTGAAAATATATTACTATAGCCTTCAGATCCCCTATGAAAGAGTTAGGAAATCAGTTTTGATTTAATCAATTTTTGTGTGAACACGATTTGTCATTGTTCTTGCAGTGAAGCTGCATTATATATGCATATATTTGTATTATATACACATACATATACACTATATTGTTATAATTTATGAGTTTATTCAGGTATATAAAGAATAACAAATATGTGTATATATACACATATCTTGTAACAATATATGTGTACATAATACAAATAAATACAAGTATAGGTTTGGAACCTAGTTCAACAAGAATCAACCAGGTTATATCTATGCTATTGCAAGAAAACCAAGTGTGTACAGATGGTAACGATGCTGATAGTGCCATTCCATTAAAGACTGCAAATATTTTGTGGTCATATAACTAGAGGCTCTAAAGATCATGAATTGCTCACCTGGCTCAATAAGCAACATTCCACTTTTGTAAAAGCAGCCATGTTTTTTCTTGGATAAAAATTTCTAACATTCATAGTTATCCTTTCCTCTCTCGTTACCCCAGACTTGAATTTTTTAAAGGAACTCGGCGGGTGTTTCTAGAAAAGCAGAGGATGCTTACCCTACCGGTGCACCTAGTCCATGCTCCCAGTTTTTAGTGGAGTCTGAGTTGCTCATTTGCTTTTGATACTTTGTAAGTATGATTTTAGTTACTCCATGTTCTTTGTTGTGCATGTCTGTTTTTCATGTCTGGTCTTTGTCCCTGGATTTCATTCTTTTGATTACCGCTATAACCTTGGTTCCCTTGATTACTCACTCATACTTACTGAACAATCACATCAATTTTCATTAAATTCTATATTCAGTAGTTTCTAAAGAAATCTTTTTTTATGTACTAACATTAAAAGTAGCAAAAAAAAGACATGGAAAAAAGGCAATAACTCCAACATGGCTGAACACATAAATTTGACAACAGATAGACCTCATCATGCTGAACTTTTTTACCCTATGTCAGAATTTGGCTTAACCTAACAGTTTTGGAGATTTCTGTCTGACCTCTATGTTCTATTTTTTTAGTAACGGCGGCCATGTTTTTCCAGTAATAAAAAAATCCTCGTATCTGTTTTATGCATACCAGTAACACCCTAAGAAACATTCATACCAAGTTTGGTTCTAATTGGTCAAGCAATGTCAGAGGAGAAGAGTTTTGTAAAATTGTTAACAAGAACATTCGACAACAAGGACAATGACAGACGCCAAGTGATTGCAATAGTTCACATGGCCCTTTGGGCCACCCCAGCTAAAAATGACTTTTTTGCACTTTTCAGTTATAGTTGTTACAAAGAGCCAAGTTTAATTTACAATGTTTTATATGAATGTTTCCAAACCTTTTCAGGCGTAAGCTGATTGTTCCCTGCAAGAAGATTAATACTCTTATCTACTACTCCAACAGAGCAAATAGAACCAGGAGATGCTTTGACATTAAATTTGACATCATTTCCTGGATAGACTGTATCTTTATTGAACTTCATCTCAACCTACAATTGTTACATCAAATAAAACAAGTATTTGGAAAGTATAGCATGGCAAAACAAAGTCCCGTACTGGAAGAAACATCTGTTAATAAGAATAGAATGCAAACTTCATGCATAATTTGTTAAATGTGATTTGTGAATAAAAATTTGACAATTTGACTGTTTCAGGCAGATGGATATACAGATGGAAGAACATTTAGTACACCTTTTCTCCTTTAGCATGTTTTAGCAATCATATAGTAACAGACAATATACTTCCCCCTTTGCAGGGTTGAAAACAATTAAAACCTTCTCATAGAACTACAGTGAAACCTGTCTAAGCTGAATCCTGAATAATCTGAAAATCTGATAAACCAAACACTATTTAAAGTCCCTCTATATTGTAACGTTTAAATGTATTCTAAACCACGGTACATTGAACACCTGTCTAAACAGAACTAGTAGTAAAGTGGTTTGATTTAGGCAGTGTATTTGAGAATTGAATATGATGGTGAGCACATAGGACTGGGTATAGCACAATTTATACCTTATTATCAAAACACCTCTCAACTTTAAATGTGACAGTAGCAGCAACAGTTTCCTCATCTTCTCTAACGTAATACACTAACAGCTGAGACTCTGGACCCATGTTAGCAGTAACAGGTATGCTGATCCTCACTTTACCTACATGAGTTGATTTTATGATGTCTTTACTTTCTGAAAATAGGAAAATGGTCTTAATCATACATAATGATATCAATGAAATGAAGAGACAAATCCAACAAGATTAAGAATACTAAACTGAAAAACATAAGACACCAAAGGGTAAGATTTCAAATATTGAGACTTTGACAAGTTCCAGAACATTGAATACATTAAGAAACAGCAATGGAAAAAGAATAGATATGGTTAAAAAGATAATAAAGAGATGGCTACTTAATATATGCATTTTGTGAATGTATCAGGTTTTTGAAAGAAAGGTTAAGAAACTTTGTATAAACTATAATCAAATTACAACTTACGGAGTTCAGGGGCGGATCCAGGATTTGAGTTTAGGAGGTGTTAATTGAATTAAATGCTGTGCAAAGCAAGGCAAAACATATCATGGGGAGAAACTTGTGGTGAAAATTTTTTTCTTACCAATTTAGGGGTGCATACACCCGGTACGCCAGTCCTTGGATCCGCACCTGGAGTTATCATATTTTACATTTTTGTTACTTTTGAAGATTTATCAAGCACAGTGCAGCATAACATATCAGTAATAGTACAAGAATATTTCATAAACAAGAGGCTCCCAGGAGCCGGAATTGCTCAACTGCTTAAATTTTTGCCTTAAAAGGACAATAACAAACAAGGTGTTGTCTGACAATTTTGACTCAAGGAAGACTTTGGTAGGCCTTATCATAAGGATCCTTTCAGCAATTGAAAGTTTCTACCTATCATAGTTTTCAAGATATTGACTGAAAACTGTAAAAACAAACACCATTTTTCACCTTTCAAGGGCAAGAACTAAAACAAGGAGTCATCTGACAACTTTGACCAAATGCAGACTTTTGTAGGCCTTATAATGAGGATCATTTCGGCAAATGAAAGAATTCAGGTAAACCTGAACGTTTTGGAGATATAAGCGAAAAACTAATGTCCGACCTCTATTTTGTACTTTCAGTATAAGCAGCCTTCTTTTTCCACAGATCAAAATCCCCACATCAGTTCTATGCAGAACACACTAGGGAACATTCACACCAAGTTTGGTTCTGATTGGTCTTGTCGTTTCAGAGATGAGTTTTGAAAAATTGTTAGGGACGAAAATGACTACAACAGACATCAAAAGATGGCAATAGCCCACAAGGCCTAAGGCCAGGTGAGCTAAAAAGTTAATTAATAACTTACAGGTACTTAAAAAATGTACTCATAATTCTAGAAATAAATTGGTTGGCATTTTAACAAGTGTAGAGGCTAAATAAGAAATGAATTAATTCACAAAAGCTTACTATCTTTGTAACAGTTTCTTTCATAGTAGTCAATTCCTGCAGCAGGGACAGCCTTGTGACCCTTGTAGTAAATCTCACATGTTCCACTTTCATCATTGTGATAGGTAAAACCTCTGCAATCATCGTATTCACTACACACTCTACCACATTCAAGAACATTACGCGTGTTGGAAGCAGATACTTTTTCAAGTGATGTCATCTCAACTGTTGCATTGTAATGAGGTTTATAATTTTTTAAGCAAATCATATCAAATTCTGAAAATAATAAGATATTTGAAATAAGTTCGTAATAATCAACTATTTAAATTGATTAAAAAATAATTGATATAATTGCTTTACTATTAATATTATATAATATGAACATAACTTGAACAAGTTTAACATAAGTCATACAGTGAAAGATGTCTAAACCAAACCCCACTAGGACTAGGTTCTGTTTAGACAGGTCATCAGTTTACCAAAACTAAAAATACATTTAAATTCTAATATGACATGCTTAAAAGCTTTTTAGTAAAAAAGTGATAAACACATGACCAACACTTTGTGCAACACACAGGCCACTCCTTTCAAAAATATGAAAAAAACTAGTTCTATTAGAATTGAAATAAATCTTGGAAGCTCCATTTTATTATTTTTTTACCACTGGCTGGCCATTTATGTCATATATAATGCAACATAATTGGCCAGCCAATGGTAAAACAATGATAAAATGGAGTTTCCATAATTTATTACTTAATTGATTCATAGGGACTTTAAAAACTTTAAACAAGTTGTCAGATTGTCCAGGATTAAGACAGATTTCAGTGCACTTCAGAAACCTATATTTTCTTCATATGTACATGACTATAACTGGAGTCATGCATGTATGATAATAACTGAATTATTAACAATGTTAATTGTTAAAATTTTAACACAAGTGAAATGTGATGTTTCATATAATACAGATGCCCCCTAAACAAAGAAACAAGATAGCATGAAGTGGAAGTTGTGACAGAGGTCTCAGACACAGTAGGACTCATTATGTCTGTATGATTATGCCGCAGATCAAATAAAAAATCATTAATGAATAGAATCTAAGATTCAGTTGAATCAATTATAAAAAATAATATAAGAGCACTAAAAACAGGAAATGGATTTGAAAAGTAAAACTTAGATTTAACCCATCATTTTGTTTGAAATGCCTGTACCAAGTCAGAACCATTGCAGTACCAGCTGCTCCGATGGTGTAATATCTATTTTGTCAGATTAAGGGACTAGATTATGGATGGGATTAGTGTTTGGTAATGTTGTTATTACCCTTATTTTTCTATATGTTCTATATTGAGACATTACATGGAGAGAATTGGATGTATTACTGAGTGAATTTTATGATGTTTGTTTGTTGTTTCAGATAATTTTTTTATCTTACATTTAAGGGGGAAGGTTTAGGCAATATGAAACTAATTTAACCCCATCACATATTTCATGCACCTGTCCACAGTCAGGAGATGTTGGTCTTTAATATGTCTTTGTACCATCATACAACTTTTTAGTTTGAATTTTAAGAATTTTCATCATTCTGTTACTGTGGATTTTATTACTTTTGTTGTTGTGGCCTTTCAGAGCTTATTTACTTGTTGAAGACAGTTTGGTGATATTATGAAAGTATTTACAATTTAGTTTTTAGGTTTTTATGGTGATGCATTTGTTATATTTCATCAAAACTATTCTTTTTTTTTCTATTTCAAGACTAAGATCTATTCTAAAATGTTGAAGTGGAAAGGTCAGTCAGTTCACCAGGTTATAGGTCAATATTACAGTCGAACCTTGGAATGGTCAGTCAGTTCACCAGAATGGTGTCAATATTACAGTCGAACCTTGGAATGGTCAGTCAGTTCACCAGAATGGTTATAGGTCAATATTACAGTCGAACCTCGTTAAGTCTGGAACGGTCAGTCAGTTCAACAGAATGGTTGTAGGTCAATATTACAGTCGAACCTCGTTAAGTCTGGAATGGTCAGTCAGTTCACCAGAATGGTTGTAGGTCAATATTACAGTCGAACCTCGTTAAGTCGAAGTCAAAGGGACCATGCAAAAATGTTATCCGAGGTTCAAGTAATCTGAGGTCGAGGATAAACCGGAAATACTAGTAGTTTGGTCAATGATTGTTTCTGTATTTACATCATTTGTTGTGCTTGTACATGTACATGTACTTCACATTACAGGGTACTTCATAATGTCTTGTGTTTCATACCGGAAGATATATTTTTGTATGTTGTATATCATGTTTGAAATACTGAACGGCACCGAGTGTTTTAGTGAAATTTTCTTTTTTGTTTTTTTCTACATCAAAAACGTCATAGTTCATAACATGTTGCTTTGTTTGATTCACAATCAGGAGTATTGTCAAACCATGTGTTCTTCATTATTACGATAAAATTTCAAATTCACTAGTGAAACGAATGTAGTAGTTGAAATACCCTTACTATCGTCTGTTTGATGTTTCATTGTATAGTCAGATACCATTACAATTCATCCGTATTTTTAAAAAAATTTTTATCAAAATATCAGATACCACTGTTAGTGAAAATTCTGACGTGTTATTGATACAATTCATTTCTTTGAACAACACGCGCAATTTTAAATTCATAAAATAAACAAATCAAACCATAATGAGTGTCAACAAATTAATTTTAAAAGCCACGCTGATCGTTGTTAAAACAGACTTCCAGCATGGTTTGTAACAAATCAATCAGTCTTCTGACTAATTAGTTGACTTCGAGATGTCAGGGTTAATTAACCGCATTACCTCGAGTTATCCGAGGTTTCAATTCATCCGATTTTGAGTCATCCGAAGTAAAAATGTATTGGAGTAAGGGGAGTTTTCTGGGACTTTGTAATTAGTTCGAGTTATCCGAAATTTCGACTAATCCAGGTTCTACACATCAAGGTTCGACTGTAATAGGTTTTGGAAGAAGACTGAAAATGTTCTGACTAACTACCAAACTGGAATCTACCTGGTGGTTACCTACTAAAAGGTTACGGCATTAAGACATTAATAATAACTAATAAAATGCTGAATACCAATGTTTCAATGATTTCTAAGAGTTGTGTCCCTTACCTTAGGTCTCCTTAATAACCTTACATGTAGTAAAATAAAAAAGACCAAGTTAGTAACTAGTGGTTAAATGGCTCAACTCCATAGAAATCCTCATATTACATTCTACCTTCATCATTCTCTTTGTCAAGAACCTCTGGACACATTTTGTCATAGGTTTCTATCATTTGACCTACTGACAGCATGATCTCGGGGACCTTACTACAAGACATTTGGTGTGGTATTACACATTCCTTCAACTCCTGATATACTCTGAAATTTAAAAACATTCACTAAATTTAGAAGGCCAATTGACTACAAAATATTGTTAATATTTCCAAACATTCATATTGACTAGAACATTCAAAATATTGGCAGAAGTAGTTACAGGTAATCATATACTACTGTTTTGTAACAATTTAGACATACATTTTTGTCCATAGAAATATGTGTATTTTGTACTATCTGACCCCCTTCTTGACTCTTCTTCTTAATTATGAGATTTTATCAATACACATACTAAAAATTGAGAGGCAGGCAGGAAAAAAATCAAGCAGAGTCAAAAAGGGCAAAAAACTTCAAACACCAATTTCAACCTTCTCTAAGTTTCACAGCCTTGTCAGAAGTTTGACATCTGTCGGTTGAGTGTCTAAGATTTCTCTTTGTCGTGTGCTCAATTTAATTAGAATTTTCACATCACTGTTACTTTTTACAATAGTGCTTGTTCTAAATCTGAATGCACTATTTGATTAAACCTACAAATTTATGAACTTTTTCTCTATTTTTGCTGTGTTCTAATGTTTTTCTTTGTTCTTGTGATGTAGACACAATTTTGAGGAAATTCCAATACAGTATTGATGACATAGTGCACTACTTAGAGTATGAAGAAATACTCTGAAACCAAAAAAAAAACAAAAACAAACCCTAAATATTTTAAAAAGACATTTTTGCTGTAATAAAATTTCAGAGTACCAGAATTTTATATCATACTATCATATAATTTCTAGTCTTGAAAGTTAGAACTCCATTTTTGTTGTCAAAAACTTTTTTAAAGTTACCAATTTGACTGTGGAAAGAGAGTATTAAAGTGCTTGCAAAAAAAATGACATTGCACTTTCTCCAATTTTTGTCTAGAATATCTTCCAAAGTAAGAAACAATACGAATACTGACTCACAAATATCTTCCAAGGCGATTTGAGTCAGAAACAATATGAATACTTACTCACAAATATCTTCCAAAGACGTTTGATCTGCTATTCCTGCCATGGTCTCCATACATGTAGATACAGCTATAACATCACACTCAGTATTCTCTATAATAACCAATCTAAGCAATTAGTACATGATTTTTCATAATAAAAAATTTTTTTTGTTCTAATTTCCAGTGAATTTAACCATCTTTATTCTCATCATACATAATGATAATCTCACACATTGGTTTTCTTCTCTGCAGATGATTGGTTTGAATTTCATTGTGATGTCATCAAAACAAGCAATTTTCCGCACTTTTATTGTAAATGTTGTTTTCAGAGATAAGAGAAAGGGTGACTTACATTATGACTTGTGGATTATCAGATTCCTCCTTTCTTGATAATTAAATTACTCGCTAAAGCTTTTGCTAATAATACATTCATCTAAAATCCTACTGATTTGTTTTTTTTTTTCTATTCTATCACCTTCATCATGTGATAACCTGACAGTCATAGATTAGATAGTTAAATACCTACAAGGAGGGAGATCAAGGCTTTTCTTAAAGCTAGCAACTAATAGTCTTTTTTTCACAAACGAAGAAACTATTTTAAGTTTTTTCCACCCCACTATGTAGTACCAAAAACACACTGTACCTAGACATATGCATTGTAAGTGCATTATTTGTGTGTATTATGATTAAAAGTAGTCAAAATAAAGCTGAGAATGTGTACTTTAAAATCATATATGTAATTAACTACAAAAGTGTTTGAATATTGTGAAGGTACATGTACTTTTATTCTTGGTAACTGATTTTTTTGTGGTTGGTAAAATTTCATTTGTTAGTGGATTTTATCAGAGTAACAAAGATATTAGCAGAATTTCATTGGCAATTTGAATTCCTTGAACATGAAGCATGAAAAACTCAAAAACTTGTACCACACAAATAATAGTTCTCTCACAGAAAGTGTCACATGATGCAAGGCATTTTAATGCTATCCTGACAAATACTTACTACACATGGATTTGTATGTATCTTCCATGGTTGCTAAAGATTTAAAGTTACTCTCATCTTCACAGTTATCACGATGAGGTGCTATGCAATCCTCAAATGCATTGAACACTCTGAAAAATATGTCATCTGTCAAAAAACTCCTTAATATGCTTAAATATCACATGAACATACCACAACAGAAAGTTTCAACAGAATCATTATCAGGTCATTTTTCATCTGCCATATTTTGAAAACAGTATATCAATAACAAAGCATTTTCATTAAGCAAGCTGCAAATTAATGATGTTTAATGAAGAGACAGAATCTGTACAGAAAACTTCAAAACTTTCATGTAGAAAAATGAGATTCCAATTGTAAACCAAGTGGAGCTTAACAAGTAAACTAAACTAGTTAAGTATAAAATAAACTTAAAAAATCTAGTTTTATGAATTGAATGAAGAATGGAGAAGAATGGACGTTTAAGAAATGATATCCTGTATAAAGAATAGTAAGCTCAGATAAGGAATCAAGGCTTCAGTTAGTTGCAGTTTGATCATCTTGTTCCTTATAAATACATGAACAAACCTGCACATCTCCTTTACCGACTGTTGACCAACTTCTCTCATTGGTTGGGCACATGCCAGAACAGCTAACAGGCTACAAGTAACTTCTGTAGAATAAAAACTGTCCAATAAGAGTTGTAATACAAATAAATGCATGTAGAAAAAAACAATAGAACCCATATACAAGTTTTCTTTGAAAAATCTGAAGCCATAATTTGATTGTGTTAACAAACCTTTATAAATTTAATGTCATCAAATTTTTAGTCTTTCCAAATAACTAAAATATGAAATCTATAAAAATTGTTGAATAGTAAGCTGTGTACACCCTTACTATAAAGCCAAATACCAAATTTAAAATAAATCCATCCATTGGGAATTTGTATATTACACCCACTCATTTAGTTGGGGGTTCATTTATACAGCTCCACATAATATCATATGTCAATCAATTCTTCTACAGTTGTGTATCTTACCTTTAGACTCTCCATCCTACAATAATAAAAAGAAATACATTCAATGATTAATAATAAAATACTTATCATCACTTTCCTTTCATATTTATTGACAAATATTTCCATTCAGAAAACCAGTTATTTCAGAGAACCTGTATTGTGTATTTTTTTCTTGTGTATAACACAAACATTTCAGTATGGTGAATCTTTATGAATAAAATCAATAATTCTGTATGTTGACTTCAAAAAAATATATATATATAATGAAACCAAAGCAACCTATATCGTGAAAAAAATAATATCACATGTTATGGAACAAACTTTTCTAAATAATGAACAAAAACAGTTTGAGATTTGAACAAAATTAACAAATGATGGTTATATACCTTACCTCTCCAACAGTGCCAGTTGTATCGTTAGACATCAAATCTAAAAAAAATGTATTAATCGGTTGTGAATTTTAATATACATTAAATTTATATATATAATTATATTTTTATATATCTAAGTTATTCTGAAACTTACAACATGAAAAGAAGACCATTTAATCAAAGTACTTTTGGTATTTTGATAAGATTTTTAAAAAATACCCTATGTGTAAGAACTTTTCCCTCTAAAAACCAAATTTCATTCAAATCGGAGCAATTTGAAGTTTTGGTGGGAAAATCTGTTGCCATGGAAACGGCTACTATTAAATCTTTTCCAAACCTCAAATTTGGACTCAGCAAGTCATTTTCACCCTAAAAACCAAATTTCATCCAAATTATAGCATATTGAAAATTTGGCAGGAAAAACGATCTTAGCTATTGTTAGATACTGTGAAAGTACTGTAATTCCTGGATACCAATTTTCGTGGATTAGGGAAGAAACACAAAGTTCATGGATTCTTGAATTCAAGGTTTTTTTGTTTTCAGTATACTCATCAAAGGAAATCTTTGGTTTGGCCTTCCCACAAAAAGTAGTACCCTACAATCAATAATACTTCCACAGTATGCTAAGACAAAACTTCAGGTGGTACTATACATGTGTACAAAGTTTTGTTAGACTCCGCCTTACAGTTTCTGATATCTATGTTGGACAAATGTTGGAGCAAAAGAAACCAAGCAGGACCAATAAGGTTCCCAAGCCCTAACTAGTCCTTTGGCAAACAGTCAGAGCCTTAACCTGATATTTAACAGATACTGAAAGCCTTAACCAGACATCTCACAGAAACTGAAAGCCTTAACCTGACACTTGACAGATACTGAAAGCCTTAACCAGACATCTGACAGAAAATGAAAGCCTTAACCTGACATCTGAAAGAAACTGAAAGTCTTGACCAGACATTTGATAGATACTGAAATCCTTAGCCAGACATTTGACAGATACTGAAAGCCTTAACCAGACAGATGCTGGAAGCTTTAACCAGACATTTTACAGATACTGGAATCCTTAACCAGACAACTGACAGATACTGAACAAATGTTTTCCTCGAATTCATTTCAAGATTAACCTTTATCAAACTATCAACTGTATCCTGTGAACTGCAGTTATTGTTTAAGATTCCACAGTACATGTATAACATTTATCCAATCTTTTTTTTTGTGTTATTGATTTTGATGGGCACTACATAATGCAAGGTTATTAGTGAGTTGTTTTTGTTTTTTTTTTTAAATCTTGGTGGAACATGATTCATTGATCTACCTTCAACCTCAATGGTTACATTCTCTGCTGGGGTTAGATATCCAAGTTCTGGGTCATCTAAAAGAAATAACATAAACATTTGTACTGTGATATTTTAAGTATTGAATATAAAAGAAGTGACACTGTTTTCATTTAGAATTTTTTTCGAACCTTTTAACTTCAAACTGAAAAGGAATTTATACACAGATATTTTGTAAAATAAGGTTAATTACTGGTATCTGATCATGACTAGGATGCACAATTAGAAGTTAATACATAGCTACTTTATTACTGGACATGACTAGAATTAGGGCTCAAAATAAAACACTTGCGTGTACCAGTGCTATAGGGATTACACTTACCATAACATGGGATAGGATAACAAATATTATAATATGGGGATGGAATCACACTTTCCATAAAATATTGGATGAGATTACACTTACCATAATATAGATATGGAATCACTCACCATAATATGGGATGGGATCATACTTACCAAATTACGGAGATTGAATCACACTTATTATAATATATAGGATGGGATCACACTAACAACAATATATGGTATGGGATCACACTTACCATAATATGGTATAGGATCAATTGGCCAGTAAGTTGGTCTGGGTGGTGGTGTGTAGGGATCTAACAACGTGTCATTTGGAATGCTGTCAAAGTTCACGGCATTATGTATCTTAAAGTGGTGACTGACGTGAGTATGGTGAACCATGTGAGCTTTGGACAGCACCTATGTAAATGATGTAATTAAATTATTGTTTTAACATTTAATTTTGAAAAAAAATAATAGTGCATGATTTGTAACAAAGGTCTATTAGTTTTGTACATTTTTTTCTTGCTCATTTAAAAAACGTTACCAAAATCCTAATTGCTTAATGTAACATAAGTTACAAAAACAACTTATATATAAACAATGTCAAAAAAGTCAAACATAGCAATGTCAATAGAGCTTTTAAGTCTCATCAGATGACCCTATGAATTCACAAGGTCAGGAGCCTTAACTTTCATTCAAAAGCATGAGAAGTGGTAGTTTCTAGAGAAAAGACTACCAGTACAACCTACTATACATTATCTCTATACAGACATTTTTAATATATGCAATGATAAAAATTTGATGTTTTTAAAAAATTTCTACGCTATATTAAGTTAGGTAATAATTCTGATAACCATTTATCATATTGATGTAGCAAACTAATACAAATTCATCTTTGTTTTCAATGCTTTCAATAGTAGAAATTCAAGATAAAAAAAAAAAAGAAAACTACACTTTTACACTTTCACAAATACCCTAAAATAAAAATACAATTAGAAGTGTACTAATAATTGAACATTTAGTTACTAGTAAAAGTATACTGGTATTAATGATCTGACCTGTACAAAGAACTTATAGTTAGTATCTGGTGGAGTAGAATACAACACATCAAACTCTGCCACAGAACCACATTTAAGTTGGCCTTCTACTGCTGGGATGTGGATGTAGCTATCCGATGGAGAATACCACTTGTTGGCATAGTGATTGGCACGTGGTTCATACATTCTGATTATATAATAATATCTACCATATGGTGTAAAGTATTTTGGTGCTCTTGCCTGGGTAAATGATAGATGTATCAGTAATTAGATACCATTTCTGACGTAACAATAGCAAAGGAATAATGATAATGATAATATAGTCACAAAAAATAGGCTACTTATGAAAAAAAAAATATTGAAAAAAAAACTGCATAAGTATTGAATTTTCTAGTTTGAAGAGGAAAGAATGTGTGTATACTATATTAATCTATTTCATTCAATATTTTTGAAGGGAACACAACAAACTTTGCTGGAAGAAGCTTCAACGGAGCAGAAACATTAGTACTTACAGAAAAGCTCAATCTATTGACATCCTTGGGTAAAGACTTTATAGCAAACTTAATTACACCATTTTCATCACTGGTAAAATTTCTCTTTAGATGAAAGTCAGGATCGTAATTATCTGCAGATATTTCTACTGTTTCTCCTGGTGCTGGACTTCCATCAGGCTTAGTTACTATCACCTTCAAAAATAAAAAAAATGTGTTGCTTAAAATGGATCAACTTTGTTTTATAAAAAAAACATCCATAAAAATATGTATGGGATGCAAATAAATTGGTGTGGAAGAAAATTGCAAATGAAAATTAATTTGGTAATCATATATACCCCTCCTTTCTAATTTTTAAGAGGAGAATTACTACAACTTCTGAACAGCAACATACATTTAATTGTAGTTGGTTTGTATTTCATAGTTCACAGCAATATGACAAAAGCTTGCATAGACTGTGGATAGACTGACCATAGACTGTGTCAAGATTTTTCAAATATCCTAAAAAAACCAAAGAGTGATGGATTAAAAAGACATCCAGACAGAATCATATGAGAATCATTGTATAGTGCTGTATCATCTATAGGGAACATAAAAATATTCATTACCTTTATCAGAATGCTTTAAAATATTGACCCTGTTAACCTCACAATTCAACAGAGTTTCAGATAAAATTAAAGACCTTGTGGGTGCTAAATTTGTTGAAACTCCATAAAATAGTTTATAAATTAAAATATCAATTAGAGTATATTCTTGAAAAAGATATACATGTTAAAAATGTCAGACTGTTTTATTTAAATTTCTCCATACTTTTTGAGTTACAGAATGCACAAAGAAGGTACCTACTAAGGACGACAGATTGAGTCCAGTGACTACTACACCTGCTTTCACTGTTGGGGACGCAGGTAAAAATATAGTAACATCAGAACAAAAGATCATTTCAGAGATACAAGAATCCTAAGACATGGCAAAAATGACAGGAAATAGACATGATCAATATTCACAATGTGGATAATAAATAAAATAAAACTACACATAAAAACTGAAGATAAGAATAACAAGACAGCACACAAAAAACTAAAGCAATAGCAATATGCAGTCTTACAAAAGGCCTGAAGTTACATCTGGTGCTATAAAAGAATATGCATGTCCTGCTCCACTAGCAACAGTTGTATCAAGTTTGGCAGGAATGTCAATCTAGTAAGATGTGAAATTTAACTGAAGATCTCTTGTCTCCTCTGTGAGATAGAAACTTATTTTAAAATGATGCAAGTTGTAGCATGTTCACAAGAATGTTAGAGCGTGAAAGGTGAACAGAAGTTTTCACAACACCCTATCACAAATTGTAAGTATCCCATGTGTGTTGGTTTTTTCTGCAGATTAAAGATTTCATGTTTTTGTTGTTGAAATGGGTAATTTTATTTTTACATTATGTACTTTTCATGATCCTGTATTAAATCATCTAAAAGCATAAGACGGAAAACCTTTAATTTATAGGGCTACTAATCAACATGGTTATAGTTATACATCTGACATGAGTATAGTGAAAATTAAATCCAACAAAAATAAACACTTATTTATTAAATATAAGAACTCTAAAATAAACCTACTCTAGCATAGTATGGGAAAGCTGCTTTGAAATAACCATGTGTATCATCTTCAAACATCATTTTAATAGCTTCAAAGGTCATCTCAGGTCCTTCTACTGTACCATTCAATGATATTCCTAAAATAAATAATTATTGACTATAATCATCTATAAAGAGTTGGTGTTACTAAGATTTAAATGTTTAAAAATTCAACTGTTGAGAGATGACAAATAGTATGTTACTATCTTCTTTTTTTTATCTCTCAATGTTGATGACTTGGGATGTAGGACATTTTTGGATATATTTTTTTTCAAATATTTACTTATTTTTTATATCATACTTACAATAAAGAAAAATTGACATTAAAATTGAAACCAACCAAATGTATTACTCTCTGACTATATTCATTACAAATAGTTCAATAACTAGGACACATCTATTAAATTCAAGTTCTGCTTTTTTTTTCATACATGTATGTCAAAAGAATACCAGTTCCTCATGTTCTTCAAATCTGAACTGCCTTAATTTCTAGAAAGAACAAACTAAACCAGGTTTTCATAGTATGTATGATACATAATCTACCATACCTTATCATTAATAAATAACAAAACTGTAGTTGGCTTTACCTGTGGTCTGTTCTGTAACAGTGGCATTAATTACAAGGTTGCCATAGCGACTAAAATTCGAAGATGACAACATGAGTTCCGATCCTTCTACAGAATATGTTTCACATCCATTTATCTACAAGCATAGGTCAATTTTTAATTACAATACAAAAGGAATGCTGTGCAAACAAGACCACAAAAACAATAACATTCTCACCTCAAAAAAAGTTAAAATCATCAAGTCTGATTGTTTCCCTTGATTATCTGTCTTAAATGCACATATACATGGTGCATCAAAATCACTTGTGTGTTTTAAGGAGGAGTTGCTTTAAGTTTTAATGTATAGCCATCAAGTTGGATATTCCTTCACGCATATCTACATATAATACCTGACCCTCCCATGAAATTTTATCAAAATCCCTTGACAAGTGTTGTGCTCATAGGAATTGTGGACAAATGAATGGATGGACAGACGGACAGGGTGATCCCTATGAACCCTCAAAACCTTGTTTGCATGATGTATAATAAAAGCATACAAAACAGAAGATGATAAAGACATCTGAAACTTTGTTTGACAATGACATCTTGATTTGCATTTTCTTACAATAAAAATGGATGATTTGATAGAAACTCATTCCATATTTCATGAGGATGGTACTCCATCTTCCTTTAGAAGAATGAACAGAATTAGACAGCAGGAAAACGAATTTAAACTGTAGCTCCTCTAGAGTATTACATGATAATGTATTATGATTTCACAATAAAGAGAATAAAACCCTTCAATTGTTCCTCAGTATAAAATGAACGGTTATACACTGAAGACATTTTCAGAATACCTCCTCCTAATTTCAATGAAGTCATTGTTATCTATACAAATATAAATTCTATGTCATTTTGTCCATGGGAAAAAAGAGAGTGCATTTGATAAATACATGAAAGCTTCCTTAACATTGCTAAGATGGTATATTAGTGTTCAACAATTTTTTATTTTATTTTTAAGTAATTATCATAAATAACAGAAATAATAGAATTATAAAACCAATAAATTATAATTGTAACTTCACATATTTAATGTAAGGTTATACAATAAATAAGATTTTTGTGAAAACTTTTAGAAACATAACTTCTTAACAAAATTGAGGAAAAGAGATAAACTTAGATTTAAAGACATTCATTAGATTGTTACCACAACATGTACAAAAAAAATAACATCTTTTAGATTCATGAAATGAAATCTGGATGACAGTGGCTATGAGAAATATGTTTTCATGAATGACATGAATTATGATGATAAAACAAGAAAACTTTGAGTGATGACTCACTAGTAATACCCCCACTTTCAAACACAATATCATCAAAATAAACAAAGTTCTTGGTAATCAGAAAATTGTTGACAAATTTTTCCGATAATGGATTCCATCATATGGCATATCAACAGGAAGAGTGTGTTAAAATTTCAAGAAGCTGTGATGAGTAGTTGGTGAGAAAAGTGTGAACAGAAACACAAACAAGGGTAAAACCTTTGGAGCAAAAAACTTTAAGTCTTTACATAGATATTGGAAATTACAGTTCTTATATTTTTTTCCAATCAATCAAAAATAGATGTTCAAAAATCCATTAGTAGTATTGGAAGCCCTTCCCCAAAAGATAAACTGATGAATTATTAAACATAACATCACCATGACATACTGATTATAAGCATGGTATAAAACATACATCCATAATCCTTGTAGCACACGGTCTTTCCTCAGTTTTGTATCTGTAGTAGAAGTAATATGGACTGGTATCAACAAAACATACAGATAACTGTACTCTTCCCTTCACTGGTTTACCGTAAGTGTACCTACAATTATAATTGATATCAATTTCATCAATAAGAACTTCTCAAGGAAATTTCAAATCCTCAAAAACTACAAATCAATATTTCCATGCTGCTTAACTGATGGCCTCTACTTACTTAGCACAAACTGTTCCTTCAATTGTTTCTGTTGTAGGTAGTAAGAATGTTGGAGCAGTAATGGTGACTTCATACTTTGGTAACACTACAAAATAATTAGAAAATGTCAAAAAAGCAAAAATAGAACCTCTGAATACCCAACAGGCATTTGAGCAAAGGGTTGTGCTCTCCTAAAACTTAGTGCAATTTTAAATATTTTTCTTTTACTGTGCCTCATAGCTTCATATCTTTTGTGGTTTTCAATACATCATATATTTTACTTCCATAGTACCCAAAGGATGCTAACTTTCATAAAATCTGTTCAGTGGTTTTGGAGAAATATGTGAAGAAAAATTAACAGACGACAACATGGCAATAGCTTACATAGTCCTTTGAATCTTTTATTACTTACTTATTACTTGTACAGTTACCCAATGAATAAGTCAAGTACACAGGCAAAACTGCAACATATGTTTTAAAACATACGGAAACATATGTTTAGGACCAGTTTGGTAAAAAATGTTTTTGTGCATTAAAAAATACATTGTGTACATGAAAATATGCATATATTTTTTTCGAAAATCATATAAAAACCATACTCTTTTCATAAATGAAATCCTATTGGAAACATAAAATTACCATACAATTTTTATTTACTTGATTTTTGTGAATAAATTTGCTAAGTCAGAAACATGTTTTTTATATGTAATTCATAGTTATACTACACATATGACAAACATATGTTTTCGAGTGTTTTCAAAACATATGTTGCAAGTTTTCCTGTGTACAATTTCATACACGTTATCCAATAAATAAATCTTTATGAAGCAGATAAAGATTTGAACAACTTGGCCATCAATCTTGAAGGTCTTGACAAATTCACAATTATCATCTAGGACTGTCCATTATTTAGGGCTTGATTGAACACTTGTGACAGCTTTGACCTTCAATGATGACACTATTTTATTGTGTATCTTACCATATTCTTCCACTTTGATAATGTATCTTACCATATTCTTCAACTTTGAAAGGCTGGTTTTGTTCCTTTCCTTCTACTATCATATTTATCTTCCATTCCCCAAAGGATGGGTCGTTTGATAAGGACATTTCAAAGCTCAGCAATCCTATAATCAAATGTACTAAAACAATACAAAAAATATAGAACACTATAAGAGATATTCTACCAATATCAAAATTAACTTGTCTGCTAAGCTTTTTTTAACATTCACCAAATTCATTATTGTCATTTTATGCTTTTATTTATCATCATTTCCTTACATAAAAATTCAAAAACCCAAAGAACAAGTACCCAAGGGTTCAAGTACACCAACACTTTTTTCTAAGGATTTTTGGATTTCCTCAAATGGACCATTGATTTGAAATTTAGAAAAGTCCAGGATCTTCCACCCTTGAGAGTAAATTTGAACCCCAGTAAGCACAACATAAATTGATAGCACTTTTCCTATGAGTACAATCACCTTTGTTATTTTCTACATTCAACCACTGCATGACACGAACATCACTAGGATTTTTGACAGTGACCAATGGTATCTAAAATAAAAATACTCTCATATTATGTAAATCATGTAATAATAACAAAGTTATATTGATGGTACATCATCTGCCAAGCACAAAAATCTACAATTATTGTAAATAAAAATAACTATGATGCATCACAATAACTAACATTTTGCCTTTTAAGCCCTATGTTATGGCAATGTTATACTAACATTTGACCAGCTATTTCATCTAGAGTAGTCAGAGTAAGCAACTTTCATGGGTTCATCATTTTGTCGTATTCAAGGAATTTAGGCAAACAGATTGATCTAAATAAGCGTACTAATAAAAGAAATTAATATTAAAAATGAGATAAGAGTCAAACACCTGTAAAAATTTCTCTGTCTTACATTCTCAGTGGTGTTAGAGTGATAATGCCACTAAAAAACTCTAGGTTTTCATTTTTATTGTTATTTCTGAACTTAAGTACCGTGCAGTAAATGTCTTACCATTCCTGTCCATGGTTTTAGATCTCTATTGACAGTCATTGCTCGGAATTTAACTAGAAGGAAAGAAAACATTCATATAAAACTAGGTCATCACATGACATTTAAACTTAATGATTGGTTGATTGATTGTTGGGGTTTAATGCCCAAGCAGCAATATTTCAGCTATATTCAGACGATGAACATGAAATGATGAAATGAAATATGGGATGGTACACAAGGATAATGGGGTTGACAAATTTTAATTGCAATTGGAAATAGGGAGAGGTGGGTAAGGTCGGGCAAATTAGCCTCCTGTGGCGGAGCCCTATGGTTCCTACTCCAGGAGAATACCACACAAGGGTTCTTTACTTCTATTCTCAATAATTAATATGGTATTGGGTGCAATTATTTATTGCAAGAACATATGATTAACACAATACATAAACATAGCATTATAGGCAGGCTTAAACTAATAAAGTATGAACACCCCAGACCCAAGGAGTGATGTGGAAATAAAGTAAATTGATTAAAAAAAAAAACAAAAACAAAAAAATGATAATAAAAAAAAAAAAAAAAAAAAAAAAAAAGTTGCAATCCAGCCTGGAACGCCCATGTAGCGCCTCCTCTACGAAAAGAATGTCCTGTCAATAGAGGCTTATTTCCTGACTTCAATAAAATAGAATTGATGATCAAGTAATTTGTTGTAAAATAATGCTTTCACAACATTTTCACATAATAAGGGTGATTGTCCATTAGATCCTAACATAACATGTAAGCTAAGTAAACGGAAAATGGCTGAGGCTGGGCAGAGAGGGTGTCCTTGAATCAATGGCATTACAACACGTAAACTTTTCTGACGAAACTGGATGGTCTTTGTGTAGTCAAACATGATAATGTAGTCCATATCATGACACATAATTTGACAAATACGCAAAATTAGAACATTTGGATCATGAATAAGAAAATTCCCAGGTCTTTAACATACAAAAGCCTATCAAACAAGCGCACCAAACTGATAGATCAAAGAGTCTAAAAAAAATTTGTACTCTCTGCCCATCCTTGCATTCTGAACTTATCCACAGCCTTTTCGAGGGTGTTTGGACCTAGACCACCATCTACAATGTACAAATTTATATGACATATGAAATAACAAATCAAAAATACAAAAGCTATCACTAACACATTGTAAACTCATAGGTAATAACTCATAGACTTTACTCAGTTTGTTTTCCTGGTGGAGCCTTGAAATACTGTCCACCAGGATGTTCCTCTTACCCGGGATAAAAATGGCAGTAATAGAAAAGTTATCATATGGTTGAACGAAAAATAGAAGTCTCAGATAAGTCATAACAACTGGATTTTTACTTGACATCTTATTGATCGTGCTTTTAGCTGTCATGTTGTCAGTGTACATTATTACCCTTTTATTTTGCAAGGTAATTGACCATCTAAAAATTGCCAACACCATAATTTCTTTACAGTAAATATGCAGGGGGTAAATATCTGCCATATCAATATTCCAATTGATGTACAAATAGTCTCCAGAAAAATAAGCACCACCCCCTTCTAGCTGTCTCTTAGTAGCACAGCGCTTCTTGTTGAAAGTTTCTAGTAATGACTGAAAGTCCTCCAGCTTATCTTGTGGCAAAGACAGAGACATGTCAGTAGTATCAATCAAAATACCAAGAAATACTAGTTTTTGTGATGGTCCTTCAATTTTACTGTAATTAATATGAAAGCTTAACAATCTTAATACGCCCAATAATTTATCAAGTGCACTTTCACATTTTTCATAAGAACTCTCAATGATAAGAAAATCATCCAAATATGCTATCACAGTAAAATTTTGTAATTTCATTATTCTACAAACAGTGCTAGATAAAGACTGAAATATGCTCGGAGATTTGGCGGCCCCAAAAGGTAGTTTTGTATCGAAAAACTAAGTAGATTCTGAATCTCTCTCGAATTTCCAATGAAGGCCTGTAAGCTTGTAATTAGACTCATGAATCTTGACACTGCGATAAGCATTCTTTTAATCTACTTTGCACAGAAAAGAATTAGGTTGCATGAGCTTGCAGGCATGACATAAATCCATGTAGAAGCATGATTTTTCTTTCACAAACCTATTAATGCACAATTTTGTAGGCATACTTGCATCACGAATGAGACGAATCATATTATTCCCCTTTGGGACACAGCCTAATGCACTTGTAATCTGCGGTTTCACTTTTGTAACAACATAATTGCCATTCACAATCTCAGATTTTATTGCTGTTTCAACATTTTGTTTGAAACTGCTGAACGATAATTTTCACAAAAAACAAAATCTTCCTAATCCGGGAATTGATCAAGTATAGAAAACCCATTTTTGACACCATCTATGATAAATTGAAATTCAGGATCATCACACGGTAACAACGATTCCCAAGCTTGTAAATTAAGACAGTAGGTTGGCTTGGGCTGAATCGCTTTAACAAACGCTATTTGGTTGAATTTTGTATGATGGGTTCTCCTTTTTTGAATGCTCTATAGCCTTATGATCCCTTGAGTAGCAAATTGCACAATGATGAGCCATCCTACAACGTGTAAAATCACATGCTCCCGAGTTGAATTTGCGGCATATTTCACGACCATCTGGCATGAATGGGCCACGCCTTTTATTCTGTTGTTCAGGAGACGAACTTTCCTTGTTTGGGAAATTAGACATAGAATTCAAGGTACGCATCGTGAGACTATTCAGTTTCGGTACTAGGTGAAAATCACGAAGATCTTTCTGGGGTTCGCCCACTTACAGCCCTCTCTTGCCTGTGAATCGCGATACTCCTTGTCATACAACAAGATGCTTTGCCAAATGTGATTTGATGCTAAGCAGAAGATACTCTGTGTATATGTAATGTAACCTTCAATGTTTTGGGGGTTCAAATCTAGGTCTTTCATAATTCCTAAACTAGCATACCCCCACTGTTCCATTGTCACTTGGCTTAACGCGGTCTTCTTTTTATCGAATTGTAATTTAGCCCAGTGACCGATGTCTACCACGGATCCCTCATCATCGATGGCATCAACAGAGTTTAGGAACAAAAAATCAACAATGTTTTTTGCTTTTGTATTAGTTATGGCATTATTTTGATTAGTTAATGTACCTGTAACTGTGTTCTGCTGGACAGAAGGGGGTCCTGACCTCATAGACTGAAGTTCCACTGCTAGGGCACTAGCCAGGTCCGCCTGGCATTTATCCAGCTGTGCTTTAGTCAATTGAAGTTCAAGATTGTTACACTCGGCCTTCAGTGAGAGGATTTCAGCTTCAAGTTAGTCTTGGGTCATTTCTGGTCTTGATGGCGTATCAGATTGCATAACATGAAAGGGTTCAAGTCTGAGTCGCCATGGTCCCCTTTTAATGCCCTCAGTACATCGGCGTACCCATTGCTCGCATTTGGGCGAAGTTCCCGTGTCATTTTCTACATGTATGAGTCACAAAATCATGCTTTTTAAAGGATTTTTGCAAAGCGAAGCAGAAGGCCTGGCTGCGGCCATAATGGAAATGCTAATCATAAAAACAACACGGAGCAGTAATTCTACTTTACCGTGCAAGGAATGTGGCATCTTTCCAACCATGTACCACTTTGGTTTGCAGTCAGGTTTTCCGTATTATGGTCCGACGACCCCAGCATTTAACATGCCAGGGTTACCCCATTCCACCACCTGGGGCACACAACCCAGTTGCTCTGTGGGCAGGGCGCCCTAGCCCCTAGCCAGGGTTCTGAGCACTATTCAGTCACCTTCTACGACAAGCTTAGCACTGCTGCAGGCCTATTTTTTAACACCCGGACCAACACAGGGCAAAACTTAACGAAGATAGTGATATCATGCAGAAGAATACTTATAATGAAAGTAGAGACAACTCATAAACCATTCTTACTGCATGTACAGGATGTTCACTTTGCATACTGTACATCAATATATAGAGAAATATAACATAAAATTATGAAGACATTGAAAAAAAGCATTGTGCAGAGAATCTGTCCAAACAGGATTAGACCAAACAAGATAGCTTCTGAATTTCAATTTCAGCATTTCAATGCTGTGTAAACCTAACACCTGTCCAAAGCAATCATATCCTACAAAAAGGTTTGGTTTAGACAGAAATGTCTACATGTGAATATTGTTGAATGTATCTTATAGATGATAGATATTTCTGAGGGTGTAACAAGGCATCATTTATAATAAATAGTTTCACTGATTTCAAATGATTAAGACTAGTGGCAGGTTGACTTTGAGAGGTATGAGTCGTCACTGTATATCCCACTTAATACTTGGTTATTCATATACAGACATTGTGCCATTATCAGGTTGATACATTTATGAAGGATAGGATGTCTATTTAAGTTTAAATCAAGTGGTAATTAACATGCCACTTAACTGTAAACCTTATTATGTTGTTCTGAAGTACTATAATATCATTCCTGTTAGCTTTCTCAAACTTTTGTAATTTGACCCTTGAACTAATTATTCTGTTTTATCATTAAATTTAATTGAGAAGAATCTGCATAATCCTCTCAGTTATTAATGGCAACAAAAAGACAGACAGAAATATTTATAATCTTGTACCTTCCTCTATAACTAGCTATAAAACACTGAATAAACCACTTTTTCAGTGAAAAATGAAGATGATGATGTGTTGTGGTTTGACGCTCTATGGCAGATATTTCATGCATTTCAGGATGAGTATGACAAATCAAACAGACCCTGCTTTGTACTAGTCTGACAGGCTGAGCCAGATCTTTATTGTACTAGCTCACAGAAAGAATAGCCAACAGGTAGGCATGCCACCCAATTTGGACACATTATTCTGACTCTGAACCAACCAGTCTACACTCTATCACTTTAATATGGTGTGTTTGACAAAGAGGCAGTGACTTCCAATTTTAAATTCTTAGGCGTAACTTCTCACACTCAACGCAGCATGCTACCCAAGGACCATTAAGGAGGTTAAAATGATATAGAACAGTGTTCAATGTCCCTTGGTAGCTACAGATTAGATAGTAACTACAAATGTAGAAATACTGCGAAAGAAAATACCCGCTTTTCAAACGCTTGTGGGATTTTCTCCTTTACCATGTAAAACCCTTAATTCGGATTATCTCCCTTTGGAATTCTCCAACAGCAATTATATTCTATATTTTATGAGGCCAGAATATTTTCCTTCTCCTCCTTAGACAGTTGTTATGAAAGACAAAAAGTTTGTTGATGTATTTTTTATCATTCTCCAACATTCAGAGCATAGAGAGACACAGATAGTACACAGCTATTATAGAGTTTTGGTTTGATGACTTAAAAATGGCTGCTGTTTACCAGATGTTGCCTAATCTGATGAATGCAGTTCATGCCTTGCCAATTCTGACCTTAATGTCTTTTTCAGCTTCACCATCTGTTGAAACCACACTTCTTGGGTATTTAAAGGAATCTACCCTTTCAAGATGTTTTCCATCTATAAGTATCAAAGGTGGTTTTCCAGAGCGTAGTCACATTCACTAAATCTTCTTGGCATTGATCTTAAGTCCAATTATTTAGCATTCTTTTCTAACTTAGTTGTTTTCACTAGCATGTGATCTTCAGTAAGCGACAGCAGTGCTAAATCATCAGCATAGTCCATGTCTTCAAATGTAGTACATATTGTCCTCCTTAGTCCAACGTTGCTTTCTGATAGAGTTGTTCACTTCACCCAATCGGTGGCAATAATAACAAGAGGCTCCAAGGAGCCTGAATTGCTCACCGTGTTAAACTTTTGTCATTCAAGGGCAATAACTCTAACAAGAAGTTGTCAGACAATTTTGACTCCACAAAGACTTTGGTAGGACTTACTGTAAAGATCATTTCCTCAATTGAAAGTTTCATTCTATCTATTACAGTTTTCAAGATATTGACTGAAAACTGCTAAAAACATAATTTTTTGCCTTTCAAGGGCAAAATAACTCTTACATGGAGTCGTCTGACAAATTTGATCCCTTGGAGACTTTTGTAGGCCTTATAATAAGGATCATTCAGCAAATGAAAGATATTGGCTAAACCTAACGGTATTGGAGGTATATGCAAAAAACTACTGTCTGACCCCTATGTTCTATTTTTAGTAACAGGGATCATACTTTTTGACCGATCAAAATCCAAACGGTCATTTTGTGCAGGATACTCTAGGAAACAATCATCTTGTTTCATCCAAATCCATTCACTAGTTTCAGAGGAGAAGATGTCTGAAAGACAACGACGACAACAGATGCCAAAAATCCAATCATTCATTTTGTTAACAATACCCTAAAAAACAAGAATACCAACTTTCATTGAATTCAGGTGAGCTAAAAAGTACAGAAGACAGGACACATCCTTGTCTTACTCCGGATATTAAATGGAATCTAGTGTCTACATCAGATTTAATGGTACGTGAGAATCTTGATGAGTTGCATGATTTTATTTGGTATCCCACAGTTCCTAAGAATTTCCCGAAGACTGTTCCTATGCAAGCTATCAAATCTTTCTCAAAACATAGGAAGTTTAATTTGCCATTCATGATATTTAGGATGTTTGGAAGAGTGAATATGTTGTCTATGTTTGAACTAAGTGGCTTAACCCCTATATTCTAAATAGACATGGCAGAAATGGTTTTTAACAAATAAAAGTCCAAACACATTTTTTGTGCAGGAGACCCTAATGAATATTCATGCCAACTTTCATTAAAATCTGCCAAGTACTTTCAGAGAAAAAGATGTTTGAAGAAAAGTTTACAGATGATGTTTATGACAACGACAACAGACGTCAAGTGATAGCAAAAGCTCATATTGGTTCTTAAGGCCATGTAAGCAAAAAAGTTAAACAATGCATCACTATATCTATCCAAAATTACAATATGACTCCTTGGTTCAATACAAAAAGTTAGTTTAAATCTTATCTCTTATGACTTAAAGAACTGTTTGTTATAATTTCAATATCTAAGCTAAGGATGAAAACTATACATGTTCCATTTGTGGTCACTCTAAACTTACATTTCATTTTTATGCAATGGGTTGGGAAGACAAGGAGCCTTGGGCCATTTGCCCTTTCTGGTTGGAAATGGCCTCTTCTTTTAAAAGAAATTATACAGTTCTTAACAAATGGTCCCTTCAAATTGAAAATAACTTTGAAAAAGCCTGAAATTGCCCCTTCTTAAAATTTCCTTCCTAACCATTGCCATTTAAATACCGAGTGAAGTACCCTACCTGTTTCTCCTGGTTTATAGATAGGTTTGTCAGTCTGTATAAAGGTCTCCAATGAGGATTCATGGATCTCAACCTCAGCTGATTCTGTCCAAAAGATGTTATCATCATTTCTATTGGTGTCTCCACGGTGAATAAACAAGGTCAGCTGACCCTTGCCAGTGGCATCAGGTACAGTAAACCGATGACAAACCTTTCCCTCAACTGTCAAGGGAGAAATACAATAAAATTAAAATACAACAGTATGAGTTAACTACATGCATGAAAGCTGGCTGATACAAACATCTTAAATGCCTAAATTTTCCTTAAAAAACATACAATATAAATAAAATAAGTGTACTAAATATGTTGAGAAAGTTACACTTTACAAGCACACAATTAATATTTAATTGTTTCCTTTTTTCCTCATGATCATGTAATTTTCAAATTAGAGCAATTTTCAGAAGCCCCACCTTTTATGGCTTGGTCAATTGACCTTAAGGCCACATTAGAAAGTTGACCTAATTTACAACTTAGAACAAATAGAATTATTAAAATTAATTATCAAGATCTTTTCAGATTCTAGCTACATGTACATTTATGTACAATGTCATAAAACATACATGTAGATGAAGAAAAATAATGCATTAAGATAGAGTAACAATAGATCCTCACCACATCAAGGTTGAGAATAGCGAGAATAGATATGGTGTATATGTCAAAGAGACATAAAAACCGACCGGATGAAAATGTCAGCCCAAGGCCACCCATTGGTCTTCAATGAACGATGAGGAAATCCTCATACCACAGGACAGGCTGCAGCTGCCCCTAAACATCATTATACACAGGTACAGCAAAAGAATTGCCCCAATATACTCTGGTAACATAAAAATATAAACTGAAGTTGAAAACCAAACAAGACATAGAGAGGCCAGAAATGAGTTTATCTGAGTATTAAGTTCCAATTTACAGTTAGTCCTATGTAATGAACAGAAGAGGGCTTTTGATCTGCTTATAATTAATCAAATACCTACCATTAACTAAAATCAGTACGTACATGTATATAAGCCTTCCTACAGGTCACTTATTGAATGACTATTACATTTGGAAATATAAGTCATGGTCATACATGTATGTCATTTGGCTCCTAGCAAAATGTTTAACAGAAATATTAAATATACATGTACCATGTTCATGTAATTTATCACAGAAGCATCAAGTTCTGGTTGACCTTATATGTACATGTAGATCTTAGAAAATCATATGGAAATATGTTTAAGTACATTTTTTTGTATTTTAAAAAGGCAAAAAAAAGCTAGTGGTCCTAAAAGTGCCACACACTCCATTGTGTTTATTGTATATGTAGTAACTGAACAGAAAGTTTTTCTTTTATTTCAGTTTTAAACTCAAATGATAAAGTACTTTAGAGAGCACACTTGCAGACTTTTGTATGCCTTATACATGTAATAAGGATCATTTCAGCAATTGAAAGAATTTGGCTAAACCTAACGGTTTTTGAGATACATGTACATGTATATGTGAAAAACTACTGTCTGATCCCCATGTTCTGTTATAAGTAACAGCAGCCATGTTTTTTGACAGATCAAAAATCCCCATATCACTTCTATGCAGGACACTTCAAGTCCAAGAAACATCCATACCAAGTTTGAATCCAATTGGTCAAGTAGTTTCAGAGGAGAAAATTTTTGAAAGAAATAATATCAAAAATATATCCACCATGGCTACACAGATTAAAACGAAAATTTAACCAGAGATAGATCTCATCATGCTAAACACTTTTTATTATGTCAGAATTGGCTAATCCTAATAGTTTTTGGAGATATATGGGAAAAACTACTGTCTGACCCCTATGTTCTATTTTTAGTGACAGCAGCCATGTTTTTTGACTGATCAAAAATCCCCACATCATTTCTATGCAGGATACCCAAGAAACATTCATAACAAGTTTGGTTCTGATTGGTCAAGTAGTGTCAGAGGAGGAGAGTTTTGAAAAATTGTTAACGACGATGATGGATGACAACAATGATGGATGCATAGCGATGGCAAAAGCTCACATGGCCTTTGGCCAGGTGAGCTAATAATATGGAGTAAAATATACCATTAGCTATTCCATTTCCAAGCTGATATTCCTGGTTAACTAATGATAATGACACTGTGTAGCTGGCTTCTTCATCATCATGGAACGAGATGCAAAACTCTTCATTACTACCCTGCCATAAATGTCTTGGAACAGTGAACAAAAACTTCCTACAATTAAATCACTACAAACTAGTAATAAGGTAATATTATATTCTTAACAACTAGAAAAATTTTTCTTTAGTTCAAGAAAATAAATGATCAAAGTGCATGTACAATGCACAAATGTGGACAGAGTAGAGCATCAAATGCACTAAGATTTGATGTGATACATTATTTTTGGCTATCTGGGGCTCTGTACTGTAAATCAAACATAGTATGTTTATGGGAAAATATACAGATATGATAGAATTTTATCCAGTTAATTCAAAAAACACTTAAGTGTTACAGAAATACATAGACAACAGACAATTTCATTTGCACAAATACATTTACAGTAAATGGTTATGCATCAACAAAAACAGTACAATGTAATATACATTACATATAAACTAAATTTATGACCATGGTGGGACAGTGGTGTAAATCTGCTCAAAACAGATTAATCTATAGTTTTAACATTATATATTAATATAATTTCTGTTAAATTAAATTGACCTTTGATTCCAACATTCATTCATGAATTTGATAGTTATTTTTAGTATTTCTATAGAGCTGCTGTTTAATATATATGCTGTCTCTTGGTGTGAGGTGAGGTTTTGATGAAGAAATTACATTATGGTTGTCCAATTTCATTCTGTATTGATTTCTTGGTGGTGTGTAATGGGTGCACACCGAGAAGAAATGATATTCATCCTCTATGTTCCCACTATCACATGATTTACGTTTTTGTCTCTATATTGTTGTACCGACCTCTTTCTATTTCTAGTGCATATGCACTCAAACGAAATTTACTGATGATAGATCTTTCTATTTTAAATTTACATAAATCAATATATGGGGGTCTTTTAGATGGAATAAATATTTTACAAAAAATGACAGTTTTCCACTCATAGCTGGTGAGCCTACAAAATTTTGCTTAAACTGATCGTGCAGTCTTTGTTCAATTCTTTTGATATACAATTGAAGGTTATTAAGTTGTAAGTTAAGATGACAGAAACCTAATTTATTTAGTATATTTTTTCATGGGACATTCACAAGTTGTTGTTTTTAACTTCTCTGAACATTTCATAAACTAGTGTATCAGGGGAGTTTAGGATATGGTTTAAAAATTTAATATGCAGATCCCTTACTCAATGTACAACAAAAATGTAAACAACATACTTAAGAATAAATATACAGCTATCAAAAACAAGATTTGAAGTCGGAAACTCATATAGTTCTGTTCCTAAATGTACAATGCAGTAAAATATGTTGTTTACATTTTTGTTATTAATGTTATATAGAAGTTATAAAGCATGTGTTCCTAAGTTTGACTTGTGCTTGTGTGTCATATACATATAAAGATGCATTTAGCAATGTTTCAGTGCTAAATTTAATGTATAAAACTATGAATGAAATCATTTCATTAAGGAATATCCTAGATATTGACTTTAGCAGAATCTTAAATGTATGGCTTCATTTTTTTCCACACTGAATAATCATTGTATCTTTATACATATATATATTTTAAAAAAAAAACTTCATTAAACACACATCTGATACTTCAGTATATATATATTTTTTTTCCTTTTGACAGGAAGCCAAAAATCTTTTAACAATATATTGCAACTTTCCATTCCTCAAATAATTTGAAATAGGACTGAATGAAACATTATTTTAATAAATTTGGCTTCTGCCTAATCTCAAGCTGTTTATTCCAAGCCTTACAATCACCATTACTGTGTAAAAATCCATCAGCTAGACTGACCCCCATTGTGACCAGATAAAATTCTTGTGCAGTATTCACAGTTAAACAAAATAGAAGCAAGTAACATTAATAATTAAAGTGAATCTTAATTGCTGATAATGAGTATGTAAACAAATTACCATTTTTCACCTAGACTGATCCCATGCCATAATTAGATCAAGTTCCTGTGCAATAGTCACAGTTTAAACATAAAACAACTAACAAATGTCTTAATGAAATGAAGATCCAAAGAAAATTGCTAAATGTGAAGTAAAATCTCAACATTTATTTGAAATGATCTGTATTTCACATTTTGATTATACAATCAAGATGTCACTACAGAATGATGTACAAGTAACAAAAGTCCAGTTTTAAACAGATTTCATACTGCAGTAATTCAAATGGACTTAAATTTAAAACTTTTATTTTGATTATCTCCCTTTAGAGTCATCAAACAGTCATAAAATTCCTTCATGCATATCTACATATGATGCCCAATTTTCCTAAAATCCCTTTAGAGGTTTAGTAGGAATTGCACTTACAAAGTTTTAACACATAAAACCTTAAATCTAGATAATCTCCTTTTGGAGTCTTCCGACAGTAATCATATTTCTTCATGCACATCTACATACATGTATGATGCCCAACCTTTCTATGAAATTTCAGTTAAGGTGGAGTTGCCCTTACAAGGAACTGGACAAACAGACAGGATGATTCCTATATACATGTTTCTCCTAAACTTTTTTGCAGGGTTATAATATACTAAGCCACAGATGCACATGCACTTTGTAATGGTATCTCTACTGTATTGGTTGGAGAAACTGTGACTGCTCTCACAGCATCTCCAGTGAGAAGAGACATTTAAATTAATGTTGACAGTAGTGTATATACATGTATACTGAAAAAGATATTTTGAAATACTTTGCACTTGTCATCATCTAAGCATTTTGAAAACAAGTGGATTGACTAACATGTTTACATGTTACTAAGGTTCCTACTTACAAAACAATTGAATTAACAAAGTGTTAGAGGTGTTTTCATTAAATACTTGTACTATCTGTGAAGCTAAAGATAAAGTTTTAACACAACTGATTAGTGGGATTGTTTCCTTATCTGAAGGAGATATGAAGGTGTCAAGTGTCTTCTTGTATACAATACTTAATAATGATGTCACCTAAATCTGTATAAAGCCATTGATCCTTAAACAAACATCTATTTAAGTACCAATCAGTATAAAATTCAGACATGCCTGTGGTAGAGGTGATTTGTTATATAGAGGTAGGCTGCAGCTGGACTTGGGGCAGGCACAAAAAATGTGACTGGGTTAATGTACATTTTGTGATTGATCTTCTAACAAGATCCATATTTGAAGTAACAATCTTGAATTAGAAAACTAGAAAAAAAAATGAGACTGACCCAGTTTGTGGCCCATTGATTTTTTTTTTTTACAAATTCTTAAATTTTCTTGCCTACATGAAGCTCCATTTGGCCTTTAATACTTTTTTAAAGTTACAGGACAAAAATTTACAAGTATATACTAATTGGAAGAATGTTATTTTTATGAAAATTTCTTATATTTTCATCTGAAATATACGTATCAAATAACTTAATTGTTCTTTTATGATATTTTTACAATATTAAACAAAATAGACCAAATGAACAGTGTTTACATGATTTTTTTAATCTATGACATAATTAACATTGTACAATCAAATTCTAAGGAACATACATTTGTATGGTTTCTTCAGGAAAACTTTCTGCTGATTACATGTACATTTTTACATGTGATTAAGTAAATAATGAGCATGAAGACCTATCATATACATGCAATATGTCATATATTAAAAAATAATTAAAACATCAACCGTCTATAAAATATACCTAGTTGAAAAAAAAATTATTTATTGTGTCCATGTGCTTGGATACTCATAACAATAAATTAAGATCTTACTTGGGCTTTTTATCTTTTACAACTGTTGAATTTTAAAGCTGTTTTCATAAACATGTAAATAGCAATGATTTATTGAATGTTCCATGTGTTATAAAGTTGGATAATTTGCACTGTGAAATGAATTTGGTAATTTCACTCTCCCTCCAATTCATCACAGCATGAACACATAAATAATTAAAATGGATGTTGAAAATAGGAAGCACTTTTACATGTACATAACAAAATTTTGATAACTATTAATGATGAAATTATAAGGCATCAAAAATTGGGATAATTAATGAGTAATTGATTATTATTTATTGTGATTAATGAGTAACTGGTTATTATTTATTGTGATTAGTGAGTAATTGGTTATTATTTATTGCATATTATGATCATGTAGTGTTTCCCCTAGAAATCTGTGAAGACAGTACTTTATGCATTTAAGGGCACTAAACCATTGCAAGAGGTGGCAATGGGGCACCATCCTAAACATAAAGGCAAATTTTCTAAAACCTCCAATAAATAGTCTTCACCCTACTGTGATGTCATAAATGGGTGCTGATACCATAGATTAATTTGTTTCATTGCAGATCAGGTAAAAAATAATAAAATAAATCTAAAACTGAAAACTGGGTTTGGCCATCTGGGGACACATTGTGAACTTAATGATGACAGCATGGTGCAGTGGCAAGTTAAACTGGTTTTGGGAAACCTTGATAATGATTATTTACAATCTGATTTTGCAAATTAGTTGTGAACATTTTTTACTAATTAGATTTTTAATGTCTTTAGTTAGGATTTATGTGATTCAGCATTGATTTCCAGTGAGCATATTCAGGGATTATTTTCGAGGGAGCCAGGTGTCAATTCCCCCATTTAAATATGACTCATAAGATAACATACATGTATATGTATACTTATAAAGATTTTATCAGACTCATTAAAATTAGTGGTGAACAATAAAGTCTAGAGATTTTCCATAAACATACAATATCTTTTTTCCAAGAATCACTGACCCATAGGATCAGGGCTGACCAGGGGCAGAACCTGTGATTTAAGTTTCCATGCTAATATTTGCTAACTTTTGCACAAAATTAAAAAAAAAATTAAGCAGTAAAGGAGGGCTTCAAATTAATTCCCAGGACCACCTCTAAATCTACCACTACTAGATTGATCTATATGAATTTATTGATTTGTTTTGATCTTTACAGTGAGTTTCTCCAACATTAACTCACGGTAATTCACATTAAACTGAACTTTCTAAGTTCTGTACTTCGGCATTATCTTCAGTCAGTTCTGTGCGTTCTTTTTTTCTCTATTTTATTTTCATTGACCTTGCATTCATTCGATTTTACATCTTATCTGATTCTAAAATAATGTTCAACAAGGAATCTAACAACATATATAAACAACAGAAGGTGAGAACAAAAAATAATATACGTTCGTCTAGTTACAGGTGTGCCCCATTATGAGTTAACACAAAACATGGTCATATGAAAGTGTATTTTACTTACGGTGATGATGCTGAAACATGACAGATTGTGTATAAAGCCCACAAGTATACACATTGAATATGTCTTCGGTTCATCTTTACCGCTGTACACATTTAATTAAAATTATGCGCATGTTCTTTATAAGAACACATTGCACCGATTTTCTCATTTAAATGTATTCATACACCAAAACAAAATAGTTCATTAGCTAATATGTATATCTGTCATTAAAAATGTTGTATTTATTTTTACCAGAATTAAATTACAATTTAGAATTTGAGAAAAATTAAATGTATAAGAAAATATTTAGCAATAAACCTCGATGCGACTGAATCTTGGGCTTACGGGGCGGATAAATAAGTATATATATATAAAAAATAGGTGTGGCCACAAATCAGGGCAATTTAGAAACAAATTTGGTCGCTGTAGGTCACAGACCTGAAATTTAAATACAGGCCGATAGATTAAATAACATATAAAAGAAAGGCAACAGAAATGACATCTGGGAGACCAACAGGAATCATATTTTTGGTTTGTCATATTTCATTGTTTATTCTATTTAATTTTTCAACCAATCAAATTAAAACCAGCTCTTGTAATTTGTCCACTTCTTTCCCGCATTTAACACCCAAACTCAGTTAAAATGCGCCAAAGCCAATTTTCGTAGTCACAAGCTATTATCAAGAACAAAAGCTATCTCCTGATATAGTTTTGGGTTCAATTTAGTATCAGGGTTAATTATGCCAGATTGTAAAAACATAGTTTACGGGGCATTGATAGGGTTTTCGCTGAACAAAAACGATAAATATCTAAGACTCAATCGACAAAAACCCTGTCACAAATAAGGGTCCCCTGAAAAATACATAGAAAATATAGAATACTCCAAATGAAAAACGCCCATTAAGTTTTCTAGGGGTAAAATGGCTAGAAAACACAATTTTAACAGTTATTTTTACATTTACGACGAATATGATGACTTTTCTTTCAGAATTGTCAACTTTCCTTTTATCTGTGGCAACATCCCTTCAGCACCTGCGTATGGAGTTTTCCATATCACAACTCATACGTTATGCCAGAGCTTGCCATAACTACGTAGACTTTGTATCGCACCAGACTTCTTACAATTAGGCTTCTGCAACAGGGTTATGTTGCTACAAAATTGAAGTAATCACTATAGAAGTTTTATGACCGTCATCATGCACTCATGGATCGTTACGGTGTATCCATGTGCACCATGAAAACTGATTTGTTCAACGTATCATAGTTTTCCCCTCCTCTTTCGTCTTCCCTGGAATTGACATTTTATGAGCATCTCGGCGGATGCTTCCAGAACAGCAGAGGACGCTTACCCTAACGGTACACCTGGTCCATGCATTCAGTTTTTAGTTGAGTCCGGGTTGCCCATTTAATTTTGTTGCTTCGTGCGGATTAGTTTGGTTATTTTCTTGTTCTTTGTTGTTTGTGTCGGTTTTCTATGTCTTGTCTTTTCTCTGGACTACACTGTTATGAACGCCGCTAGAATCTTGGTGTCCTTGATTACTCTTACACACAGAGAAACATATAGTGGGATAATAAATAATTACAAAAATAGGATTGATCGTGAAGCAAAATAGATCGAGAACTGACTGAAGGTCGACACATTAAGGGTTATATGTTTATGAATGTTTTCAACACATAGTCTTTCTTCGACTGGTCCCAGAAATGACAAATATATCAGTTCAGATATACCCTAAACGCAAAACAGAAAAAAAAACCACACACACACACAGGTTAACTATTTGAAGACAAAACATCTAGTTCATAAGATTACAAAAATTTTGAAGCAAGTTACATAAATCTACTCAAGGTAATCCCGCATAGTTTTGCCATCACTTCATCATATCCTTAGTGCAAAGTGATTTTATTCTTACAACTTCAACATTCCACTGGTTATCATATCGTTCCTATGTTGTGTAATATAACACGAACATACATGCAAACTCTATCAAACTTTTTATCTATACAAATAAAAAAGAGGAGGGCTGCAGGGTCAGTAGAAATTTGGATGAAAGCCACTGTTGTTCAGTGAATGTTTCTAACACCAATCAGATGAACTGTCAGAAGTCCATGTCAATCTCTTGTCTTAAACTAAGGGTGATTTCAATGCCCTCCAAAATAGTAGGAAATGGATCGATTATTTTTAAAGGCAAGATTTCTATCCATTGTGAGGATGTGTCAACAGAAGGCTGAATATTGACTGACTGTTTGATTAAAAAAAAATTAAAATACACACCTTTCAAAAAATCATGTAAATGCTTAGTAATTTTGCTTTTACACACTTGTGTAAATTTGCACATGTGCAATTTTACACACATATGTAAAATTTGTAAATGTAAATGGAGCTTTAATCGGAATTAAGAACTCCCGAACAATTTGAGTAAACTTCATTATTGTGCCGTAAGTTATGTTTTTTTCCGTGACCAGCCTACCTCTCACTCAAATTTGCCTGAAAGACACGAATTACACACTTTAAACCCGTGTTCCTGTTATTACAGAAGTCGAAAATATAATTCATTTTGCCTTGTAAATCTACTCCATATTATGAAATTCATATAGCTCAACAATTGTGGGTTAAGGTAGATGCACAAAAATGTATATTAACTTGCTATATAGACTAACAAATGAAGGGACAAGAGTAAATTGTTAAGATCCAAATTGATCATTTAATAGCATAAACAAATTGAATTCAGATTAAATTTCCTGCTGTTTTGATTCAAACTATATGGAGAGGGTAGCATTACTTACTGTGTATCTGGGGTTATGTAGATATCTCTATTTTATCATGTTTATACATGTACATGTAAATATTATCCATTTACCAGTCTGTAAACTAAACTCAATTTTCGCAGTAAAATGATGTTCACACTTATCAGCAACTTGACTAAATTCATTGTGCATGTGGTAAAACGTAGGCAGACATACAGGGCACATACTGTCACATCGCGAATCTTCCACTACTAAACCAAATTTATCGACTTTACAAACTCCAAAACACGATGCGATGCAAAGAGCTCGGTTGTTTTAATGTTCATTATTTTTTTTACTAAAGTTTCCCTTTAGCAAAGAATGACAGAAGGCTGTATTCTTGAATGATCACTCCTCCAAATGATAGGCGATTAAGATGTGGATGTACGTTTTGCCAAAAAAGGTCGTGTATACATGGTTGTTTCGGGGTAAAAAAGTGAAATAGTGTTAGTTACGGAGCCCTGATAGGGAAATACAAAAATATATTGTGCGCATTATATAATTATTTTATGCGCACAGTATATTATATTTTTTTCTGTATCTGTATGTCCTGGAATTGTTGTGAATTTTGTAAGATCATCGTGTTTTACTGTATTGTAAGTAGTTCAGCATTACAGCAGGGTCTGTTGATCAGTTGACGTCATAATAATTTACCTCAGACCCTGAATTAAAGTTACATAACTTTTTTTATCAAAAAAATATTGTCGTAATTACATGCAGTTGGACTAAAAGTGACGTCATTTGTGTCTTGCAAATTGATATATTTATTTATATACAAAAGAATGTTTACAGAGGGGTGCATATGCATATTATACTAAACGCACACTTTGCATATCAGAGAAAATGATAATAACAGAAAATAACCAAAATGTCCTTCCATCCATAAATGTATTCTTCTTGATAGAATAGAATATATATGTAAAACGAATTTCTTATCATTTGGTATAATCAAAAGTTGCATTAAGTACACTTGCAATATGATGAGTATCAGACCCGCTTTTCATAATTTGCTTTAGTTTTCATTCGTTTGTTTTTAACATACAGCTGAGCAACCTGGACTTTAGTACGTTTAATGTGTTAAAACAGACTCTAAATAAAGTTTACTTCAATCGACTTGACTAAAACTGTTTATATACCAGTTGCTTAATGATTGAATATTTTTTGCATTGAATGTCTATTTCAATTTATTTCTTTTCGTTTCGTTTCACATTTCGTTTCGAATATTACGGGTACCCGTAAAACATCGTTTTAGCGATTATTGCAAGTGGTTCGTTAATTATCAGATTTTGAATGATATAGAGAATTATATGGCTTAGGGAATAATACATCATTATTGAGTAAAGTGGGATCTGACCTGATATTACATGTTCACATTCTACATTACACAAACTTTGTTAAATACGCGGAGTATGCTACAAATGTTATAAATCAAAGTTGGCCTTTTTCTAATGTAATTTATTTGTCTTTTTCACTGGGGAACTGTTTGAGGAATGACCAGTGACATTGACTGATTCCTGTTCGATATATTTCTCCAAGTCTAAGGAATTGTTTTTGAAATTTAGAAGACGAGGATAAAGTGGACTGTTAAGTTCACGAAGATGCTCCATTTTTGTCATGTTTTTCTCAGTTTCAATCTCTTTAAATACTGGGAGTAGGTTCTTTTTTACCAAATCGACTCCTGTTTTCATTTTCATTGCAACTTTAGGAGAAATAGTTCTTGCAGATTTATTAAGCAATGATTCCAATTCTGAATCGCTCGTCTCGTTTTGTTCATTTGCGATAATATTATACATTGCGAAGAGGGATTTGGTGATATCTTTTTCGAGACTTAGTGAACTTTCAAACGTTACATTGTTTGGCAACGTCTTCAGATTTTTATGTTCATTCTGATGTGGTGCGGTTTGATTAAATGTCCTATGATCAATGATGCTTTTATTATTTTTTACCCATGGCTGTTTCGGTTCTTTTGCTTTTTTGTTAAAGTTATTTCTGCCTTGAAGTATAAGTTTATCCAGTGAATTCTTTGGTTTTTCATGTTTTCTATACTTTTCCGGTACATTTTGGATTTTTTTATTCTGGTGAGTTATATTTTTCTTTTGTACACTGTTCCACTTAGTCGAGTTTGCGCTTTTCCCCATGTTCACTCCAGTTCTGTGTGTTGCGTTAAGGTTCAGTGCCTTGAGAGTCGGGACGTTCATTTGTACCCACTGCTGTTTCGATTCTTTGGCGTTTTTGCTTTTGTTAGCTAGCTTTTTAAGTTCATCATCTTGCGGTATTTCTTTTTTCAACACTTTGTCTTCGAGTTTCACCTTTTTTGTTGCTTGTTTTTTATGTGTTGTTTTATTTGGTATTTCTGATTTTTTATACTGTCCTAATATTTGTTTTAATTCATACTTTGCGTGTGGTACCTTTTTAAATTTCATATCCTTTCTTTTGGTCGACTTAGACGGCTTTTGTTTATGGGAACTAGATTTCATATTTTTTATAGTTTTTATTGTCGGTTTCTTTCCAACTATATTTGTGGACTTGTGTTTGTGCTTTTCTTTTTCATGTTGCTTTTGTTTGTCCTTTCTTTTTCTCGCCATTTCCTTTTGAATGGAGTTTCCTTTACTCTTATCATGACCTTTCACTGACATTTTCAACAAATTATGTTTTTGTTGTGATTTGTTTTTTTCGTTCTCTTTTAATTTCATTTTTTTGCTGGATCCTGTTTTATTATGCTTTTGTAATTCCTTTTTCTGTATATGCATTTGTTTATTTTTGTCCTTCAATTTTTTATTATGCATTTGTTTTCCCTTATCCTTTAAATATCTATGAGTTTGTTCTTTCTTTTTCTTCATTTTTTTCTTTTGCATTTGTTTTTTCTTTTCCTTCAAATTTCTATGCGGCCGTTTTTCGTTTTCCTTCCTTTTTTTCTGATGCGTATGTTTTTCTTTTCCCTTTAAATCATTCTTATGCGTTTGTTTTTCCTTTTTCTTCAGTTTATTCTTATGCGTACGCTTTTCTTTTTCCTTTAAATTATTCTTATGCGTTTGTTTTCCCTTCAAAATTTCCTGATGCCTTTGATTTTCTTTTTCCTTCATTTTTTTCTTATGCATTTGTTTTCCTTTTTCCTCCAATGTTTTTTTATGCGTTTGCTTTTCTTTTTTCTCTAAATTTTTCTTATGCGTTTGTTTTTCTTTTTTCTTCAATTTTTTCCCATGCGTTTGTTTTTCTTTTTCCTTCATTTTTGTCTGATGAATTTGTTTTTCTTTTTCCTCCAATTTTTTTTCATGCGCTTGTTTCTCTTTTTCCTCCAAATTTTTTTCATGCGTTTGTTTTTCATGTTCCTTTAAACTTTTCTTGTGTGTTTGTTTTTCCTTTCCCTTAAAGTTTTTCTTATACATTTGTTTTTCCTCGTCTTTCAACTCGTTCTTATGCTTTAGTTTTTTGGTCATTTCAGGATGTTTTTCCATTTTGTTGTGTTTAATCGTCAGCTTATTTTTCTTTTCAAACATTTTTGTATCAATATTGTTCTTCAAATGTGTCGTTTTCTTTAGAGCATGTTTTCTTATTGGTACTAGCGTTTGCCATTGTTGTTTTGTTTCCGTTGGATGCTTAGACGAGTCCTTGCTTGGTTCTTTATTCCTCCCCTTATTCGAATTTTCACTCTTCTCTTTTGTTTTCTTAGCCACTTTCCTTTTTTTTGTTTTTTGTTCTATTTTTTTATCAGTTTTTTCTTTGACTCTGGTTGGCGTCCGTTGTTTTGTGTGTTTATATATTGTTTCGGGTTGGGTATTGGATGGCTTCTCCATTCTTGCATTGTGTTGTAAAGCATGTTTTCCTTCAATTGACTTTTCATTCGTTTCTATAGAGTTTTCCATCTTTTGTAACTGATTTTCCATTTCTGTATACTTTTGTGCTATCTCCGTAAGTTTTGTTTGCAACCGTTGTTCTTTCTTTTTTTGTCGCTTCTCCGTTTCTTTGGTTATTTGTTCAACAGGTTTTGCTTGTGAGTCTTCCTCTATAATTGAGTTGGTAAGGTTACGTAATTTCAAGTTAACTAGGTCCTCCATATGCTTTGCCTTTTTCTTCTGAATCATTGCATATTTTTTCGCTTCTTCCAACTTTTCATCTTGCTTTTGAACCTGTTCATATTTTTGTAATCGTTTATTTTTCCCATTTACTAATGGCAACTCTTTCATTTCATGTTTTATTTTTACTTTATTCTTCAACTTCGTGTACATGTTTTTAGTCTTCTTCATTGCCTGTTTGAAATGTTTGATAGCTTGTCTTTCTTTTTTTATGGATTCTTTTTCTCTTTTTTGGGCTGTCTTTAATTGTTCACGCAATTGTTTATTGTTTATTTTTTGTACTTTTAATTTCTGTTCTTTTAGCCCTAATTCCTTCTTTTTCATTTTCTGTTCGTTTTCAATGGCTTCCTTTAATTGTTCACGTATTCGTGTTTTTATTTTCTGTCTATCTATTTTCTGTTTTTTTAGCTGAGTATCCTTTTTCATTTTTCTTTCTTTACTAATGGATGCCTTTTCTTTCATTTTTTCTTTTTTTAATTGTTCACGTAATTGTTTGTTTTTTATTTTTTGTACTTTTAATTTCTGTTCTTTTAGCCCTAAATCCTTCTTTTTCATTATCTTTTCTTTTCTAATTGATTCCTTTTTGTTCTTTTTGGCATCTTTTAATTGTTCACGTATTCGTATTTTCATTTTCTGTGTCTTTAATTTCTGTTTTTTTAGCTCAATATCCTTCTTTTTCATTTTTCTTTCTTTTTTAATGGATGCATTTTCTTTCATTTTTTCTTTCTTTAATTGTTCACGCATGTGTGATTTTACCTTTTGTGACTTTGATTTTTCTTTTTTTAGCATCTTAACATTGTTTTTCATTTTTTTCAATGTTTTCCTTGCGACTTTTGTTTTTACTGGGTTTTCCTTCATTAACTGATTGGTCATCATTTCGTGGAGATGCTTTTGCACTTTAGATTTAATCGTCTCTCCGTGTTTGCTCATTGACATTTTATGTTGTATCTGGTTTTTCGTTTCGTTCTTCTTCTTCAATATTTCATTCATATTTAGCCTTCTAGGGGCTGTTGTGTTCTTCACGTTTACATTTCCGCTCTTTATTTTTAATGTTCCATTCGAATTTATTCTGTTCAGCAGAGACTTTTTGTCTTGCTTTATCCCTTTCAATTTTTTATGTTGTTTGAAGGGCTTTGTTTGCTGTTTTTGTATAGGTTTACTGTGTTTCCTTTCTGTCTTTTGTTGTATCTTCAGTTTCATATGTTTCTTTACAGGTTTGTTATGTTGCACTTGCTGATTTGATGCTTTTGTTTGCGGTTGCTTCTTTTTCTTTTGTTCATTTGCTTTTTTTAGTTTGTTCGACGGTGCTTTTTTTAAATGTATAAGCGATTTCACATGTTTTTTTACCGGAGCTGTTGTATTTTTTTGTATTGATTTCTGTTCAGGCATTACCTTCTGTACATTTTCCTGTTCATGCTCACTTTTATTCATATTTTTGTGTTTATCATTCATTTCTTTCGGGCTTATTTGTTGTTTTTGATTTGTCGGCTGTATCTTTTTATTCTTTAATATTTTTTTGGTTATCATTTCTTTCTTCCGCACTTGTTTTTCTTTATGGTGTTTTTCCGGCTTTTTGTGTTTTTGCACTGTTTTTGCATTTTGGTTAATTATATGCTCAACTTTCTTCGATTCTTTTTGCTTTACCTTATTTTTTGCTAATTTCTTTTTTTCACTTTGAAATTTAGCATTCTTTTCTGCTCTATGCTTTCTTTCCTTTTTCAATCCATGTTTCTTCATTCCAATTATTTGTTTATAATGCTTTGCTTGTTCCGTAGGCTGTTTGTTGGTCTTTAATGGTTTTGTGGTTACCTTTTCTTTTTTCTGTACTTTCCCTCTCTGTTGTTTTTGCGTAGTTGTTTTCTGATGCAACTGCTTTTGTGCATCGTTTTTCTTTCTGAGAGATTCTAATTTTCTTTTCTTTTCTTCTCTGTGCTTCCCTTTTTTATTCATTCCACGCTTGTTCTTCTTTATATCTTTTAACTTTTTGTAATGCTTGAGAGGTTCCAAAGACTGGTTGGCCTTTATCTTCAGAATTTTTGCGACTGCCTTTTCTTCCTTCTGTGCCAGCTTTCTCTTTTGTTCTTGCCTACTCGTTTTCTTTTTCACCTGTTTTTGTGCTTTGTTTTTCTTCCTGAGAGATTCTAATTTTGCTTTGTTTTCTTCTTTATGCTTTCTTTCATTTTTCATCCCATGTTTATTCTTTTGTATATCTTTTAACTGCTTGTGTTGCTTTAGTGATTTCGTAGGCTGTTTGGTCTTATTCTCTAAAGTTTTTTTTACTACATTTACTTTCTTCCGTGGTTTCTTCTTCGTAAGATCTTGTGTACTTGTTTTCTTTTTCGTCTGTTTTTGTGTTTCGTTTTTCTTGCCGAAAAATTTTGATTTTATTTTCTTTCCTTTTTTGTGATTTTTATCCATTTTTAATCCATGTTTCTTCTTCTGTATTTCTTTAATCTTTCTGTTTTGTTTGGGTGGTTCCGTGATCTGTTTGGTCTTATTCTTCAGAAGTTTTGCTGCTTCCTTTTCTTTCTTCTGTGATTTCTTCCTCTGAAGTCCTTTTGTACTTTTGTGTTGCTTTAGTGATTTCGTAGGCTGTTTGGTCTTATTCTTTAGAGTTGTATTTACTACATTTTCTTTCTTCCGTGGTTTCTTCTTCGTAAGATCTTGTGTACTTGTTTTCTTTTTCGTCTGTTTTTGTGTTTCGTTTTTCTTGCCGAGAAATTTTGATTTTGTTTTCTTTCCTTCTTTGTGATTTTTATCCATTTTTAATCCATGTTTCTTCTTCTGTATTTCTTTAATCTTTCTGTTTTGTTTGGGTGGTTCCGTGATCTGTTTGGTCTTATTCTTCAGAATTTTTGCTGCTTCCTTTTCATTTTTCTGTGATTTCTTCCTCTGAAGTTCTTTTGTACTTGTTTTCTGTTTAATCTGTTTTTTCTGTCCGTTTTTCTTTCCAAGGGATTCCAGTTTTCCTTTCTTTTCTTCTTTATGCTTTCTTTCATTTTTCACACCATGTTTGTTTTTCATTTTATTTAACTTTTTGTGTTGCTTGGGCGGTCCCTTAGGATGTTTTGTCATTTTCTGTATTGTTTTTGTAACCACGTTTTCTTTCTTCAGTTCTTTTCCTCTCGTTGTTTTCGGCGAACTTGTTTGCTTCTTTAGCTGTTTTTGCGTTTTGCTGTTCTTTACGAGAGAATTTAATTTTGTTATCTTTTTTTTTTTATGCTCTCTTTCGTTTTTTGATTCATGATTTTTCTTCTTCATTCCTTTTAATTTTTTCTGTTGCTTAGTTTGTGTAGTAGGGCGTTTGGTCTTATTCTTTAGACTATTTACTGCTACCATTTCTTTCTTCTGTGTTTGTTTTCTTTTGTGTTCTTGCGTACTCGTTTTCTTTTTCATTTGTTTTTGTGTTTTGTTTTTCTTTCCGATAGATTTTATTTTTCCTTTCTTTTCTTCCTGGCGCTTTTTTTCTTTCCTTATTCCATGTTTGTTTTTTGTTTTTGGTAGTATTTTATTTTGTTTCAGTGTTTTTTTAGGCTGTTTGGTTTTAAATGTATTCATTTTTGCATTTCCTCTTTCTTTCTTCTGTGTTTTTATTAGTTGGATTTGGTTACTTGTCTTCTTTTTCCGCTGTTTTGGCACTTCCTTCTTTTTTTCCGGAGGCTTGATATTTGAGTTATGTTTCTCTTTATTGTCTGTTTTCATATTTTTAATTTCGAACTGATGGTTATACTTCTCATGTAATTTATCAGTTCGTGACGGATAATGCCATTTTCTATGTTCATATCTATACAGTGTATCATTTTTCTTAGGCGTCATTTGACTTTCTGATTTATCAACTTGCTTCGGTTTACTTGTGTTCTTTTTCTGCTGTTTCAGCATTTCTTTCGTCTTTTCCAGAGACATTAACTTTTGCTCTTTTCCTTGTGCTGGGTTCGCTTTTGTGTTTTTAATTTCGAACCGATGGTTATACTTCTCATGTAATTTATCAGTTCGTGACGGATGATGCCATTTTCTATGTTCATATTTATACAAAGTACCATTTATCTTCGGGGTCATTTGACTTTCTGATTTATCAATTTGCTTCGGTTTACTTGTGTTCTTTTTCGGCAGTTTTGGCACTTCTTTCATCTTTTCCAGAGATTTTAACTTTTGCACTTTTCCTGGTGCTTGGTCCGCTTTTGTGTTTTTAATTTCGATCTGATTGTTATACTTCTCATGTAATTTATCAGTTCGTGACGGATGATGCCATTTTCTATGTTGATATTCATACAATGTATCATTTTTCTTTGGGGTCATTTGACTTTCTGATTTATCAATTTGCTTCGGTTTACTTGTGTTCTTTTTCTGTTGTTTTAGCATTTCTTTCGTCTTTTCCAGAGACTTTAACTTTTGCACCTTTCCTTGCGCTGGGTTCGCTTTTGTGTTTTTAATTTCGAACTGATGGTTATACTTCTCATGTAATTTATCAGTTCGTGACGGATGATGCCATTTTCTATGTTCATATTTATACAAAGTATCATTTATCTTTGGGGTCATTTGACTTTCTGATTTATCAATTTGCTTCGGTTTACTTGTGTTCTTTTTCTGTTGTTTTAGCATTTCTTTCGTCTTTTTCAGAGACTTTAACTTTTGCACCTTTCCTTGCGCTGGGTTCGCTTTTGTGTTTTTAATTTCGAACCGATGGTTATACTTCTCATGTAATTCATCAGTTCGTGACGGATGATGCCATTTTCTATGTCCATATTCATACAATGTATCATTTTTCTTCGGGGTCATTTGACTTTCTGATTTATCAACTTGCTTCGGTTTACTTGTGTTCTTTTTCTGCTGTTTTGGCACTTCTTTCTTCTTTTCCAAAGACTTTAACATTTGCACTTTTCCTTGTGCTGGGTTCGCTCTCGTGTTTTTAATTTCGAACTGATGGTTATACTTCTCATGTAATTTATCGGTTCGTGACGGATAATGCCATTTTCTATGCTCATACTTGTAAAGCCTGTTACTTGATCTTTTAATCCTTTTTGAATGATCTTTTTTATCATGTTTGTTTACATTTGTTGAGTTCTCTTTTTTAATTAGTTGTTCTTTTGAAGATCTTATATTTATTTTACTTGTAATTATCTTTTCGTTTTGTAGTTTTTTTGGTTTGGTTCCTTTAAACTGATTATAAGACCCTGTTTGCTCATGCTGATCGGGTTTACTCCTGGTATTCTTTATGTCGTCTTTGTCTTCTGTAGCTTGTTTAAACGAATGTTTTGTCTTGAGTGACACAGCACTGGATGTTTTTCTGTTGAAGAAAACAAACGGTACAATTACAAAGCTGAATTGAACTATATACACATAAAATAGAAATATCGTCGCTTCGTTTCCATGAGAGCAAAATAATTACGAGTTGACTGAGTTATTTTTACATAAAACATTTAAAAATGTAGATATATTTTGTAGCTGCTGATAGAGTATCATACGTTTAAAAGGTTGCAGTTCTTATAAGATGTTCTTTGTAGACCAGTTAATAACACCAGCATGATGTTTGTCACATTTTTCATGCATCAAATGAGGCTGAAAATAAAAATTGCTACTGTTTTTTATATACATACCATATACATATATACCATGGCGGAAATCGACATTGGGCAAAGGTCTTTTGTAACAATATTATTTCAGAGACCGCTGCTACAATAGGAAAAGGAGTAGGCCCAAAACGTGAAAAATTAATCCATATTTTACCTCAATATTTAGCTTTTTAAATTAGTCGCTGAGAAAATTCAGGTACACGTGTTTTACTTTTCAGAAAACCTTCAGTCGGTATAGTTTCGTTTTTATAACTTGACCTTAAAGACGGTCTTCCATGGAAACGCAAGTCACCTGATCGCAATTCTGTTTCCTCATTGGTCAAATACTGATAACTTAGTGGCGTTTGAAACCATGTGCTTATTTTCTTGAATGAAATGTAGAAACTTATAAGTAAAAAGAACAAAATTTTACTGCGTCGGCTATCTTTTGTTTAAAAGATATTACTTGTTTCAACTGACTACGATCTAAGAAAAGGGGGTTTAAGGGGTCAGATGCGTCGAATGGAATGACATAAAGGAAAGGGTTAAAAAAAACTCTTACATTGATGAAATATGTATCAATGACGAGGTAGTGGAACAATTACGTTATCTATCAAATGGACTATTTCCATAGCCACGTGATATTGTGACTGAAGCTTTAATTCCTATTTGATAATCTTAATGAGTAAAAAAGATATTAATTATATGAAATTGAAAATATGCCATTCCCTTATAATGATCATGCTGATTTAAAGTGTCTTATCTAGCGTTAAGCAATTTATATTAGGATTTGTGGGTATATTTGTATCAGTGTGAAACTCATAAATTATACTAAACTATAACTTGATATTTCGATTCTTTTCCGAAGGCTAAGATTTTCTAGGTTTGTTTCAATTTTTAATGTCCACTCTTGAAAAAAAACTTGGTTTCTTTGCATGAGGTGTAGCGTGCTGGATATGCGATTTTAAGGGTCACAATGGGAAGAGAAGCAGGCCCAAAAAGGTGCATAATTTAGCCATATTTTACCTCAATATTTAGCATTGATTTTTTTTTGGAATTAGTAACTGAAATTTGCATATGAGAAAATTCAGGTACATGTATTTTAGTTGGGGTCTGCTTCGTATTACTTGTGTGCCTTTCGAGCACCAGCAATCACAGGGAAGCACATCCTCCATTATATAGGAACCCCTAACAAGATCTTATTCATTCATTACCACTTAAAACACACATTTTTTCTTACAAGCCAAACAAGTTTTAAACTGACCACATCCAACTATCTAAAAAGGGAGGATTTAAGGGGTCAGACGCGTCGAAAGAAATGATATGAAGGAAAGCGTTAAAGAAATCTTACATTGATAGAATATGAATCAATGACGAGATATTGGAACGATTGCGTTATCTACTTGATATTTTGACTGAGCTTTATACAGATTTTCCAGTCGTGGTTTTCGATTGCAGACTCGAGCGACATCAACTTCTATTAATTTTTGACAACTTCCGTTTATATTTGACCATATGGTACTTGGAGCGGGGAATGCGTAGCGGGGAATCCTATACTGAACTTTGCTTTTGCAGCCTTAGTATCAATAAGTCCGAATTTCAAACATATTTTGCAGTATGACCTGTGAAGGTTTGTGACGGATGATGTCATTTTTATATTCATATTTATATAATGTATCATTTTTCTTTGGAGTCATTTGACTTTCTGATTTGTCAATTTGCTTAGGTTTACTTGTGTTTTTTTTTCTGCTGTTTTGACGCTTCTTTCTTCGTTTCAAGAGACTTTAACTTTTGCCTTTTTCCCTTGTGGGCACAGACTTTCATTTATTTTTAACAGATTACGAACATACTACTAGACAAAAACATCAAACTATTTCGATTATCGACACAGATGTAAGCAGTGAATATTTTATTTTCATCTCGATACAAAATGAAACTTTAGGAGTTATTTCTTGTACATATATATTATAAGTTTTTTTTTTATATCTTACGATAAGGTTACAAAAATACACCAGTTTACATAAATAAAACCATGAACTGAATAGGGAGGTTTGGGGTAATCCCTCACAAACCATTTTTTTACAAATATTTTAAACAAAATTTTCTTCATAATGTGTTAACTTGGAATTACTAAGAGATTTTGAGCAACCTTTGCAAATCAAACAGAAGTATTTTGTTTTTTATATTGATTAAAGATATAGACAAGAGTAAAACATAATATTTCGAGGCTTGCAACTTTTTTTTTTAAAAATCTTATTGAACGGAATGTGTAATTATTCCCACTTCTAACTAAAACATGTTATTTTTGAGTTGTTTCTAACTACATTATCTTAATGGGCAAAAAATATTAATTGTATGAAATTGAAAATATGACAATAATCCTTAACACATCTCAACGGCCACCTTGTCGCAACTGCACTTATGTCATTATGTCAAATTGTTTACCCTATTCAACGACACCAAGAAAACATTTAAATGTAACCTAACACCTTTCATCCCGGTAGGATTATTTCGCCATATCAAATTTTCTTATATAGACCATGATGCTGAGTTAAAGTGTCTTCTTTTGTGTTTAGCAATTTTCAGGATTTTGGGGTATTTTGTATCAATGTGAAACACATTAATTTACTAACTTTATATTTCTTTTTTTTTCGAAGACAATATTTTCCAGGTCTGTTTCATTTTTTTGTCCACTGTTGAAAAAAAACTCATTTTTTTTGCATGATGTGTAGCGTGCTAGTTATGCAATTTTAAGGGTCATTTGATAGTTTATCACATATATATGAAAAGCCCGAATACTCAAAGGAATATTGGTACTATGGTACTTAAATAATGTATTATTGACTTGTTTTTCGTTGTTGTTGATAAACACACTGTTTGTAAAATACTATTTCTTTGATTAAAACTTCTGTTATATTTGTTAAAGAAAAATGATAACAAAAATGATCAACAAAATATGGTGACTAACAATCATATGCGTTCACAAAGTGTTCCTATAATGTAGCATGTACAAATTCAATTAAGTCCACAACTCAAGTAAAATTTGTCGACTCAAAATGGCGACGCAATATGATCAACTATATGACAATTGTACAAAATTTGAACAAAATCTGTTGAGTATTTTCTTGTTTTGCGTCAACAAAGTAATGTGTAACGGACGCAAGGTCATTGGTATTTATTTGTCCCATTTTGAGATAATTATTTAGTACTCCTTCACTGAAGATAAAACTGTTAGGTAAGACATCGTACTTTGATTGGCCGTAAGATAAGGCACCTTTCATGGCACGGCCCGACCGTACCGGATTTCATCTAATTTTTCAAACAAGAGGATACAAAGACTATATAGATACCCTGAACCAGAATTTTTGGTTTTGACTCGTGCATTAGTCATAATTTGTTGTCGCCTGGATATCGCCCATCCTTCAAGGAATTACCTTTTACAGAAATTGCCCAAGGGGGGGGGAGGAAGATGAACTGAATTCAAGAGTGCATATTTGTGGGGTATTGAGAGTGTAGGGATTTGTAAGAAATGAAGATTTAGGCTTTTGTGAATAGTTAGTAGCAATTATAGCGGATGCGGTTTATTTTATAGAACTGGTCTTAGGGGACTAATTTTGGGAAGGGTTCTGAATGGCTGTGATATTGAGAGCAAAGCGACTTTACCGCCATTTTTTGGGGGCCAATTTCGTTCAGACGGGTGAATACTTCATAATTATTGAAATGTGAATGGGATTGATTCTCATAGAAAATGGCCAAGGGGATATCCTTTTAGAGGACTTAGTTTTAACGATTTTTACACTTCACAGAAATTGATCGAGAAAGACTACTATTTTGGGAGAGTACTAAAGTCAAGAGCGCATATATCGGCACGTTGGGTCCATTAAAAAAAACCTGTCGCATTAATAGCGACTCCATATTTCGACAAATTACTTCAAACTTTGATGAATAGTGAATAGCAACAAAATCTTGATGGGTTTGATTTCTACAGAACGGTCGAGGGGGACACTTTTCGGAATTAAGGGTAAGTGACTGAACTAAGAGTGCATGTCAAAGTGTGGGGGAGGGGGGGGTGAGTTTTTTAATTTCCAATGTTAGTACTTATTTTAAACTCTTGCTTACTACCATTTTGGCTGAGTTATACCTCGGAACACTCCACAAGAATGCGTAAGCGTGTTTTGTTTTTTTTTTCATTATTGATTCAAACATTCTTCTGTCTCCGTGTAAACCATGGAAATTGAATTACGTTATCCAGGCTATGCTTCTAATAATGAACTTTATAATCCAAATGTAAAATTTGTTCTGATGCACCCTAGAGGTTTGCATTTAATGTTCCGAGATTAATAACTACCTTGCTTGGAAGGAAACATATAGAATAATTTGAATTTAACATTCTGCTTCATAATTATGTGTCCCCAATAAAATTAATTTGCCACCGTCCATATTTTCAAATGCAATACAGGTATATAATGATTGTGGAGAAGGTACATTACTTGAGGCGTCATGGCTAACCCTTGAACATGAATCAACATGACTGCATCAAATACAAATAAAGAGTATGTTTAACCACTGAATGCAGTTTATGTAAATCAAAAATGTACACAGATCTTGTACGTGGATAAATAGCTGCTTAGATGCACACTAGTGTAGCATTAGTTTTAACTCAAGAAACTGAATTGTGTAATGCCGATAGATTTGAGACATTGCACACACTCTTACGCAAACATATAAACGGGTCCTTTTCTAAGCCCTGCTATTTCACTTTTTTTTATCGTGTATTTTTCAAGAGAATGAGAGGTCGAACCTTTTCAATATCAAATTTTACCATTTACTAAATTTAGATGTTTGCTGTGTCTACTCCATATTTGTGTCGAAAACTCATTTCGAAGAAATTCAATTTGTAAAAGAAGAAATACTTTGAGCAGGCTCATAAAAAGAACTACGGTGGATGAACACGGCCATGCAAAAAAAATATATCGTTCCATCAAGACATGATGTCGCTCTCTCAAGATAACATGTCACTTGAAGAACCACCAATTCAAACCTAACATCTTGTGGGAACGACATAGTATCTTTAGGAAACAAGATAATTTTCTTGAGGGAATGACATAGTATCTTGAGGGAGCGACATAGTATCTTGCAGAAATTACATAATATATTGAGTGAACGACAGTTTTATTACATAGATAGCAAGGATTTACCGAATGTTCCCAGTATGAAAAAAAAAATCGATATTTCACAGTTAAGTGAATTCTGTAATTTCTTATTCGTGCTTTTCCCCGCCAAAATTGAATATCAACCCGCCGTTTACAAAAAATGAAATTTACATTAAAAATAGCAACGAATAGTGGTGGAACCTATATAATATTAAAAGTCTGAATTCTTCAAATTTGCTAATCGTCAAATATTCTCTGCCAGTTTTTGGCTTACTTTTAACATCCGAAATTGCTCGAATGCGACATGCTCTAAAATCCACTAGAATTTTGGTTCCCTTGATATGATTACTCTTTCGTAACCGTGATGACTCGAATGTTTTCAATTAAACAACTGGTTACCAGGAACCAGATTAAACAACTGGCAATGACTATCTATAGATATCGGGGCCATGATAATGTATATGACCTATATTATATAGTCAATTGTAACGAGCCCCTGTGTTTGAATCGGAAACTGGGTAATATTACATAAATTCAATGCTAACCGATCATCTCATCTTTATACAGGCTTCTAACGAGCCCATGTGCCTGAATCGGAAACTGGGTACTGTTCAATGCTAACCGGTCATTTCATGTAAACTTCCTGTTCTCGTACAAGCAAGAAACACACGTAGAACACACGTGTATGATTTTAAGAGGTATATTTTTATCTCATACGAGCTAAAACTATGAAGCTATGGCGGTAACCACGGCAAAGATCTGCAGCATAACGTGGAGTGATAATATATAATATTAATTATCCAACTATTTACGAATATAAAGTACTGAAATGACGAGTTCAAGAAGTCGCTAACGGTATGAGTGAATAACCAAAATATGATCGATCGCTCGTACTAGGAAACGCAGTAAGACTCGTTAAATCTAGGCGTTCTGCGGCACTCGTGACCATATTTTGGTTATTCACTCTTTCCAATTAATTATCCTATTAATCGTAAAGGAACATCATATCTTTTGGGAACGACTTAATTTTTTCCCACATGGCCGCATTCTGCTTCCGTATGATCTTCCTCTAGTTACAAAGGAATGTATTTTTATTTTATTGAGTACTGTCCATGAATCAGATGATATACATGTAGTATTCATTATTTGAATATACTATATTCACCGCTTTTACTTTTTTTCTATTTCATATTTTGAATGATAATTTTAAGTTAAAGACAAAAACCATTTCTTTGGTTACAGATATCTTAATATTGATCTTATCATTACAAGAAAAAATCACTTTGTATTGACACCCAGTGACGACAAAACGGAAGTAAGCTCACAGGGATAACATATATGTAATTTTGTTTCTTTAGAAAAACACAGACATTAGGCAATTAGTATTAAATCATTTTACAATGCTTTTGATTTCTTTTTGAGATTTTTGTCAACGTTTGAAATCTTGCCGTTTAATCCTTTGATGATTTTTTTCAGTTTGTGTTGTTCCTTTTTCATCTTTCCTAAACGAGCCTTTCCTGAAGAGTTAGTGCCGTTAGTATTTTTTTCCAAATACCTTTCAACTTTCAATGAATCTTGTTCAAGATGTAACAGACGAGAATAAAAAGGAGAATTTGTGCCAAACAGATTACTCAATTTAGTCTTGTTTTTTCCCAATTCAATTTTTTCAAAAAGCGGACGTAATTTTTGTTTTAAAATATCCACTTCTTTTTTCATTTCCATGGCTATTTCTGGAGGGATACTGCTTGAATTTAGCATTTGTTGCATACTCGATCCATTTTTCCCATTGTCTATAACATTATACATATTAGTGAGAGAATCTTCTAGCTCTTTTTCTAACTCCAAAGAACCTTCAAATGATGCATTTTGCGTCGAAGTATAATTTTGTGCCACTTTGTGCAATTTATGTTTATGTGTTGATTCGTTATGATGTGCTTTCTTTCGATGTAGTTCTTTTTTCATATTCTTTCTCGATTTCTTGAGATGCGTCCATTTTGTCATATTTCCAACTTGTTCTGTATTATTTTTCATATCTTCATGCTTTTTCTTAGCTATTTTAGCCGTTTCGTGTTTTTGTGTATCTGTTTTATTGCTATTTTTTGTCAGTTTCTTGACCTTACCACTCTGATTTCTAGATGGTTTGTGCTTGTTTGTTGCTTTTTTATGTTTATTTATATTCTTTTTCTTTTCTGTTGTCTGTTTCATTTTCCTCTTAAGTATATTATGCGCAGATTTGGTCTCCACATTTCCATTTTTATGAGTTTCCTTTTCCAATAGCTTATCATGTTTTTTATTTTTTATTGTTGTTTTATTATTATGAGATTTTATTTCCTTTTTTGTACCTTTTGCTTTCAGTTTCGTAGCATTCGTTGTCTTGATGTGATGGTGAGACGGCTGTTTAGTTTTTGCCTCAGAATGGTTGTTGGCTTTTATTATCTTTCCATTACTTTTATCTTTCTGGTTTTCACTTTTGCCAGCCTTTTGTTTATGTTTTTGTATTTTCTTATGATGTTCTTGTGATTTTGTTATACTCTTCGATGGCATTTTCGCCTTTTTCTCTTTCCTATTTGTTGATATATTTGTTTTAGCCTTTTTCTGTTGTCTCTTCGATTTTCTGTTACTTTTAATTTTTGCCTTTCCGTGTTCGTTAGCCTTTGTTTTTTTACCATAAGTGTTAACTTTCATTATTTTAATTTTCCCAGTATGCCGTACGTGGTTTCGTGCTGGTTTTATATGTTTTTGTGCTGTATTTTCATCTTTCGCAGACTTTTTCACCTTTTGCTGATTTTGTGTAATTTTTTCCGATACCGTCTTCACTTTTTTTAACGTTCCATTCTTAAACGCTTTTGTTTTATTGTGTTTCTTCTTTTGTGTCGATATATTTGTTTTAGACTTTTCTGGATGCTGTGTCGGTTCTCTGTGCTTTTCAATCTTCACGTGTGTCACATTGCTTTTATTCGTGCCTTTTTTCTTTCCAATAGTTTCTACCATCTCTTTCTTGATCTTTCCATGCTGATGTTTATGACTTTGTGTTGACTTTTGATTGATGTGTGTAATATTCCTATTTTCCGCTGGTTTTTTCACCTTTTGGTGATGTTGTGTGCCTTTTTTCGATACAGTCTTCACCTTTTTCAATTTTCCATTCTTAAATGTTTTTATTCTATTGTGTTTCTTCTTTTGAGTCGATGTAGCCTTTTCCGGCAGCTTGGTGGGTTTTTGATGCTTTTCATTTTTCATATGTGTCACTTTGCTTCTATTAGTATCTTTTTTCTTTCCAATATTTTCCTCCGTATTTTTTGTAATCTTTCCAGCCTGTTTTTTGTGACTTTGTGTTGGCTTATGAATGATATGTGTAGTATTTCTATTTTCCGCTATTTTTTTCGCCTTTTGATTATTTTGAGTGATTTTTTCCGTCTCTGGTTTCACCTCTTTCGACTTTCCATTCTTTAATGTTTTTATCTTTTTATGTTTCTTCTTTTGTGTTGGTGTATTTGTTTTAGCTATTTCTGGCAGGTGCGTTGGTTCTCGACCCTTACCATTTTTCATGTGCGACACTTCGTTTTTATTAGTACCTTTTTTCTTTCCATTATCTTTAACGGCCTCTTTCTTAATCTTCCCAGTTTGATGTTTATGACTTTGCGTAGGCCTATGAATGATATGTGTTAGTGTAGTATTTCCATTTTCCGCCGGTTTTTTCACCTTTTTCAGCTTTTGCGTAACTTTTTCAGACACTATCTTCACTTTTTTCAACTTTCCATTCTTAAATGATTTTATTGTATTATGTTTCTTCTTTTGTGTCGTTGAATTTGTTTTAGCCTTTTCTGGCTGTTGTGTCGTTTCCTTGTTTTTTTTATTTTTCATGTTTGTTAGTTGGCTTTTATTCACGTCTTTTTTCTTTACCTTACTTTTTACCGCCTCTTTGTTTACCGTCCCAGTCTGCTGTTTGTGTCTTTGTGTTGGCTTATGAATGATATGAGTAGTATTTCTATTTGCCGCTGGTTTTTTCACTTTTTTCAGCTTTTGTGTAACCTTTTCAGACCCTGTCTTTACCCTTTTCAACTTTCCATTCTTGAATGTCTGTATTTTTGACTGTTTCTTCTTTTGTGTTGATATATTTGTTTTAGCCTTCTTCGGTGGCATCTTCAATTTATCGTTGGACTTTTGTGATTTATTCTTTTGGGTCACCTTTTCTAATTTTTTCCTTGGCTTTTTTATTTGTCCATGTCTTTCATTGTTTTTTTTATTCTTGATATGTTTTTCAGTATTTATTTTCGTCGTATTTGTTGTTCCCTGTCCCATAAGTCTAGCCATTACATTGTTAGACTTTTCGCGCTTGTGTGTTCGGTTTTCATCTTGTTTTTTCATAGTAGCATTTTTTTGCACTGTATTGTTTTTCATATGATTACCTTGTTCCTTTAATTGCTGTTTAGACAGTGCATGCTTTCCATGTTTTCCTTTATTGTTCATCTTTGCTGACTCTTTCACTACTTTCGTTTTTTTAACTTTATGTGATTGCTTCTTTTGTGGTTTTCCTTCCACAGCAGTTAATGTTTCATTCACCGCTGGCTTTACATTCATTTTTTTATTCTTAATTTTATTTTTTTTAGCAGGGCTCGATTTCAATGAAGTCTTCATTTTATCCTCAATTTGTAGTAATTCGTTTTCCATTTTATCAAGTTTTTGGGTTATTGGGTTCTGATTTCTTTTGTTTTTCTCTGTAAAATTTTTTGCTACCGTCGCTAGTTCCTTATTTAGGTGTTTAAATTTTTGCACTTGCTTGTTCAGTTGTTTTGGTCTTAGTGCAACCTTTTTCAATTTATTTATCATAGCTGTCTTTATCATTTGCACAAGAGTTTGCTTTTTCACTTTTTTGCCATTGATTATGAGATTATTCTTTTCTGCAGTTTTTGCTACGAGTTTTTTTGCTTCTTTGAATTTCTTAGATTTTTCATGCACATTATCATGTATTTGTAGTTTTCCATGTTTTTCTGTCCTTTTCTTTTCTTTAGTTTTCTCTTTCTTTGGTGTTTTGATTCTATGTTTCTCCTTATGCTCTTCTAGTTTCTTTTTCTTTGACGTAACTGCATGCTTCTTGGTTGGAATATGGTGTTTTTCTGTCTTAGGTTTCTTTTCCTCCGTCATTTTTTTCTTGTGTAATTGTAATTTCCCTTGTTTATTTGACTTTTCTTTCTTTTTTGTTATTTTTTCAGCCTTCTTGAGTGCTTTTTTCAATTCGTAAGACTTATTGTTGTCATTTTTATGCTTTTCCAATAGTTTCTTAGCCGCAACCTTTTCCTTGTCTTTATTTTGACCCTTCTGTTTCTTTGGTGTTTTTATTGTATGTTTTTGTTGATGTTCTTCTGGTTTCTTTTTTTTTGACGTTACTGCATGCTTCTTGGTTGGAATATGGTGTTTTTCTGTCTTATGTTTCTTTTCCTCCGTCATTTTTTTCTTGTGTAATTGTAATTTCCCTTGTTTATTTGACTTTTCTTTCTTTTTTGTTATTTTTTCAGCCTTCTTGAGTGCTTTTTTCAATTCGTAAGACTTATTGTTGTCATTTTTATGCTTTTCCAATAGTTTCTTAGCCGCAACCTTTTCCTTGTCTTTATTTTGACCCTTCTGTTTCTTTGGTGTTTTTATTGTATGTTTTTGTTGATGTTCTTCTGGTTTCTTTTTCTTTGACGTAACTGCATGCTTCTTGGTTGGAATATGGTGTTTTTCTGTCTTATGTTTCTTTTCCTCCGTCATTTTTTTCTTGTGTAATTGTAATTTCCCTTGTTTATTTGACTTTTCTTTCTTTTTTATTATTTTTTCAGCCTTCTTGGGTGCTTTTTTCAATTCGTAAGACTTATTGTTGTCATTTTTATGCTTTTCCAATAGTTTCTTAGCCGCAACCTTTTCCTTGTCTTTATTTTGACCCTTCTGTTTCTTTGGTGTTTTTATTGTATGTTTTTGTTGATGTTCTTCTGGTTTCTTTTTCTTTGACGTAACTGCATGCTTCTTGGTTGGAATATGGTGTTTTTCTGTCTTATGTTTCTTTTCCTCCGTCATTTTTTTCTTGTGTAATTGTAATTTCCCTTGTTTATTTGACTTTTCTTTCTTTTTTATTATTTTTTCAGCCTTCTTGAGTGCTTTTTTCAATTCGTAAGACTTATTGTTGTCATTTTTATGCTTTTCCAATAGTTTCTTAGCCGCAACCTTTTCCTTGCCTTTATTTTTACCCTTCTGTTTCTTTGGAGTTTTTATTGTATGTTTATGTTGATGTTCTTCTGGATTCTTTTTCTTTGACGTTACTGCATGTTTATTATGCTTATTATGCTTCTTACTTGGAATATGGTGTTTTTCATTCTTCCTTTGTTTCTTTTTTTCAGAAACTTTCTTTTTTTCTTTTTGTTTTTTTATTTTGTGTTTTTGATTGTGAGGTTCTGGTTTCTTTTTCTCTGGCGTAACCGCATGCTTGTTATGGTTATTATGCTTTTTATTTGGAATATGGTGTTTTTCATTCTTCCTTTTTTTCTTTTTCTCAGAAACTTTCTTTTTTTCCTTTTGTTTTTTTATTTCATGTTTTTGTTGATGTTCTTCTGGTTTCTTTTTCTTTGACTTGACTGCATGGTTGTTATGCTTATTGGTTGGAATATTGTGTTTTTCTGTCTTCTTATGTTTCTTTTTCTCAGAAATTTTCCCTTTTTCCTTTTGTTTTTTTATTTTATGATTTTGTTGATGATCTTCTGCTTTCTTTTTCTTTGACGTAACTGCATGCATATTATGCTTATTGTGATTCTTTATTAGAACATGGTGTTGTTTTGCCTTGTTTTGTTTCTTTTCCTCTATAACTTTCTTTTTGTGCACATGTAACATATTATGTTTTCCTGGCATTGTATTACCCTTTTCAGATTTTGCAGCCGTCTTTGGGGCTTTCGTCAATTTATTGGGTCCTCCTTGTTTATGTTTATGCAATTGCTTCTTCGTTTCAGCTTTTTCTTTATGTTTTCCCTTTTTCAAATCGTTTTTCGGTTTGATATGCACCTGTGGTTGGTTAAATTTCTGTGCCATTTTTGTTTTATTCTGTTCTTTTTTGGCAGTTAATTGTTTAGACGTCTTTTTGGGTTTTACTGGCTTTTTCACTTTTGTTGGCTTCAAAGTTTTTTTCACTGTTGCCGGTTTGGCTGGCTTGTTCACTTTAAGTGGTTTCAAAGGCTTTTTAACTTTCGATGGTATGGCTGTTTTTTTCACTTTTGTTGGTTTCATCGGCTTTTTAACTTTCGATGGTTTGGTTGGATTTTTTACTTGTATTGCTTTCAACGGCTTTTTAACTTTCGATGGTTTGGCTGGCTTTTTTACTTTTGTAGGTTTCATCGGCTTTTTAACTTTCGATGTTTTGGTTGTTTTTTTCACTGTAGTTGGTTTCAACGGTTTGTTAACTTTTGATGGTTTGGTTTGATTTTTCACTTTTGAAGGTTTTAACGGCTTCTCAACTTTCGATGGTTTGGTTATTTTTTTCACTTTTGTTGGTTTCAACGGCTTTTTAACTTTCGATGGTTTGGTTGTTTTTTCCACTTTTGTAGATTTCGACGGCTTTTTAACTTTCGATGGTTTAGTTGTTTTTTTTACTTTTGTTGGTTTCAACGGCTTTTTGACTTTCGATGGTTTAGTTTGCTTTTTCAATTTTGTTGGTTTCAGCGGCTTTTTAACTTTCGATGGTTTGGTTGGATTTTTCACTTGTATTGGTTTCAACGGCTTTTTAACTTTCGATGGTTTGGCTGGCTTTTTTACTTTTGTAGGTTTCAACGGCTTTTTAACTTTCGATGGTTTGGTTGTTTTTTTCACTGTTGTTGATTTCATCGGCTTTTTAACTTTCGATGGTTTGGTTGGATTTTTCACTTGTATTGGTTTCAACGGCTTTTTAACTTTCGATGGTTTGGCTGGCTTTTTTACTTTTGTAGGTTTCAACGGCTTTTTAACTTTCGATGTTTTGGTTGTTTTTTTTACTGTAGTTAGTTTCAACGGTTTGTTAACTTTTGATGGTTTGATTTGATTTTTCACTTTTGAAGGTTTCAACGGCTTTTTAACTTTCGATGGTTTAGTTATTTTTTTCACTTTTGTTGGTTTCAACGGCTTTTTAACTTTCGATGGTTTGGTTGTTTTTTCCACTTTTGTAGATTTCGACGGCTTTTTAACTTTCGATGGTTTAGTTGTTTCTTTTACTTTTGTTGGTTTCAACGGCTTTTTGACTTTCGATGGTTTAGTTTGCTTTTTCACTTTTGTTGGTTTCAACGGCTTTTTAACTTTCGATGGTTTAGTTATTTTTTTCACTTTTGTAGATTTCGACGGCTTTTTAACTTTCGATGGTTTAGTTGTTTCTTTTACTTTTGTTGGTTTAAACGGCTTTTTAACTTTCGATGGTTTAGTTGGCTTTTTCACTTTTGTTGGTTTCAACGGCTTTTTAACTTTCGATGGTTTGACTGGCTTTTCCGCTTTTGTTGCTTTTGAGGTTTTTTTAACTTCTGATGGTTTAGATGGCTTTTTCACTTCTGTTGGTTTCAACGGCTTTTTAACGTTCAAAGGTTTGGTTGGTTTTTTCACTTTTGTTGGATTCAACGGCTTATTAACTTTCGATGGTTTGACAGGCTTTTTCGCTTTTGTTGCTTTTGAGGGTTTTTTAACAGTTGACTTTTTGTTTGTTTTTTTCACTGTTGTTGGTTTTGACGGTTTTTCAACTTTTGATGGTTTAGCCGGCTTTTTCACATTAAGCGGTTTCAACGGCTTTTTATTTTTTGATATATTTGCTGGCCGTTTTGCTTTTGTCGCTTTTGACGGCTTCTTAATTTTCGATAGTTTGGCTGGCTTATTCACTTTTGTTGGTTTCAACGGGTTTTTAACTTTCGATAGTTTTGGCGGCTTATTCAATTTTTTGGGTTTCAACGGCTTTTTAACTTCCGGTAGTTTTGGTGGCTTTTTCACTTTTGTTGGTTTCAACGGCTTTTTGACTTTCGATGATTTGGCTGCATTTTTCGCTCTTGTTGCTTTTGACGGTTTTTTAACAGTTGGTTGTTTGGTTGTTTTTTTCACTTTCGTTAGTTTTGATGTTTTTTGAGCATTTGATGGTTTAGTTTGCTTGATCACTTCTAGTGGTTTTAATGGCTTTTTAACCTTTGATAGCTTTGCTGGCTTCTTCACTTTCGTCGCTTTTGACGGCTTCTGAACTTTTGATGGTTTGGTTGGTTTTTTCACTTTTGTTGGTTTCAACGGGTTTTTAACGTTTGATGGTTTAGCTGGCTTTTTCACTTTCGTTGGTTTTAATGGCTTTTTAACTTTCGATGGTTTGGATGGTTTTTTCACTTTTGTTGGTTTCAACGGCTTTTTAACTTTAGATGGTTTGGCTGGCTTTTTAACTTTCGATGCTTTGACTGGCTTTTTCACTGTCAGTGGTTTTAACGGCTTTTTAACATTTGATGGTTTTGCCGGCTTTTTCACTTCTGTTGGTTTCAACGGCTTTTTAACTTTCGATTGTTTGGCTGGCCTTTTCACTTCAAGTGGTTTCAATGGCTTCTTAACTTTCGATGGTTTAGCTGGCTTTTTCACTGTAGTTGGTTTCAACAGCTTTTTAACTTTCGACGGTTTTGAAGGCTTTTTGACATTTGATAGCTTGGTGATTTTTTTTGGTTTTGATGATGATACCGGCGTATTTGCATTTATTTGTTTAGTTGGCGTCTTGGCTTTTGATGTTTTTGATGGTTGTCTCGTCTTAATGACTTTTGATGGTTTGGTTTTTTTCTTGACATTATTGTTCTTTGGTTTTGTCGTCTTTGTAACTTTCGCTGGTTTGGTTTTTTTCTTCAACGCGTCCTTCTCTTTTTCTTTTTCAAAGATTTTGTTATATATATCATGTAGTTTGTCTTTGCTGGATGGCTGGTGATATTTTCTATGCTCATACTTATAAAGCTTATCTCCCTTCTCGGCAACCTCATTTTTTTGTTTTGATGTCTTGGTTACTTTTAATGGCTTTGTTTTTTTCTTGACATTAAAGTTCTTTGCTTTTGAAGTCTTCGTGACTTTTGATGGTTTGGGTTTTATCTCGGCATTATTCTTCTTTGGTTTCATAGTCTTTGTGCCTTTCACTGGTTTGGCGTGTTTCTTCAATGCGTTCTTCTCTTTTTCTTTTTTAAAGATTTTGTTAAATTTATCATGTAGTTTGTCTTTACTGGAAGGATGGTTATTTTTGTTATGCCCGTATTCATTAAGCTTATTTCCATCCTTGGCAACCTCATTTTTTGGTTTTAAAGTCTTCGTGACCTTTGATGGTTTTTGTTTTTTCTTGACATTATTGTTCTTTGGTTTTAAAGTCTTCGTGACCTTAAATGGTTTAGGTTTTTTCTTGACATTAAAGTTCTTTGGTTTTAAAGTCTTCGTGACCTTTGATGGTTTTTGTTTTTTCTTGACATTATTGTTCTTTGGTTTTAAAGTCTTCGTGACCTTTGATGGTTTTGGTTTTTTCTTGACATTAAAGTTCTTTGGTTTTAAAGTCTTCGTGACCGTTGATGGTTTTGGTTTTTTCTTGACATTATTGTTCTTTGGTTTTATCGTTTTTGTGACTTTTGCTGGTTTGCTGTTTTTCTTCAATGCGTTCTTCTTATCTTCTTTTTCAAAGAATTTGTTATATTTATCATGTAGTTTGTCTTTGCTGGATGGGTGGTGATATTCTTTATGCTCGTACTTATTAAGCCTATCGCTCGTCATCTTGGTAACTTTTGCTGGTATGGGCTTTTTCGTCTGTGCGTTCTTCTCTTTTTCTTTTTCGAAGATTTTATTGTATTTATCATGCAGTTTATCTTTGCTGGATGGTTGGTGATATTTTCTATGCTCATACTTATATAGTCTGTCGTTTGTAATTTTATTCCTTTTCGATCGTTCGTTGTTATTATCATTGTCATATTGTGTATTCTCTGCTTCTCTTTTTTCTTTACCCTTTTCTTCTGGTTCCTCACTTTTGTTTCGATTTGTTAAAGTATTTGCCTCATCTGAGTTTTTATCTGACTGTGTAAGTGTCTGACGCTCAACGGGAGTTTCACTTCTTGTGCTCTTTTGATTACTGTTGGTATTTAAAGCTTCTGTCAAAAAATCTTTTGTCTTCACAGAAACAGCTTCTGATGCATTTCTGTTAAAGAAAAATAACGAAATTATTATTTAACTAAAAAAAAAGAAAGAAAACTAAGTTTAACTTTCATTCATTGTAGAGCATAGTTTATTTACAGTTATTCGACTGTGTGTTACTAAAATGCGGAAACGGAATAATGGATGCATATATAGTAATACAAAGGGAACAAATTGAATAAAAAAACAACGGGAGTTTTTAAAATTTTTGCCATGTATTTCTAGGAGGATAGACGGGAGTTTCATGGAGGGAAATCGGCTGAATCTTTCAAATGAATTATTTCTGAAGTATGGACTGCAGCGTATACATTGCTGATACAAAATTGCAATATAGAAATGAAAAAAGTATTAACTAAAAAAAGAAACTTACTCTGTTGCGTATTTTGGAGTATTTTTTATTTGGTTTTTGCCCTAGGTTTATTCCGGTCTTGCCTCCCACTTTCCGTTCCATGTTCTGTTTACGCGTTTTAGTAACACCCACAATATACTAGTATATCACTTAAAATTATATTATTGACTTAATTCAATTGTGTGGCAATTATTTGATTTTCATGGGACTGGAATCGAATTTAATAGAGAAAGTCGAACTCTTCATTATATCTTCGAGACTGCTGACTGAATGCTTAAAATAGATTTTATTGATAGTCTCAGACACAGTAGGCGTACATGAGGACAAACCTAACACGTACATAACACTTAATTATATTAATACAAATACACAGGCATAATACACCGAACGGTCAATAAATATATACACATTTCACTGATATGATATTAAAAGCACACACACTCTTTTGTATAATTAAACGTCAGATAGTCGTTAGCCATTAGTCTATTATTTCGAGTTGTGGAATGTTTCTTAGTCTCACATCAAAAGCAAAAACGAGCTTTATGGGCTTAATCTATTGAACGCTTTCTCGCAATAGTGAAAGTTCCTTTGTACTTGAAGACGGTGCCAACATATGTATACGATTCTACAATTTCTGTATATTTTGTTACTTATATGAAATCGAAAATGTTGTATACATTTTATTTTTTTTCTTTTCAGGTGAACTTCCACCCGCTACAACACTTAGGAAACACATGTAATGCTATTTAGAGCTTGATATGGAACTTGCCATGGTAAAGCAATATATCAAATCTGCAAGTGCAGATTTGCCGGACAGACGAAAGTCGTCGGAAGGGGATTAAAATAACTCCCTGAAGACACTTCAGTACTATGTAAGATCCCATAATGGCTAATTGTCTCACATTTCTTGTCTTCGTCCTATATTTCCTTCACCTACGGTTCAGGTAATACGTACATAAATATCCGTTCGTGTCACATTTACTTGATCAACTTGTTAGCCAAGTTTTAGCCTCAGACACAGAAGGTTGTACAAAAAATAATCCTATTAGGGCACTTCGAAAAGTGTTCTGTAATACAGTTGCTCATGCAAACCATTTCTTTACAAATATTTTAATTGAAATTCTGCCTAATTTTTCATGCACCATAACATTTTATATTAATGTCCGGCCCTTATATTTACTGAAATCTCAGATTCTTAACTTACCCACTAAAAAGACTTATTGGCATATCCTATTGAATTAAAAAGATCACTATACACAGAAAAAAAACAAGTACTAGCTTTAAAAAAAGATAGCCGACGGAGCAAAATTTGTTTTTTTTACTTATAATTTTCATCAGGAAACAACACATGGCACGCATTTTCAATTTCCGCCACTACATTATTAGTATTTGGCCAATCGGGAAACGGAATTTTGATCAGGTGACTTGCGTTTCCATGGAAGGCCGTCTTTAAGGTCAAAGGATAAAAGCAAAACTATACCGACTGCGTCGGAAAAACCAAACATTTAACGAGATGTTACAATATTTACGAGTCAAAATGACGTCACAGGTTATCATTTCTTTGTAGTTTTGATTAAATTCTTACGACACTGGGAGGTTTTCAGCTGGTACATACAGTTGCGATCACTTCTAACTTCTTCGAGTCTGTCAGGGTTTGTCATAGAACAGTTCTCACCAGTCATAAACTCTCCATACCCGTGACACACCTTTTCAGACACTGTCATAGATAAAGACAAACTCTGTCATAATCTGTCATGAGTCGTGACACTCCGTCAGAAACAGGCATTGCCTAAATCAGCGAGCACCGTGAGCTTTACCATAGTTACGTGTTCCATCAGTACGAGACTCGTAAAAACAATAACGAACATTACATAGAGGGGGTCAACCCAGATGAAAATTTTGGCTCCGCAAGTGCAATAATTTTATAACAGCAACCAAAATCAATATTTCTATTTGAAAATCTGTCTTGTTTATTAATGGGGGAGTTTTTTTTAAATGAATAACTTAAACAATTTTCCCCCCAATATTCCAACCCCACATACCCCTTCCGCTCTCAAAATACTCAATAACTTTACAGCACTTCGCAATACTGTACATTTTTTATCCCTTAAGGACATCTCTAGCGATATCCATTAATATCCATTTCAGTTTTGGCCTGTCGGACCAATCTGTACAATACCGGAAATATTACAGTTCTATACGGATGGTGGGAATATTTTACTCATATCATGTGACGTAAACAATATGCAGACGACAGCTGCAAATTCCAAACAAGAACATGATTGCCTTTCCTATCTTAGAAAAGCTATGCTTCGATTTTGATAATACAATCGGGGTTATATTTTTTTCCAAGGCGGGTTAGGTTCTTGAAAACAGCAACAGTGGAACAGCGAAGACAAACGTGCGTACACATCCACGTGTTACCCGAAGTTTTTATAAACATAACATTCACTTCTTTAAATAAGTAAAAAAATAGAAAACGACTTGAAAACTATCAGAAAAGATAAATCTATTTTCCCTGAAACGTAATCTTAACCTAAAATTTTTTATTTATTTGATTGAAGGAAATGATGAATTTTCTCTGTAAGGACAGTCACTTTTTGTTACTTCCGGGACATGACTTTTTCTTCGTTAGTATATTGGGGAACCTTAAGGAAAATTTAGAAAGTATATGACATAACCGTAGAGCTCACACCGCTTCGCGGCGCTCGCTATAACTATTCTGTTTGAGGTTATTCTGAATAGTTTCTACCGAGAACCTGACGAGTTCTGACAGTTTATGATACTACTCTTCTGACTTAAGTCATTTAGAACTGTTTTAAATCATTTCCATTTTTAATCGGACTTGCTTTTTAGCTCATCTGGCCGATAGCCATGTGAGTTATTGCCATCACTTGAGGTCCGTCGTTGTCGTCGGTCGTCTTTAACAATTTTTCAAAACTCTTCTCCTCTGACACTACTTGACCATTTGAAACCAAACTTGGTATGAATGTTTCTTGTGGTATCCTGCATATAACTATTGTGGTGATTTTTGATCTGTCGATAAACATGGCCGCCGTTACTAAATACTAAAAAAAGAACATAGGAGTCAGACAGTAATTTTTTCGCATATACATTGTATCTCCAAAACCGTTAGGTTTAGCTAAATTTTGACGTCCGGTTAAAGTGTTCAGCATGATGAGATATATCTGTGGTCAAATTTTCGTTTTAATCCGTTAAGCCATGTTAGAGTTATTGCCCTTTTCAACATTTTTTTGCTAGTTTTAATATTTCTTTAAAAAATCTTCTCCTCTGACACTACATGATCAACTGGAACAAAACTTGGTACGAATGTTCCTAGGGGTATCGTGCATAGAACCAATGTGGGGATTTTTGATCCGCCGAAAAACATACTCGCCGTTACTAAAAATAGAACATAGAGGTCAGACAGTAGATTTTCGCATATATCTCTAAAACCGTTAAGTTTTAAATTAGCCAAATTCTATCAATAGCTAAAATGATCCTTATAATTAAGACTACAAAAGTCTTGAGGAATAAAAGTTGTCAGACGACTCCTTGTAAGAGTTATTGCCCTTGAAAGGGGAAAATGACCGTTTTTTTTTTGTTTTTTTTTCAGTTTTCTGCCAATATCTTGAAAACTTTGATAGATAGAAAGAAACTTTCAAAATGTCAAAATTGTTGGACAACTTCTTGTTAAATTTAATGCCCTTGAAAGGCAAATTTCAACCAGGCGAGCGATTCAGGCTTCTGGTTGTTTCTAAATCACGTCACACACAAAAAATTTAATGCTGTAATCTTCTTTTTTAAACCGTTTTCAATTTTATTCGAACTCTCTGTTCTAAATGCAGCACGCGGCAGTGGCGGACCCACAAGGGGGCAGGGGTTGGCACCTCCTCTTTTTATTGGAAAATTTTTCATTTTCATGTGTAGAATTAAAAAAAATGGCAAATAATGTCCAAACACCCCCTTTTGGGGGCAACCTCGGCTAGCACCCCTTCTTTTCATAGTGTCTGGATCCGCCCCTGTGCGGAATAGTGTCAGGAACTGTTCAGGGGACCAAGGACAGTTTTTGTCAGGATCTGAAAGGGAATAGGACAAAGTGAGTCACAACTCTAGAAAAAACAGAGGACGCTTACTCTACCGGTGCACCTGGTACATGCTCCCAGATTTTAGTGGAGTCCGAGTTGCTCATTTACTTTTGTTACTTTCTTTGTTTTATTTTAGTTACTTTATGTTAATTGTTGTGTTTGTCTGTTTTCCTTGTCTGGTCTTCGTCTCTGAATTACATCCTTTTGATTTTTCGGTGGATCCCTTGATTTATCTTTCAAAACCCAGAACAGCCTCTGTCAAACCCTGTCAGGATCTGTCATAAGTTATGTTCTACCTGCAGCCATAGAACAGTTTTCCTGACAGATTCTGACAGAATTTAAGAGAGGTTAGTAGTGATTGCAACGACAGCATGCTCCTAAACAAATATTTTGTCAAAATTGTCTTGGTACAATACGTTTTTATGGTTTGAATATTAAGTTGTCGAAGCGTGTGGCCAACATAAACTGCAAAAAGTTGTTGACCTATAGAGTGCCAAATTTTTTTGTAAAATTTACTCTTTTTGTTTAACTTTACCGATGACGCTCAGACACTCTATATGTGTAACATATACACTTTACACATGGCAGACATGATCTTTTCTTAAAAAAGAGTGCTAGATTTTTTGTAAACATCAATACAGTAAGTTATGTAATTTTGTAACTTTATCCACTCTTGCATACTGAGTATAATTTGCTCTACACTATTATTAAAGAAGACAACAACTTTTGTCTTTTCAGTATTAACTTCCATTCGTTACAGTACTTTGCAGGTACCCCTAATGCTTTTTTGTCTAGCTTCCTTTGTTTCTAGCATTATTATTGTGTCATATACAAAACAATTTACAGATATACAGCAAACATTTTTGAGCATGGATTTTCTATAAATTCCTGATTTTGAACTTTATTGTCTTGCAAAAAAGGACTTCTAGATTTATTTGATTCCAGCAGAGAATGTTTTTTCTTGAAAGTTGATTGCAGAAATATGCCACCAGAAGATAATACTCATGATCATTATAATGATAAGTTTACATATTAATCTTTTTGGCTTCCTTCAATTTTGGGGTAGAATTTCTTGTATTTTTCATAGATAAATCAACGTATACCTAAAATTTAAAGACAAGTTCTTTTTGTTGGACAAGCTATTTTCTACTTCTTTTCCCCGTCTGACACAAGAACTTAACGGATAAAAAAAAATAGAAATCCTTCCATAAAAAAAATCACAAACATGATTACTACGCGTAGCTATTTAACTCCCACCACAACAACACCCAATAGAAATTCCAAATGAATATAATTGAAATCACTTTGCAATGCGGAGGTATAACACTTATTGATCATATATATTCATGGAAAAAAAACTAGGAATTATCTCTATGGTCAAGAGGCTATATGTCCACAAAGACAACAAAATCCACCCACTGATTTCAAAGGAAATGTGTATATACTAAGTTTCACTTTACAGTGCAATGCAGGAAATAACCCAAGTCCATAAATCCTGTAAATTAATCGAAGGATACTTCGAATACTGACAATCGTGGTTATAACACGTTGCTAGACTCCCTAGTCTAAATAAATGTTGAGCAAAGAAAAAACTATCGGTAGCGTCCCGTTGCAACTGGAGGGATTCTCTGAAGCGGAAAGGAAAAGGAGGTATAGGTCGTTTTTGTCTCTGTAAAACAAAATAAAGTTTAATATCTGAACAAAAACTTCGCGGAGCGCAGCATAATTCGACGGCAGTGGTCGAACCCTGAACACTTGGGGCAAGTGTGGACACAACATTAGTTTTGACACACTTAAGCACAGGGATTTACAATTCATTATGGACACTACAAATGTTTTCGACATAATATTGCACAAAATCTGAAATTCAATTAAAAATTTTCAAAATCATATAAAAAATATAAAGTGATTTTTTTTGGAGTGTGTGGTCCCTTTGACCCCATATAACTCGAAAACAGTAAGAGATATCTGAAACTTGATTGACAGATGCAGGCAGGGACTTTTATGAGGAATCCAATAAAAAATTTGTTTAAATTTTTGGGCGTTGCCCAACTTTGACTCCCTTTTACTTGAAAATGGTCCAAAACACATCAAATCTGCTTGATACATTTGTTTACCGGAATTTAATAAGGAAACAATGAAATAAAATTACAGCGTTCCAATTTTCCCCGTGCAAAAAAAGGTGAGGAAAACTTTAAATTCACTGAAATTTTCTGTCCAAGGGCCGTAACTTCTTTAAAAATCATTCAACCGTAACCAAAAAACAAACTTATTTGGTAAAAGCATAACAAAATAAATTGTGGATAACGCGGACAGACGGACGGATGGACGGATGCCCGGTATTTCCATGTCCCATCGCGACGCGTCCCGGGGGACAAAAAAAAAGAGTTATCAAATTGGGAAGAAAAACAAGCATTCTACAAGGGTTTTAATAAAATGCCTATTTTTACACTTTTTGGTTCCTTTTTCGAAAGCGGTAAGGGACACTCCAAAAACTCCAAATTAAATATGAACCTTCGTTTAGTGCTTATTACATGAATATCAAAATTTCATAACAACCAAAGCTATCGCGCGGAAACGAAGTGCCCACAGACGACGAAGACCACCTCTACGACGACGACTACGGCATATTGTACGAACGCAATTTTTTGCGATGTAAATTTTTATCTTACTGGTTGCTTTCTTTAGGAACTCAATAGGTCGTATAAGAAAGAGAATGTCATTCCATGTAGAAGTGATTGAACCCAGAGTCTCATAAAATCCTCACCATGCAGTCCGAATTATATTTTTTGTTTGAGCGACTCATCAACGACTTTTACTGACAATGTTGACCTTGTTAGTATTTGGCATCCTTTATTTCCGTAATTTTGATGTAAATGTTTACTTACTGGTTGCTTTCTTTAGGAAATTAATTAATACAAAGAACCAAAATCATTTCGTGGTGTATTCAATGTTTTGAATATAAGTAGCATCTTGTGACTATCGGTCGTTATGGCACTTTTGGTTAGTGTTTAGTTTCGCAAGAGAAGCATGTTGTCACTAGCAATAGCTAAGCCTTAAATTGATGGTGGTGTCCATTTTTGTAAAACAATACAATAAACTCCTGTTCACCGAAGACTTACTTTATATTTTTGAGAGTTGAAATTTTTCGAAAATGGATTCCATCATATGGCATAAAAAAATAAACGAAGTCCTCGGTAAACGGGAAGTTGTTGTCGATTTCTTTTTCTGAAAATAAATCTCACCATAAAGCATACTACGGGAAGAAAGTGGTAACATATCAAGCCACTGTGATGAGTAGTTGCTGAGAAACAATGACGAAAATTAGAACTTGTAAAAAATAAGCAAATTTCTCGGTAAACAGAAGTGTTTTCTTTTGTAGTCATGTGGTTGATAAGCTTATCCCATTTTAAATTTAATTGTGTAATTACGCCTAAATATTTGTTGAGACAATTTTTTCCAGAGATTGGCCGCGCAGTTTATAGGTATATGTTATGGGTTTTTGTTTTTGAGTGATACTTGATTCATACATTTGTCAGAGTGAAAATGCATGAGCCAATCTTGCTCCCACCCATCAGCGGAGTTCAAGCCTTCCTGTAGATTATGACAATCTTCATGGTTTTTTATTTCTTTATAGATTATGCTGTAATCTGCCAATTATCTCTATAATACTATAACACTGACTTTATAGTTTACTGTATTCCATGTATTTAGATAAGTCATTGATGTAAATCAGTTATAATATGGTACCAAGTACAGTGCCTTGATGGACTCGTGATGTTACAGCATGGTATATCACTTGATATTTCTCCCTCAAGTACCACATTTCGTGTTCTGTTGTGTGAGAATATTAGATTATTTAATATTTTTTCAACAAGAGGGAGTTTCTCATGCTTATGAGATTATCATGAAAAACTCCCGCGAGTTGAAAAATATTTAATAATCTGTTTATCGCTGTTTGCTGAATTGTAAGGTATTAGTTTTCTTTTACTTTCAGCTTTCTCGACCTAAATATGTAAGTTTTATAAGCGCTGCAAAATTTCTATTCGGGACTATTTTCCAGCGACGTGCTACATGACGTCGCGTATGTTGTGCAGCAGTGATTCACATCTTTTTTTTTTAAATCGGTTAACAATGACAACCGCGTTTAAAATTTGTGGAATAATTTTGGGATTTATTCATTCTAATCGGGAAATTTACTGTATTCAATCATTTCCCATCGTAGACTAGAAAAATATTTCAACAAATTAGCCATTATTTCGGACGCAGTATACAAACAGACGATTATTTTGGTTGTCAAATATTCTTACGCTGTTGCTTGTATGTCACGCAGGGAACAATAATTATCGTATAGCAAGATCAAAGGGATTTTAAACGAGAAAAAAAAACAGACAATGACGCTTCAGACACAGCACGGGATGACATTTCATACCCTGAACTCCTTCATCATTTGAGTCAAGTAGGGTCACCGTGCTGTGCAAAATAACCGTGGTACAATAACTACAGGACTTAATCGATATTTTTATGTCGCTAATACTGTTAGCGTCTTGCATTTGTAATTTCAGTACTTTATATTCGTATATGATTTGAATTTTATACTCCACGTAATGCTTCATACGAGATAAAAATGTACCTCTTAAATATCATACACGTGTGTTCTACGTGTGTTTCTTGCTTTTATGAGAACAGGAAGTTTACATGAAATGATCGGTTAGCATTGAACATTACCCAGTTTCCGATTCAGGCACGGAGGCTCGTTAGTTTAAACATATGTTTTATTCAGTAATAATACAATTACAATAATTATACAATCAATACAATAATTATATCAATATATGGCAAGGATTCGAAAACAAGCAGAGCTTACACAAAGTCCGTCTCCTTAAAACAAGAACGTACTGAAATAGCCTAGTACTAAGGCACGCTTACAAGGTTTTTTTTTTTTTTTTTAAATATGCTTTTATATAGAGTATGATATATGGGAAAAAAAGGAACAGAAGGTTAAAATGCATTATAGGTACAATGGTTGTATTTAGGTGTTCACAAATCTTTTACTGTCTTTTATATATTTTTGCACATTTGTAAAAAGCTGTATGTTTTGGTCTAAAGTTAGAGCATCTGACCCATGAAACAAGATTTTGGATGTTAATGGAATAGGTAGATCAATGGAAGATAGATTAGTTTCTCTCGAATGGGTGCATACTTATTACAGTGAAGTAAATAATGTGCTGTCGTTTCTGAATGACCGCATGTACAGTATGGGTTGTCTATAATGTTTCGCGTAAATAGATGAGCATTCAATGAACTGTTGTCCATACGCAACCTTGTATGGAGGACTCGACCGATTCTACTCTCGATGTAAAAATATGCCGGACATTTCAAATTCTTAACTTTAATAGAGTTCTTGAATGTTTTTAATGACGAAGTATTACGGATGACGAGAGGCAAATTATTCCATATTTTAACACTGGACGGTAAGAAGTACCCTGAATAAAGATTAGTTCTCGTAAGAATTTCAGCCATGTTATTGAATCGTCGAGTAAAGTGGTGATGTAAGTCCGAAACCGTATCTGGCAACAAATTGCAAAGATAATATGGGGCGGCCCTGTGTACCATTTTGTGAATCATAATAAGTTTATAATTCTTTCTACGATTTACAAGTTTTTCCCATCCAGTCTCGGCGTATAGTCTTTTTTAGTGGAAGTTAACATTGTCCCACCCGTGATTATTCTCGTAGTCTTTTTTTGTACACTAGACTTTTTCAGAAAGATATTCTTTCTTATTATCCCGTATGACGTCACCATATTCCAATAAAGGTCTGATGTACGTCAAATACATTTTTTCAAGTGTAAATCTATGAAGTACTAACCACAGACGACGAAGTGCATTAACCCGGGTAAACGCTTTTTTAACAATACTATCTATGTGGTTGTGCCATGAACCGTTATCTGAAAATATTATAACGAGATGCTTGTGACTTGCCACCTCTTGTAAACTATGTTTGTTCATATTCAAGACCGGATGCACCACTGAGGCTGTCTTCTGCGAAATAAGTATCGTTTCCGTTTTCTGTGGATTAAATCTAACTAGCCATGTAGTTGCCCATTGATTGATTTTCTCAAAATCGCTATTTAAATATTCGCGGCGATAGCCGGTGAATCAACGATTACGAAGAGGCTAGTGTCATCGGCAAACACCTTTATTTTTGCATCTATGGTTTATAAATATGACAAATAACAGTGGTCCTAAGATTGCGGTTCTCACGCGTTAATGAAAGTCCACTCAGAGAAGCATCCATTTAAACAAACGCGTTGTTTTCTTCCACTCAAATAATCACCACACCAATCCAAAAGCCTTCCCGAAATGCCATATTTTTTTTTAGATTAAACAATATACCGGTGAGCCATACGCGATCGAACGCTTTGCTTGTATCACAAAATACTACTCTGATCTCCTTCCCATTATCCAAAGCTTTACCGAAAGTATTCGATATATCAGTAAGCTGGTTTATAGTGGAATCGCCGCGCGTAAATCCCGATTGATAAGCTGTTATAACCTTATGGCGTAAAAGGTAGTTGTGCACATATTTATAGACGCATCGTCCCATGCACTTTGAAATGATATTTAACAATGAAATCGGCCTGTAGTTTTTTACCTCGTTGGCATTTCCATTTTTATAAACCGGTGTAACGTTCTCTTTTTTTCAGTCAGTAGGAAATATTGCCTCCGACAACGACAAGTTAAAAAGTCTACATAGCTGCGTTTTTAATACCGGAGCACCAGCTTTTAATAAGCAAGGATTTATAAGGTCCGGCCCGCAAGCCTTACAAATATTCAGGTTAAGCAAGACATCCTAAACATCTGTCTCAGAAATGTATATATTATATAGGAGATATCGCTCTGGGTAGGGTCAGGGAGAGCAGTATTAGGTCGTCGAGCACGGTTTGCAAAGCAAAAAAAAAAAAAAAAAAAAAAATCGGTAAAATTCATTAGCCTTTTCGTTATCGTCGTAAATGAGCGTATCGTTTCTAAGCATGGGGGAACCCCAATATTCAATTGCTTCACTCCAGTGATCTGATTAGATTACAGGTTTTCCACCAATTTTCAGTCGTCGGTTTACTATCAACAATTTTTTTAACTAAGTTAGCGGGATAATCATCTCTAGATCGACGAATAAGTAAAGTTAATTCGTTTCGCGTGTGCCGGAATTTAGTCCAATCCGTCTATCTATTTAACCACTTAGCTTTTGAGTGAATGCGCCGTGTTTTACGAGTAAGCTTACGGATTTCGTTGGTCGTTCATTTCGGATCCGATTTAGGGACGGTTACATATTTATTTGGAATGCATCGGGTTGTCGCTTCCAAAATATGCGAAGAAACATCGCGAGTGATAGAATCTACATTACCGCTGTCGTTCCAATTGACAACTGACAAGATACGTCTATACGCGTCATAATCACCACGGTCATACAGCCATATCTTACGTTTAAATGACTTACAAACTGGTTTGGGGCAATTTATAATTCCAAAGATTTGACAATGATATCTTATCTGGTCCAATGAAGGGGGCATCATGCCAGTATAAGGGACTGAATCTAAACTAATGGTCATTATCAAATCATTGATAAACGACGATTGCTCAGTGAATAAACGACGAATGCTCAGTGAAATTAGTTGGTTCATCGACCATCTGCTCCAAACTATATGGCATACAGATCCGATTCACCTTAGAATTTACATATTGTTGGTTATCATTAAAATCACCAATAATTATAACATGATCACAGTTACTACATCATTCACTGCTGACTTAACAGAGAGTTAAACTTCCTACCATATCTCAATGTTATTGTTGGGTGGCACATAAAATGTACCATAAATCACCTTTTTCTGACAAATCTCTTAACTGAATCCACAGCGCTTCAAATTCAGGCACTTCTAAATCAAAACGTCTATTGGCACAAAGGTTTTCATTAACATAGACAACAATCCCTCCCCCTTTCTTACCCCACCCCATCTTTTTCGAAATGATTTTTGGTAGTTGGGGAGCTTTGTCGAGTCAGGCAAATTTGTATCATTCAACCACGTTTCAGTAAAAGAAAGTATATCTAACTCACAAAACTCGGCTGCAGTTAAGTCTAATTTTGGGTATTAGACTCTGAACATTTAAGTGTGCAAACGAAACAGAATTAGAACTGGTACTCTATTATCATCAAAGTTTAAATCGTTATCCGAAGGACCTGGATTTGGGTGTAAACCGCTAATCAATAAGAGCAGCTCAATAATAATGATTAGAAAAAACTGTAAATAAATCACTATCAAAATTCAGTAATGAGAGGTGTATATCTTTACCATGGTTTTGACCACTTTCCAGATCTATTGACACAATAAGACACAAGAATGCAATTAATGCTAGGGATTCTACTTTGTTCCCTGAATAAACAATTAAATAAATACAAAAAACTTTAAACAATGACAATGCTGGCTTATATTTTAGTGCAAAAGCAAAACGACCAACTCTCATTCTGTATAGCTCAATTCCTATACCCATTATGTAACACCTGATTGATCATAACTGGAATGAGAGTGACCAAAGTTTGTACATATACAATACCTAATCAATAGACAGTAATTAACATGTACAACATGTACCCGTGATTTGCTTACACCTTGTTGCATTTCATTTTAACTGTAAATGTTAAACACATATTAAAAAAGAAAAAGATTTGTAAAGGAAAAATATATGGTATTCATGTTTATGGTATTGATGGAGATACACTCAATGATTAAAAAAAAATAACATAAATTTATCAACATTTATATAAATTCCTGAAGGAAAGGGCACTGTGATAAATACGAAATATTGTCCATTTCATGGGAAAATTAAACCATTGATGTGCTTAACCATATTTTTACCCAGCAAACACACAACGTTGTGCCGACATTGGGGATTGGTCGTGACAACGTAATATCGTAAAAATACGTCGTTGTGACAACATATTATGATTACGTCCACTTCACGTAAAAGTTAAACCAATTGACAACGTAATATGTTATGACGTATTGACAGCGTAAAAGTATTACCAATTCACAACGTAACATTTTATTTATTTGTGACAACGTACTTTACATGTAATTCCTAAACTTTTTCCATTTGCATATCAAAAGCATTATAAAAATAGTTTTGGAGAAAGAAATGGCTCATTTACAGCAATTCAAAATATCTTTTTTATATTTTAAAATACGACTTAAACTAGTTTAAAAAAATGTATTAAAAAATAATAAAAATGCATAATTAATCAACATGATTGCAAAGTAATATAAAACAGTTTGAGTGGTGCAGAATATTGCTTAAATGTAATAAACCATATTTTTTCAACAGTTTATAAAATTTACCGCCTATTTCAACTCGCCCTGCACATGCGCTTTTCTACGTCCCGCTCTGTTCCAATTTGAAGATGTAAACAAATGCTGATCGTGAGGAATGAGAAGACAAATTCGACTATAGAACAGATTTATTTGAATCATTGGAGATATGTAAGTTATTATAGTGTACACATGAATGGAGTACATATTTGATATCACATATTGTGTAAATACTTATTTTTTTATTAAACCGTTGTTATTCATAGAAAAGGGGGACTCATTTGTAAACAAGTACGATGCATAGCACAGATCATTTAATGAAGACAATTTAAAGGGGAATTACTACAGGAAATTAAATTACTGAATTGATCTTTGCCTTCATTATATTACAGACTAAGTTGCCAAAGGAAACTTGCAGTCTAAAGAAAGAAAGAATTGGTAAAAGAGGCGTGCGAGTATATATTACACATACTATTACCAACACGTAAACAATTCAAATAACCGGTGGTTTACTCTGTACTCTTATAAGTGATGTGCCTTTGTCACTCTCAAATGTTCCCCATTTTATAAACGGCGTTCAAAACCTATCCTATAATCTTTATATTACGACTAACCAATTTGGCAGTATTTATGTAAGTAATATAAGGAATAACGTTAATGCACTTAATCTTTTCATCTGCATGGTCATAATATACATGTGAAGTAATTTAGTTATCAGTAGGATTTCTTTCTCTCTATTTAGTTTCATACTGAGGTTGTTGTTTTCTGACATATTAGGTTACTTGTTTCTGTCATATTTTGATGACCAATGTTTCCGCTATATGCAATTTACATTGTATTATTGTGATCTTAAAATTTTCAAATTAAAATACCGTTGTGTCTTACTAAAATCTGAGTCAAATTCATCTATTGAAGAAATGCCCAGTCGTAGTATAATAATATAATATTTGTAAATGAATTTTTTTAAAGATAAAATAAATCTACTTATAACAATTCATTTCAACTTCAGAAATGAGAAGAAGACTTAGAAGAAACAATTTTAAAAGTGATGGATGTAGAAACCAAGTGCTGCACATGAACATTTTATTCGCATGATTCATCCACTTTTACCTAATCATGAATTATGATAAACTGTTGACATCTTACTTGCTTGACTTGTTTGAATGGGAAAACTGTTGTACATCAATACAAATAAAATGTTTAGTATTCATGATCTTATTCTCTGTCTATTTTTTCTGTATACCAATCAAATAATAGATGCAAAACAAACAAAATGAACCAAAATTATGTTCGTCATTTTATGACGTTGAGACAACTTCATTAACAATATGACGTGGTGACGAAGTTGTATGGATGATCGTGTTCACGTGCCTTGGAGTCTACAAAATTACGTTAAGATAACGTAGTAATATAACGTTGCGACGACGTAAAGTATTACGTTGTGAGAATGTCCTCCCAAACGTTGGATTGTTTGCTGGGTAAGACTTTACCATCCGAAATTCTGAACTAGAACATTTAAAATAACCTTGATTTAAATGAAAATAATGGCCGGTGACATAGTAGGTTTAGATTACGTAAACAAAATAATATGTTCGAAAATAAGACGCGTGACCCAAAAGTAACTGGATTCAATAGATAAGATACAGGGCTCGTTAGAAGACTATATAGGTCATATACATTAGCACGGTCCCGATATTTATGAATATTCATTGCCAGTTGTTATATCTGGTTCCCTTGTCAATATCATAAGCCACTCGATGATCGCTACAACGTGCCTCTTTTAAAAAATATCATACACATGTCTATGTGTGTGTGTGTGTGTGTTGTTTTTTTTTTTGCTTGTATGCTTGAATGGGAAGTTTACATTCAAAGATGAAATGATCGGTTAGCATTGAATTTATGTAATATTACCCAGTTTCCGATTCAAACATATGGCTCGTTACAATTAACCATAAACAGGTTATATATATTATCAGGACCCCTATACCTATATATAGCCATTGCAAGTTCCTTAATCTGGTTCTGGGTAATTGAACATATTCGGGTAACACGGTTACGAAAGAGTACGCAATCATATCGAGGGAATCAAGATAATAAGTAGATTTATTTTTATGTTTATTTTTATGTTTAAAAATATTCATTTACATAAATGAACATATACAAATATTATACTATTATACTATGACTGGGCATTTCTTCAATAGATGAATTTGACTCAGATTTTAGTAAGACACAAAGGTATTTTAATTTGAAAATTTTAAGATCACAATAATACAATGTAAATTGCATATTGCAGAAACATTGGTCATCAAAATAGGATAGAAACAAGTAACCTAATATGTCAGAAAACAAACAACCTCAGTATGAAACCAAATAGAGAGAAAGAAATCCTACTGATAACTAATTTACTTCACATGTATATTATGACCATGCAGATGAAAAGATTAAGTGCATTAACGTTATTCCTTATATCACTTATATAAATACTGTCAAATTGGTTAGTCGTAATATAAAGATTATAGGATAAGTTTTATGGTTTAACGCCGTTAATAAAATGGGGAACATTTGAGAGTGACAAAGGCACATCACTTGTAAGAGTACAGAGTAAACCACCGGTTATTTGAATTGTTTACGTGTTGGTAATAGTATGTGTAATATATACTCACACGCCTCTTTTACCGATTCTTTCTTTCTTTAGACTGTAAGTTTCCTTTGGCAGCTTAGTCTGTAATATAATAAAGGGCAAAGATCAATTCAGTAATTTAATTTCCTGTAGTAATTCCTCTTTAAATTGTCTTCATTAAATGATCTGTGCTATGCATCGTACTTGTTTACAAATGAGTCCCCCTTTTCTATGAATAACAACGGTTTGATATAAAAAAAAATAAGTATTTACACAATATGTGATATCAAATATGTACTCTATAATACTATAATAACTTACATATCTCCAATGAATAAAATAAATCTGTTCTATATTCGAATTTGTCTTCTCATTCCTCATGATCAGCACTTGTTTACATCTTCAAATTAGAACAGAGCGGGACGTAGAAAAGCGCATGTGCAGGGCGAGTTGAAATAGGCGGTAAATTTTGAAACTGTTGAAAAAATATGGTTTATTACATTTAAGCAATATTCTGCACCACTCAAACTGTTTTATATTACTTTGCAATCATGTTGATTAATTATGCATTTTTATTATTTTTAATACATTTTTTAAAAACTAGTTTAAGTCGTATTTTAAAATATAAAAGAGATATTTTGAATTGCTGTAAAATAGCCATTTCTTTCTCCAAAACTATTTTTATAATGCTTTTGATATGCAAATGGAAAAAGTTAGGAATTACATGTAAAGTACGTTGTCACAAATAAATAAAATGTTACGTTGTGAATTGGTAATACTTTTACGTTGTCAATACGTCACAATATATTACGTTGTCGATTGGTTTAACTTTTACGTGAAGTGGACGTAATCATAATATGTTGTCACAACGTTATAAGATTACGTTGTAAAATTATGTCCACACAACGTTGTAACGACGTATTTTTACGATATTACGTTGTCACGACCAATCCCCAACGTCGGCACAACGTTGTGTGTTTGCTGGGTATATACTATGGTTAAGCACAAGTATGGTTTAATTTTCCCATGAAATGGACAATATTTCGTATTTATCACAGTGCCCTTTCCTTCAGGAATTTATATAAATGTTGATAAATTTATGTTGTTTTTTTTAATCACTGAGTGTATCTGCGTCAATACCATAAACATGAATACCATATATTTTTCCTTTACAAATCTTTTTATTTTTTGTATATATGTTTATCATTTACAGTTAAAATGAAATGCAACAAGGTGTAAGCAAATCACGGGTACATGTTGTACATGTTAATTACTGTCTATTGATTAGGTATTGTATATGTACAAACTTTGGTCACTCTCATTCCAGTTATGATCAATCAGGTGTCACATAATGGGTATAGGAATTGAGCTATACAGAATGAGAGTTGGTCGTTTTGCTTTTGCACTAAAATATAAGCCAGCATTGTCATTGTTTAAAGTTTTTTGTATTTATTTAATTGTTTATTCAGGGAACAAAGTAGAATCCCTAGCATTAATTGCATTCTTGTGTCTTATTGTGTCAATAGATCTGGAAAGTGGTCAAAACCATGGTAAAGATATACACCTCTCATTACTGAATTTTGATAGTGATTTATTTACAGTTTTTTCTAATCATTATTATTGAGCTGCTCTTATTGATTAGCGGTTTACACCCAAATCCAGGTCCTTCGGATAACGATTTAAACGTTGATGATAATAGGGTACCAGTTCTAATTCTGTTTCGTTTGCACACTTAAATGTTCAGAGTCTAATACCCAAAATTAGACTTAACTGCAGCCGAGTTTTGTGAGTTAGATATACTTTCTTTTACTGAAACGTGGTTGAATGAAACATATTTGCCTGACTCGACAGAGCTCCCCAATTACCGAAACTCATTTCGAAAAAGATGGGGTGGGGTAAAAAAGGGGGAGGGATTGTTGTCTGTGTTAATGAAAACCTTTGTGCCAATAGACGTTTTGATTTAGAAGTGCCTGAATTTGAAGCGCTGTGGATTCAGTTAAGAGATTTGTCAGAAAAAGGTGATTTATGGTACATTTTATGTGCCACCCAACAATAACATTGAGGTATGGTAGGAAGTTTAACTCTCTGTTAAGTCAGCAGTGAATGATGTAGTAACTGTGATCATGTTATAATTATTGGTGATTTTAATGATAACCAACAATATGTAATAGAAGAAGTCAAAGGCAAAAGAAAAGATAATATGCTTCGAACACTGTCTTGTAAATTGATTCAGAGATATCGTTGTGTTTCACGATTTAGTAAAGAGATAAGTGTGAGTCGTAGAAGGATTACAAGAGCGCAAGCTGAGAGAAAATCAAGAATAACTATGAGGAATCAAATTCAGAATGAAGTCTTGCAGTTTTTGGAGAGAGAAGATAATAGCATAACATTACCTGGGGAAAACGATTTAAAAAAGACAGACGGCGACATGAAGCAAAAACGCATCCCCACAGATTATGTGCATAATTTACATGGAAAGTTTCTCCTAGAAAATCCAACTCTAAAAGTTTCAAAATCTGTGTTTTATAAAATGAAGCCAGCCCACATCTTGTTTGCAAATTTTTCATCAAGAAAAACATGCCTTTGCACTAAGCACCAAAACGTGACTTTGAAAATAAGATGCTTAAGAAGTAATGGAATACAAGTACCAAAGAACCCTGCTGTCTCGTTAAAGAATTCAAAGATAACCAAGCTGTACCAGCTATTGATGAAAAATGTCCCAATGAGATCAAATATTTCCATTGGAAAAGAGTTCAGGACAATGAAAAGATGCGTTGGAAAGAAATAGAAGAGAAAGTGGGTAAAGAAGACTTCAAAGAATTATTGAAAATTGAACTTTTAGCTTTCAGGGATCATGTAGAGCGTGTAAGCACACAGTACAGAGATATAAAAAGATTACGTGAAAACCTTCCTGATGGTCATGATTTGATTTGAATTTCGTGGAAAATTATGTATGCTCCTCAGTCAAAGAGATTCAATCGGCTTATTGGAATACTTCCATGATTTCACTACACACCATGGTCGTGTACTTTCCGAAAAGTCATAGCAAGAAATTACAATATATAGTAGTAGTTTTCGATCTTATTCATCATAATGCAAAAGCAGTGCATGCAATTTTGAAAAAAACTATTAAAGTTATCAAGGCGGATCATCCGGCAATTACCAGTGTCCATTACTTATCAGACTCACCATCCGGCTAATACAGAAATCGTTATATTTTTCAATTTCTTTTAAACCATGAGCAGGACTGGAATCAAGGCCAGGTGGAATTATCTGGAAAGTGGACATGGGAAGGGGCAGTGTGACGGTTTAGGAGGGAGCGTCAAAAGGTCAGCAGATATGGCAGTCAAGCAAGGGAAATGTAATATCCAGAATGCAGCAGATTTTATTGTCTGGGGGATGCAGACCGAGTCTACAGGAAGCCAGGTGAAGTATTTGCTTTACACACTGGCAGACTATGACGACACAGCCTCTCAGATGTCAGAAAAAGAAACCCCACGCAGTGTTCCTGGAAGAATGAAGTTGCACGCTGTTGTTCCATCGCTTCAATCTCTGAAGAAAGTATTCATACGGAACGTATCGTGTTATTGTCTTAACTGCATGTTAGAAGTTGACAGTACATGTACAGGTTGGGAGGCACTCGCAGTATCGAAGCAAGTTGGTAATAACGACCATACGAACGACGGTGATCTCCAAGAACCACAAGAACAAGAAGAAATATGTCAGAATTAAAAGGAACGCCAAACAATAGTACCAAAGGAAAATGACAAAAAATTGTACATCGGAAGAGTCAGAGATCGCCAAGGAAGACGTCCTTATCAACTTCATGTGTAGAGAAGGCAAATATGATGATGCCTTCAAATGGCCAACTAGAAAAGATGAGATATGGGTCGATCAAACGAACATTTTATCAATTTTAGATGAACCTATACCTCACAGAAAAACGAAGAGAATATTCAAAATACAAAAGGAAGTTCTTGAACGTGTTGAAAAAGAATTTGCCTTGGTTAGAGATGAACTTTAGACATATTATTGTTCGTAACATAATACTGTAATGTCCGTAACAGTCTTTTTAAGGAAAAAAATGACAAACGATTATCAAATTCAGTGTTAAGATAATAAAACAATGACCATAAAAACTCAGAGCTGTTTATATTGGCTCACCTTGAACCTTTAAAAGGTTTAATTTTGAAACATTGATGATCAATCGACCTATAACACTATTCGTTTGTTTTCGAAAATTGCATGCATTTGTTAATATTTGCAATATTGACATTATAAACATTTGTTTTTGACATTCTGCTTTCACATATTGAAATGTATCAACATTTAGTGGTTGTTTTAACGTTAATTGGAAGAAATAAATGTTTTGTTAAAACCATTTACATTTTTTTAGAATTTATTTGATGTCCGTAACAAATATAGGCTCCTGTATATAGCAGCCTATATGCCGAGTTTTGACGTAAAACTTGCAATGCTGGTAAGTAACTAATATTTTAAAGATACATCTAGATTGCAAAAGCTTCAAACAAACGATACGACGATTTTAATAGACTTGGTCATAAATGGAAACATTGTTCAAAATTTTTTTTTGGAAAAGTCAAATTTGTTACCTTTATTCCACAACGTCTTGAAAAAAATGCATTCTTTATTAACCTTAAAGGTTCTATAGATTTTGAAAACTTATTTAAAGCCGCCACCTAATACAAACCATTCGATTTTTTTCTGATGTCTTTTATGTGGAGGGTAATGTCCGTAACGAATTTCAGTGTATCATTAAAAAACATCATTTTTTGGCAAATTGACAGAAGATACGTGCAAACTAAATTACGGTTTTTTTACTGATATACATGTATATATGTTTTTCATGGACAAGATTGTTCTTCCGAAACCTAGCATTCAAGTCTGGTAGTATATTATTTTTATGTGTGCCCTTTCCGAAGGAATGAGTGACAAGTGCAAGAAGTCGCTAACAATATCTGCGACTTAAAAAAAATCCTGCACTGCAAAAAAATAGATAGCTTTTTTGAAATTATACATTACAGTATTTTATCGGTAACTTTTCTATTGATGTACACAGATCGATAATGCTTGACACAGCGTACTGGTCCTGATACAAAGTTTAAAACCAGGCATGCGTGAAATATCATACGTCACAGTGGAGTTGAATGACTTGGCTCATCCCGACAAACTAGGTCATTTGAAAGTGTCCCTTTTTCAAGGTAAAACAATGGAAATAAAATGTTACTTATAAATTATCGATAAACAGTATATTACGCAATTGGTTTTTTGATACTGTCTTTCTCACGGGAATCTCAGACTCCCTCTAAGATATCCATGATAAACAACAACAACAACAACAAAAACAATTGCGTAGTATTTTGTATGCATCGCTTCCATTTTTGGTCCGAAATACGAGACCGTCTAAAGTTAACCGCCCCAATGAACTCTTTATTGATGATCTTGATTTCACGAAATTTTGAAAATCTGAATGGTAATTTAATCTACCGACCAATATATTATGTATGACCTGATACTTTGTAAGGTCAGTTTTAAAAATCGCTTGGATGTTTGCACAATTCAAAAACTTACAGAACCATTAATAATAAATGATTAGGCTCGGAAGATCTTTCTCTGGTTCAAAGCTATTAACGGATGTGAAACCGTTCAAGTGATTTTTTTTAATCTTGAAATCAGCCAAACGAATTTAATAACCGTACAAACGATTGTTAAAAATGATACTTTTATCAATTTTGAAAAGCAGTTGCAAGAGTCTGGATAAGTAAAACCTTAACGCACTATATTTTACTATTGCAAGTGCAGAATAATTTTGACAATGCTTTTTATAAGGTCTTCGTCTGTTGTCGGATATTTATTTCACTGCTGATATGTTTATGCTACTTGGTGACAATCCGTATTTTTGACCGTGTTTTAGGAATCATTTGTAAAATCCTGCAGATATTAACTGTCTAATTTCCAATACAAAAACAAAGAGAAGTTTTTATATGCATGTCATTATTTGTATTTAAAAAAAATCCATTACTTGTACTATCGTATAAGCCCAGTGCAGGTCCGGGTGTTAAAAGAATAGGCCTGCAGCAGCACTAAGCTTGTCGTAAAAGGCGACTAAAAAGTGCTCAGAACCCTAGCCGGGGGCTAGGGCGCTCTGCCCACAGAGCAACTGGGATGTGTGCCCCAGGTGGTAGAATGGTGTACCCCTGGCGTGTTACATGCTGGGGTTGTCAGTCTATAATACGGAAAACCTGACCACAAACCACAGTGGTGCACCGTGCTGGGAAAGATGCCACGTTCCCCGCACGTTAAAAAACCCTACTGTGATATTCTCCCGGAGTAGGAACCATAGGGCTCCGCCACAGGAGGCTAACTTGCCCGACCCTACCCACCTCTCCCTATTTCCTGTGGCAATCAAAATTTGTTGACCCCATTATCCTTGTGTGCTATTCCTTTTTTTTCATTTCATCATTTCATGTTCATTTTATCATCCATTTCATGTTCATCGTCTGAATATAGCTGAAATATTGCTGCTCGGACGTTAAACCCCAACAAACAAACTATCGTATAAAAATGCGCATGCTTACTCAATAACTGGAACTAAAAAAAAGTACGGTAATTAGCCCCGGGCTGACAACTAAGGTCTCACTAACCACTTCCGGGTCAAATGGTCACACCCCCCCTATGTAGTACCAAAAACACACTGAACCTAGACATATGCATTGTAAGTGCATTATTTGTGTGTATTATGATTAAAAGTAGTCAAAATAAAGCTGAGAATGTGTACTTTAAAATCATATATGTAATTAACTACAAAAGTGTATGAATATTGTTTACATGTTTGAGTAATTTGCCTCCATGCTGTCAGTTAGCAGAACAGGTAAAAATGTGGATTTTCAGTATTATTTATTCAAGTAAATTTTCTGAAAATTTTCTACAATCATCATACCATTAGCATAATGATTTTGGAAGCCTTATTTTCCAAGCTTCGCAACGGTATGCAACTTTAAGATGTCATTTGTCCAGGGAATTCACAGTGAGACTTTGAAAATTACTTTTTTAACATGTAAAGTAATGGAAACGTTAGAAGTGGTTAGTGAGACCTAATTATTGCCCCGACTAATAAAATTATTTCCCTGTACTAAGCACTCTTACAACGGCATTAAATCAAAGTACACACATACTGAATCAATTTATATCGTTTGAATTTTTATGCCTCAAATAATCTTCAAATTGCAAAATTAGGGGATAAAAGGAACGGGGCTCGAATTTAAACGCATCTAAACACAAGCTTGTTGTTGTAAACGGTTAATATTGAAGTTTTCGATTTATGTTTAAATTCATCATACTGATTATGAAGGATATAAAATACACACTCCAAAATCCATGATTCATTTGTCGATTAACATGGAACCCTTAGATGAATGAAGTCAAAATTCTCCGAGATATTGCATAATTGAACCACACATTTAATTCTACTTGGACTATCACAGTATTTAAATTTTCAAGTCGAAATTCAATTTATCTGTCTGTCTACAGGTTATCGCAAAGACACCTATGCGTCATGTAAAAGCGCTTAGTTTCTGGACACCTAGATCCACTGACATGTGCATTAGTAAGCATAATCGCTAAAGTCGTAGAATATAATTTCCACAATTATGTCTGGTGCAGGAAACTATAGCCACGCACTTTTGGACCCTGGAGCACCTACAGCTCGATTATCATAACACGTGGTCAAATAGCCAAATAGAACAATTATTACACTTAGCAATATCACAAGACGACAGACTGACACCATTCCTGAGAAACGCATTATAGAATTTCCTATGCCATCGTCTAAGCGAAGTTTTATTTGTAATTGTCATATGCGGGCTTCCGATTCACGGGTCAGTAACCGTTATAAAAGATACACGCTACAGTGGGTGATACATCAGGGTGGTTTCGGGTTATGCCATTATCTTTGGTTAAAAATTTGCCCAAAAAATGATCGGAACCGTTTGTAAATGTTTAGATCCGCCAGGGCCTGCATGAAATATGTAGACAGCTCTTCCAATTGTTACTCAGCATTCTTCTTTCTATTTCATTTCTATGTTTGGTGGCTATTTACAGTCTCGTTGGATTTTCATTTCCTGCTAAACATCAAATCGTTTATTGTGCGTCTAAGAATAAAGCTTGGATATATATCGAAGTAAACGACAGGTTTTTTTTGATAAGTGCATAGGAATGAACAGGTACTGATACGAGGTTAGATGCCAACTATTTTTATTTGGGTCGTTGTTTAATCAGCATATTTAGTTCGCAGTAAAAGTTGTTTATTGGATTTGTTTATTGGCGTAAATACCATAGAATTAAATTTGGTATAACTATATCAGAAATACCTATAAAGTGGACCTAACTATCTGCATTTGAACCTTAATGGGGTATGCCAATGGGACTATTTTACAGTGGTAGTGTAAGATAATTGCTAAGAGGCTTTACAAATCTAAAGGCTCTAGCGACTGCTATATCAATTCTGACCTTAGATCTAAAATGATAAAGAACAAACGTACCTAACAAGATTATATATGCATGGGCGGATCTAGACACTTTAAAAGGGAAGGGTACCAGCCGGGGTTCATTAGAAAGAGGGGCGGTGCAAGGACATTATTTACCATTGTTTTGGTAAATTTTGCACATGAAAAAGACAAATTTTCCCATAAAAAGGGGGGGGGTGTCAACCCCCTGAAATATGTAAAACAGATTTCTATAACACATGCTTTATCAGCCTAAAGTCATGTTATCAGTCATTTTGTCCTATTTTCTACCAATTAGAGCAAAGTTTCCAGTAAATATATAAAAAGAATGAGAAAGGTATCAACTACAAAATTTGCCGCTATATACAATGAAATACCAAGGGCCAGGGAATTAGTTGTGGTCTCGTATCTATCTACCTGAAGCCAGACAGCACCCAGGAAGTTAGAGTAACCAAATATTGAACAATTATCTTTTACAGTTAAAAATTTGATATTTTTGTGTTCACATATTTGTTAATGTTATATTCTTATGTAAATAATATACATGTTTAGAGAGTGATAAGGGTTTTAAGAAATGTATCAAGAAATGGGTGTTATCAAAATGGCCCTCGGCGTTGTATCAGGCCATTACAGACATCTTCATCCATTATTACTGACATTGGACATACGGTTTATACCCACTTGTCCTACATTTGTAAAAAACATACATCCCACTTGTCTTGCAACATTATTTTGACTAATTAGATAATTATGTTTTTATAAAATGTTGCTAGTGTTATAGTCTTTTCCATTAATTGGCAATAAAGCTGTATCTTAAGTACAACAAAAAAGGCAAAATGATATTCAATAATTTTAAAAAAATGTATTAACTAATTAGCTAGACAATGCCGATGTGAACGTGGACACAGTTCCGTTTACCGACTATGTAATCACACAATGGGTAGAGTCAGACCGCCACATTTGGAACCACTTCAGTCATGATGGACCAAGAACAACAAATCACTTGGAAGGATGGCACTCAAAGATAAAGAAACAGATACAAACTGCTCATCCAAACATCTACTCGTTCATCAAACACATCAAACAGATTGAAGCTGTCAATGAAGTAAACATCATTCAGATTGCCGCTGGATGACTACCAGCACGAAAACGCAGAAAGTACCGCAATATAGACACCAGACTGCAACAACTCAAACAAATACTTCACAACAATGAGATGACAGTAGTGCAGTATGCTGACGCCGCCTCTCATCTGATACATCTTGGTTAGGTGATAATGAACATGTTGTGTGACAATGAACATTTTATGAAAACAATGTGATGTATTAGTGCTTATAAATGATATTTGTAGTGCAAATGTAAACATTTCATATTTTCATTGTTATATTTATGTACGAAATAAAATATTGAGATATATTTTGCGTAATTTTTTGCAACCTACATGTTTACAAAGAAAAAAATAGCATTCTAGTGGTAACTCCATACAAAACGTAAACCAAAATGCAAAATATATAAATGAAAGTTTTTGACTTTTATTTATATATTTTACAGACTTTACCTTTTGAATGTGGCTACCTTTTCACACAAATTAAAACAGACTATAGATAGCTCCCTTTGATCTTTCGTTGTGATAAACAAGCAATTAACAGGTAATTAATAACTACATACCTCCCACTTGTCCTACAAATTTTCACCTATATTTTACCTGTAATGAACAAATGCAGGACAAGTGGGATGACACCGGACATACAAACAGGGCCATTATGAAAACGCCCATTCAGTAATACTTTAGTATTGTACGTGTGACCCTCAATATGCCGTTATTTAGATGAATTTTTAATGATTATTTAGACCCAAGGTTGCGCTTTCTATACTGTTTTAACGTGAAACCTTTGAAGTGGGAACAGTCGACAGACAGACGGTCGTAATGTTCACTCTTGTTCGTGCGTATAGTATTTTAAGTTGGAAGAGAAGTTGTTGAGTAATTCTTTGTGCAATAGCATGAAAAAAAACCCAAATCTCCAAATCTGTTGTTTCATTTGTTCTGTTACGAGCAGGTCAGGACTTAAACGATTGTTTATACTATAATAATTGGAAAACAGATGGCATAAACAGCTGGATGCGTGCTGTAGAACTTATTTAAACATCTTATAAGGCATTGTCAATAGGATAATATCTCCATTAATAAGTTTCCAGTTTTCAAGATACAAGTTCAAACCACATTAATTGTTATTTTAGGCTTTCTAAGAGCAACATGAAGTTGCACACGTTGTCTTGCTAGGTATACGCCCACTCGTAAATGACGTATGTCCCATCTACATAAAAACGACACATCAAATTTGAAACCAATCCATCCATTGGCATTCGAAATTTTTTTGACAAAATTTTACCTACCATTCCACATTTGAAAAAAATGGCAAAGTCTCACGAAACGTGAAGTTGAATTTGAAGAGCACCAAAAGTCCTTTATAATATTTGCTCCGTCCAATTTGAAATCAATTAATCGATTGTGAGCCGATGAAATTGCGAAAACGGATGCGTGCAAAAAGTATAAAAGCTCAAATACAAATCATAAAACATTACCTTGATAGAAACTTTATTATGCCTAGTCATAAACATATCGCCAATGAAATTTCTACCTATCAGTATCTTGATTATGTATATGCTAAAACAAGAGTCATTTTTTTGTGTTTCGGGGCAAAGCCTCTAAGAAGGATTTGAGGTACATTTTCACCTATGAAGACTTGTAGGCCTAGTCACAAGGATTATTTCACCATATGACAGTTTTATAACGGTTATGGTTTTCAACATTAATGCAAAATTCATTTTTTCCTCTTCGTGGCAATAACTTGAACTGAAAGTAAAAATTAGTTGGCGTACAACTTAGACCAAATAGACTTTAACTGGCTTTAATATAAAAAGGATAATTTTCTGAATTAAGTTTTCTATCTAGCAGATTTCAAAAATCGTTGCATTTGGCTTTTAAAGGGCCAAAATTCGTATAAATAGTAGACCTTTAATTTCGATCAAAGGAGCCTTGTATGCCACATTATAAGCATCATTTCATCAGTTGGAAGTTTTTGTATTTTTTTTTTAATATAAATGTACTATTGACAAGAAGATACGTGTGTAAGCTAAAAACTGAAGAAGAAAAAAATGAATGCAAACCGTCATTTTAGACCTTCATTGACAATAACTTAATAAGGAGTTACCATATTACTCGTCCCAGTATACTGGTAGAGCTGTTCGAGGTGAAAAAGCAAATGGAAATTATTTTTCAATACTTTTTCCCCGTGTTTTAAAAATCAATATAATTGATCATGTTTTACGCTCGATTAGCAAAATAGGTATAATTTTTAAATAGATACCCTGAGACTTTTGTTTTAATCCTATGTAACTAATTAACAAAGTTATAGTCCAAGACGAGCTATTTCGACAGATTAATCAGAAGTTTTAAAATTAATAAAACTGTTATTATGTACTGCAACAATCACACTTTTCCTGTTTTTTTTTTTACAGATTGAATAATTCAGAGTTGTTTTTCGTCTACCTCCTCTTAAAACGACAATACTTAGTAAAAGTTTCAAGACAGTGGACTGTCAAAGGCTTTCAGTTCAACGACTCAATTTTTTTTCTGGCTTAGTACAACAACAGTTAACTATGGATCACCCGATCACATCTTCGTTTTCTTTTTCAAGACTTTTGTCAGCAGAATGAATTCTCTTCACTATTCCTCTGATTTGGTCTCCAAGTGGCCCTGGTTTACCTTTGTAGGCTTTAATATTCATCTTGCCTGTAGGTATTGTATCTTTTGCTTTCACAGATGTTTTCTCCAAGTACTCAACTACCTTTAACAAGTCCTTTTCCAGACGTAAGAGACGAGAATACAGTGGCGAATCCATGCCATATACTTCATTTTCACTTGTTTTATTATCATTGTCAATTTGTAGTAATACAGCTTTTACTTTTTCCTTCATATGATCAACTTCTTTCTTCATTTGGCTTGCTATTGGTTCAGGAATAGCATTTACAGACCTATTGGTACTAGACACCGAACCATTTGTTATGATATCATACATATTCGAAAGTATACTTTCTGCCTGGGTCTCGACATTTAATAAATCTTCATGCCTTTGTGCATGTGAAGCGTTAGACTTCGCGGTCTTCATGGGTTCATGTACCGTTTTTGGGGAAATTTTATTCTTCGTAGATTTTGTTTGCTTTTGAACTATGTTTTTGTTGTATTTGTTTTCATTCAACAGCTGTTTTTCGTTTAATTTGAAAGGGAGTTCTTTATGTTTTTTCAATTGTTTTGTACGATTTTTTCTATTATTGTTCAACTCCATAGACTTATCGGACTTCTTGGGGAGTGTCGTTAAAGGCAACCAAGATTTGCCATGTTTCTTCGCCTGCGGTTTTGTGCCTAGTACTTTTGTAGATTTTGCATGTTTTTGTTTCTGTTCTTGTTCTGTAGAATGTTCCTTTTTGATCAAAACTTTTTTACCCTTTTCTTTCTCTTGACTTTGTTTTGTAGGATGTCCCTTTTTGTGCGACACTATTTTAGACTTTCCTTGCTTTTGTTCTGTTTTATTTTCTTTTTTGTGCAACACTACTTTTGACTTTCCTGGCGTTTGTTTCTCTTTAGTAGGCTGTTTGTTTTTGTGCGTCAATTCTTTAGACTTTCCTGGCTTTTGTTTTGGCTTCGTTGGATGTTTCTTTTTGTGCGACAATGCTTTAGACTTTCCTGGTTTTTGTTTTTGCTTCGTAGCATGTTTCTTTTTGTGTAACCCTACTCTAGACTTTCCTGGCGTTTGTTTCTCTTTCATATGCTGTTTCTTTTCGTGCGACACTATTGTAGACTTGCCTTGCTTTTGTTTTGGTCTCGTAGGATATTTCTTTTTGTGTGACAATACTTTAGACTTGCCTGGCTTTTGTTTTGGCTTTGTAGGAGGTTTCTTTTTGTGTGACACCATTTTAGACTTGCCTAGCTTTTGCTTTTTCTTCGAAATATGTTTCTTTTTTGCCAACGATTTTGATGATTTTTCGTGTGTTTGCTTTTGCTTAGTGTGAGTTTTTTTTTCGTTTGACACTTTGTGTCTTCTTTTTGAAATATCACCCTTGTTAACTGGCTTCTTATGTTTGTCATTTACTATTGGTCTGGAAGGGTGTTTTTCCACATTTGATATTTTGTGCATTCTTGCTGCCTTTTTAACTGTCGGCTTGTTTATGTTTTTTTTCTGTTTATTATGATTCTGTGTTAGTTTTGGGTGCTTTGTTTCCTCTTTAAGTTGCTGTGCAGACTTTCCAGGCAGTTGTTTTAACATCTTTTTAATGATTTTCTCATGCGTTGGTTTCTTTTTTATTTCAGGTTTTGGTGTCGATTTTTTTGTTTGACCGGTTTTCTTTATTTGTAACTTCGTATTTTTCTCTTCATGACTTGGCTTTTTCATTTTTTCTGATTTCTGTTTTGTCTTTATAAGAAGTGTTGGTTTCTTTTTATCCTTATTTTTGGTACCTTTAGTTTTTTCAATTTGCACAATTGGAGCTATTTTGTGAGAATTTTTAGGAACTTTCGTGACCTTTTTCTCATGTTTATTAGTTTGGTTTTCCTTATTTTGTTTTTTAACTTTCCCATGCATTTGTGTTAGCATCTTTGATAGGTTCTTCTTCATTATCTTTGTTTTCTTTTGTTTATCCGCAGTTTGTTCTTTTGAGCTTTCAACTTTTTTCGTTGGTTTTGTGTTTCCGACGTTCGTCGTATTTGTTACAGTAAGATTATTTTTTCCATTTTTTTGCTTCTTGCTTCTTGAGGTTGGCTTCGGGTGTTGTGGCAGACTGTTATTCGGTTTGACTATATCATGCTGTGATTTCTTGGTTTTTGGAATTTGTTTTTTTGACTTCTGTGTAAGTTGCTTTTTCTTATGCAAAACATGTTTTGACTTTTTAAGCTTGCTGTTTTCATGTGTTTTAATGTTCTTCCCTTCCGATGTTGATGAAGTTTTCTTTGCATTTTTTACATTCCTTGTCTTCTGTCCTTGTTTTTTTGGACGTTGCTTCGTAGGCTGTTTTGTTTTTATGGTTGGCGTTTTAGACACCGGTTTTTGTGTTGATGTTTTGTCCGCTTGATTTTTCGTAGCTTCCTTTGAATTGTCCTTGGATTTTACAGGCTTTTGTTCGGGGTTCTTACCCTTTGGTTGAATCTGAGTTTGATTCATTGGTTGTTTTCCATTTGTGCCTGGAGTTTTGGACACTGGTTTTTGTGTTGTTTTTTTGTCCGCTTGTTTTTTCAACTCTTCCTTTGAATTGTCCTTGGAATTTACAGGCTTTTGTCCGGGTTTCTTACCCTTTGGTTGATTTTTTGTTTGCTTCGTAGGTTGTTTCTTGTTCAAGGTTGACGTTGATTTTTTATCCGATTCTTCTTTTGTTGCATTGTTTGTTTTTTCCTTGACATGCTGTTGTCCTTTCTTTTGTGCTGGGTTCGTTGGTTGTTTCTTATCTTTGGTTGGCGTTTTTGACACCGGTTTTTGTGTTGAATTTTCGTCCGTTTGTTTTTTCGACGCTTCCTTTGTTTTATCATTTGACTTTATAGACTGTTGTCCGAGTTTTTTTTTATTTGGTTGATTTTGTGCTTGCTTCGTTGGTTGTTTTTTATTAGGGATTGGTGTTTTTGACACTGGCTTTTGTAGCGATTTCTTATCAGATTCTTTTTGCGATGTTTTCTTCATATTACCTGTCTTTTTAGATTTTACTTGTTTTTTGGTTTTATTCTGTGACGTTTTTTTGTTTGAAGTTGGCAGTTTTGATACCAGTTTTTTCAAAGGTTTACTAGCCGTAGTGCTTTTCGACGTTGTGTGTGTCGTGATGTTCACCGGTTTTCCAGGCGCTTTTTTAGATTTTTCGCTTTTCTCTGGTTGGTTTTTATCTGTAGAAGTAAAACTTGTACTATTTTTTGACACTGTTGCTTTATTTTTTGTTGATGGTTTTGATTTTACTTCATTAGATGTTGGATTCGGCTGTTCATTGTTCGGAGGTTGTGTAGTCTTTGTATGTTTTGTTTCTTCTGGCTTCCCCTTCATGTTTGATTTCACAATTTTGGCTTTCGCTTCTTTGGGCTTTTGCTCAGTACTTTCTGAATTCTTTCGTTTTTGTGATTGTTTCGAAGGTGGGGGTTCTGTTTTTTTCGAGACCTTTGATGATTTTGAAGGAGGTATTTTTGGCTTTTCGGCATTTGATGTCTTTGTAGGCTGCTGCTTTGCGGTCCCATTTTTTGTTGTTTCATTCTGATTTCTTTGTTTTTTTTCCGTCGGAGACGGCGTATTATTCTTCAATTTTGTTTCATTCGAATGCTTTATTTTATTTTTTGAAAGTGGTTTCGTTTTTTTCTCCGACTTTTCCTGCTTAACAGATTTTTTGTGTTTTCCATGTCCAAGTGTGCTTTTCTTTTCATCACCATGCTTTATGATTTTCTTATTACTTGTTTTGGGTGTGTTTCTCTTAGATCGTTCTAACCTGTCAGTCTGTTTTATTAAGTTACTTGAAAATATGGGTTCCAATATATGTGTTTCATACAAATGTTGTATAAACCGCTTCTTTATGCTTCTTACGTTCCTGGAATTTCGTTCATCCGTGAATCTGTTTAAAAATTTCAATCCAGTCAAATAATCACTGTTCTTAGGTGTTATCAATTTTGAAGTACCTCTGTACCTGAAAAGCAAAAAAAAAAAGCATTTTATAGTAATGAAAGAATTAAATAAACGAGGTTACAGAAAACCTAGTATTGTAATTGTGCAATTTCTTTTCTTCGTTCAAAGTTGTATAGATTTTCGAGTTTTGAGTATCTCTTATTCCCTCGGTACCCATTTTCAAGGATAGCTCGCAATCCAAAAAAAAAAAAAACAAACAAACATCAGAAAGGATCTGTATGCATTTTGTGTCGAAATAACCCCAAAATAAATCCCCATGAAATGAACGCATGTATATGACTATAATAGAACAATTTTTTCCATTGGATTTTGTGTATAAGAAAGGAGATGTACGCTATCGATCTGGCTAAAACATCTTTAATCAATAAATACAGTGTTTCCTTTATGACCTGTGTATTCACCATAGCAATCGTCATAACGGTGTTTTGATATTCTAATTAAAATTTAAGTTTCAACCCCATAAACAAATCAAAATACAAATTAAGGTATGGATGTTATTGTTTATAGAATGGTAGTGTCAATCTTAACGAGCAGAGAAAGGAAACAGCTGAAAAATAATTGTTTTAACAGATGCACCCTTGCTCAGCTGAAACCCCCATAGTAAGAATTTAAGATTAAAATGTTTCCCTATGGGCGAATTTTGATGTTTTACTATTAATATTTAGGGAATATATCAACTTGTAATAGATTAAAATATATCATGATGCAGTGAGCTTTAGGTCAAACTTTTTAACTTTTACATATAGTTAAAAAAAAATAGACCAGCGAACTTGAATTTGTAATGACAAACAACTACATGGGTAACCTGCATTTTTTATACTAAACATCTGTGGAAAGTTTCAACAACAAAAAATTAACCGTTCTCCATTTATTATCTGGAAACGGTCATTGAGCGGACGGACAGACACGGAAATTTTCGGAGGGTACCACATAACACCTCGCCACTTCCTGTGGCAGGGTATAAAAGACCAAAAAAATGATAAGCAAAAATCCTGTCCTTAAAACACATGCATACATATAAAGTTTAGTTTCTAAATTCGGCGTTTTTCATGTAGTCTTTGGTTAAACAACCAATTTATTATAAATTAATCAACGAGGGCCCAAAAAGGATAAAAAAACAAGCATTTTTTATAATAACAACAGTAGCCACACATTGAGCCACAAAATAGTGGATCGTTATTCATTTGTAGATTATTGAAATCAATAACCTTTTCCCAATTCGAGTTTCAAAATAGGTCCATGGTAGTTTACATTTTTACACTTTAACACCTTAATTACTGGTAATATATAGTTTATGGTTTACAAGATAATAGTTAATAATGTCATTTTTTGCCTTCAGGGGCAACAACAAGGAGTTTTCCTACAGCTTCAACGTTTTAAATTTTTTTGTAGAAGTCTGAACTCATAAAATTCATTTCTCCATTGAATCTAACTTTCTTTCTACATACAAGTTGTAAGCTATAAACTGCAAAAAACGTCATTTCCTTGTTCCATGGCAACAACCCAAACAAAGAGTCGCCCTTTAACTTTGAAGACTTGTAGAGTTCTTAAAGCGGAAGAAGAAATCCTGACACCTTTGTTTCTCTACATCGCTCATAAGTTCGGATAGATCTTAAAATAAAAGAGTTCACTCTATTCCCGTTCTGTTTTGTTTTTTGTTTGTTTGTTTTTGTTTTTTTTTTTTTAATTTTTAATCTTTTATTTGCAAACTGTTAATTTGCTTGTCAAAAACATCAAATAATACCCGTACCTTATCCCGGCCTCGTTAACATTAGTATTATATCTTAATAAATATAGTTGTTAGTTTCACATAATTACTTTTTGATTTGTATAGTATGAAAAGGAATATTAATGTACTACACCATCCCGAAAGGAAATTGAATAAAATCCAGCATAAATCTGTCGTTTTTTACTACAATCAAAATTGCATTATCATTTGCAGTTTCAGTAGAGAGAAAAATTCATAGACAACGAAAAAGTGACGGTATAAGCTCACACGGGTATTTGGTCGAAATGATGAAATTCTAGAATTCAAATCGTTTACTCACATCTCTTGTGGCTTTTTAAATAAAATCTGGGCACCGTTTCAAAAAGCTTACGCAAGACTTTTTCAGTTTTACGGATGGTTTGTGAAATGATGCCAATGTTGTTATCCAACATATTTACACACAGGTACATATTAATCAGTTATCCTAACCAAATTAAGCATGTTTGAAACTTCTAAAAACATAAATATCCATGCAAAAAGTTTTCACTAGGACATTTTTGATATATAAAAAGTTTAAAATGATCCAACATTTTAAGCACTAAGCAGCATAACTATGTATATCTATACATCAGCCCCACATAAGAACCTGTGCAATAGTTGGTAATAGTGAGGATTTTCAATTTTTGTTTAAATCGGTCATTTTCCCCCGATACTTTAGCCGTTGCATTCATATATAAGGAATGTGAAAAAAATTGTTGTTTTGGCGGCACAGATTAAGATACTGTAAAAGTGGCAATTTTATAATTTGGTGCAAATGTAATGTCACAAGTTTTGGATAATCGCCTCCACTAGACGAATACCTGAATCTAATAGTCCCTTACCGGCATTATCGAAAGGAGACTTAAAGTTTGCACTCCGTTCACTTTCAGTAAATGACGTTTTCAGCACTTCTATCTCGATGCTTTGATATATTGAGGTTATAAATATGAGTGACGTTTGTTGCACTTCGAATGCTTAGTTAACAAAACCAAATTATGATTGACTTGGTTAATTTCTAACATAATTTAGCCCTTTTTATTTTAATTTTGCAGTCGGAAATAAATATGCTCGTTCAAAATCGTAAAATGACCTTTCAACCATAATTTTTTTAACACGCAGTAAAGTGTTGTAGGTCTACATTTTCACAGGAAGCATGTTATATACAGTGCTCAAATTAAAGCGGTTGCCCGATGCCCGTGGATTAGTAGCAAATCAGGTACCTTAACCGAAGAAAATTAAATTATTTTTCTTACTCAAATCTTCAGTTACCATTAAAAAGCATAACACATTAGATGATATTGATGTAAAACAAGAAAAAAGGTAAAATGAAAACACCGGTTTTGTACACTCACTTATAAGCAATACGAGGAATTATCATTTAAAATGTCACCATAGCCTCCCATACACTACGTTAGTTGCACCCTGTTGTCTACACAAGTATTTGGATTTTGTGAATATCTGGGCTAAATCGCTTTGTAAAAAAACAGGAATATTTACACATACTTGAAACATTGAATGGTGTGTATGAGGAGTAAGAAAACGGACAATTTAAGATCATTTAAATTTTATGACAATTCATTCTTTTCAGTCTGAAGAATCTGTTTTTTTACCAATGGAATTAATTACCTTTAAAAGCTGTAAACGAAATGTTAATACGTGGTACCACGTATTTATGATAAGGTACTAGCATTGCCATTCTTTATTGCGAGACTAAGCTTGTTGAAAGGTCAATAACCATTAGATAAATAGCAGTAAATAAACAGTGACGTTTCAATCACGCATCAAAATGGTATCGTCTAGCTTTTTAAACTTGTTTCGTAGTGTAAATAGACTTTGGTTGGCCACTTGCATCACCGCTTTGTTTTCAACCTTTTCTTCTTCCACTGTAATTGTTAAATTAATGTTGGTTTATCAAGTGTTTTTTTAGCCTTCTTGCAAACGTCAGTATGTTATTGACACTACTGATTCTGGTACTTGTTCCAAATTCCAGAGAAGGGAAGTTTTCCTCAGTGTTCAGTCAATTTCTTTCTCTGCATAATTTGTACTGATGCTACCTACTAGTGATCTGGTTTTGTTCTTCAATATGGGCTACGTCAATAACCCCGGGGTCGTATATAAATTAATCTAAATAGTTTTAGTCATCAAGCGATAATTTTCTAATATTTACTTGAGAAATGTCTAACGATTGATTATTTGTTTGACAAATATAAGTACGGCGCTAGCTCAGCAGGTCAAATGAGACACTAATATTTTGATGTACTTAAGAATGTCACAATTATAACAAGCACTACATTCAATCAGAGATATTCAATATAAAGAAGTTAATTTTGTTGTTAATAAAAAGAGTGTCACGCCTTTTAAACCAAATAAGGAGCAAATAGACTCCGTTGACGTCACTAGTTATCAAATGACCAATACTATTGTATCTTACTAATGACGTATTCATTTATCTCATTGACTTATTTGGTAGGTCATTCTTGGTCATCCCAGACATTCAATGTCCTTATATAGTGGAACTCCCGACTAGCTCAGAATCAACGAAACAGTGAAAGTCCTAAGAAGTTGAAAACCAAAATTCTGTAAGTTGAACTCCAGTTTTCTTATAGTCCGTTTTATTGCTGTATTTTCCCACCATCGTCCCAGGTTAGGGGAGGGTTGAGCGCTCACAAACATGTTAAACCCCGCCACATAATTTATGCGAGTTCAGTAGTTGTCGTTTTTATATTCATTGTTATCCGTTTTACGTTTTTTTCTATACATCAGGAAAATTAGTCTTTTGTGAATAGTTTCACTTCGTTTTTTAGGACCTTTTACAGCTTGCTTTATAGTATGGGTTTTGTCCATCATTGAAGACCGTGTGGTGACCTGTAGGAGCTTAACTGTTCGTTGCATGACTGTTGGTGGATGACCGTCTCATTGCCAATTAAGAACTCATATTTTCATATTTTTGCATGGTTTGTTTCTCGTGCTGTGTGGATCTCCATATGTGGATGTTTATTTCTAAGAGAATCATTTACCCCTCACTTATTTTTATATATACATTTTTCTACAGCTATCTAACTTCTTATTTTTGTCCCTAACTGTGATTTTAACAAAGAATTTTTTTCTACATTTGCCCTGTATTTTTTCTGTGTGTTGGTTGTTTCCATATTTCTCGTAGGGCATCTAATGAGAGAATTGTCTGAGTTCATCTGCTGCTCCGTTTCCTAACATACGTTTATACATACATTTGTCCTGCTATGCGATTTTTATTCATTGCTACGATTTTCACATAAGAAATAATTATGATATAGCGAACGGAAAAACAACTCAAAACTTTATTACAAACATCCATGTGCACCAAAAACTGCATCGAATCTGTACAAGACCCTGTATCCTGACTCAAAAATTTCTTCTTTGACCATTTGTGTTAAGCCTGGTAACGCTCTTTTTTACGTGGATACCCACAAATTACCCCGTGAAATGCCAACAAATGACAGACCGGTCACCGTATGACTAAAGTCATGGAAACCAGGGTGGGTCTAAAGTAGGCCATGAGGTCATTTCTACGAATTCGACTTTGACACGTTTTGTTTCTATCAAATGTAATTAAAAGTTCATGTAATGAATGGTACCAAAAGAAAGCCAAGTTGTTCTTTAGCGTGATGGTAAAAACAGTTGCTTACGTTTTGAAAAAAAATGAAACAAAATTCAAAATAAACTTTACCCCGCACCTAGTAGAAACTTTACAATTCGATTCAGGTGGTCAATTTATGCAAAAGTGAACATAAATGAATGATTCTGATACATTAAGGGCAATAAAGCCTTTTTTCAGTTAAAATATATTTGTCAATGTGATCACAAAAAAATGAAAAGTGGCCTACTATCAGATTTTTTTAAATTTTGGAATGGAACGATTGATTGTCTTTGTCATGCGGTCGAAAATAAATATTTTTTTTATCAATGATCATAAAGCACAAAGTGCACTCCATACTGAATACTACATGTCATAACCTGTATCTTATTCCATATCAACCCGAGACTCCTAAGCATATCCCCAAGAACCAACGGCTCGAGGGGAAATACAGGTCGAGGGTTGATACAGCATGTGCTACAGATTCTGACATGTCATGTGTAATATGTCATATATTTGTAAACCTACTTCAAGTGTGTGTTCCGTGTAGGGGTATAAGTCTGGGGATGTTGAATGAGGTATGTAATAGTGTAGACGATAATTATAGGGTTTAAGTACCAGTGAAGGGAGCCTTCCACTATGGATATAAAAACTAAAATAAAGTTTCATTTTATTTGATGCAACTTTTTTTGGAGTTATTGTTAAAAGCTTGAACCATATGTTGTGAGTAAATTTCTGTAACCCCCCCCCCCAAAAAAAAAAAAAAAACAAAACAAAACAAAACAAAACAAAACAAAACAAACAAACAAACAAACAAAAAATGAAAATATTTTTGTTCTCCATTTTAGATATATGCAATTCACCATTGAATTTATTTAATTGGTGGCAGGTTTTTTCTTTGTAGTTATAAGGATATAGTATAAACTTTTTATGATTAAATTTCTAAAACTCGAAAATTTTGAATTTTTCAAGAAATTAAACGGAGCTTCCAACCCACTTCGGAAGTATTCACTTTTTCAACATTTCATTTAGTGCATTGGTGCAAGCGTTTTGTGTAATCTTACGAAAACGTGCGGACGGACGGACATAAGGGGAAAAAATATGCTCCCAACTTCTAGTTGCGGGGGCATAAAAAAAAACTAAATTTAGCCATTCAGGGACAATAATTATAACAAGGAGTTGTCCTATATTGCCTGATTGGTATAATTGATACATCTTTTAAGGTAGATACCCAAGGAATGCGGGTTATCTGGTTATAATGCACTGGTAGTTATGGGGAGAGGTCCTTTTAGCAATGTAAACGAAGACGATAGACGCATATATACGACTGATGTTGTTCACGCAGTAAAAACAAGAAACTAGTGATTTTGTTTACATGTCAGTCTTTGCCGTCTAAATTTCAGACAAGCCTCTACCCTTAATCTGAAAAAGAATTTTATATAGAATACATTGGCTTGGAAGCAAAATTTCGGCAAGCCCACGCCCATTTTTATCAGCATTGGCTGGTGGCCTGATCCCAATATCGAAGACTGCATGTACTTCCACTTTTTATCACGATATAAGAAATTTTTTTTTTCAGCAAGCAAGATGTCATACGAGTACGAAAACGAATCCGATGATACAATATTCGTATACAATATATCAGCAACCTGTATTAAAAAATATAATTTACTAACACTGTATATTAAAGGGAAATTCAAGTTTTTTTCGGCAAACAGAAAGTCATACGAGTGCGAAAACGAATTCCATATTACAACATCCCTACAGGATACTTTAATAGTACAATATGTCAGCAACATGTTGTTGATAGTAGCAGAGGGAAATGTGCCGACAATTTGGATATTACCACTGTATAAAGGAAATTCAAGTATTTTCGGCAAATAAGAAGCATTCCACGATACAGTTTACTATATAAAGCTTTGAATAAAATTTCGACAGCCTGATAATTTTGTTACGAAAACTAATGTGTTACGGAATGACCGAATGGCGAACACGGGTAAAACAGTATCCCCTCTTCCTTAGGAGCGAGGGTATGATGTCATTTAGACTTCCCACTTACTAATGTTTCATTACTATTTGGTAGTACAAAATCATCGTGCAACATTAACTACTTGAAAGTCCTAATGAATGGTCAGCCAAAATATTTATCAATAAATTAATTTTCTTGTTTTGAGATTGGACAAAAGTATTCAAACATCCTTATTTATAACTGAATAATGGAGACATTTTTTCACTAATGAAAATAAGAAGATGCAATCTTTTTTGCATGTGACATTGTTTTAATTGACACTTCTTACGCCGTGAAAGTATTTGTCTAAACTCTATGAATACATGAATGTATTTATAAAATGTAAACATCGTGCTGAATCTTTAGCAATTTGGTAAGTTAACATATCCATCTTGAAACTTCACCAATGAGTACATGAGTAAAGCTCTGTCACACGTTCTCTTGTATCAAACTTGTTAGTAGTAATTTAGTGAATCACATACAAAATGCATTGATATATTTTTATCTCTGTAAACAATTAGAATGCATGTGTGCATAAAATTAAGCGATAGCTTTACAATATTTATGTGATTGTATTCTGATAGGTAAGAAATGCAGAATACTTTTGTCCACTCTATATTCAATAATATCGAATTTAAATTAAAAAAAGTACAGCAATTAAATTGGATGCAGAAGATGCTTAAAACCTGCACTTCAACTGTAAATAAAAGTGAGCAGTACAGAGTCTTGATTATTGAACACACATCGAATTGGGATATCCGGTGAATTTAATCCCTTCGAAATAGAAAATACCGTTTTAAAGATTTGGAAATGAAAACTAATAAACCACTCAATAGGAAAACGTTTCAACGGTTTTTGATTGCTTCTATTTTGTGCACTGTTGTCACGTTTATTTTTGAACAATTAGTGTTCCTAAAAGACACAGTCAAACATTAACTGTATTACTAGAAATGCACATGATAAAATGGTAATTTTACTGAAACACATTTATTATAAGCTTTTTAGTAAACAAACACAACTATCACTAGCAAACACTTTTACAAAGGAATATCAATTTCAATACTGAATCAGCTGACACTCATTGTCTAACACAAATCATCTGTAGGCCTTGTATGGGAAATTTAATATTGAAACTCATGTTAAAATAAAACTCATTGGTGGCTTATCAAGATTAATATGTTAACTTACCTTCTTTGGAATTACTGGTGAGTGATGGAGCGGTACGGAGCCTGGTCTACCCGGGTAAGTTCTGAATCACTATGATCAACCAATATGACAAATAGTACTTCAAACTATTTAGATGCTTATAATTGACAAATTTAACAACTCGAATTATTAATGTACTCAGCGTTAGAGGTTATACTACCAATGAATTCAGTTCCTTAATGATAACTTGAACAGTTTAAAAATGATTTCAGAAATACACCCAGGCAGACACAGGTGTGACAGGATAACTTCCACTTTATCATGGGTTGCTTCCAACTTGGGTTCATCTGGACCTGACATGTAGGAACATGGTGTTGAATTCTCGCTGTAACCTGAGTAAACATTGTTTGTTTTGTTTTTGTTTAGTTTTTTTTGTTTGTTTTTGTTTGTTTTTTTTTTTGGTTTTTTATAAAAAAAAAACAAACAAATAAACCCCCAAACCATGTAGTCTGTGGAAATGCATTAGTACTAATCTGTCCCAATATGACTGATTTTAATCTGCCATGGTCAACAAAAATTGGATTTTTAAAAATAATTGTCTGAAAGAACTTATATTGTCAGGGCAATATTATGGGCGGATCAAGGATTGTAGATTAGGGGAGGGGGGACGCACAGTGAAAATTTCGCCGAGCGGAGCGAAAAAAAATTTTGAGGTTAAACTTTTGAAATATTCTTCTAAAGTGGGTGCAATGTAGATATCTATTGTGGTCTATTATTTCAGTGCCATTCATTGAGCACAATGAGCAGTATTAATCAAAGGTGGTTAGAATGATTAGAAATCAGGATCCGGTTGTTAAACTGGTCAATAGTGGTCGTATTATTTAACAAAATCAAATCAAATTAGTTACCAGTCCTCACATCATTCCTACTAAGTTTTACGTCATAAAAGTTTCCTCTCATTTGTACAAACTATTTCCAAGATATATAAGGTTAAATAAATGTTAATCTTTTGAGGCCAATTTCATTAAAAAGGAATTGTTATGCAACTTTGACCAAAGGATTGTTTGCATTGCCATAGGGATTATCAAACGAGAGATGTTTTTTAATCATCACTGTTTCTGGATGTAAGCTAAACACTAAAAAAGTGATTTCAACGACAATATCTGTGATAAGGTCATACAATTTCGATCCAATGGACCATGTGAAATTTCAGGCGTTATCATTGGGATCACGTCATACATGTATGCTGTAAACGTCATGTTTAGCCTTCCAAGGGCAATAATCCTAAAAGGGATCGTCATTATAAAACTTCTATTCTATCTGAAAGCAGACTTGAAGAAATAGAGTTTTGACCAATCTAACCGAATGGCATATTTTGACTGTACAAAAAGAAAACATGAATATTTCTGCTCTACAAAGAAAAAAATGCGCTGACAATGCCTTCGGTCAGAAAAAGTCGCTTATCACCAGGATTCAGTCTATCTTTCAAGGGCAACAACTCTAATAAAGTCACAATGGATTCAAGACAAAGACTCATGTAGGCTTTGTCAATGTTACAGGGTTCATTACAGATTGAAAGTTTCTTTTTATCTATTATGATCTTGAAAAATATTAGCTAAAATAATGTAATTTTACCATGTGTTAGTTGTTTAATATCAGTGGACTAGCAGTTTTTGGTCGCCAAACACCCCAGGAATAATTTGAAAATTATAAGTCCTTAGGAGTCGTGCCAAGTTTGACCCGATTCCTGTCAGTAGTTTCAGAGAAAATTAGTTACATAATCAAATCTACGATGAAAACATAATGAGAATAAGTTCCTCATAAACAATGCAAACACACAGAAACCTCGTAATCCTAGCCTTAGCATAGTTGTCTACTTTTTTTCTTGTGCATGCGATTCTTCCACAAAATTTTGCCGATAGAAGCAAAACTATTTAAAGCGTTCAAGCCTCATAGTTCTATAGTTTTAGATGAGACACATTAAGAAGCGGACAAACTCTTTAAGTAACAATTTCAAAGTTTAATTTCAAAGAAGCCGAAAGGGATGATTTCTCAGAAATATACACTTTTCATGTGGTGCCCTAAATGATAACAAAGTTCGCGAAATCCTGTCTATTAATAACTTAATAAAAACTTTTTTTATATTTGAGAAAATAAAACATGTTTTAACTATATTTGAACAAATAAAAAAAATGGTTTAACTAATAAATAGTTTCATCTCACGACAGCAGTCTTGACTTGAGTGCAGATTCAATCCTACACCGAAGCAATAGAAAACACATCTGAGAAAGGAGAGGGTAATATGACTAAAGATTTAAAAAGAATAAAGATACAGATTGTGACTTCCTTCGGTGTCATCTAACATGTCAGTCACTCTACGAAACATCATTACAGGGAGGTGTAAAGAGAAGAATAGTTATTCACAACTATTGTTTACATACTGGAACAGAATGATTTTGGATAGAAGAGCATAAACAAAAGGGTAAGAAGCCGTCACATACCAGACACTGAAGAGAGCAGAAAAGCGGTCAGCTAAGGAAACCCACAGCTCTGAGAAGTACGTACAGAGAGGGTGATGCGATAGAAACTGAAAGGATGCTTAGCCTTAACCGATGAATTCAGAGAGCAGTTATTAAAGGAAACCAAACATGGGAAATAAATCAATGACGTCGTAAAGAATGCAAGAACAGGACCCATTCGATGATAAAGAGGAATCACATTTAAAGTATATAAATGAAATGTACGAAGCTGCTGAGAAAGTTGTGGTTATTGAAAATTGCCTTGTCCCAAAAGAAAAGAAATCAAAAGATACAATGTATATCACAGTTCAGAGCAATATCATTACTCACTGTGTGTAGAAGGAAAGACGTTGTTCTCAGTGCTGGTAAATTTAATGACAAAATATATGACCGAGACCGATTACATCGACACATGAATATAGAGGGAAGGTAAACCAGGTTTATCAGGGTGTATGGAGCATACTAGTGTGCTGAATCAGTTAAGAAAGGCAAAAAGTGCGAAAAGCAACTTGGCAGTGGTATGTTTTATGACGTAGCAAATGATTATGGATCTATCCCACATAAACTTATAGACGTCATTTTCACACTAACGGTGACCATTTCACTTAGGGCCAAAATCAAAGTATATATACATGTAGTAGAGGAAACTAATTCGCTGTACCTGTGTATAATGTTGTTTTAGGGCCAGCTGAAGCCTGCCCAGTGGTGTAAGGGCTTCCTTATCGTTCAATGAAGGCCAATGGATGGCCTCGAGATGACATTTTTCATCCCAGTGGGGTTGTTGTCTTTGACATATTCACCATATCCACTCTCCTTACATGTATAATTATTTTTGTTCCATTTGATTTTGAGAGTCTTAAGATAATCAGTGAAACTGTATAAATACATTTATTAGGGCCTTAAAACAAGTCTTTCTATGCTTATGTCCTTGGATCTGCTACTCTTTGTGAAATATTTTTTGACTGGTTATAGTGTAAAAATTCTGGCGGAAAGTTTTCCTGTACTTTTTCTGCAGTGAAACATAACAAAAATCTAAGTGCTAATATCTCCAGTGGGCAACTCCCATTTCCATTTTAGTTTTGAATGCAGTTTCTATGAAGCCAGTTACTGAAAGGATTTCCAATCAAAAAATATCTGAGATTGCCTGTGTACACATGTATCTTGAAATATATTTTGACTCTTATAATGTAAAAAACTCTGACGGGAAATGTTCCTGTACCTTTTCTGTAGTAGAACATAACCAAAATTTAAGTTTGAATATCTCCAAATGACTATTTCCCAGTACAGATTCTATGGGCCTACAGAAGGATTTGCAATAAAAAAAATATTTGGGATTAAGAGATGCACCCATTTTAAGCCTCCTCCTGGTTTTTAAACAGAGCTGTATTTCATATGAATATCAATGTTCCTTCATTTAACCGGAATATGTTACTAATAAACATCTGAACGATACTCGTGTAAGCAAACACGGTTATAAAATCATGGTGGATAATTTACATTGACACAAATCGCGCCCGTTTTAGCACGTGCCACTCACAGGACATGGCAATCAAAAATAAACCATGGTTGTGGTAGGACACCATATTAAAGTATTTAATTTAGGAATGGAAACACTCTGAAAGTAGATATCATTGATGGGATCCATCTCTGTGGGCCCCTCTGCGGTAAAAATGCTGAACACCAGCCTCGTGACGTATAGAACCGTTAATTTCAATTTGACGTTAACTTCAAATTCAAATGTCACCAACTATGCATGATACATTTGTGCATGGCACGTCGCCTTTGGCTGATCTAACCTCATGCCAATTCCCAAATATCAAGAGCCTTTACTAAAAGACAAATTAGTTACAGCCCATACACGAATCAGTCATGCAAAATCATTAATTTAACCATGAAATCAAACTTAAAAGTCAAGATCACCAACACAGTCAAATTCTTGGGCTGATCTATCCAAATGCCAAATATTAAAAACTTACACAAAAAGACGAGAAAAGTACACCCGGACTCAAATTGTTACAGACACACACTGAAATGAGTCTGAACGCAAAGACAAAATTTCATTCGGTCCAACAGAAATATTATATATTTTATTGCTTAATATATTGAAGGAAAGTCCAAATATGTCATTTGTTCAGACAGAAAAATACACAGAGCTCAGCAAGTAACAATCTTGTAACCGAAAGTTTCTTCATTCACGTTAATCATATATCATGTTGCCTGCGTGAATGCTAAGACGTTGCGTGCGTTGTTGGTGTCACATTCGATTGAACCGGGGCTGCTTACGAAAACCGAAATATTGCTATTAGAATGTTGAGTTATCAAAGGCAATATAGATATTAAAATGTTCGAAAATAGTTGTTGTTTTAGGATTACAATCATAAATCTTTGAATGATGCCGTTACTTGTGGAGGGAAGTACTATTCGATCACAAGAACGTCCGTTTTAATACATGGGCGGGTAACATTAAGAAATGCATGCTTCCCATTTCACCAATATATCTAAGTTGTTTCTTGGCGTATTTTGATAAAACTAACTTTTTTGGGAAGAGCAGTTTGTGCTGCAGACGTTATCATGTTCTTCATGGCGTAATGATAAGATCAAAGCGTATTACAATATCACAAATGGCTCCCCTTTGATGTGGACATTGTAAAAATGGAAAGAAATCAATTTGAAAACAAAATGTTAAGACATTTTTTAAGTTATGCAAACAGTTTTTTTTAATCGGGACTTTTATTAATTATATTGACAATTTATTACATAACCCTAATGAAAAAGTATATAAAATGTTCTATCAGTCTTTTTGTTAAAAGCCTTTCTTCCGTATTTCAATTATGTCACAAATCTTAATTTTAGGACGTTCGCCATTGGCTACTTTCTTGCTTACGGTTGTAAAATATAACGAGTAGTATTTTTACCAAAGTATGTTCATGCTTAAAGGAGTGTATAAATATTCAGAATATCATGTTTATTCTAAAAAAATAAGGAGTTTTATTGTCTAATGGTAGATAAATACGCACGTATGTTGTAATGTCACGATGTCTTTTTCCCGACGTTTTCTACACGTTGCGCGCTATCCAGTCTTTATCAAAAGCGTTTTTCGTTAGCTTTGAGTGAACTAATAACCATGAAATTTTGAGTTTTACATGTATATATGATGCAGATAGTATATTCTAAAAATAATGGTACTTCGTAGAACAAGTATCATAGCGGAGCATTTTACCTGTGTCGAACCAAAATCTAAAATTTGTATATTTTATTTATTCACGCGTACACCATGCGAAATTCGAAAGAATTGTTCAAAATGGCACAAATATATATATATGTGTGTGTGTGTGTGTGTGTGTGTGTGTAAAACCGTGTCTAACAAAAATGACACAAAGCGCATTTTTGACGTTTCCAAAGTAACGTTCTGTTTTGCGACGTAAAAACTCTTTTAACGTCAATTTTATTAAAAAAATTAAAAGTATTGAAAAGTTACGATACTAGATTAAATTAATACGACTGTGGATGTAATGAATAAAAAAAACGATTTTAGCGAATCTGATAAAATAATGAAAGAAATATTGAAAAGGAAACACGAAAAAGAAAGCCCCCCCCCCCCACCTTTGCGCGCACTCCTGTCTGTTCGTATGCAATGATGCCCTGGTGAAATCAGGATCAGCGTGTCTGCATCAAAGTATTTTGAAATGTGTAGACGTGCTTGCACATTCGCTAGTGAAATATTGTAAAATCAACGCATTTTATAACCGTCTTAATTACTCCTTGATAATTATTTTAGCAATAAGATATAATAAGCTGTACAAATATTACACAAATATTTTTTGAATTTTTTTCAAATCAGACCAAAAACCAAAAAAAAAAGATTTATTCTGGTGTGGCCTTTTTTGTCCACTTATAACTTTAAAACCGTAAGAGATATCCGAAATCTGATAAAAAATGCAGGCAGGATTATTAATGAGGAATCCAATGAAGAATCCAATGAAATAAAAAAAAAATCGAAAAAAAGTTATGAAAATGTTTTTAGGCATTGCCCAACTTTGACCCCCTATAACTTGAAAACGGTCCAAAACACATAAAATCTACTGTACATTTGTTTACCCGAATTAAATAAAGAACACATTAAAAATAGAATAATTAAAATCGAAAAAAAAACAATCTACTGACTACATGGGTTTTAATAAAAACATGTATTTTTACCCTTTTTGTCCCCTTTTTCAAAAGCGGCAGGGGCAACCAAGTCCAAATTAAATAGGAATCTTTTTAGTTGTTGGTAAAATCTTATCAACATTTCAGAACCATTCGTCAACCACAACTAAAGTTATCGCACGGAAACGAAGTGTCCCCAGACTAGGACGACTGCGCCATAGGGTGCACTATACAATTGCATTAAGGCGCACTGTTTCACATACAAAGTTACCCCCGTCTTAAAATTAAAAGTTGAAATTTGGTGGATATATTGTTTAAATGTAGATAAGCATTTATGAATAGACAGATGCAATATATGTTATGATAAACAGGTGTAATTTAAATGAAGAATGGTATCCGGAACGTTTCAGTCCCTTGCCGTATTAGGTCCTCTCCTCGGCATCTGATGGCTGATTTTCAAAATACCTTATTTCGCACGAACTTTTGGGATTAAAATTGTGAGAGAATTAATCGAAAAGGGTCTTATTAATTTTACCTTTTTTTCACCTAATCCATGCATGCTTTCATCTTGTGGTAGTGTCTAAGGCACCCATTCTACTAAAACTCAGTAATATTTTCATTTTCTCAAAGAGGAGCTTTGCCAAGGTTTTGTTTTCTCGAAATGTTTAGCAATAGACCTTAGAATTCCAAAACAAGTACATGCATGTATTTGGAAATATCAACATACATCCACATTTGAGATATAAAACCAAATAGGAAAGAAATAAATTCACTTTATACACTTCCACAATTCTTGATTTCCGGGCGAGTGGTTACTGACTTATGCTTGTAGGTTTGTTGGCTTCCTGTTTTAGTGAGGGACTTTTCCTTTTTTTAGCGCTTCATGAAATTTGTTTCCATAATTCCTAACATTTTTCTCAGGATAAAATTTCCTTCAAATCATTTTTGAATGATTGATGCCTAACTATTAACCATATCAGGATGTAATCTGATCTTTTCAATTGACCAAAACGTACCAAAAATTAATATCGAATCGGATAATTAAATAATAAAAAATGTCGTGCGTGTTATTTTCTGTAAAAAAATAAATAAGCACACTTCTTTTTACATGTAACAATTATAGAACGATGTACGTCGCAATACAAAAAAGATGTCGAAATTTTGCCGATTTCGACGTTACCATATATGACACCAACACCGTACGCTACGTCTAAAGATTTTCAAGTTACATGGATTAATTTTATTACTGATAATTTAATCAGAGATGATATTCAGGGTGTCACACATTTCATACGGTATCTTTTGAATATTCCCCAATTTAATAAATAAATTCGGGAAATTCAATCCAAATAAAATCTATATTGACCTAGTTGAATACATGGATCAGAGCCCGAGGAGCTTAGTTTTTGCAATAGATTCTTGAATTAGTATAATGAACAGTGGGGATTATGAAAAGGTTTTCAATAGGAAAAGGCATCAGTACAAAACGTAAGAGGTTGGAATTCCGTTCCTCCATACCCCAACCTCTTGTTTCCGAGTGCCATATTGCATAACGCTCGTTCCGCCGTTCTTTGAAATCGGCAGAATTATAGTAAACTATTTTCCATTTAAATCGTTTTATACAGTTCCTTTACCATTACACGGGAGAAGGTCACTAAACTAAAGAAAAACAATGACCTACCTGATGAGAAAATGCAGCAATCCTGGAAATCCTTAAAGTTTGTAAAAGCAGTTGAAGTGAACTTCATATTTGGTTTTTAGCTATTTGAGTGTGTAATTTCGGTTGATAAAATTACGGATTTAAAAATTTGCGAAACGAACATATCAAATTAACCAACGAATTGCCTGTACCAACTATAAATTCGTTTTGTCAAAAATATATTGTATTTCGTAAAATTAGTGACCTAATTCAAAATTGCTGGTCATTTTGACAACTGTCTTCATTACAAATGTTTTCAGTATTAAACAAATATTTAGGATTTTTAGCGTTCGATTTCCGGTAGGTTAAACTTCTTTAATGTAAATAAAAGACATAAAGCATTGCTGGAGTAAAGGCATCAGATGAATTTCACCACTTCACTTCAATGAAATGACCTGTCCAAATTTCTAATTTTGTTATAGAACTGAAACAGAAGAAAATCTGATTTCACCTGTTCATATCTTAATTCCTCCTGTTGAAATTGAAGTTATTGAAATCCCTGCGATAATGGTTGTGATGACCCACTTTCGGCCATGCTGTAGTTTACTTCTATATGACAGTACCAGACCAAAATATTGCTAGCACATGTACTTATACTATACTGGACGTCACATACAACACATTTTCGAATTGAAGCTCTACTTTTTAAACCGTCGGGACTTACCGCTAGAGTTGTCTCTCTTTTATTTAATCTGAAGATGGTTCGCATATATGCATGACGTGTTAGTACCAATGAGTCGCTTATTAGCTTAAATCATGCGTAACAAATCCTTACGGGAAAATCCCATACTAATATACGCCGGAATCAGCATACCTTTGTCTCGCTTTCGTCCCAGGCGAGACAAAAATGATTAAAATAATTTTTGATATTAAGAAATGATTTTGTAATATCAAAAAAAATATAGATTTCTAATGTTATTTTCTTCTTTTTTATTAATATTAAAAATGAAAATTTTAATATTAGAAAATGATTCTTTATATAAAAAAAAAATTTTTTTATATTAAAAAATAATTTTTAATATTAAAAAAGGTTTTCTAATATAAAATGAGATTTTCTAAGACCAAAATATTAATATTTTTAATTTATGACACATTATTTTAAGGAAATATCCTTTATGTCTTGATTGGCTTGCCGTACAATCCAAATTGCCTTTCTATAATTTCTGTACCAAAAGAAGTGATTTTTTTTCATTAATTAAGTGTGATTTGAGCCGTTATTGCTCTTTTAAAATGCAATTAATCTAAAAAAATCCGTTGCTAGAAAAATCGGATAGATTCCTGTTCCATGATATCTGAATATTTCACCGATCGAAAAGAGTCCGTTCCCCTGCCAAATTTATTTTTCAAGTTTTCGTCGTATCACAATATCTTCTTACTTCAATTGTTCGTTTTTTGCATCATTATTGTGTTTTTATTGAAATAAGTTTGCAATTTCACCTTTAATTAAGTATTTTCTATAATTTACAAAGTTGAGGAAGCCGGGATCACGTTGAGGACTGACAAGCATCATTGTCTTGCAAGAAAATGTTATTTCCTTTTTAGTAAAAAAATGAACTCAGTCAGTTTTAAGGCTCAAAATTTAACAGTGTTCCGTAGTGCAATAAAAATAAACAAACTATACCTCTGGTAGTTTCCTTTGTTCGAATTAACATCACTACCCGGCGATGACACGTCCATATGTGCATCAAAAGTCCGTTCTTTGTGCAAAAAGAAATGACGGAACGTAAATTGACCGAAAAGTATCCGTAACGGATATCCACCGTGCATAGTGTACAGACTTGAAGCACTGAAAGTTTCATTTAGTCTACAGAGGATTTTAAGAGAATTCAAATTACAATGAAAAAAATATACAGTTCTGATTATCAAGTTCAAGATCAATTGTACATTGTTAAATTTAAGGAAAGTAGAATTATCTTTCATTGTGGATTTCTGATCTTTGACAACACATTGATGAAAACCCAAACATTTGTGCCTTATTCAAACATAACAAATAGTTTAATCTTTATACATCTGAAATCATTAGGGTGCACTATACAGTTACATTTAGGAGCATTTAGGAGCAGTGTTTCGCACACCAAGTTGACCGGGTCAAATTTTGTAAAACTTAAAATTAAAAGTTGAACTTTGGTGGATATATTGTTTAAATGTAGTTAAGCATTTATACATAGACAGATGCTATATATGTCATGGTAAACAGGTGTAATTTAAATGAAAAATGGTATCTGGAACGTTTCAGTCCCCTGCTGTATTAGGTTATCTCCTCAGCATCAACTGTTGATTTTCAAAATATCATATTTCGCACGAACTTGTGGAACTAAAATTGTGAGTATATGAATAGAAAAGGGTGTTATTATCTTAACCCCTTTTCCACCTCCTCCATGCATGCTTTCATCCTGTGCTAATGTCTAAGTGCCTGATATTTTATAAAACATAGTATTTGGCTGTTATTCTTGGAAAGGCACCTCTGATTTGTACTCAGTAATATTTTTTTCAGTATGTTACCATGGCTACAGGATTTTATAAGAATAATCACTAAATTATTTATAAATGACCTGAACCTCCACACACAACCGATTTAAAAAAATATGCACTTTTTAATGACAAAACACTAGAAATTTCTGTGCGGACTGCCTCAAAACAGTTTTATTTCAATAAAATGAGACCAAATTTTCAGAAATGACCTGTATTGTACTACCATAACATTATACGACCGCAAGTTTTATTCGTCGTATAATAAAAAAACGGGAGATTTCGTTCTCAAATTTTCTGAAAGAGAGAGCTTTGCCAAGGTTTTGTTTTCTCGAAATGGCTATTGGATTTTAGGACAATAATCACGAAATTACTTATAAATTAGTTGAACCTCCACACACCAAGAATTAGAAAAATATGTACTTTTTAATGACAAGACTCTTGAAATTTCTATGTGGACTACCTCAAAACAGCTTTATTTCAACAAAATGAGGCCAAATTTTCAGACCTAATTGTATTATAGTACAATACAAGGGTGCAAGTCAAAAGATACTCGGTCGTACTTCTCAGTTGTTAGTAAGGGACTATATGTAGTGAGAATATTGTCCATTTAGTCTGAGTTATGAGTTTATTAGGCACCTGTGCGATCAAATACAAGTGACATGTAACAACACGGATAATGAACACTCGTGAAGCATTCAGAATAAAATTGTGTATCTGCTTAATATAAAAAAAACATCGTACTGTACTCAACGGACGAGTCCATCAGAAATACTGATATTTTCCTACAAGTCTGTAGTATGCTCCATTAGAATATCTTGAAAATATAATTACATGTATTTTCTTCGCTTTTATAAGACATTGATATTGAATTGTCAAAATCATTTAAACACGAATTTTAAGAGAAAGGGGGGATTGGAAAACTATCCTCAGATTATTTTCTTCGCCGAATCTGCATTAGATCTTTAATTCGAGTAAGGCAGACAATAATCCCCTTACACAAAATTCATCATTTAGGTTAGAGTAGTAATGCAGTAATGAGAGGCTACGATACCAACTTAGTAGTAGTCACATCCATACATTTTTAATAGTGAGGTGCAAAGATATGGAACATTTTTAGAAAATATTGATAATTTTTCCAAGAATTGTAATTTTACTAATGATCTTTATTACTAAAATATTTTAATTAATTGTATTTATCGAAATGATTCATTAATGAAGATATATAATACTATTTTCTGTAAACATCGACAAAGGAAATGGGGATAACAACAAAGTAACAAGACAACATAAACAGTAGGTACTTCAGCAGAAGTAAAAAAGTTTCAAATTAAATGACCGTCATCATGCAAAGCGGTAGCTATTAGAGTCAAAGTAAGAGAATATGTTTTTCTACTGTAACTTTTCGTTTTGGAAATTTTAAAAAAAGTGTAAAACTTCTCTGATTTTCTGTCAAATCGAATCAAAACAAATTAACAATTGGGATTATGGCACTTTGGCCGTTCAGTTATTAACTATTATTTAAAAAAAAAGAACTTCGCACCTTGAAGCGAGCGTATAAATTCGTTATATATACTTTTGCATTAAATATAAAACAAAGCATTAATCACGATACATAGAAATGTCGTAATGAGATAAAATCCTACAGCAGGAAATGATAAATAACAGAGTAACTAACACCCCACAAAGCAAATTCGCCGTACAATTGATTATATCTGTAGTCACTCACATAAAAAAAATCAATTCATCACAGTATTACTGATGTTTTCTGTTATTATAGAAAAAAAAATAAGATGGAGGTAAATAAATTTGACCAAAAATAATCGAATATACATGTAGTCCCTAATGTCAATGGATTTTTCCTTCAATAGTTCTAGACAAACACAGCTTTTTAGCATCCTTGAATGCAAAAACCTGCAATAATACAAAAGAATGCTGTCCTTACAGCTAGAATTCGTTGATTTTGGAGACACCATATGTCACCTACGATGAATGGTGAAAGCCTTGTTTCTACACCTTACGGTTTTCAAAATAAAAAAATGAGGGAAACTGATTTTAGTTAAAGTTAGATAACTCATACAAGGAATAGTTTGATCACTTTGATCGACGGGACATTTTTGCTGGCCAAGTACAAGACAAACATTGCATCTGTCAGTTTGTCTCTATCTATATAGGTTTTTTTCCTATAGAGGCAAAAACAACAAATCGGTGTTAGGGGAGATAACTCGAGGCATGTTAACGTGTCATTTCCCCACAAATCCGTAACGCATAGTCCTAGTGATTTAGATCTATAGAGTGAAGTTTCGTGACAAAGTGTTGCATACTTTTCTTGCCAAATCAATTTTAAGAATTTACAGGAGAAAAATAATAAAAAGAATTACAGTAACTGTAAGGTCCTCTCCCAGTGGGGAAAGACCTTGATAAGAAGTTAAAGTATCAAATTTTAACATGCTACTTGCGACAGTACATATGTCATGAAGCAGCTCATCTGACGAAAGCTTAACTAGAACCATAGTTGGGAGTTAAAATATCGGTCAGTCTGTGTAAGGTCGTAGGTAATATTAACGCCCAAAAATGATTTGAAATTACTGATGCCAATTTATGCCCACTGACTATTATCTCTTTTCCATGATGACAATGTTCCCATTCATAGAGCAAGGTTTGGTACTGAATTATAAAATGGTATCAAATGTATGTATGTATGAGTTGGCCCTCACAATCCCCAGATATAAATGTTATTGAAAACCTGTGGTTATATATAAAAAGAAAACTTCAAACAAAAGTAACTAGAATATACTCGAACAATTTGTTCCGAGAAATACAGAAAATATGGCAGGAGGTTACGGTGGCTCACATTTAAATCTTATATCAATCCATTCCAAGGTTAGGACCAAAGTGTCATAAGACTGAAAAGACATTTAACAAAGTATTAAGGTACGTTTCTATAATATTCTCATTGTACAATTTATTTTTGGTGACATTTATAATACATAGAAGACTTGTCTGGCAAGCTATTTTCTGACTTGGTGCCATCCTAACCTCTAGCATCTGACATATTGAAAGCCACCGCAAATGTGAATAAGCTAAATGGTTTTTTTTTAAATATTTTAAGTCTTTTATTTACATGAAAGAAGTTTAACCCATCAGAAATCATGCCCAAAAAATCCTAATTTTTGTTAAACCTAGAAAACATTTGTAATGAAGACAGTTATCTGAATTAGGTCACTTATTTTACAGAATACCATGTATTTTTGACAAAACAAACTTAAGTTGGTAAAGGCAATTCGTTGGTTAATTTCGTTTTGCAAATTAAAATGCTTAATTTCATTAACCATTTCAAAATTTTGAAAACCAAATGTGAAGTTCATTTGAACTGTTTTTACAAAGGATTTCCAGGATTGCTGGATTTTCTCATCAGGTATGTCAATTGTTTTTCTTCAGTTTAATCACCTTCTCCTGTGTCAGGGTAAAGAAACTGTATGAAATATTTTTAAAATATATAATTTACTGTAATTCTGCCGATTTAAAAAAAAACTTCGGAACGAGCGATTTGGCGCTCGGAAACAAGAGGTTGAGGTATAGAGGAAAGGAATTCCAACCGCTTACACTGTAGGAGTATCCTGAATGTAAGGTTGCACTATACAGATGGGATTGAGGTGCACTGTTTCGTATACAAAACAGAACTGGACTAATTTTGTAAAACTTAAAAATAGAAGGTAAAACTTGTTGGAAATATTGAATGTGGGTAGTAGAGCATTCATACATAAATAAATGTAATACTTGTGAAAGTAAAGAGGTGTAAATTGCATGCTTTAAGCTATCCCAGAAACTCCAGGTCCTCACGGGATTGGGTTCTCTTTCCTGCACCAACTGGATGCTTTTCAAAAAATGCAAAATTTTGCATGAACTTTGAGAATTAAAATCATGAACAAATGAGAAGGAAATAGGTACATTTTATTTTTTATTAGATTGTTTACATTAATACCATGCCCGCTTACTTTTCAGGCAATTTTAAAGTGCCTGATATTTTAGAAACCTGTTTTTTTGTCAATTAATTTTGGGAAGGCATCGATAATTTGTTATGAAAAACTGATATATTTTTTATTATGTTACCATGGCTACAGATTTTCATGACAAAATCTTGAAAAAAATATATTTTTTACAGGAAAAAATTGTTGGATTTGCTTGTTAAGTGTTTCAATTTAGCTTTATTTTCACAAATTGTCATAAAGTTATCTGCAGTGACCTACATCTATACAGTGGAACCTAACGAGTCCCATTTTTTAATTCCCGACTAGTATATACTACACTAATTATATCCTAGTCGGGCTGCGTGTGTCGATGTCAGGAAAATGGCGGATATATTTATGACAATATAGTTCACAGAGAACAAATACACACAGAAAAATACAGACGTAAACTTATAAATGTGAATGCATGTTACAGAGAGAGAGTTTAATCAATCATATACTTACGGTTTTATTACTTGTCCATCAGTACTAGTAGTTGAAGAGATTAGAATTATTCCATACAATATTATATAAAAATATATAGCTTGAGTAAACATTTCCAAAACATACCGGAAACCGGTAATCATACGTGAGTGACGTCATGGTTTAGTGCGATCAACCTAAGGGAACGACTATTTCGAGGCCGATTTCGGGTCGATGTTTAATATGGAGTAGGCAATGCCTAAATCAGCGAACACCGTGAGCTTTACCATACATGTACCGTCTGTGCGAGACTCGTAAAATAATAAAGGACATTACAAAGAGGGGGGTCGACCCGGATGAAATTTTTTACTTCACAAGTGCAATATTTTTTTATATTTAAGCAGCAAGCGAAATCAATATTTCTATTTGAAATTAATGAGGGAGTTTTTTTTTCAATAAGTGAATAAGTTGACCCCCCCCCCCAAATTCCAAACCCTCCCTCTCAAAATGGTCGATAACTTTATAGCAATTCGCAATAATAATAGTTTTATATCCCTTAAGAACCATATCTCTAGCAACATCCATTTCAGTTTGGGCCGGTCAGATCTATCTGTACAGATACCGGAAATATTATTGTAACAGTTCTCCACGGATGGTGGGGATATTGTACACATATTATGACATGTGACCTAAACAAAATTCACACGACAGCTGCGAATTCCAAAAAGGAAAATTATTGCCTTTCCTATCTTAAAAAAGCTATGCTGCGATTTTGATAATATAATAGGAGCTATATTTTTTCAAGGCGGTTTTTGAATTGGGCAAAGTTCCTATTTGTTATATAAAGCATCGTCCATTTGTGTCCTCACCATTTAGACCATTCAAAAAGCTGCTCCCTCTGCTCCGGACATAAGGATATAACAATTTGATCCTTGAAGCCCTTCGCAACTCAAAATTATCAATGATCATATGAGTTATTTTAATATGGGATATGCATTGCCTAAATCAGCGAGCACCGTGAGCTTTACCATACATGTACCGTCAGTGTGAGACTCGTAAAAATAATAATGGACATGTAGTACAAAAGGGGGGGGGGGTCGACCTGGATGAAAATGTTTGCTTCACAAATGCAATTTTTTTGTTTGTATCTAAGCAGCAAGTGAATTCAATATTTTTATTTGAAAATCTGCCTTGTTAATTAATAGGGGAGTTTTTTTTCAATTAATGAATAACTCGAGAAATTTTTCTCCCCAAAATTCCAACCCCGTACCCCCATTTTCCTCGTTCTCAAAGTGGTCGATAACTGTATAGCACTTCGCAACAATTTACATATTTCATCCCTTAAGGTAATCTCTAGCAACAGGGGCGGATCCAGGGTTTGAGTTGGGGGGGGGGGCGTTAATTGAATTAAATGCCGTGCAAAGCAAAGCAAAAAATATTATGGGGTGAAACTAGTGGTGAAATTTTTTTTTCTTACCGATTTAGGGGGGGGGGTACGCCCGGTACACCAGTCCTTGGATCCGCGCTTGAGCAACATCCTTTTCAGTTTTGGTCCGTCAGATCAATCTGTACAGATACCGGAAATATTACAGTTCTCCACGGATGGTGGAAATATTTTACACATATCATGTGACGTAAACAGAAGGATAGCTGCAAAATGATATGCCTATCCTATCCTTGTTCCCGGCACTCTCACGAGTTATATTTGTATATGTGTAACATACTGAATATTGCAATCGGGAACCAGTCTATGCCTATCCTATCTTAGAAAAGCTATGCTTCGATTTTGATAATATAATCGAATTTCTATTTTTTTTCCAAGGCGGGTTAGGATCTTGACAACAGCGACAGTTGAACAGCGAATATACGCGTACGTACATTCACGTGTTTCCCGAACTCTTTATAAACATCATATTCACTTCTTTTAATTAGTAAAAAAATACTCGGGAGCTATCAGAAAAGATGAATTTATTTTTACCGAATCCTCATCTTAACCTATGTATTTTTATTTGTTTGGTTTAAGGAAGCGATGAATTTTCTCCGTAAGAACAGTTACTCTTTGTTACTTCCGGGACAGGACTTTTTTTCATTAGTATATTGGGGAACCTTAAGGGAAATTTGGACAATACATGTAATAGCCGTAGAGCTCACACCGCTTCGCGGTAGATGGGAGGACTATTAAAATGGCTAAAATAACAATAAATCATAATTATGAGAAGGAGATAGACGAAAAACTGGGGGTATTATAAACAGCATTAAATAGCAAGCGGACATGTCTGAGAAAACACATAATAACTCAAATATGGAAACAAAATGATTTAATGATTTTTTTTGTGATTAAAAAAAAAATTTCTGGTCCCAAGGGCCTGTGCTTTGAAACTAATTATTAAACCACGTGTCCATTTTTCAGGACAATGAAGGACAAGAATTCCAATTTTGATGGAAATGATGAAGTAAATATTCCACTTTTTGTGGTTAAAAGATTCTTTCAACAAAGCAAAAACTGTTGATAAATGGTTTGCAGAAATAAACAAACTATTTGATGATACGTTTTCAAATTTATCGAATGTTACGTGTGACGTTTTCAAATTCATTTAATGCTTTGTGAGACGTTTATTTTCGACGTAATGAAAATCGTGTAATTTAAAAAGCGTCGGGAAAACGTCTGAGGAGTCGCTGCTTTCTTTATAATGCGTTAATTTGTACGTGCATTGTTATAATTTTAATGTCCCCACAATGTTTCATGATAACAAACTTTTGATTTCTTAACCTTTGTGAATCTTGTGCCAATAAAAAATCATAGTAAAGTTTAATTTAGCTTTTTATATTCATTAATTGACAATTCTCCTGTGAACAATATTTAGTTAATAGAAATTTTTTAACACTAAATACAACTGGTACATCATTATGTCCACGTGAATTTAAGTGAAGTCTGTTAGAAATAATTTGATATATTCTGTGATCCTTTCTTTCTATACAAAGATTGGTCGTTCCTAATTCAAAGCTGCATGTACATGCATACTATGTACATGTACATAGTAAAATCATTCTTCTGTCACATTTAAAGCAATCTCTAACGCATAATTCAATGTTACACGCGTTGTCAGGACACCATATTCTCAGTTTGGTACTACAAACTCTGCATAACTTACATTTTTTATCTTGAAAAGGACAAAATTATATAGACGGCAAAATGAGAAAAAAAGTTTTGACTACTAAAATGATTTATGGTGAAGATTTATTTCACTTCATACAGCTTTTCATTGCAGCTTCATAAATATACCAAGAACTATCATGGAAATGCTCAATGCCTCTAGAAAGCATGTACGTTTTTCTAATGTACCTTCCTTCAGAACTGCAGTATCGTAAGAGTTAGTTCAATTATTTTGCCATGGTTTATAGATCCTCATAGATATTTGTTTTAGTACACTATTTATTGTTTTTAGGTCATGCATGCAAATTACCAATACATCATTCAAAGTTTCTAAAGACGTTATAGCTAGGACTAAGTAAAGACCTGGAAAACGATTTTATTAACGAACCAATTACTGAAACAGAATGGAAAATATCCACTTCGACAGTTAAATATTTTAATGAATCTAAGAGTAATCAAGGGAACCAAGGCTCTAGCAGAAATCAAAAGAAAGTAATCCAGGGACAAAGACCAAACATGGAAAACATACATACACAAGAACATTATATAAGTATCTAAAATAATACATACAAAGTAACAAAAGCAAATGAGCGACTCTGACTCCACTAAGAACTGGGAGCATGGACCAGGTGCACTGGTAGAGTCAAGTCCGGGGTAGACGAAAGAGGAAAAGAAAACTGTGACACGATGAACAAATCTAATCTAGTCACCAACAAAGTCAACGACAATCTTTCCTAATGTAAGCATCATACATTTCGTTCAAATTGAACAATAAATAAGATACTAAAAATGAACTTGGAATTAGATACTGAAATGGCGTTCTGTCTGTCTCTGCGGAACAGGATGAATACTTAGCCTGCCAGTCATCTTCTTCTCACATGCAAAATCTCCAATTAGCCTCCGGTATAGTCGACTTGTAAATTCCAAGCCCTCGATTTTGTAGATACATGATTGAAATGTCTGAAATAAGCATTTTCTGTAAAAAACCCCCCCCCCCAAAAAAAAAAAAAAAAAAAAAAAAAAAACCAAATACCTATCCTAATTTTGAATGTTGTATATCATGTGCAGCATACTAAAAAAGTCAGTAAAGAAAAAAAACTTCGAATTGTAATTGTCAAAAACAATTTCCCATGTGCAATATGAGTGCGTCGGGGTGAAAGTCTGTCCCCTTCATATTTTCTTTATTTTTTAATGATCTCGAGAATTTTATAACAATGAAAATATTATGAGCTTAGGTATGACAATTTGAGCAATTGAAAACGAATTAGAATTATTTTAAACAGATTTTATCATCCTTTATGCTGACGACACCGTCATTATGGCTGAATCGGTAATATTCATTGAACAGATTTTGTACATATGTTTGTTTATTATAGAAAACTCAGCCACAGATTACTGTGTAACATGAGTAACTGCATATAAATATACATATAAATATCACCCAATATCAATCACATACATGTACGATGACAAAACAATGAATCATTACATCAACATACAAATGATAAATCAATGTAACAACTTTTGAATTTTTTGAATGAAAATTGATAAATTTATCAAGACTTTTACATTACAAAATTTTAACATACCATACATTTTTTCTCTATTAGGATACCTAATAACTCGGAATAAATTTTCTTCTGATATCTAAAGCTATATTTTTATTACATTAAAATAAATAATGATATTCGTCCCCAAGACCAGATCCACATAATGTACACAATCTTTCGTCCTTTGGTATATTCCGCCATCTACCAGTTTCGATAGGAAATTTAATATTACAAACTCCTAATTTACAAATATGTACCCGTTGCCCCGATTTTAGTCTTAAAAGATAAGGTTCCAATCGAAATTCGTGTTTAAAATTAGAGTAATATTCCCCTCTAGATGAATTGTTCATATCAGTGAACCATCTTTGGATAAACTGGTCTTGGAGACGCTGTTAATTATTCATCTTTGAAGAGTTAAAATTGACATTTTCTTGAATATTCCATATTTCACTATATCCACAATCATCAAATATAGAATTTATATAATTAATCCACTTAAAATTAAAATTATCATGCTCACTTAAAATACAGTAGTAATTTGTATAATTTTCCAGACAATTTATTCTCATTAGAAGCTACTCTATGCCAAAAACACACCATTTTTGATTTAACATGTACTTCAAGTGGGAATCTCCCAAGTTCCCCATATACCATAAAATTTGAAGCAGTTGATCTTACTCCCAATATGCGTTTACAAAATTGAAGATGTAATTTTTCAACAGTAGCCTTATTATCAAGCCCCGTATTTCTGAAGAATATGTTAAAATAGGAACAACCAAAACATCAAATAATTTTAATTGAAGATCAATGGGAATAGAAATATTTTGTATCTTTTTATAGAGCATACAGGGCTTTTTAAGCCAGATTAATCAATTTCTTCCTTGCTTGTGCAAAATTACCATTATAGTTGAATAAAAGCCCCGAGTAAACATATGAATCCTTTATTTCTAAGTTTTCATTGCACAATTTAAAATAATTATTACTTGTAAATTTCCTGTTTGAAAAAATTACCACCTTTGTTTTTGTTACAGTTATACTTAATTTCCAATCTATACAATATTTTTCAAAGACAGACAGTGTTTTTTTGTTTGTTTTTTTTTGTAATTCTGTTGCTGACTCCGCAAAGAAAACAGTGTCATCAGCATACAGGATGATAAATAACTTTATATACAGTTCAAGTTTATTTGCAAACTTTTCGTTTAAAAACTGCAAACCATCTACGATATTTTCATCCAGATATTCCTCCAAGTCGTTAAGGTATATATCTTTTCTCCCTGCCTTACACCGATTTCACACGGGAAAAATCTGTTTTTAATTCCCCATTTTTTACACAAGACTTAATGTCCGTATACATATTTAATATAACATTAAACGTTTTCCCACCAATATTATTTTTAACCAGTTTACACCATAAACCCACCCTCCATACCGTATCAAACGCTCTTCTAAAATCCACAGGTACTGCAACACATGAAAATTAAGAGAAAATATCGAAATAGAGAACCAGAAAATATGAATTTTGCTGTACAAATCGTACATGTATTTATTACTTAAACTACCTGGGTTTAATTTTTTTCGAAAAGTTGAAACTTTAAAACTTGCAAACTTCATTAATTTGAGAAGGCAAATAAATGTCAATTTCCATTGGTTTATGTCTAACACTACGATGGTATAGCAATGTAAGTCATAAGCCGATGGAAACCGACGCGACAGCGAAAATAGCAGTTCACTTTCCAACGTAGATGTGCTTAATGATTTTCGTGGATTTACCCGAAAGAATAGACGACGGGTATGCCGATTCTACATACTTATTGGTGGTATTGATCAAAGTCTTCTTCAGAATTGTTTATTCGAAACAAGTGTGGACACAGACTGGTATTGCCCGAGGGGCAAGTATGGACGCAGACTGGTATTCCCTGAAGAGCAAATTTGAACATAAATACGTTTTGATTTGAAAGAGTAATAAAGGGAACCAAGATTCTAGCGAAAGAATGTAATCAAGGGATAAAGACCAACCATGGAAAATTGACAAACACAACAAAGAACATAAAGTGACTGAGATAATACATACTACGTTACAAAGTAAATGAGCAACTCAGACACCACTAAAAATGGGAGCATGGACCAGGTGAACGTATTTGCATTGTCTAGAAAACTCTTCTATTTATTGATATCAATAACTGAATTATGCACAAGCTGATAAATATCCATTAATATATATGTTACTAAGTATCTACTGATATCAATAAATGGGGAACTAATTCGACAAGGTCTTGCATAACCATAAGACAAGTCATATACATATTACAATGCTTCTTCCTTGAAGATGTACTTGTATTGATGTCTTGAACTTTCTATGCCATGTTAAGAATTAACCATTTTACTTCATATAGGTTACCGTTACGATCACTTCTAACCTCTCGTCGATTCTGTCAGGATTCGCGGTCATAGAACAGTTCCGAAATGTCAGAAACTGTTTTGACCCGCGACACACCTTGTCAGGGCTTTGGACAAGCTCTGTTATAATTTGTCATGGGTCCTGACACTCTACTGTCAGGAACTGTTCTAGGTAGAACAGATACGTGGATTAGAAGACAGATTCTGATAGTCACTAGCTCCAGAATACTTCTCTGACTGAATTACATACAGTATTTGTACGTGATTCGGAAAAAAAGTCGTAGCACCCGAATCCCGATTTGTACTTGATTTTTTGTTGTTGCCGACACCAGTATGATACAGAGTACCTATATTGACAATTTTAAACATTTTATGCAGAAATTTTAGACCTTTATGAAACTTAAAAGTGTTCAAACTCATACATTTTGAAAGAATATGACATTTTTGAAGAATTTTGACTGTAATATCTAAATCGCAGTCACCCAAATGATAGTTATATTACAAAACAATTAGCATTTTAGTAAATGATTTTAAGACTATCATGGAAATTAAAACTGTGCGCATTCATACGTTTTGCAAGGATGTGACCTTTTTAAAGAATTGGCTAAAATAAAAATCATATTAAGAGTTACATTGTATCAGTACATGCAGTCTGATATATACTTATATAGTTAAAAAATCGAGAGCCTCTGGAAGGTGCTTCCAGTATATGGACCGCTAACTGAATTACACCAACTTAACAGATTCATCAAATTAATGCCACGTGTTTTGCAACTAAACGTCGAAAAATTCATAGAACATAAACTCCTAAAATATATGTAAAAGGAAGGTCATATTTAAACTTGGACCCCAGCAAAACGTGAAGAAATTTCAGCCATATTCAACTTGTGTTCTTAATAAATTGCACTTTGAAGAATCTACCTACCTCCTGGACTGCTTTATGAGCATTTTTTTCCATTGAAAAAATACTAAACAATCTGAAAAAAATCATTTCAAAACCGCTTTTGAAAATTCATAACTCAAACCTCATATTATTTGTATATAGACTACTCCTACAATGTAAGAGGTTGCACTTCCGTTCCTTCATAACCCAACCCAAATCAGAAAATAGCTTGCCGGACGACCTCTACCACTGCTGGAGTAATAAATAGACAACCCGTTTATGCCTAAAAATGTTTACGGTCACCCTACCGATTGTGATTTAAAAAAAAAATAATTAAAACATGACAACTAATTTCCAAAGAATTCGAAATTTGAATTCGAAAGATCTTTTGGAGACAATCAGTTCAAGACTATTATCTGAATATAATAGCATTAAAACCTATGATTTTTCAACACTGTATACTTCTATTCCCCATACTCAGTTAAAATCCAGACTTAAAAAACATTATACACATCGTTGTTTTTCCAAAAAAAAAGATGGTACACCTATATACAAATATATAGTTCTTGGTAGCGATTCCTCATACTTTGTAAGAAATAGTTCCAAATCATCTTCCGAATATACAGAGGAAGATGTCTACAAAATGCTGGAATTTTTCATTTTAATCGACAACATATTTATCCAGGGTGATGGACGTGTTTTTCAACAAATGGTGGGCATTCCAATGGGAACAAATTGTGCTCCTTTACTTGCTGACTTTTCCTTCACTCTTATGAGGCTAACTTTATAACTGATCTGATCCAAAAGAAAGAATATCTTTTAGCTAGATCCTTTAATCTCAGTTTCCGCTATTTTGATGACGTATTATCTTTAAACAATCCTAATTTCGGGGATTTGATACATCGCATCTACCCCAAAGAACTTGGAATAAAGGATACTACAGACACTGTGAAGTCAGCCTCATACCTTGACCTACACTTAGAAATCGATGGTAAAGGAAAACTATTGACCAAACTTTACGACAAACGTGACGACTTTTCATTCAAAATTGTCAACTTTCCTTTCTTCTGTGACAACATCCCTTCAGCACCTGCGTATGGAGTGTTCATATCACAACTCATACGTTATGCCAGAGCTTGCCAAAACTACGCGGACTTTTTGTATCGCGCTAGAACTCTAACAAATAGGCTTCTGGAACAGGGTTATGTTGCTACAAGATCGAAGTCATCACTACAGAAGTTTTATGGTCGTCATCATGAACTCGTGGATCGTTATGGTGTATCCATCAGCACCATGAAAACTGATTTATTCAACGGGTCATAGTTTTCCTTTCCTCGTTTGTCTACCCCGGACTTGACTTTTTATGAGCAACTCGGCGGGTGTTTCTAGAAAAACAAAGGATGCTTACCCTACCGGTGCACCTGGTCCATGCTCCCAGTTTTTAGTGGAGTCCGAGTTGCTCATTTGCTTTTGTTACTTTGTATGTATGATTTTAGTTACTTTACGTTCTTTGTTGTGTATGTCTGTTTTCCATGTCAGGTCTTTGTCCCTGGATTACATTCTTTTGATTACCACTATAACATTGGTTCCCTTGATTACTCTCTATTACATATTTATTGATCATGATCATCAACTTTTAAATCTATATTTTGAAAAAAAATCACCATAGCATTTTTGTCTTTTTCCACATACGGATATAGCTTATCATAAAACATATACTGTAAGTTTAACAAATCTTCAGTATCAGATACAATAGCTTTACCATCAAAATCAGTAAGTTCTTTAATACAATTACTCTCTTGCTTGTACTTTTCTAAATTCAAAAAATACTTTGTATATTTATATATATATATTTTTTTGCCCAAATAGCTTTTGATCTCAAAATAGCACCTTTACATATTTCTTATAATATACTTAGTTTTCATATTTTTTCAACATCTACATTTTCTCCTTCAGTAATTCTCATACATTACCTTTGTATCTTATTTTGTGTACAATAATTCTGTGCATTTTTCTCTTTTGCAATTTTGTACCCAAAATTTAAGAGCATTTCTAAATTATCCCAACAAATCAATACATCATCAAAAAGAGTACAATTCTTATTGTCATCAATGATATTCAAAATATTTGATACATAATCGTTATTATCTAACAAAGTATTATGCAAATGGACCTCTTTCTACATTATCAAGAGCAAATCTCATTTCCACAAAACAATTATCACTTATTATACTATCCTTGTGACTTACATATTGTTTAAAATTTGACAAGCTTCTAGAAATTAAAAAAATAATCCAACCCTAATTGTTGTAAATAAGATTCGTTAACACGTTTCCATAAAAAAGTTCTAACACTAAGATTTATTACTCTCCATACATCGTATAGATTGTTATCAGTCATAAAACGATACAATGACTTAAAATTCATATCATCTTTATGAATTGATTTACCAGACATATCAAGGTTTGACAAAGTTGTAGTTCCCTCTTTAAGGTATCTTATTGATAAAAACGCAAATGGTATTTGAAAAGAAACCAACTGATTAAAGTGAATTATTATCACTTACACGGAATCTAGTACCGCCAACTTACTCTTACAAATACCTGATAATATTAAATTTTCATATTAATTCATCTGATGACCAAGAAAAGAAAAAAAGTTCACATTTTTACCGTAATAGAATTATAGGCATATAAGTTCAATATGGTAACAATACATCGTGTACTAAGTTACAACCCTAGATTAATCCTACGAGGAGGAATGACCCGGCCAGCGAAAGGCATATTTTTATATAGCCTAGCTGGCCGAGTGGTCTAGGGCGCTGGACTTCGTGCAGGCGATGTTGCCATAGATGTCACAGCGGTACGAGTTCGAGTCCCGCGGAGGGAAAGACCAAAAATTTGCATCGCAAATTTGAAAGTTCTAACATCGTTGGGAATTTTTCAGACCTTTCTATACGTTTACATATCTCTTCGCTACACGGCTCCATCGGATCAAATTGATACAGGGAAGATATGTAAACGTATAGAAAGGTCTGAAAAATTCCCAACAATGTTAGAACTATCAAATTTGCGATGTAAATTTTTGGTCGTTCCCTCCGCGGGACTCGAACTCGTACCGCTGTGACATCTATGGCAACACCGCTTGCACTAAGTCCAGCGCCCTAGACCTTTCGGTCAGCTAGGCTATATAAAATATAGCTTTCGCTGGCCGGGTCATTCCTCCTCGTAGGATTAATCAAGGGCTGTAACTTAGTACACGATGTATGGTAGTACTAATAAAAATTTCAATATAATCATAAAAGTTGTTGTTTTTCTGCTAGAGTATTCATTTTCACACTGAAAATTCAGAACATCATTGCCCTGCTATAAACAGGAGTTTTCTATTAAAATTTTTATATAGGTACCCTATTCCAGGCATGAGACTAATATCTCAGTGTTAGCCAGAAAATATTACTTTTGATAAAAAGCTGCTGCATTAGTCAAGCTAAGCAAATTTGTGGTTTATTCTGACATGGTAGATACATGAGCTGTACTATGAGTTCCAAATCATTATTTAATCCCCACTTGTGACTTCCATATATGGAAATATTAATATTCGAACCTCCTTTTTTGTCTTTAACTCAAGGGAGCCTCTTGTTTAAAGTAAAGTATAATGACTGGTACAACCAACTGTTTTAAACTATAGATATGGTCATTTCAATTATAATAAATCCAAAAAAAATTATACCAATATCATAGTTTTAAAAAAATATAGCTTTTCATATGCAGAAAATACAGATTTTAAGCCATTTTGGTACCCCAGGCAGATACAAAAGGACCTCAATATGACAGGAAAAGGACTTTTTCTTTAAAACAGATAGCTATGATGCAAGAAAAATAGTTCATTGGTATAAATATTATAATAACAACTGTCTGCTTTAGATACTTTTTGAAAAAATTCAGTTTTTATATGAAAAAACACCTTTATTTTTCTTGCCGCATTAGAATCTGTCCATTTGAACCACTAAAAAAAGCCCACTAAAAAATTAGCTGTTGACTTTTGTGACATTTCTGTGTTTAAATCAACCACACAGTTATATGGCAACTCATTTTAGCTATTTATTTGAAAGAAAAACAAAAAATAAAAAAAATATTAATTTTTTCATATATAAGAGGCAATGTATGGAAAATGACTATTTTCAAGTCCTAACCACATACTTAAAATGTGTTGTAACTTGAAAACTATCCTTTATGCAGGAGTATTACTTGCTTTAGGTTACATGAATATAGATATGCTCATCATAAACAGTCAATATAATAATTTTATTGAACTGATATTATACAAATTCATGAAAACAAAATGCATTTCCAAATTTGGTTAAGATTAACCATAAATGCAAAAAACCAGAGCTACCATAAAAAATCAGGTTCAAAAGTTGGCTAATTCATCTTAAAAGTGTTACCTGCATTGGGGTACTACTTTTTCAGCTGGTAAAGACCACTTGCTGAATATCCAACTTTACTTGAAAAACTGGCTTACTAGGTCTCAGTATCGTATTAATTTTCCCATAGACTTCTATAGTGAAGTGCATATTTTTAGGATTTTTTAAAAAATATGTAAATTGATTCAATAAAACTTTCACTTATGTAGCATTTCTAAGGACATGTGAAAAAATAATTTCCCGCAAAGAAAATAGGGTGAGTCCACGAAGATCGGACAGAAAAGTAGTCTCGAACTATAAATAGCCATTTTCCCTACTTTCACTTTCGTTTTGCACTCACCAAACCAACCTTTTCAGTGGAACATTTTTATGATATTGTGTTAGATTTTCTTTTAAAAAAGTTCTTCATCTTACAGTGTGATGTTTGCTCTATTTTATAAGTCATTGTTCATATCTTTTGACAAAATATTAGTTTGTAGAGAGGCAAAAAGAAAATGCACTATATTTTTATAGCATCCATGTTTTGACGTACACCTGCTCAGGGATATGCAATACGATACTGGTACCAGTACGGGACAGCTCATCTAGGTGTTATTATGTAGGATAGAGGATCAAATTAATGATGCACGTCACAACAAATCAATATTATACAACGTCTCCGAATGTGACGACTCTATTCGCTACACTGCTCCATCGATCTTCTATCCTACATAATAACACCTAGATGTCCCGTACTACCATGCATCGTGTTTTAGATTTGTACTTATCAATGCTATTTGCCCACAACCTTCATGTAAATATAACGTCTTTAAGACATAATCACTTTGTGGTTGGTTATTTTGTAAAAAAAAATCATGTCCTTAGATTAAAGATTAAAGAATGATGAATATCATCTATATGTATAAGACAATAACTGATTGTTGAACTGAAGTTCCATCTTTAAATGTGATAGGAATTTTAGCCTAACGTCTTACATTTGATTGTTGTCCACCTATTCCATACAGATTCCTATATTTTGGGTATTAAACTTTAAACTTAGGTTTGTTAAGTTTACAGGCGTGGACACAGACTGGTATTGCCCGAGGGGCAAGTATGAACACAGACTGGTATTGCCCGAAGAGCAAATTTGAACATACATACGTTTTGTCTTGAATGTATTTGCATTGACTAGAAAACTCCTCCATTTATTGATATCAATAATTGAATTATGCTTATGTTGATAAATATCCATTAACATATTTACCAAATATCTACAAACATCGATAAATGGGGAACACATTCCGCAATGGCTTGCAATAACCATAAGACAAATCATATAACAATGCTTCTTTCTTGAATGGATGTGTTGAACTTGATATGTCATGTTGAGAATTGACCATTTCACTTTATGTATGTTAGCTTGGTAAAATGCTGGACTCTCAGGTTTTCTTAAATTAACAGAAACCAACAGAGTGGTATCTGTCAGTTACATGGATGGCCCTAATTTGAAAACGGTAGGGGTCATAAACTCAAAATTGAATATCAAAATTTCATAACAATTGATCAACCATAACTAAAGTCATCGCACGCACGAGAACTAAGTGAATATGGACGACAACGACACGGACGCCACCGACGATGACGCCACTGTCAGCACCATACCAATATACGACCGCAATTTTTTTTTACATATATCAGGTCTTTGTTTTTACATTAGTCCAGGTTAAACAGATCTCTGTCAAAAGAGAAAAACTGCAAAACTGTAAAGTTTTCCCACTTACAGTCATGTACTCAACAGAAAACATTCAAAATTCTTATGAACCAAAATTACAATACCGGTATACGAAGGACTAAATCCATTTATACTGGTTAACAGTTAATCAATATTTCAACTATAACTATTTTATCTTCTAAATAGCCTGAAAAATGTTTCCTATACTTTAGTACTTGTTTTGCAGCTGTATAAAATATATCCAAAGGCACTGCCAGTATTATTTGCTTTCAGAACCAACATAACGCGTACGTACATTCAGTACTTCACAACAGTGTCATTAACTTTAGAATCTCTATTTCATCAAATCCTGTAAATCTTCTTCACAATTTAACAAAACTTGGTTATTTTTAAGTGTGTAGTATTAATGTTTTGATACTTAATAAAATCCCAACCCTTTTTAACAAATGTTCAAGTATGAATGTGACTAAAATTATATTTTTATGTACATATACAAACTTTACTTCATTGGCATGAAGTCATAAACAAAAAACGGTTTAATTAAAAATCATATTAAGAGTTGTCAGTTCATGCAGTCTGACATATACATATATAGCAAAATTAAAAATCGTTAGAGCTCCTCGGGAATGTACTTACATGTACAGTGTACTTTTATGTGTACATAATGTCTATATGTATAATGTAGAATCTCCGAAACTTCATACTACAGTAATGGGCAGCTAATTGGACTACCCCAATTCCACAGATTCCTCAATGCCATGTGTTTGCAACAAAATAGTTTGCAAGACAACCTCTAACACTGCTGGAGTAATAAATATACCATCCTATCCTAGAAGGAAAAACAAAGAGAAATATTGGTTGTTCATATTTAGATTCGATCCGTGAGTATGCTCTTGATCGTGGATAATCCCTTCTGGGGTTAGGCCGCGGACTCATTCTATTAGTTTTTACATCATTGGTTCATTGTATTCTAAGTTTGGTGTCACTATGACTTATTCGATTCTAAAAATTTTACATAAAAAAAAATCCCTACCTACCGAGCCGACAAAATTTTAGAATGTTGATCGGAAACATAACATCTTTTCGGCTTGGAGATTTATCATCAATTGACTGGCGTGCACCATTAAGTTGACCTACCTTTCTGTCTTACATGCACTTGGAGGTGTTGATTTTATCCCAAAAAAGTATTTTGCTGGGTCAATGGCTGTACAATATATAGCGTACAGATTACAAATGGGAATACTAGGTCACGGATCGACATTAAATCACGTGATAATGCATTTAATGAATTTAATGAATGAACGTGGTCACATGACATTTCCCCCAATACACCATGACCCGCATTCACAGGTATGACTATGCCAGGGGACTGTGTAAACGCTTCAATGCCTTGCACCGTGCGTGAGAGACCCCAAATGATAGCCAAGGGCGTTAAGAAACCTCTCTGCCCGTCATGTATTACAAATATCACATATGAGTGCAAACCGGGTATAACAGTATTGGGTATACATGTATATGTTAGCACGAAAACGAAAATTAAACCAAGTATAGGAACAGTCAGCTGATGTTCGGCGTCACCCATATCGTGCAAATGATTGGCTAACTCTGTGTTAAGAAAATTATTTTGGAATTTTAGGGGTTTATTTCCACAAAGACAGTCGAACTATCAACCCAAAGCAACGATGTCCTGGCTTTATAATGCACGAAATGAAGGGTGTAACGGATATATGGAAAGTGCTATCGTTTTCAACTTTATTGTTATAGTGTTATTTAACAAAGACATGAAACACACATAACCATCAATGTGATTGAAAGGAAGGATAAATACCCCATATATTGATGCGGCACTCGATAGCTGAACGTGTAAAATTGGCATATTCTGACATGCAGGTGTCCGAACGTCTATAGTTTGATTTATATTTAGCAGATCTAGTATCTATCTTTAAAATTTACATCACGCGAAATATTAGAAGATATACAACTTAAAATATATATAAAATATGTGTTAAATATAAATACTCAACTGTCTTAAAAGATATTTACACAGTGTGTAAATCAAACGACCCCTATTAAAGCAGAATTGTTTAACCTATTCCAATTGAAATAGACAGGGGTACCTCGGGGTCCCAATTTATCCTTTAATAGAAAAAAAATGTTGAGTAATGTGTTGTTAATAGTACACAGATGTATAACATTGAAAACGTGTCAATTACTCTTAAAGGTAAATTATTCACATCGAAATCATGTTTAACTAAGGTATTGAAACGCAATTAAAAAATATATATAGAAGTCATTTTTATACCCCTTTTACTTGCATAAGCTCTCTTCTAAATATTGCTTTACAACAGTGAGTGAGATTGGCCGAGAAGTTGCGATTGCGTCAGCGTCACCTCTATCGTGCGTTTGATTGGTTAACACTGTGTTTTGGGGGGGGATTTTTGTTTGTGGTTTATATCCACTAAGACAGTCAAATTATATCTTCGAAGCTACGTTGTCTTAGCTTTATAATACGGAAAGTGCTATCGTTTTCAACTTTATTGTTATAGTGTTATTTAATCAAATATCCTACCAGAAACACGAGGTGGCGGCGTCCGTGTCGATTAAAGCAGCCATCTTAACCCCCCCCCCACCTTGTATGCAAACATTTATTTTTATTACCTTCCATATTTGTCATAAAGTTTATTTGAGGTTTAGCTCTTTGAATTTTGTTTTTTTTTTTATCCCTATTTAAATTTACAGGTTTATTTCTTCGTAAAACTGTTTGACATATTCTAGCAAAACGATTAAGTCTTCTGAATCTAAATTATTGTTTGATTCTAGCTTTGCATAGATCATTCGTACGACATGACCGATTAAATCATTAGATTTTTACATGTAATATTCAGTATGTATTGAATATTTCGCTTTGTTTTCAAGCCATGTCGAGCTTAGCCGTGAAAAGGATCATTTACAAGATAAATAATCTCTTTAGCAAAGTATGTATCACTATTCAATAGACAAACGAAGCTGGATTAGAAAGTCAAATAGATTTCAAAATTAAAATGCTTTGCAAAAAAAAAAATAATAATAATACACACACACACTTACATGTACATGCATTTATATAATACACCTGGAAATTCTCCGTGCAATTTATCATTTTTATTTTCGCCATACAGTAGCACTTGAATTGAATGTATGTTTTTGAGACAAAAAAACTATTATAAAAATGTTGCTTTTCAACTGTCAATTTTCAATAAAAGTCGGTTTATATGGTAATTCATGTCTACTTAATAAAAGTACACCACATACATTTGAATTAAATACAGCGTACAGTAACTAAAATATGAGGAGTACAGTCATGAAAACATGGGTATCTGAGTAAAATTCATACTTCACGAAAATCAGAAAGTATTCACCAATATATGGTTAAAATAAGGAAATAAGGAGAAATAATGATAAAATGGATGCATACAAAATACCTCTTTTCAGAAAAAAAGAAAGGGGTAGCAGTAATGTTTTTGCCCGTGGTTTTACATCACAGAATCGAAATGTAAATATTGCATTTTGATTCTTTAAGTTAACATTCAGCTTGAATGGTCATTATTATATGTACATATGTCACTTATTGTATTAGTATTCGTAATTTTTGAAGCGTACACGAATGCTGAATAAATTTCAGTTAAGATTGATTGACTGATTGTTGCTGTTTAACCGAGCAGCAATATTTCAGCTATATTCAGGCTATGAATATGAAATGGATGATAAAATGAACACAAAATAATGATGATGAAAAATGGGATAGGATAATAGGATCGACAAATTTTGATTGTCAGTAAAAATAGGGAGGGATGGGTAGGGTCGGGTAATTAAGCCCCCTGTGGCGGAGCGCAAAAGTTCCTACTCCTATCGAACACCACAGCCAGGTTCCCAATATGGTGCACCACTATGGTTTGCGATTAGGTTTTCCGTATTATAGCCTGACAACCCCAGCATGTAACACGCCAGGGGTACCCCATTCCACCACCTGGGGCACACATCCCAGTTGCTCTGTGCGCAGAGCGCCTAGCCCCCGGCTAGGTTTCTGAGCACTATTTAGTCGCCTTTTACGACAAGCTTAGCGATGCTGCAGGCCTATTCTTTTAACACCCGGACCTGCACGAGGCGTGAAAATTATTAAGGATGAAACTTAAAAGACAATCACTGAGAACGATTTTTAACCTGCAAAAGAAAGAAAAGATTCCGTAATAAATTTATTGAGGTAATGAATCTGGTTGCAATATATTCTTTTATACGATTTGTTTTAATATCTGCATTCAAACGTTTCCCGACTTTAATTCTCTTTTTAGATTATCTTTGACGTTAAAGATTTAAGATGGAGAATCCGTTTTGCTTCAATGTTAAATCCTTGTACTTTTTTAATCTTAGGGTGAACTTAATTTGTACTCATAATCTCAATAATTACGAATCATAAATTAAAATGCAAACTTTTACAGTAGTTTACGAGCAAGCTGTCAAAGAAAACATAACCAATTCAAATGGAGTACACATGTAAAATAACCCTGAAGTTGAAATGTCTTCTTTTAGAGTCCTCCGATAGTACTAAAAAAATTACTTCTGAAAATCTACGTGATGTCCATCCTTCTAACAAAATTTCATTACAATGCCTTGAGTGGTTTACGAAGAGTTGTACTTACAAAAATGTTGCCAGACGGACAGACAGATGGGTCATTCCTATACACCCCCTTACTTTGTTGGGGGGGGGGTGGGGTTGTCGAGTTGTGCTTCAGTCTCTCAGCCCATAAATGAGTCCATATCAGTTTACAACAATTTTATTTGTTAACTTTACAAAAGGGATAGGACACAAGTTTTGCCAACTTATGAAGTCTTCTCCCAACAATAATATACAATACATAAATTAGAACATTGAGGGCATGCATTAAATCATTATGAATATTTAATAAGACAATTTTGAATTAAATTTTACAGAACAATGAAGAAAAAAAGAAAAACAAAAGTACAATGAAAAATAAAAATAAAAAAAACACCAGTACGATGAAAACAAAAAAAAACAACACCAAAGTTTCATTAGTATATGTACAAAACTGAAAAGAAACATAAAGTGAACGGATGGATGCATTGTTCTTGTGCGACACTGATTTTACCTCTATAATATAAGGTCGAAAATCTTTTTGACCTTTTAATAAATATAAAGACACTATCAAAAATAAGTATATTTTCTACGTTCTGCCCCTAGTAAGCACTGAAACATTCATTCTTAAAGAGATTAAACGTAAACTCTCCAATAGTGTAATACGGTTTCTGTATAAGTTTATTTACTCTCAAGAACATGATACACATCTTCCCAAATGCACTCTTAACCATGAAAAAAAACATTCAATTATTCTGTATATCTGTAGGCATTAAATCATTCTGAGAAACCAAAATCATACTTAGCAGAGGAACACTTCCTAATGTGCCATTTATGCAAATTTAACACATATCAAACTTCTGACACATCTTTTCCATCATTTTAGCTTGTGTGCAACAACACCTCTGTGTAAGTTTCATGGAATTTAAAACACTACATGTAGTAAATACATGTATACGTACATCTGATCTTAATGTACATTTGTATCTTACAAGTTAACAAGTTGGTGAGTGTATGCAGTCAAAACCCTTAATATCTTTGCTAACGTAAACGCATGAAGTTAATTAATCTATTACAATAACTACATTTAAACTACGTAAAACATCATAACAAAATATTTACATAAACACAATATTCAATAATACAAAACAAAAAAAAAAACCAACATAATATGGGTGTGCAGACTTTTTGTATCGCGCTAGAACTCTAACAAATAGGCCTCTGGAACAGGGTTATGCTGCTACAAGATTGAAGTCATCACTACAGAAGTTTTATGGTCGTCATCATGAACTCGTGGATCGTTATGGTGTATCCATCTGCACCATGAAAACTGATTTATTCAACGGGTCATGATTTTCCTTTCCTCGTTTGTTTACCCTGGATTTGATGAGCAACTCAGCGGGTGTTTCTAGAAAAGCAGAGGACGCTTACCCTACCGGTGCACCTGGTCCATGCTCCCAATTTTTAGTGGAGTCCGAGTTGCTCATTTGCTTTTGTTACTTTGTATGTATGATTTTAGTTACTTTACGTTCTTTGTTGTGTATGTCTGTTTTCCATGTCTGATCTTTGTCCCTGGATTACATTCTTTTGATTACCACTATAACCTAGGTTCCCTTGATTACTCCTTGGTAATCTGGGGCTACTCGTAGAAAACAAACTTATTTCAGAAATTAATATCTGGGGGGATCCCAGCAGATACATGAAAGATGTAAAAAATGAAAATACGTGTGAACTCAAAATAAAAGAAAACAAAAGTACATTGTATCTGGGGGGAGAGCCCAGCAGATACTGTATATATTTTGTCTAATCTTAGTACCTTGGGGAGCCAGGCAGGCACACCTGCATCCTAAATCTGAATGTCTGGGGGAGCCCGGCAGGCACACCCACTGACGTTTGGAAGCTGTGGACTAGATATCTGGGGGGAGCCCGGCAGATGGCTTTGATTGATTGTTGGGGTTTAACGTCCGAGCAGCAATATTTCAGCTATATTCAGACGATGGGCGGCAGATGGCACAAATGATTTCTGAACATTGAAAATCTGTTAGGAAGTAAAGATAACCTAGGGGAGCCCAGCATGTCAATAACGTAAAAGCATTTGTGCAATCTGAATTGGGGATTATAATACCAAAAAATGGAATTGAAAACGCCCAAAGGAGTATAACGGGTGCCCACAAGAAGATTGCTCAACTATTAATATGAATTGTATATTTTAATGTAGGTTCTGTAACCCACTATGGTCAACAATAAACATCAGATTGAAATCTCCATTGTGCATGTTTAATTGTATCTACTGAAGTCCTCATGTACCTAGTATAAAAGTTTGATGACCATCGACCTAAAGTTTGAATCAAATGATCTTCGATTCCTGCAGCTGCTGCAGTAGTAGCTGCCCCTATACGAATGACCACTGTATTTGGAATTATCAATACCTTATGAAGATAATGCATGTCTAAAAAAGTCAATAAACTTGTTTCTGCTAAATGGTGCTCATTTACAGTCTAAACAAAGAGCTGATGAACTAACTGCACCTTGTTTCTTCTTAAGTTCAATGAACTGTTTCATACATGTACATTTTACAGGTTTGATACATTCAGGTTCAAAAATATGAAGATTTACACCCTGTCTGAAAAGATCAGTCTTTGACATTTTCAAATTCAAAACATAGTACACATTTAAGACATATTTATATCAAAAGTAATATTGTGCATTAAAATTCAGTTATCATGATCCATTTCACTGGTAACAGATTGATTGATTATTGGGGTTTAACGTCCTAGCAGCTATATTTCAGCTATATTCAGAGCTATATTTCAGCTATATTCAGGCGAGACACTGGTAACAGTAAATTCCACACAACGTAAAAGCAAAAAAAGGCTAATTGACAAAGTGCTAACATTATAGAGTCTAGAAACTGGGACCAAAACCATTTAAAAAAAATACAAATCTCCGTCAAAATATATCGAGTTACAGGAAGTCTTTTCTTTAAAGCTAAATCAGAAACTTGAATTCTTTTGATACCTCTCAATATACATTCTAACCTACATGTATCATTATACTTGAGTGGATCTTTTCTCCTTTTCGTAAGTAAAAATGCCTAACTCCAGATAGATAAATCTTGATAGTGGCTAATTGAGATATAAGGCTTGATATCAGTATGTAACAAAGTTAATTAATGATTCTTCGTCTATAGTCGGCAGGTCTCCTGGTTGGTTGGCCATACCATACAAGGTGAGTAATTGGCAGAAACGTTCAAAACCAGTCTTATACACTGCTGCGCTATTTGCACTTATAGAAGCGTACCATAACCGTTCCTTCACATCATCAAATATTTCCACTGAATAAAAGGTGTTCGAAGTTGATCTGCCCATGGTGCTAGCTGTCGAAACTTTGCAGTCTGAAAACGAGATAAAGCATCTGCAATTGAATTATTAACTTTCCCTGGTATATGCTCTGCATGAATAGAGAAATTGTAAGATGCTCCACAACATAATATTCTCATTAAAGCCTATATAATAGAAACTCGAGATCTACCTTTGTTTATAATCGCTACTGTAGACATGCTGTCACAATAAAACAATGCTATGCCTAGACCAAGTACTACCCCACAAAGGCTTTAGCGATAGCTATCGGATATAACGCAAATAAGGCCATAGAAACTTCTTTATAGTGCAAAATCTGTGAAGGAAACCTCCCTTGAAACCACATGGTACCATAAATATCCCCTAAAGCGCAGTCTGTAACATCAGTGAATAAATGAAAATTAGATGCTGGAGTAAGATTATCATTTAGAAAGAAAGAAACGCCATTCCATCCAGACAGGAATTTCAGCCACATTTGTAAATCCAATCTACATTCTTTGGTAAAATAAACGTGGTGATGCAGTTTTTAGCAGTTGTAGAAAGCTTAATTAGATACGAAATAACTAAACGTTCAGAATAAATTGATCTGCGTGAAATTGAGATGACCCAATAAACTGAGTAATTGTCTTTTTGATTTTAATACCAGAAATTTTACTATTATTGCACAAATATTGCCATGTCCTATCAGCTTCGTAATTTGGTGGGTCAATTGTAAGGAAGTCATCTAACAAATGTTATGTCATTCACTCATTCACTTTGAATACATTCTCAATTATCAAGCATATTGCAAGAGATATTTGGTCATCTATTTTCGGACTTGATCAACTACCAAAGATAAATCTAGAATAAAAGTAATACTTATCCTCCCTATGAATACCATGAAATGGTCATAAATGTTCTGCTATTGGCACCAAGTTAAAGGCATCCGAAATATTGGTTTTGCATAGCCAACTACCTCCTAGACCACATAAATAATCCTAAGTTTCTCATAAGCATCGGTATGCCTTTGTCATTCAGAACTTTGTTGAATTTCTATAATTTGGCTGTGCAATCCTAGAAACATTAGAACTCTTAACATTGTTTGGGCAAAAGGCCACTGAATGGTTTATACTCTGACAATTTACAACAAGTGATTGGCTTCATATTGGCAAATATATTGCAGAATAATGTGTTATTTGTTATGGACCAATCTACTGGCAATCCTTGATATTTGGGCTCTAGCACTAAAAGCTTATGGTACTCACAAAAGTCATTCCCAACATACCAGCTTGACATTTCTATAATGTCTCTTTCATAAAGATCAAGTTTGGCATGTCTATGTGGGAAAACCGCATACATGATGCTCTGGTATATCCCGAAAGCGTTAACAAATTCTGCTATTGACGATTGTTTATTTAGACTGGGGTTGGGCCGTTCATGTCTTTCTTTTCAGAGTAACTAAAATGTGGTATGAGCAGTGTTGCCAAATTAACATACTTACCCCAGTCTTCTAATATATTTTGAGTAACAAAGGTAATACTGTTTCTACAATACAAAAGGCAAGGATTCATGTGGCTGTGCAAAGTCGAACTTTATTTAGACGAATTAAATAGGATTGGGATACTGTGTGTTGGTAACATTTGAATTGTCAGTATAGTTAAGATTTAAATATGCTCTGTTAGAAGTTGTATCTTCCTGGAGTTCTTCGGGAACCCAAGAGCTAGTCATGTTAGTCCTTAGCACTGTGGTCACCGACTGGTTTGGGCTGCTGTTCAGCTTAAAACTGAACTTGGAATAAGTTTCCAGGGAACGCGCCGATCGCACTTGATTTCATTGTATAAATCGGGAGGTATTCGTAACAGCTGAAGAGCCAGATACTGTAACAGCTGAAACTATACCTGTAAGGCCGTCAGATGGAACAGCTGAGATAATAATGGCCGAAACGGAACTTCCGGTAGTGTATGAAATGAAAGTCATTCGTAACAGAGTTCATGTCCTTCTTTAAAGCGTTGACGTTGGCAGTCAATTCTCGAATTACACTGAGAAATTCATTGTTTATATTATGGTTTTCATGCACTACCGGAAGTTCCGTTCCCTGGAAACTTATTACAAGTTCAGTTTTAAGCTGAACAGCAGTCCAATTTTCTGGTAATGATAAATTACACGGTAAATTACGATGCACATTGCGACCCCTGTTGCTTGCCTTCGGAGGCATCGTTCGTGTGTATAATAAAAATACAACGTGATTTCCGTAACACGTGCTATGAATAGATGCACAACATGAAAGTAAAATCGGCTATTAAAATCCAATAAATATGGAGTTTGGAGAGCTACATTTCATTAAGTGAAATTCACTGAATTTTGTTTGGGGTCCAGCTGCCTCAGCCTAAATTCGATGACGTCATTGCATAGGTCATGTGACTTGTGCATTTCATCTAAAAATAACTGTGAAGTTAGGGGAACCAGGAAGGGGAGAACAAACGTATATAAACCTACATTAAAAATGTTCATTTTTGCATTCTTTGCATTCGAAAAAAAATGGTAGACACTTTCAATGGGAGCGCCGTAACTACACGCAGTATCAGCTACAATATGGACTCTGTGTGAATCATAGTTAAGGAAAGACGAAGAACATCGTAGTTGGGTCAAAAAAATATTTAATATATATATATACGACTTAAGTACGTCTAAAAATATGGGTATTTGACTCGTTTAAGTTATTTGAGATCTGTCTCTACTGTCGAAGCGGCGGTGAAAAAAGCCAACATATGTAATTTGCGCTGTACTATAAACCTTTCCTGGTACTCATTGTCATCGCACAAAAGTTGACTGGTATTCATTCGAATGTGATACCAGAAACGTGTATTACTTGTGGATTTGAATTATTGAAATATTATACTTCCAATTATAACCCTAAAAATTACCCATCAGTGGTTTAAAAACTTGAACAGATAATACCTTATACACATTTATCAAACGACCTTTGCATAAATCGATCTAAATTCCCTTTTGTACTTAGTCTGTGTATACACTCTGTAAAGATAATACATGTGAGAGCATGCGTCGACAGAGATGGTAGGGTGAAAATCGCTCCGATCTTTTGGGGATTTTTGATGGATAACAGAAATTACTACGTGCCAAAATTGCTATGAGAGTCTTTGATGAGATATAATATGAAGTTGACTTAAAATTGTTCTGAAATTTGTACCAATATTATGAACTTGTGAACTTGTACTCACGCCCTAACAAAACATAAACAAACATGGATGCCGTCAACAGGAACGCCTAGAAATGAACGTTTAAGCCCAGATAATCCAGACAACCTGCCTGGAACGCAGAAACAAAATAAAAGGCAGATAAGACGCAGAAATTCCCTAGGCGATCTTAGTGAAATTAAACTTGGTGAACCAAACTTGCCCAAAAAAACAGAATGCCAGTAGGAAGAATCTTACTGATAAAGTTTTGGAAATATGGTCAAGTAAAGAAATCTTCAATTCAATAATTCCTGTCCACGCAACCAAAATCAATGAGTCAGTGACCTCAATGGTTGAGTCGCAAGTACTAGAACATGTAGAGGCTGCAACCAAACCTTTGCTTGAACAAATTGAGACGCAAAAAACTGTAATTCAAGACCTTGAGCAAAAAGTTAGCAAGCAATTTATTGTAACATCTGTCCTACAGAGAGCAACTCAAAATAACGTAATGTCTGTCCAAGAAATTTCAGAGAAATGGGTGCTCTAAAACAAAAAATAGCCGAACTAGAAAATAGGATCGAAAACCAAAAGCAATACTCGCGTCGTACATGCTTGCGTTTCCACAATGTTGCGGTGCCTGTAGATGTAGATGGTAACATCAAACACCCAGTAAATACAGATAATTTATAACGATAAACTCCAACAAAACATTGGTTTAAATGACATCGGCAGGTCGCACGTCATTGGAAAGGTCAGAAATGGTAAATCGCAGATCATAGTCAGGTTCCTTTCCTACAGAACTCGTCAAGCAATTTTCACCAGCAAGAAGGCACTAAAAATGACGTGGATGGGACATTTATTACAGAAAACCCTACAAAATTTAGAACAGACTTAGTCAAGAGCCTAGCGAATTTTAAAGAAGACAAGTCGATTGAGGCATACTGGACTTCTGATGGCCGCATTTTTGCCAAAGTCACTACTGAGGGACGAAAGATAATAAAAAACAATTTTAATGACCCCAATGACCTTATAAATAGTGTCAATAGTTCCCAAATAGTCCAAAGCCAAGTCAAGGTGGAATTGTCGGGTGTTTAAGACAAATTACCTTTACAGAAAATTCAGGTTTTTTAACTGAATAGTTTTATTTATTTGTAATGCATGCTTATTGTTTTATTTCCTTCCTCAGATTGTCAACTTATATACCTACATGTAAGCCAATGGTGATTATGTTATCAAAACCATTGACTCGTGTACAAATTTCACTAAGAATCCCGTGCAGGTCCGGGTGTCAAAAGAATAGGCCTGCTGCAGCCCTAAACTTGTCGTAAAAGGCGACTAAATAGTGCTCAGAACCCTAGCGGGGGGGGGGGGCTAGGGCGCTCTGCCCACATAGCAACTGGGTTGTGTGCCCCAGGTGGTGGAATTGGGGTACCCCTGGCGTGTAAAATGCTGGGGTTGTCAGGTTATAATACGGAAAACCTAATCGCAAACCATAGTGGTGCACCGTGTTGGGAAAGATGCCATGTTCCTTACACGTTAAAAAACCCTACTGTGGTATTCTCCCGGAGTAGGAACCATAGGGCTCCGCCACAGGAGGCTAAATTGCCCGACCCTACCCACCTCTCCCTATTTCCAGTGGCAATCAAAATTTCTCGACCCCATAACCTTGTGTCCCATCCCATTTTTCATTTCATCATCGTTTCATGTTCATTTTATCATCTACTCAATGTTCATCGCCTGAAAATAGCTGAAATATTGCTGCTCGGGCGTTAAACCCCAACAAACAAACAATCAATTACAAAAAAATGATTTTTTTTCCCTTAATGGTGTTAATTACAGATAAATGTTGGATTAAAATTTGTATTAGACATGCATGATCAAGTAAGGAGAATTCATGTCCTATCTTAATACTTGCAAATTCTGTATGCTACCCCCCCTTTTTTTTCTTTTTTTCTCATTTCCACATACACAGAATTTAAAAGTGTCTTATAATTCCTTTTAAAACAAATGGTTACCCATATGAGTATCGAATAATTAGATATGCAAGCCACGCTATTAAACACATGTAATTGACACTTCTAGTATACAAGCAATAACTTATATAAAGTTATCTACTAATTTTTTTTTCTTTTTATAAATGTATTTAATTGATCCTATTATTTTAATTCTTGTTATTTCAAAAGTACCATTACTTTGCTGTTGTTTACTATTTGAACCCTGATTAAGCCTTAATTTAAGAGTTTAAATTCTGAAAGGGAACTTCATTGAGTATGTACATGCACAGCGGAATGCAATAACTTCAGCTTTGTCGTTGTAACAATTATTATAGTTTTCTTTTTTTGCTCTTCAAAGCACATTTCATATTACTATAAAAATTGTAAATACCAAGTACACAATACAGTTAGCATTTCCAAAATCATATCCTTGATGTTTTTTAATACATGAAACAGTATGTTTTCTTTTGTTATTTTCCTTCTTATTCTCAATTACCTCTTTAGATTTTGTTGTGGTGGCGATTATTTAACACACGTAAAACATCTTTTTTATAAGATCTGCAGACCTGGCTCATATGGCTCACATGTTCACCCCACTTTTTTTATAAATGGCAGGTATTGATCTTGTGAGCTATAGAGCAGCAGTAGGTCTCTTTAACAACAAGAAAATAGCTTTTGTACATTAGGCACCCTCAAATTTATCATACAATAGTATATTTATGACAAACTTACAGTGCACGTTACTCACATTAGGTCTATTAGCTCTTCATTCAGTAAACCCGAACATTGACAGTTTTTCTGCTTTTTATTCTCCATTATATTTTATTGATGAGTAATATTGAACCTAATCCAGGGCCTGACATCAACAACTCCTTTTCCAACATTCACGATAAATCTATTTCATTATGCAACATTAATATTAGAAGTATACGAAACATACTTGAATTCCGAACACATTTTGTGAAGAATTTGATATATTAACAGTCACCGAAACTCACTTAGATCCCAATGTAAAAGATGAAGACATTCCTCTTAAATCTTTTTCAAACACTATAATTCGCCGAGATCGCAATAGCTTTGGTGGTGGTTTAGTTATCTATGTAAAAGAGCATATCCGTGTACAAAGAGTAAATATTTTAGAAAACCAAACGGACGAAACACTTTGGGTTAAAATCAGTACCAAGGGAAAAACATTTCTAATTTGTAATATATACCGTCCACCCGGGACGGAGTCTAATTTCTGGACACGATTAAATCATGCGTTAGGGAAGAGCTATCAGTTGAATGAAAACATTGTATTTACGGGCGATCTAAATTCTGACTTACTGGTGTCGAATAATAAAATGCTTGTTGATATAATTAGTATGTTCAACTTGTAAACCTACGCCTGTAACGGCAGCGAGTAGTACTTTACTTGACCCGATTATACTGAGCGATACAATGAATTATAGTTTTTCTGATGTATTAGATATACTTCAAGATATTAGGGCTCAGGTCCTGTTCAGAGAACTGTTTGGTTATTTGACAAAACGGACAAAGATAAATTTTCATCAAAAATGGATGATTTAGATTGGAATGCACTCCTCAGAGACGAAGTAGATGTTCATGACATATGACGTGTATTTAATGATATTTTTCTCTCTGTCGCAAGGGAGTGTATTCCAACAAAAGTTGTAACAGTTCGGAAAAATGACAAACTCTGGTTTAACAATGATTTCAGAAGAGAAATACGAGTACGCGACTGTTTACGAAGGAAGGCAATTAAATCAAAGTTAGAGAAAGATGTATTAAGTTACAAGCGACAGAGAAGTAAAGTTAATAATAAAAAGAAAATAGCTAAAGAGCAATTTGAAAGTAATCTTGACAATTTTATTTTGTAAAATGCAGGAAACCCCAAAACCTATTGGAAATAATGAAAATGCTTCTGAAATCAGGTAAAGCTACTAATAACATACCCCCAGTACATAAATGGCATATTCAGATGAAGAGAAATGTACGCGTCTGAATAAATATTTTTGTTCTATTTCAAAATTGAATGACGAAAATCATAAGTTGCCAGACTTTGTCAGTAGAACAAATAATCATATTTTTGGTATCAGGATTGAAGAGTAAGAAATTATTGATATTATTCAAATTCTAAAACCGAATAAAGCATCGGGTCCCGTTCAAAAACATTTTTAACAAATCATTGGAGCTGTGCAAATTTCCATCTTGCTGGAAGATGGCTAATGTGAAAGCAATATTTAAAAAGGGTAATTCCTCCTTACCGTCTAACTACAGGCCTATTTCATTAATTAGCTGTGTTGGTAAAGTAATGGAAAGGGTTGTGTTTAAAAATATTTATAACCATCTTCATGAGAACAAGTTAATTTATAGTTATCAATCTGGATTTATGCCAAAACATTCCGCCTTTCACCAGGTGTTAGAAATGTATAACTGCATTCTAAATTCTTCAGAGAAAAAGATATTAACTGCTTTGTTTTCTGTGATTTTTCAAAAGCTTTCGACAAAGTATGGCACAAAGGATTAATATGTAAACTAAAATCGTATAGAATTCGAGGAGATATTCTGAAATGGTTACAAAGCTGTCTGAGTGATAGGAAACAAAAAGCCGTTCTAAATTCATCAGCCTCGTCAGAAAACAATCTCACATCAGGTGTGCCTCAAGGTTCAGTACTTGAAACTCTCGTATTTGTTGTTTTCATTAATGATATAGCTAAAACTCTTACCTCTTTATGCAGACTTTTTGCAGATGACACATCATTTAACTACTCAGATCGCGATAGTGAGCAAATAAGAACGGTCATCAGTCGTGATTTAAATGAGTTGGATAAATGGGCAAAAACTTGGCTCATGACTTTGAATGCTGAAAAAACTGAGATTGTGTTATTCTCGAATATCGAAATACCGATGTTTAACTTTCCTTTAAATGGAGTTGAAATTCTAATAAAAAATCATCATGAACACTTAGGCATAACATTTACTAGTGATGCAAAATGGTCCTTGCCAAAAAAGCATCTCAACGTATTACGAAAATTAAAATTTCAGCTGAATCGTAACATTTTAGAAAAACTATATTCATCTTATATTCAACTATTATTAGAATATGGCATTGAAGTATGGGACAATTGTAATGCTTCACTCATAGGAAATTATAGCAAATCCAAACAGAGGCGGCAAGAATTGTAAATGGATTACCGGTGTTTACAAAAATTGAAAACATATATAAAGAAGTGAAATGGAAGACACTACAAGAACGTCAAAAACGTAGAAAATTACAAATGCTCTATAATATCTAACAAAAGCATGCCCCTGCATATTTGTGTAATCTTGTCCCACTTAAGGTACAATCTATTTCTAACTATCCATTGCGAAACGGACATTTTATTGCCGTAATGTAGATTGTCTATTACGAGAGAATCCTTCCTTCCAGTTACTATTAAGGAATGGAACAATCTCGACATTACAATAAGAAAGATTGATTCAGTATCCAAATTTTAGTCGGTTTCAACTAGGAATAAGGACCGATCCATTGTACCAAAATATTTTTCATACGGGCCTAGAAAGCTAAACATACTGATAAACCAACTAAAATATTATGCATCGTTTCTGAATTATGACCTGCACCGAGTAAATATCATCACAGATCCGCTATGTAGATGTGGTACTAACATGGAAGATGTTGACCACTACCTCTTCCATTGTCCTTTATATATAGTCCAAAGACAAACCTTGTTTAATAATTTAAGCTGGCATTTGTATTTTTCAGCAGGTATTTCAGTATATAAAAGGGTCAAAAAGATTTCTTCTTTTATGATTTGTGAATCCAGTTGATATTTTTTGTGTTTTGCTGTGTTATAGATCGTCACCATCACTTCTCCTTCCCCAAACTAATTTCCTCTCCAGTTGACTTTTAGTTACACGCATTACAGTATACATTGTTATGGCATGCTCTCTTATTCTATATGTATTCTATATGTATATATTGTATTTAGGAAAGGACTAAATAAGTATGATTTACTTTTGTCCAATCCATTTTGTTTTGAGCAAATAAAATATGTTTAAACTAAAGATAACGCTGACTAAACACAATATATTTATATTTCCTTTTGTTTTATTGGGTATGCGGGCGGAGTATTATGAGTGATTCGGTTATAGGTTGGGTATTAAAGGTCTGTTTATATCATTTAAAGTTATCGAGTTCACACCAAACCAGTCCGACAAGTTTATTTAATAATGTTATGTTTTGTAAGTTAATTTATCTGAATCAATTATAATGATGTTCATACAATTTATATTTTCTAGATTACTACGACATGACAATATGATGGTCGCCACTGACAAACTTGCAGCTTTGATTTTTCTTTTTAAATAAACTGCTTTGGTGTGCCTCTCCTGAACTGCTTTGGTGTGCCTCTCCTCCTATATTGCTTTGGTGTGTCCCTCCTAAACTGTTTTGGTGTGCCTCTCCTCCTATATTGCTTTGGTGTGCCTCTCCTCATATATTAGTCTTTTTACTTGCCCTTATAAAATGGAAATGATTTATGTTCGGACGAACGTAGTGAGGGAGAACATAAATATATGTTTATTTCGGGAGCGTCGACCTACAAGTTTGTTTGATTAAGTTGTACTGTTTTTGTATCACGCATGACGCACGGAGTGGTCGATTTTTACCAAAATCATAAACTATTTTACGAAATATAAGATTGTAGTATGTATGATATGTTTAAAACGTATAAAGCATTTTAAAAAAGTTTTATTCAACAATACAGTTATAACAATACAATTTTAATACTTTTTTTGGTAACTAGCTTCTAACTAAAGTTTCCGTTCAGCTGGAAACATTTCCACTGTTTGTCCTTTCTATAAGTGTAGGTAGTTTGTCTACAGGTCGCGGTACTGGTATACACCTCATACTAGGATATGGATTTTCTAATGTCCAATTACATTGGCTACATAGTTCTATAAGAAAAAGTCGAAGTACTAACTTGGCAAACTCTCTACCCACACACATTCTTGGCCCACCACCAAAGGCCGAAAAGTTATATCTTTCTTCGAGACTTTCCGTCACTTTATCGTAATTAGGAAGTGTATCCCATCGGTCAGGATTAAACTCTGCTGGGTTTATATAAACGGGTGCTGTTTCAAGGGTGTCACGAATTCCGAAAGCAACAGTCCATCCCTGTGGAATCTTGTACCCCTTAAATGAAAAAAAAAATTACATTTAAAATAAAGATACAATCACTAATTGCAACAAAGCGGGAATTATTAAAGATTGAAAAATGTCATAAGGTTTGTGGTTCTATAAACAGGCGCGTAGCTGAGGCCAAATTGAAGTGTAGGCAAAATTACGGCATGGGGTCTGGGGCGGACCCCCCAAGCTCCGCGGAGATAGCGTTTTAGAGCATCATTTATGCTCCTCATGGATGTATTTTATCTCAAAAAAAATTTAGCAAAATTAAGTGCAGGCAAAAGCTTTTTTGCCTGACGGCAGCTACGCGCCTGGTAAAAGTATTCTTGTTAGGTCCAGCCGTCATCTATCAAAGTTAAACGGTTCAAATCACGACCCAAAAATAGATTTATATATATGTAAATCCCAGCCTCCTTTGTTGTATGCCATCTTGTGGTGCAATTTCAAAGATACTCAAAGTATTGTCAGGAAATTTAGAAATTGCTTGCTTTGCCCGTTCGTTCCTGCTCCTAATTCCCAAACAGTTAAATTGAAGTACTCCAAAATCAATTCCAAATTTTTTTTTTTGGTATTGGCATCTAGTGGTACAATTTTAAAGAGATCTATACACTTACATACTCAAGTTATTGCTCGGGAACGAAATGTCTACGGAGGACAACGACAGCATGATAGAATTATACGTCCGATTGTTTACAGTCGTATAAAAAAAGTAAAAATTACGGAACGATCCATTGATGATAGAAAAAAAACCTTTTATCTTCTAAAAAAACCTTCAACAAAAGAATTTAAAAGTCCTTATTAAAACTACCTCCAACTCAAACGATTTGAGCACCAGGCGGTATCCGGCACCGACAGGTGGCATGACTCGTAAAACTTCCCTGATGACGTTGTAAATATATCTGAACTGTGCGAGTCCGCTCACTGTCTGTTGTTCGCTGGAACCAACTGCTTCGATTTCTTTCCTTATATTTTGTAGAATGCTAGGGTTGCGGCCTATAAACATCAGACAGCTACACATGGCACTTGAGGTTGTATCGTGACTTGCAAACATAAGTTCGACAATTGATTCACATGTTTTATACCGATCGTCGGGATCTTCCTCTCGCATAAGATAATCTAAACCACTTATTGTTCTTTTATCGTCTACTTCACCACGCAATACACATTCGATGTTATCGTCTATTTTTTTCATCAGATATTTCTTACACTGCAGTGCCTAAAATCAAGACAAAATTACACCCTCAGAATAGATTGTCGGATATATAATACGCAATTTTCCTGAAAAAAAAAATTATGGTAAATTTGTTTTAAAATAATAAAAAAGGGTGTATAGTGCACAAATGTCACAGCAGTATAGGGAACTATAATTTGACTTTTAGGGGAAGGGCTAGGATGAAATTTGAAAAAAGGACAGGATTAAAATTTTCAGGAAATAAAAAGGTAGGACCTATATTTCCTGAAGATAAAAAGGCGGAATAGAAAAAGGTAGGACCTATATTTCCTGAAGACAAAAAGGCGGAATAGAAAAAGAAAAACAATCACCTCAATCACCTAAAATTCAAATGGTTGCTCCCTAAGTAAAGTAACGAACCAATATTAAAATGCTTAACTGTATGAATGTGCCGTGATATAAAGGTGTGCACGTTCTCTACCGAACATTATGCAGGGAGAACATACTAAATAGTACAAATTTAATGATTTCCCCCTTTACAAACAGTTTGAGTCTTTCGGAAGACAGTTTTCACTGACGAATTATAATGTTATATGATATAATGTATTTTAACCAATGATCCATGTAATTTTAAATCAACGATTCATATTTAAAAAAATCTAAAATATTTGCTTCTAAATAGTTGCATTGATCAATCAATTCTGCATACTGCTACTTCGTTGGGAACACTAAATGAAAATAAAAGGTTACGCAGCACACAGCGTCATGTGACCGCACAGGTTGAACCTTGAACAGTTGCGACATATGTGGGCATACAAATCCCAATCTTGTTAAATGATTCGTTACTTGATAACTGATGTCGTAACTTTAACTTTTAAGGTTTATAAGTTTGGTATAATATGATGCAGGTATAACCTGTAAGAAGTCAGAACAAAATAACTTGATATTCTTGTTAAAAATAATTATGCAATTATTCACAGGTTTTATGTTACTTCGTAGTTCAATAAAACTTTAGGATGACACTCTTTTTTAATTTTCATACAATTATTAAATTATAAATATTCGTTCTAATGTTATGTTCTGAAATAAAAATAAGCAGTAGAAAATTATAGTTATAAATGTTTTCTTTATTCAAAATTGTAACAATCCATTTTTAATAGTAAAGAAGCAGACATGTCCGTAAGTCTACATTTACATTGTCCTTAACCTTTGCTGTTCAAGGAAGTACATTCCGGCTGTCCCTTAAATTGTTTTAGCATACACTCTAGTCCTTATTGTTTCTATGAAAACCAGAACGAAAAATAAAAGTATCTTACTATAGAAAACTACTAAAAGCTATACAAAACTCGGTCAAGATTTTTACTTAGTATCCCTCGCCTTCATTACTAAATCTGAATTTGGCCACACTAATACTAGACCGTCCGAATATTTCAGCAATGTGGAACGTCATGTCTGAATGAAATCAGGCTATTAGTTCAACAGCTATTAGGGACACAGTCAACTCAAATATCAATCATGGTGCTTTATATGTTCTCACAGACTCATGAGAATTTCATACTGAACGTACAAAACAATGTTTAATAATAAAGTACTTACCTTGTGGAGACCAAGACCTGGAATTTCATAAGGAAGCGAAAACATGTTGTAAATCATTTCCTCATATTTGCCACTTAGTTCACTAGCAATTTCTGTGTTACAGTCAAAACCAGCTAAACATTGCAATGCTAGATTGAAACCTAAACCTCTACACTCTGTAAACCCTAGAATTCTCCCTTCATGACACCAATTATCTATGTACTGGTTAATTATTTTTCTCATTACTGGTATATATGTGTTAAGAGTTTCTGGTTGAAATAATTTTGATAGAAGTTTCTTTCTTTCCTTGTGCTGCGTTATGTCGTCCATCTGGGAAAGTGCGTAAGGCCCAAGAACTTTCCGAATACTGGGTGGCCATTGTGATGAAACATAAGAATGCTCAGACTTCAATATTTTTCTCAAACTGTTAGCGCCCGACACTCGTATTGTTGGTCTTCCTAGTACGTGAGTCTTATAAACGTGACCATATTTTTCTCTGCGGGATTTGTAGAATTTGTCATACTGTAAAAGAAAAGGGCGCAAATTAAGTCAGGTATACAACACAATATATACATACTCTGGACGTTTCCTTATAAATCTACATTACACGGTATACCTGCAGGGGCGGATTTAGACGAAGGCGTGGCGGGCGTGCCCCCCCCCTAAAATTTGCAAAGCAAAAATTGTCAGGGGTAGATTTAGGCGGCTCTAGGTTGAAACTTTAATTTCTCGCTAATCTTACCACAAAAGATATTTACATTGCACTCACTCTAGAAGAATATTTCAAAAATTTAACCTAAAAAAATTTTTCCCCTCGCTCTGCTCGGCGAAATTTTAACCATGCGCCCCACCCCCAATCTAAAATCCTGGATCCGCCCCTGACATGTGTCAAATTTAAGCCTTAGGTTGCACTATACAAATGGGATTTTGGTGCACTGTTTCGTACACAAAAGCGACCCGGTCTAATTTTGTAAAAATTAAAAATAAGAGGTGAAACTTGGTGGAAATATTGATTGTGGGTAGTACAGCAATCGTGCATAAATAGATGCAATACTTGTGAAGGTAAAGAGGTGTCAAATGCATGCTTTAAGCTATCCGGAAAGATTCAGGTCCTCACCGGATTGGATTCTCTTCCCTGCACCAACAGGCTGTTTTTCAAAAATGCAAAATTTCGCACGAACTTTAAGAATTAAAATCATAAACAAATGAGCAGAAAAAGGTACACTTTTTATTTGTTTTTTTTTTACAATAATTCCATGCCAAATTACTTTTTCTGGCAGTTTTTAACTGCCTGGTATTTTAGAAAACCTGTTTTTTTACAATTAATTTTGGGAAGGCACCCAAAATTTGTTATGAAAACTGATGTATATTTTTATTATGTTACCATGGCTACAGATATTCATAACAAAATAAAAATTGAATATCAATCTTATTTTTATGGATCTCCATAATGTAAGGTTTTGAAACAAATATACTTTTTACAGGAAAAAAATGTTGGATTTGCTTTTTTAAGTGTCTCAATATAGCTTTATTTTCACAAATTGTCAAAAAGTTATCCGCAGTGACCTATCTATATCGTGGAACCTTAATCGTCATCCAAACATTTTTCATTCATCTCCTAAGTTCATTACAATCAATCGAACGCGCCGTGCTTTTGGGGTTAAAATTGAAGTAGGTGAACAGAGATAAAACCAAACAAATCATACCGGCCATGTATTTTGTCGCTTACTTAAACAGTAGAAAGAATAATCATGGGAACTGTAATATTCTAGCGAAAATAAAGAATGCAATCCACTAAAAACTTAGAGCATGGACCAGGTGCAGCGGTAGAGTAGAGTAAATAAATAAGTATTTTGTTTAAATGTTGCATTTGTAAATTTTTCAATCATTCAGCTACAAAATGCGTACATTGTACATTTTTCCTTATAACCTTACTTGCACAATTACATTTTTCATTTTTTTTGCAATAGAATGTGTAGACTGTCATTGTAAAAACGGCTCCAATCACAGGCTTAACAGCAAAAAATACTATACTGCAAAGTATTTTAATAATACTCGATAACTCTAACAATACGATTAAGTTATGAACATGAAATGAAACTTAGAAGAACGAAGATTTACAATACCGTCCTTTGCCATTGCGAACAACCATCTTTCTTTATGTTACACTTAATATTATTCGGTGTTCCCTTTCTTTATGTTCAGTCGTTGGCCTCATGTATATGATACAAAGACCTTATAAGTTTCGTGCACAAGGACTAGCTGCCACTATCAATTTTGCAGACAGAGTAGTATTTGATAGTGGGAACAAGTTACAGTGTACCGTGATAAACTGTTTATCGGTATATTTTGAAGGACAGTTTTCTGTTATACGTCTACATCTAAACCCCATTTTCTTTTTTTTATTCATGTACTACTTATTGATTTGATCTGGTTTCCACTATATACCATACATACTTGTATATACTTTAGCTACTGTACATGGTGTATGAATATAATTTACATCAAAGTACTTATGTACTGAATCAATCGATCGATTGTTTGAATTTTTACACATCGAATAAGCCTCAAAATACAAGAATAGGGATAGATTTTAAAGTGAAGGAAAGGGATCAACCTCAAACGTATCTAAACATGAGTTTTTTTCTGGTTCCAAACTTTTTAAAAAATCACAAAAAAAAACAGGTGGTATCGAAGCAGAGTGCCAGTTTCCATTATGGAACACAAATGAATTAACATGAATTTCCGACAGCCTGAATAACTGAACTACAACCTACTAGTTTGACTTTTCCAATTTCTATTTTTTTCAATTCGCAATGCAATTTAATCAACCTCAAGGTTGAAACTGTCAATCAATTCATCAAAACTTAAGCCACACTCGTTGAAATCAATCCTGTCGTAAGATACATATACCTCTTAACTACCCACACTAATGGTCAAGCTATTGTCTGGACATCATGAAAGTACTTGTTTCATGCCCTTTTTGGTCCTTTCTTCGCGAACGATTCATGTCACAATCCCCAAAATCAATCCAAGCTTTCCTATTGTGGTATGGCACTTTGTAGTACAAAGCCATAATTCGAAAGATCTATACACAATATATTAAAGTCCTTGTCTGGCATAAATGTCAGAGTGTGATGTCTGCTCTACTTGATAACTCATAGTTTATATTTTTGGACAAGAACATTAGTTTATATAGAGACAAAAAGAAACGCACTACATCAGGTCAAATCATCGTCTCGGTACACGTAAAAGAATCATGGCCGATTTTACCATGTAAACATTGTGATGCTGGATTACAATTAATATACCTTTAATATCTTCGGATTGAACAACTCAAATATCAGGGAGAAGTCGTATTATTATACGATTGAGTCAGTCATTCTTAATGATTTAAGCAAAGGTAGGAGTAAGAAATTTGTAGATCTATTTTTATTTTCAATTGAATGGTTCGGAATATAAACCGATAATGACCAAAAAAAAAAAAAAAAAAAAAAAAAAAAAAAAAAAAAAAAAAAATCAAAGACTGCAGTTTTCAAAGTCGCTAAACGTCAAATGTAAAGTTCTGAAATTTCGAGTGCAAGAAGTCGCTAACAATATTAGCAATATTAAGGTAAATGAATTTAAAAATCGTTCTGTGGAAGTCTTTACTCCGACAGTGGCCCCATGAAAACCGAAATGTGTGTACACTTAACAGAGCAACTGACCTTAAGTATAAATTCGATTGTCTCTCCGATCACTGGGTATCCAAAAGTTCCTGGTGGTAGGGGCAAATGACCTAGTTCATCGTCTGTCACACAATATTTTGTTAGATATAAACTCCAAATTATTTTGACGAACACGTGGATAAACACACAAGTGGCAATAAAATATATCACTCGGAAGTAGTTGTTTAAAAATACGTCAGATCCTATATTATCTAAGCTAAACATTCTGAATGCGAATCGTGTGTTGTAACGATACTCATAGTAAAAATTTATATATTCACAGTCATTTTAATCAATAGAAGTAAAGAACCGCCCACAAAAGCAATCGACATTCATATTTTTTAAGGTGAAATTTACTGTGTCATGTCGATCTATTTTTAAATCTGTATACGTGAATTTAATTGTGTAAGCTAGTTTATCTTACTGAACGATGCCCGTTATTATCATCTGAGTTACATAATACATCGTAACGTTATATAATGTTTCTTGGTTTTTTGATGGGATAATTATTTAATTCTGTGTTTTTTTTTCTTGGTTGGGATTCTTTCTATTTGTTTCTACAGTTTTTCTTTGATTTCAACATGTTCATTACGTCTGTATAATATTACCAGTTTGATAGCCCATTATGGCGTTTAAAGGACCAACGATTGGAGGGGACTAGAAATTTTTTTTATCCTACCTATCTATTTTTAGAAAATGTAGGTCTTGTCTTTTTTCTTGGAAGCGCCGAATTTCGCTTTTTGTTGCTGTTTTTAATATAAGCAATAAAATATTATAATAACAAGAGATCCGACAATGATTTTGCTTTTTTTTATTTCCTTCTTGCCCCGTGCAGGTCCGGGTGTTAAAAGAATAGGCCTGCAGCAGCGCTAAGCTTGTCGTAAAAGGCGACTAAATAGTGCTCAGAAACCTAGCCGGGGGCTAGGCGCTCTGCCCACAGAGCAACTGGGATGTGTGCCCCAGGTGGTGGAATGGGGTACCCCTTGCGTGTTACATGCTGGGGTTGTCAGGCTATAATACGGAAAACCTGACCGCAAACCATAGTAGTGCGCCGTGTTGGGAAAGATGCCACGTTCCTCGCACGTTAAAGAACCCTGCTGTGGTATTCGATAGGAGTAGGAACCTTTGCGCTCCGCCACAGGAGGCTAAATTGCCCGACCTTACCCATCCCCCCTTTTTCCAATGGCAATCAAAATTTGTCGACCCTATTATCCTTGTGTCCCATCCTTTTTTTTTTTCATTTCATGTTCATTTTATCATCCATTTCATGTTCATCGTCTGAATATAGCTGAAATATTGCTGCTCGGACGTTAAACCCCAACAAACAAACAAACAAACATATTTCCTTCTTTATGGCCTTTCCTACCTTTTATTTCAGGAAAATTTGGTTCATGACTGCCTTCATCCTAGTCCTCCATTACAGCAAGTAGTGCTTCCCTTTTTGTTCATGCCCAATATAAATGTGTCTAATCGTGAGGGTCCGTATGGTTTATGAATAAAACAGCATGTATTTGATCTTATATACGTATGAATGAAAAAATAATTTATATATGTTTAGGAGTTAATACAATGTACTTGATATATTCAATGCATTTCTGGTCCTCTCCAGGGGTTCGTTCAATACTGGTATATATCTCATATCATGTGTTACATGTATGTTTTGTATGCATTTACATTCCCCTCGCTGGGACCTTTAAGGAAGAATGAAATATTCTTATTTTATTCTTATAATCCCGCGACAAAAATGTTTTTTATTACCACAAAGCCTACCTCTCTGAAAAAAAAATATGACCGGCCCACGATTAAGACTAAAGGGTCTGTTTTGTTGACATTAAGAAAGGACTGTCTCCAGTGGTAGGATAATTTATGAATGTCCAAATTTTTCGCTGTCACTATTCATATTTGTTAGTAACCGGATCATAATAGCAAGTACCCGTGGTTAAACATTGAAAACTACACAAAAAGTAATATAGATCAACCAAATTCGTCATTTTACATTGTACTATTAACTCAAGTTAATACGGTACATACTGGTGACATGTGTTTAGGGGACGACGATTTGAATCTAAGGGAGTAGCATAGCATTTCAAAATATATTTTTTTGATTTGCAATTTAAAAAAATGTATGAATGACCAAAACTGCCAGCTCCACCCCCCGTCTCCGGCTCCAATTTTCGAGTTAGGATAACAAGCAGTCCTATTAACAAAACTTTCATCTTGAATGAAATGCCCTAAAAGGGATTTCATTGGGCAAGTGTACCGGAGAATGCACCTTCCTTTCAAACGTTACAATTTAAATATAGTTGCTCAGTAAGATTAGCGCCTACTTCATGCAGAATATAAATGTTTTCGATTTATCTCTGAGACACAAAGGTATAACTAAGTTAAATCAGATATAATGATGAATGGGCGGAAAATTATATACATATACAAACAATTCAGAAATTGAATTTTTCTGAATTGATAAGCTTACCGCTGACTTTAAATGTTGCTTATTTGACAAGAATTTGTCCGTAAACCTGTAGGCTAAATTTGTATATATTTAAAAAATGTGAGGACGTAATCGACTACTGTGTATGACCTATAATTAAGGCATTATACAAGCAGTCATTTATTCCTTCTACAAAACTTCTCGAGCCAATATCTCGGACGCACACATGCACATGTAAGTATGTCAATGTATTAATCATTTTGGTACATTATATGTTACATTCTTTGCATACTTCATAATGCAATACTATATTTTTCACAAAAAAAAAAAAAAAAAAAAAAAAATAATAATAATAATAATTATTATTATTATTATTACAATGTGTGAAAATGTAAGTTTGATGATTTCCGATAAATTTGTTAATCCGGAGGAGCCTTCGTATTATGATATACCAGTGTCACTTCGCGCAATAACTCAATAATGCAGCTTCCAATTTTTGTAAAACCTTTTTTAACTGTTTCTTATGATTGATGTGATTTAATTTTTATAACATTCCAATTGTTCGTTTTCGAGTAATGGGACTAATGTGGTGATTTTTGGTTTTCGGACCGTGTTTGGTGAGTTGTTTCTTCAAGTTGATGAAAGCTTTCTTTTATATTTTTTTTAAAGATAAATTTTAGGATTTTTATACGTAACGCAATCTAAGTCTGGTTTGGGGGTATATAGGAATCACCTCGTCTGTCTGTCTGACCGTCTGTTTGTCTGTCTGGTTGACTGTCTGTCAGTCCGCCCGTCCGTCCACATTTCTTGTAACTCCTCCTAAACCGCTCAAGGGATTTCGATGAAATTTTATAGGAAGGTTATGTATCAAATGTAGATTTACATGAAAGAATAAAATTACTGTCGGAAGACTCCAATGGGAGATAATCAAAATTGTGCAATTCCTCCTAAACTGCTCAAGGGATTTTGATGAACTTTGATGGAAAGGTTGGGTATCATATGTAGATGTGATTGCTGTTGGAAGGCTCCAACGGGAGATAGTCCAAATTATGAATTTTACATGTTAAAACCTCGTTCAAGTCTCCTCCAAAACCACGCAAGGGATTCTAATGAAATTTTATAACAAGGCTTGGTATCGTATGTAGATGTGTGAAGGAATGTGATTACTGTTGGATGACACCAGAGGTAGATAATTCAATAAGCGTTCGGTTGGTACATAGTGGACTCTCCAAGCCCATAGACTTTAAGTTTATCTGTTCAATAAAATTAAACAAGACAATTTAATTTACTTGAGATAGGTACGTTTATCTCGGGAAAACTGTTTTAAGCTATTGAAATTAACTAACATTTGCATGTCAAATCAGATTCGTTAACTCTTCTGATAAGGAGCGCAACAAGATCAATGCACTAGAACATCTAAAAGTTATGTCATTTTTTTTTTCAAAAATAAAATTAAACTAGATACTGTAATTCTATGCTCGCATTTATAGGTGGTGGATCCGGCGAACAATTTTTTTGTAAACTTCTACTCCAAAAAACTTCGTTCGACCTTAAATTATATTTAAGCCCCAATCTGAAATCCTGGACCCTCCCCTGAATACAGTGTAATATTAAGATTTTTATTCTGTCCCATACATTCTGATGTAAAATTTAATAGACCACTATAAAATTATTCAAAACGGCTGGCATTAAATCCCATTCAATAGCTAGGCTATGTAGATAATTTTATGTCAATTTGTGAAAATAAAGCTATATTGAGACACTCAAACAAGCAGGTTCAGGATTTTTTTCCTATAACAATATACATTTTTTCAAATTCTTACATTATAGAGATCTATAAAAATGATAAATATTTTATATTTTGTCATGAAAATCTATAGCTATGGTACCATAATGAAAAATATTATATTACATTTTTCATGAATGCTGCGAAAATACAGGTTTTCTAAAATATCAGGCACTTTGAAACTGCCAGGGAAAGTAGGCAGGCATGGTTTTGTTGCAAAAAAGACAAAACACCAAAAAAATATGTGTTCCTTTCTCTGTTCATTTGTTCATGTTTATAATTCTGAAAATTCATGCGAAATTATGCACTTTCGAGAAACAGCCAGCTGCTACAGAGGAGAGGATCCAACCCTGTGAGAACCTGAATCATTCCGGGTAGCTTAAAGCATACATTTTACAGCTCTTTATCTTCACACGTATTGTATCTATCCATTCTTTTATTTTTATTCTAGGAGGTCCTGCCTTTAGTGTCTTTCGACCTGAGGTCCATTAAAAACAAACAAACAAACAAACAAAAAATATTAGGTCAACAATAGATCTTGCCTTTTTTTATTTTTGCTTGTGGCCCTGGCTTTTTATTTCTTGAAAATTTGAAAATTTGAAGCCTCTTTTTATTTCAACTTTGATCCTAGCCACACACCCTTAAAATCAAATGGTAGTTTCCCTAATGTACTCATTACACTACCACTAATCAATATTTCAACCAAGTTTCATTTTTAAGAGTTACTAAATTAGACCGTGTCAATTTTGTGTACGAAGCACTGCACCTCAATTGCAACCTTACATTTATATAAAAGAAAACTACAAGCAATTATTTCCCTAAACGCAGATAGATGCTGTAAAACTTTGTATATATTTCTAAAACGAAATAGCAATTATACAAAACAATGTGCCATGCATGGGTAGTGAGGAATGTATATAGTATGAGATTATTGCATTTATATTGATGAATATATCATATTACACGAGCTAGCGAGTGCCATATACTATACTTTGGGACGGATAAATTCGAACGTCCTAAAAAGTACTTCAACTTCCAATTAAAATTTGATCAAGTATAGAACACATGCACGATACATTAATGACGACACAGTTGATAGGGGAAGGTAATGGGTGTTGATGGTACATGTAGTACAGACGTCCAGACAGATGTTTTAAACCCCACCCGTCCATATTCTTTGAATGTTTAAAACATACATATTTATAAAATACAAATTGCAAAAATGTAACAGTTGTATATTTTATGTTATGATTTTCTAATATGTGTAAAAATCTGTGGTTTGTTCAAAATATGATTAATCATTGGCTGCGATCAGAAATCCTTATTGAAAGTGGCTTTCACTCAACCAACAAATCTTTATTTAGGAATATATCCTCTTCGTATGGTGCCTTACAGCAGTTATTTAAACAACCTTCCGATCAACCAATATATTTCAAAACTTAACAGTCAATGTACTTTTTGAGGCATTCAAAAATGAATGGGCATCCAAGAGGATCATCTGCTTAGATCGAAAACTGAGAACCTATGTTAATTTTTTGACATACGGATACATGTCATGAAGTACCTCCCCTTGGTGTTCCTTGCAGAAACACTAGTCGCAATAGTGTCGGATTTCATTACGATACACAGCTCTTGTTTTGCTAGTGTATATGTCTCACTAACCACTTCTAACGTTTCCTTACTTTACATGTTCAAAAAAAGTAATGTTCAAAGTTTCACTGTGAAGTCCCAGGACAAATGACATCTTAAAGTTATATACCATTGCGCAGCTTAGAAAATACGTCTTTCAAATTCATTATGCTAATAGTACGATGATCGTAGAAATTCTTCGCAAATTTTACTTGAATAAATAATACTGAAAATTCTCATTTCTATCTTATCTGCTAACTGACAGCATGGATGCAAATTAATTACACATGTAAACGATATAAGTAAATTATTGCAATAATGATTTTAAACAACGTATTATCAGCTTTATTCTGACTACCTTTAATCAGAATACACACAAATAATGCACTTACAATGCACCGATCTAGGTTCAGTGTGACAGGGGGTGGCCATTTGACCCGGAAGTGGTTAGTGAGACCGTAGGTGGATAATAAATTATGTTCACAAAATCTTCCTACAAATAATGTCATAGTCCATTAACTCCCATACAACTGTCCAAACAAAATGGCTGTGCAATATGATCAATTACATAATGTATCTAATAATTCTACAAAATTTGAATGAAATCCATCAAGCTGTTACAAAGGAGTTGTGTTCATAAAATCTTCCTATTGCGTCAATGTACAGGAACGGCTAAAGCCCAAAAACTCCCATAAAATTGTTCGAAACAAAATGGCGATATGGTATGATCAACTACACAATGTATCTAACTATCCTACATAATTGGAATGAAATCTACCAGGCGCTTACAGAGGACTTGTCGGGACGCTATGCAGGGCTCATTAATATAAAATGATACTAATTTTCAATACTCTTCATATTACAGCAAATGAAGGGTAAAACTGATCAAATCTAAGCAATAGTCAAAAGGAAAGCCCGTATAAAGCATAATCTATCTTGTTGATTCTGGAAAATAATACCTACCAGTTTCATTATTTAACTTCAGCCTTCCACACCTAAAACTGGTTAATAATTTAACTTCATAAAATGTTATTAATAATCCTCCATAAAAAACAAAATCATACACAGTTTCTCAGAGTTTGTATTGTGAAATGCGAGTGTTGATAAAACTGATTTTTAGAGTTTCATATGTTACATTAATATCATTTTGATCATACCATAAGTTGTTAAACCCAAAGTTCAAATTTTTAACATTTGAAGTCCAGTTCGTTTTACCATTATTACAGTCCGAAACAAAAAAGTTAATATACATCATAAAAAACAGGTTTATTAAACCAATATTTCAAAGTTCGTTGCATTTGCAAGATCTACATTGGTAGGTGGGTAATAAAGGTTACAAAAATAAAATGAATAATTAACCATTTTCTTTACCTGGTTGGCAACTTATTTATTTACACAAGAATATGCCTATACATGTAAATTGTCAAATCTTAAAAAAAGAGTTATAAAAAAAAAGGATTCAGTATTATCTATAAGTCTTACATCTATCTTCCTTTTTTACCTGAATCATGAATAAGTATCTGTATGTAAATGCCCTTATTGAGGTTTCATAATTTGTTCAATAAATATATAGTATCGTATTTAATATTGTGCCAAAGCAATAATTGAAGGAGAGATCTGTCTTTTTACAAATACAAGTTTGGTCATTTTTTAAAAGCCTTAAAAGTACCTATTGAATTCGGTCAATGAAAAATTCATTTACCTATGAATAAATATAAAGGCAGGATTTCTTCTTGTCCCAATATTTTATTGTTTATATTTCACAATAGGCCATGATCTGCATGTTCCCAAAATAAAAAAGATAGGACAGAAAATGTCATCCCAACCCACATCAAAATTGGGTTTTACCGTAGTATTGGTTCAAGTGTATTTAAACTGTACTCGTTCAATGACCTACAACGTTAGACAATACCATTCTTATGTTCTACTCACATACATATGTTTAAAAACCAATGCATTACCTGTTGAACTTTACTTTTTCCTATGTCAAATACAAGTAACAATCACAACTCATTCACAAAATCAAAACAGCCTACTATGCCCGACAGCTTCTTGCCAAATAAGAGAGAAAAAAATATGAGATTTTTTTTTCTCTATTTGGCTTGAATACGCTCTACCAGAAAAAATAATTTTCGGTCGTTAATTGCGTCCAAAAATAGATTGCATACTTCATGTGACATAGTAAAAATACTGTAACATTTATTTTTTTCCAAAAAAAAAAAAAAAAAACAAACTGCAATTTAAAGACCATTAAAACTATATTTAAATATTTCATTGACTACCTATAAACGCATGAGGTTGGCTGAAGCTGTAAGTATTTCATACTTTTTATGCAGTTTAATTGAACATCGTATGTATAAAAAAGTTGTACTGAAAAACCTTCGTCGAGAACCTCAGAAGACATAGTTTTCATTTTCTCTTTCGTCTACCCCGGACGTGACATTTTATGAGCAAGTCGTTGGGTGTATGCTTACCATACCGGTGCACCTAGTCCATGTTCTCTGTTTTTAGTGGAGTCCAGGTTGCAAACATACTTTTGTTTCTTTGTACGTGTTATTGTGGTTGTTTCGTGTTCTTGTTGTGTATGTCTATTTTCCATGCCTAGTTTTTATTGGAGTATATTCTTTTGATTTCTGATCGCTTGGTTCACTTGATTACTTTTAAACAAACTTCCATCAATTACAAACTTTAATTAGTTTCCCAAATGGCCTTATTGACCCCACCTTTTATAGTTCAATTTCTGGAGAGCTAAGAAATAAATGGACGGGAATATTCATTTGCGCATTTGGCTGCAAATGATAACTATCGAGAAGGAGCTTTATCATTACGATGATGTTGATGTGCTTTATGATTGAGAATGTGATTTTAATTTAACGCAATTTTGCGAAAATAAGGGTTGTCCTGCTAAACCGTTGATGCTAGATGGTCTTGGAAACGAAAAAAAAAATATTGAATTATTGCAGATCGCGGACTACATAGAAAAGAATGAACTGAAATACATATTTCTTATTGGAAAGTGACACAAATGACCTAGGTTTCTTGTTTGACAGTCATGGGCAGAGTTTTAAAATAAATAATAGTGTGTTCTTTTCAACTTAGTTTTCCTTTGATTGTGAAATATAATCAGCTTTTAATTACTTTAAGAGGATTCTGTCAAGGTTTTTGATATATTTGTTATATTAATGGTCAAACCTAATAACTCAGTTTTCCGCATGATCTAATACCAAGGTCACATCTCATAACTCAGTTCACCGCATTATTTAATATAATGTACCGACGCCACACCTTATGACTCAGTTCACCTCATGATTTAATGGTAAATAGTCGTTTTACCATTATTACAGTCAGAAACAAAAAGTTATGTACATCATAAACAAAACCAGCTTTATTAAACCAACATTTCAATACTGTCTATAAGTCTTACATCTATCTTCCTTTTTTACCTGAATCATGAATAAGTATCTGTATGTAAATGCCCTCATTGAGGTTTCATAATTTGTTCAAATAACAAGTTTTTAACATTTGAAGTCTAGTTCATTTTACCATTATTACAGTCCGAAACAAAAAAGTTAATATACATCATAAAAAACAGGTTTATTAAACCAATATTTCAAAGTTCGTTGCATTTGCAAGATCTACATTGGTAGGTGGGTAATTAAGGGTACAAAAATAAAATGAATAATTAACCATTTTTTCAACTGGTTGGCAACTTTTTTATTTACACAAGAATATGCCTATACATGTAAATTGTCAAATCTTAAAAAAAGAGTTATAAAAAAAAAGGATTCAGTATTATCTATAAGTCTTACATCTATCTTCCTTTTTTACCTGAATCATGAATAAGTATCTGTATGTAAATGCCCTTATTGAGGTTTCATAATTTGTTCAATAAAAATATAGTATCGTATTTAATATTGTGCCAAAGCAATAATTGAAGGAGAGATCTGTCTTTTTACAAATACAAGTTTGGTCATTTTTTAAAAGCCTTAAAAGTACCTATTGAATCCGGTCAATGCAGAAATTCATTTACTTAAGAATAAATATAAAGGCAGGATTTCTTCTTGTCCCAATATTTTATTGTTGATATTTCACAATAAGCCATGATCTACATGTTCTCAAAATAAAAAGATAGGACAGAAAATGTCATCCCAACCCACATCAAAATTGGGTTTTACCGTAGTATTGGTTCAAGTATATTTAAACTGTATTCGTTGAATGGCCTACAACGTTAGACAATACCACTCTTATGTTGTACTGACATACACATGTTTAAAAACCAATGCATTACCTACTGAACTTCACCTTTTCCTATGTCAAATACAAGTAACAATCACAACTCATTCACAAAATCAAAACAGCCTACTATGCCCGACAGCTTCTTGCCAAATTAGAGAGAAATAAATATGAGCATTTTTTCTCTATTTGGCTTGAATACGCTCTACCAGAAAAAATAATTTTCGGTCGTTAATTGCGTCCAAAAATAGATTGCATACTTCATGTGACATAGTAAAAATACTGTAACACTTATTTTTTTTCCAAAAAAATGCAATTTAAAGACCATTAAAACTATATTTAAATATTTCATTGACTACCTATAAACGCATGAGGTTGGCTGAAGCTGTAAGTATTTCATACTTTTTATGCAGTTTAATTGAACATCGTATGTATAAAAAAGTTGTACTGAAAAACCTTCGTCGAGAACCTCAGAAGACATAGTTTCCATTTTCTCTTTCGTCTACCCCGGACGTGACATTTTATGAGCAAGTCGTTGGGTGTATGCTTACCATACCGGTGCACCTAGTCCATGTTCTCTGTTTTTAGTGGAGTCCAGGTTGCAAACATACTTTTGTTTCTTTGTACGTGTTATTGTGGTTGTTTCGTGTTCTTGTTGTGTATGTCTATTTTCCATGCCTAGTTTTTATTGGAGTATATTCTTTTGATTTCTGATCGCTTGGTTCACTTGATTACTTTTAAACAAACTTCCATCAATTACAAACTTTAATTAGTTTCCCAAATGGCCTTATTGACCCCACCTTTTATAGTTCAATTTCTGGAGAGCTAAGAAATAAATGGACGGGAATATTCATTTGCGCATTTGGCTGCAAATGATAACTATCGAGAAGGAGCTTTATCATTACGATGATGTTGATGTGCTTTATGATTGAGAATGTGATTTTAATTTAACGCAATTTTGCGAAAATAAGGGTTGTCCTGCTAAACCGTTGATGCTAGATGGTCTTGGAAACGAAAAAAAAAATATTGAATTATTGCAGATCGCGGACTACATAGAAAAGAATGAACTGAAATACATATTTCTTATTGGAAAGTGACACAAATGACCTAGGTTTCTTGTTTGACAGTCACGGGCAGAGTTTTAAAATAAATAATAGTGTGTTCTTTTCAACTTAGTTTTCCTTTGATTGTGAAATATGATCAGCTTTTAATTACTTCAAGAGGATTTTGTCAAGGTTTTTGATACATTTGTTATATTAAAGGTTAAACCTAATAACTCAGTTTTCCGCATGATCTAATACCAAGGTCACATCTCATAACTCAGTTCACCGCATTATTTAATATAATGTACCGACGCCACACCTTATAACTCAGTTCACCTCATGATTTAATGGTAAATAGTCGTTTTACCATTATTACAGTCAGAAACAAAAAGTTTATGTACATCATAAACAAAACCAGGTTTATTAAACCAACATTTCAATACTGTCTATAAGTCTTTTATCCATCTTCCTTTTTTACCTGAATCATGAATAAGTATCTGTATGTAAATGCCTTCATTGAGGTTTCATAATTTGTTCAATAAAAATATAATATCGTATTTAATATTGTGCTAAAGCAATAATTCAAGGAGAGATCTGTCGTTTTACAAATACAAGTTTGGTCATTTTTTTAAAAGCCTTAAAAGTGCCTATTGAATTCGGTCAATGAAAAATTCATTTACCTATGAATAAATATAAAGGCAGGATTTCTTCTTGTCCCAATATTTTATTGTTTATATTTCACAATAAGCCATGATCTACATGTTCTCAAAATAAAAAGATAGGACAGAAAATGTCATCCCAACCCCCCATGAAAATCGGGTTTACCGTAGTATTGGTTCAAGTATATTTAAACTGTATACTCGTTCAATGACCTAAAACGTTAGACAATACCACTCTTATGTTCTACTGACATACATATGTTTAAAAACCAATGCATTACCTACTGAACTTAACCTTTTCATATGTCAAATACTAGTAACAATCACAACTCATTCACAAAATCAAAACAGCCTACTATGCCCGACAGCTTCTTGCCAAATTAGAGAGAAAAAAAATATGAGAATTTTTTTTTCTCTATTTGGCAGGAATAAGCTCTATCAGAAAAATTTATTTTCGGTCGTTAATTGCGTCCAAAAATAGATTGCATACTTCATGTGTCATAGTAAAAATACTGTAACACTTATTTGTCCCAAAAAACTGCAATTTAAAGACCATTAAAACTATATTTGAATATTTCATTGACTACCTATAAACGCATGAGGTTAACTGAAACTGCAAGTATTTCATACTTTTTATGCAGTTTAATTGAACATCGTATGTATAAAAAAGTTGTACTGAAAAACCTTCGTCGAGAACCTCAGAAGACATAGTTTTCATTTTCTCTTTCGTCTAACCCGGACGTGACATTTTATGAGTAAGTCGGTGGGTGTACGCTTACCATACCGGTGCACCTGGTCCATGTTCTCTGTTTTTAGTGGAGTCCGGGTTGCAAATATACTTTTGTTTCTTTGTACGTGTTATTGTGGTTGTTTCGTGTTCTTGTTGTGTGTGTCTATTTTCCATGCCTAGTTTTTATTGGAGTATATTCTTTTGATTTCTGATTGCTTGATTACTTTCAAACATAATTCCATCAATAACAAACTTTAATTAGTTTCCTAAATGGCCTTATTGGCCCCACCTTTTATAGTTCAATTTCTGGAGAGCCAAGACATAAACCGACGGAAATATTCATTTGCGCATTTGGCTGCAAATAATAACTATCGAGATGGAGCTTTATCATTAAGATATTGTTGATGTGCTTTGTGATTGAAAATATGATTTTATGAAAAAATATTGAATTATTACAGATCGCGGACTACATAGAAAAGAATGAACTGAAATACATATTTCTTATTGGAAAGTGACACAAATAACCAAGGTTTCTTGTTTGACAGTCACGGGCAGAGTTTAAAAAAAAATAATAGTGTGTTCTTTTCAACTTAGTTTTCCTTTAATTGTGAAATATGATCAGCTTTTAATTAATTTAAGAGGATTTTGTCAAGGTTTTTGATATATTTGTTATATAAAAATTTGAATTTTATTTTTTTATAACATAATATCCTTTTAAAGGTTTTTGATTGACTCAGCTTTATTTGGTTTATATGTGTGTCTATCGCCAAGAAATACCAAGGTCACATCTAATTACTCAGTTTACCGCATGATTTAATACCAACGCCACACCTTATAACTCAGTTCACCGCATGATCTAATACCAAGGTCACACATATAACTTAGTTTACCGCATGATCTAATACCAAGGTCACATCTCATAACTCAGTTCACCGCATGATTTAATATAATGTCCTGATGCCACACCTTATAACTCAGTTCACTGCATGATCTTATACCAAGGTCACACATAATAACTATGTTTATCGAATGATCTAATACCAAGGTCACATCTCATAACTCAGTTGACCGCATGATTAAAAATACCAAGGTCACACCTAATAACTCAGTTCACCACATGATCAAATACCAAGGTCACACCTAATAACTCAGTTCACCACATGATCAAATACCAAGGTCACACCTAATAACTAAGTTTACCGCATGATCTAATATCAATGTCACATCTCATAAATCACCGCATGATCTAATACCGACGCCATATCTCATAACTCAGTTTACCGTATGATCTAATACCAAGGTCACATCTCATAAATCTCAGCATGATCTAATACCGACGCCACATCTCATAACCCAGTTCACAGTTTGATCTAATAAGTGATGTATGTCTGTTAGTTAGGTCGTTTGTACTCAATAACTTAATTTCAGATTGACCGGCGGACGCCCACCCCACTAAAATTAGGAGAGAAAATAATTTGTTCATGATTTTCACAAATGCTTCGCTCGACATTTTATCCTAGTGGAGTCTCTCATTTATTTTTGTTACTTTGTATGTATTATTTTGGTTATTTTATGTTCTTTGTTGTGTGTGTCTGTTTTCCAGGTCTGGTCTTCGTCCCTGGATTACATTCTTTTGATTTCCGCTAGAATCTTGATTCCCTTGATTACTCATCCTATTTACGCCCCTCCCAACCAGAAATCATGGATCCGTCCCTGTGGTATGATTTTCTGTTATTGGAAAATAAATATATTATACACAAGTGCTGGTTCCATTAATACTTTACAATGGACAATATACAGCTGAGGTTATTGTCTCTTAGACATATTCATCATATCCATTACCGTTATAGTATAAAAGTGACTTGCAAGCTTCCTGCATGTCATGATGTTGTTGCTAGTAGATCTGGTGTAATCGGAACACTCTATATGAAGTAGACATGACTCATAAATGAGGTGGGGGTGATGATACTTGAGTTTCATTTGATGGTCTTGCTAAGTTCACTGCCCTAGCGGTGTGGAGACTGTAAATGAGGTTTTATCTTATCTCCTCTATGCCCCATACGAGTTCGTACTTATGGTTTCCAAGAATGTTCATCATCACCTCACGGATAGATCAGTCAGGCAAGCAACGAAGCATAAAGCCATCATTGTTGAAGAGGTCACCCTCACTCACTAACGTGCACTGAGAAACCGACGCAAGGTTTCAAGGTGTTTTTGCCTATATAGCTATAGTCCTGCAATAAGGTGCATTATATAATAAAGTGTACAGTATCTTCTGTTTGTGTGTGTGTGTTGCAAATAAGGCATGCGTCTGAAACCGCATGCTGGTTGAATTTCAGCCCTTGGGCTTTTAATGTGTAAGTGTCAGTGAGAATACGAGCTTAGATGGTTGTTTTTGTGACTGAAGGGGTTGAAGGCTTTTTAGCATCGATTTACAGACGGCTTGCTGGTTGGCGATTCCGTCAGTTGAAGGGCTGTTGGTAGTGTATAGTTTTGGTTCAAATGTTTGATACAAACAAACTTTTACTATTTTACTATTTTCATCCTTGATTATCAGTTGTCTTTGTGCAATCTCAATTTCTAGCAATGTTGTAAAAGTCTCTCTATGTAGGCAGTAATTGAAAGAACGCCTAGTAGTGAGTAAGCCGAAACTATGGCTCATTTGTCAGGCTTCGGATCTGTTTGAGAAGCTTTCATTCATACCTTTCAAGTAATTCCAGTTCAGTTATTAGCAATATTCTGTCTTCAAGTCCATACGATATTCTTGGACGACTGAAGGTTGTATAAATCTTGTAGGTAAAATTTTTGGCATGTAGTCCTGCTCCTAGTAGGTAGAGTGTATTATTGCGTTTGTAGGTGTTTCTGACTATACCGAAGTGGGTTGTTTCATCCACTTCTTTGATGATCTCCTGGTCTAATTTCCATTCTTGCGGTTCTCTGTTTTATTACTGTCGTAGAGTATAGGCTTTTGGACGAGTTGATGGTGATTTTGTCCATTTTGGTTGCATGGTCTAATAAGCGGAGAGCACATAAAGTTCTTCTAGATTGAAGGCAATTGGGGCGATGTCATCCGCGACTGTTGGTGCACCTATGACTGTTGATTGGTATTTGAAAAATTTGGTGTATTTCTATCATGGTTCAATTTCGGAAACGTTGGAAGATGTTAACTCTTCCAAAAACAGAAACGTAGGCTAGAAAGGCAAAAACAAAAAATAACAAAAAAAAAAACAAACAAAAAAAAACCAAAAAACAAAAACAAAAAAAAACATACAAAAAACAAAACAAAAAAACAAAAAAAAAAAAAAAAACATACAAAAAAACAAAACAAAAAAACAAAAAAAATCAAATCTGAATACCCCATGAAGTTGGTTCAGCACAGCGAGTACACATAGTATATTTCGTAAAACGTTGCATGCCCTGAATCGGTTTCTGAGTTAGCAGTACTTCAGTACTTTGATTTGTAAACCTCCATAATTTGGGATAAAAAAAGAGTAGTTGTCATTTGAACGCGGCGCTATACACGTGGTTATAATAAGGACGATACAAATTCATAGGAAAGTGAGGTCGACAGCAAGTCTTCAATTTGTGAAACAAACCTTTGGGAAATTCAGACGCCTACGAAATCGAAATTCATTAAGGATGTCAGCCTTTTTTGTTCAGACTCCTCTGGTTTTATCCATATCATAGCATTAATATTTTAGCCAAGTGACCCCCAATTTTCTTTTCATGAATTCATTGACAACATCTTAAAATGTTATTTTTGGAAGTTTTTATGAAATCTTTCTTATTTCTTCGGTATATTAATAGATAAAACCTACTAAGACAAAACCTATGAAAAAAATTAAGAAATTCCTTTCCCGCACAAATTTTAAATGCTTATATTAAAAAAAAAACGAGCGCACTCATCCACTTATATTTTTCCCTCTTGATTTATTCTATATTTCACAACCCTTTAAATCCTTGCTATTCTGAAATAGAGCAACGAACATCCCTTAACCCACCTACTTTTAACTACTTTCTACAGCTATTTCCGTTATATATAACTACATTCTTAATACAGGCGATTAGAAATGCAGCACTGTATCCGTAAACCTTTCATTCTTACATGTACATACAATGTACATGTACTTATATATAGATCATTAATTTTATAATAGTATCCTGAATTGTGTTAGAAGTTTTTTTTAAATATTAATAATAGAAAAACTGCATCCGGGATCCCGAAACGCTGTATTACAATGCGAAATCTTCTATTTTACGCTTTTTCTTAACATTTTATCATGTGGAAATCGATATTTGTCATTTGATTGGTATTTTTACACGAAAATGTGTTTTGCTTTTAAATACTGAACCCAAAGCTCTGAAAATAACAAATCTCTATGCATGTGTATGGTAGACTAAGACCCATTCTCGTGAAACCACGGAGTCATATTACGAGACTTACAAACCCTATAGTAACCCTTTGTTTGTGAAACGTATAACCAGTTTCTTTATTTCTGTTATAACAAGGGACTCCGACCTTTTTGAACTGATTTTTAGGTGTTTTATTGTATATTATTTTTCCACAGTGGCCAGAGGTTTGTGATCACGCCAAAGTACTTAAATAACCCGCAGCATTTTTTTTTTGCGCGGTCCCATGTACGTCAGGAAATTCTGGCCTCTGTATGTATTGTTTTATTTTCACTTTCAGTATACTTTTTTTGTTGGAATATATATAAGGACAACTATTTCGCCGTACCTGTGTATGTTGTTCTGATCTAGCTGCAGCATGCACTGTGGTGTGAGGGTTTTCTCGTCGTTCAATGAAGACCCATGGGTGACATTGAGCTGACATTTTTTTTTCATCCCAGTGAGGTTGTCTCTTTGACATTATTGTTATATAGAATCACACAATTTGTTACATGGGACGCAGATATAGACTTTGGACCTTAGTGCAACTGTGAAAAGGGAAGGCCTTACTATCAATGACTGAACTGTTAAGTATAGTCATAATATTTCGTAAAGTTACGGACTTTGACATCATAAGTAATGCCCCATTTTGTTTAAGAATGTATTTTTACATTGGTTCCAGGCAAAAATACAATTATCGCGACTTGTTAAGACAGATGTTTTATTTCTAATGAAAACCATTTTTAAATGCATCGTCTAGGTCTAATGAACCCCTGTCGACAGTAGAAAAGAAATTGGCGCATAACACTGTAATGACAACAAGCGTACTCGACTCTTACATAATAATAACATAGTTGGCCAGCATTTAGCGGTCATTAATATCTAACAATAATTCCTGCATTAACACTTCCCGAAGTACTCAGGGTTTTATATGTATGGCACGTCGTATTTACATTTATTCCATGTTCAAGGACTTTATGTACATTACATTAAATATCTTATAAAATTTATAAGATATCTGATTAAAAATAGAAGATATCGCATAAATTGTTTAAAATATCTTTTACGAGGAATAAATATGAATGCGGCATGCCATATAAATTACTGTCCTAGACATTGCACTATTAAAAACTTTTGACAAAGCTTTATTATGACATTGTCGTAATTAATGTCATTTGATGCTACAGGTTTTCCCAGGAATGCGCTAAAATGTTTAACTCTATAACTTCTGTAAATGTAATAGAAATGCAAGTCCCACTTTACGGCGACCTGACAGGTCCTTGACTCAATACATTGATAACTTGATCTCCCAACATTGTCCACTTAAAGGACTTAATGTCAAATGATAGACATGTACACTTGTTACGTTAAATCAAACCTAAACGGTTAATGACCAAAAAAATCCCTACGTCTCACACGACTTGCCAATGAGCACACGGTTCGCTACCCGGAAGTTTAAAGGAAAGGTACTGAGTACTTTATGGGAAAACGGGGATAACCAAATTGAATTTTACCTTCGTCACAAACGGCGATGGTGTGTCCAATAGTGGCAGATCTATTTCGTCCGCTCATCTGGCCGCCTGTCACGTACATACTTTGAGTAATCTGCACCTCAAGAAGTATTTGACCAATATTTTTTCAAACTTTACACAGCGTTTGTGAACATGTTGAAGATGTACTTCTTCAATACGGGGAAATTAAATATTTTCCCCGCTAGATTTTCAGCATGCTGAATTTTCCCATTATGTATTTGATAATTTTGTTCGTAGTCATTTTTCACTGTATATGCTATCATCAGTTCATTACTTCAGGAAATTAGTGTTCACTCTAGTTTTATAAATAGCCGACAAATATATGACTTTGACGCATGTCCAGGACATGTATCGGTCTTGCTTTTCTCTCTGTTGATCGAACTTCCATATTAGATTGATTATAACACCGATTCACTGTGTTGTTGTTGTTGTTGTTGTTTTTTTTTGTTGTTTTTGTTTTTGTTTTGTTTTTTTAAAATATAATTTTACTTTCGTTAGGAAGTTTGAAAATGGAAACCACTTTTGGCACGTTGCTATATATATACAATGTAGGTGGTTACATCCCTCCTGAAGGCATAAGTGAGACCAAAAAAAATTGTAAGCAAAGCTCACTAAAAAGATGCTCCCCTTCCCTAAGTTTTAAAATAAACAAAGTTTTCGAACAGGAATTGAAATCACACGATATCTTCTCCACGCATGAAGTCTGTTTTGCATCTAAGCCAAAAATTCCTTCAGATCTCCTTCAAAAAAGAATTGCATAAAGGCATAACGTCCAATCTAATTAAAATTAGATCTCGCACTTGCTCCCCGTTAATTGATACATCGCGTGTGTATGCGACACAGCAATTAACGGGGAGCAAAAGAGTAACCAAGGAAACCAGGGTTATAGCGGAAATCAAAAGAATGAAATCAAGGGACAAAGACCAGTCAAGGAAAACAGACAAACACAACAAAGAACATAAAGTAACTAAAATAATATATACAAAGTAACATAAGTAAATGAGCAAGTCGGAGGTGCGAGATCTAAATTTAATAGGATAGGCATAATGTGATCAAGAACGTGTGAAAAATCCATCGGGTTTCGTTCAGAAGTTTCGGATGCGTTTCGGATATATAAGAACTTAGATGCAACCTCCACACTTTTCAATGTTATTGAAGAAGTTATGACAGACGGACGGCACGACCGCAATATACCATGAAAAGCGGGTTGTAAAATTATGCGTTAAAACTGGTTTCTCATTGCTTGTATTTCATAACCAATTCTGACAATTTTGTAGCATCTGGTGTTTTTGTTTTTGTTTTTGTTTTTTTTTTTGCTAGTTGTCTGATGGTCATTATATTTTTTTTCATTACTCTCCCAAACAGATGCCTTAAATATAAATTTCTTTGGTATTTTTTTTTCTTCAACGTTAATAATTTCAGAAAATTGTTAGATCATTAGAAATGAAGTTGACATGATTTTTTAATCCATAGGGTAAATCTGTTTAGATATCTCCTTTCTGTGTAGAACGCCGAACAAATGATGTCAGCTATTTAAAATCACCAGGTAAATAACCCCAACACGCCCTTTTATTGATAAGAAATTACAATGTCCACAAGAATACATGAACTTGAAAAGAAATACAATGAACTAAATCAATCAGTAAATTCGTATAGTCCGCGCCTTTAAACTTACGTTGTTAGATAAATATCGATTTTTGGTGTGCTTAGTCAACGATAAACATACACGTGTACATTGTTTACACATCATACGGCATAACAAGAATAGTTTCAGGTATGTACATTGTAGTTATTTTGCACCATGCCATAAATTACACTAATCATCAGTTCTCCGTGCAATCTAAAATCAACGTCGATCGAACTAACTTTTTTGTTTTCACTTTCGGTTCTTTGTAGTAGTGTACATTTTATCAGGCCAAGCGTACAGGTTTAAACAGTTGAACTCGTCTTTGTTTAAAGTGAAATATTTCAAAACAGTGCAGGTAAAGAGGGAACTGTCACTTTACCATGATCTAGTTTTATAAAGTTAATATAACCACTGGCTACGCCCATTTCATTCACTCATAAATAATTGGCAGTCGAATGCTATGTTTTCGAAGAATATTTAAGTAATGATAGTCTAGTGTATACTTATAACCTAATGAGGGTGCTAACTGGAGCTTTTAATTGTCTTCTGTCCTAGTCAATCTTTTTGAGTTAACTTTTTATTTTCCCCAAACCCAAACTTGAGTATGTTAATTTAAATGTGACATGACTAACCAATAGTGATCGAAATGTAACTATTACTTTCAACTTTGCAACGAATCTAATTTGTGTACAACACGGAAGGTAACAGTTTGAAATTCTAATACTGGCAATGTTATTTAACAGAATTTTGCAACTTGTACTTGAGTATTATAATCATCAATGACAAATAATGAATGAAACTTTGTTTTATTATGTTTCTTCATAAAATCAGTGGTATAAACGGTTTTCTTTCTTCATTAAAAAATCACATTAAAAATATAGTGAAATTCGTCACCAATACCAGTCATATTACAGATATCCAAAATACGTCTCTACTCCCCAAAATCAAAATTGATCTACTGGCATTCTCTGATTCAAACATTTACAATTACAAAAAGCTTTTGTCAAAAGGCAGATCAATTGATTTTTTTTTTCAAATTATCACTACATTTATATACTCTATAATTCAAATATTTTGTAGCATCAAAAACTTTCTCACACCATGACTTTTTGAACTGGTTACATAACCTTTGTTAAACCAAATGAGAGAATGCTATGTGTTACATTTTGTGTTAGAGAGACCACAAGAATTCAGTATATTTTCTTTACATATTAACCATTTTGAATGACAAAAAACCGTACAGTACCTTAGGACCAATTATTAAGAGACTAGGTACGTATAACAGCCATCAATATGGGGTAAACTGTATTGCCTTTTAAAAAAATCCACCCAACACATTATTGCCCAAATTGACATCCTTTGAAAGTTCTAATCTAATAACCTAATACAACATAAACTATAAAGTTCATACTCACAGGACGTAACTTCCCACTTGGTGTGGGGGTGGGTGGGTATACTAACCTTTGTACATTTCTATGATAAAATGTGCCCTCTGTAAGGTATACAGTCCCTCTACACATATACGAGAAGTTTGCTAGCCTTCCAAGTTACCTATGTACAACATTCCATAATATTTTCTGACTTCAATGTTAACTCCAAGGAAATTCAAACTGGTTTGGTAAAACCCAATTTAAAAACTTGGGAAAATAGATAGTCAGTCATTATAAGTATGCAGAAATTTACATGTATAAAGTAATTGAAACATACTGTTGGAAATCAGTGGCACTTGTTTTGTTGTTTGCAAAATGGCCTTAGTCCCTCGCATTGGGTCTTGACTTGGATTTTTTAACTGTTCTCACACAACATGTTTCTAATTATTACAATTCTTGATTTTTGGAGAGACGTTGCGTACGTTGTTGGTGTCACATTCGATTGAACCGGGCTGGTTACGAAAACCGAAATATTGCTATTAGAATGTGGAGTTATCAAAGGCAATACAGCTATTAAAATGTTCGAAAATGGTTGTTGTTTTAGGATTATAATCATAAATCTTTAAAAGATGCCATTAATTGCGGAGGGAAAGCACTATTCGATCTCAAGAACGTCCATTTTCATATATGGACGGGTAACATTAAGAAATGCTTGCTTCCCATTTCACAAATATATCTAAGTTATTTCTTGGCGTATTTTGATAAATCAAACTTTTTTGGGAAGAGCAATATGTGCTGCAGACGATGACATATTTTTCATGACGTAATGATGAGATCAAAGCGTATTACAATATCACAAATGTCTCCCCTTTGATATGGACATAGTAAAAATGGAAAGAAATCGATTTGAAGACAACATGTTAGAAATTTTTTTTAAAGTTATGCGAACAGCTTTTTTTAATCGGGACTTTTATTAACTATAATGACAGTTTATTACATAACCCCAATAAAAATAAAATGTTCTATCAGTCTTTTTGTTAAAAGCCTTTTTGTCCGTATTTCAATTATGTCACAAATCTTAATTTTTTCGACGTTGGCCATTGGCTATTTTCTTGCTTACCGTTGTAAATATAACAACGAATGGTATTTTTACCAAAGTATATTCACGCTTAAGGACTGCATAAATATTCAGAATAACATTTTAATTCTAAAAAATAATGAGTTTTATAGTCTAATAGTAGATAAATACGCACGTATGTTGTGATGTCACGTTTTCTTTTTTCCGACGTTTTCTACACGTTGCGTGCTACCCGGTCTTTATCAAAAACTTTTTTCGTTAGCTTTGAGTGAACTGATAACTATGAAATTTGGAGTTTTACATGTATATATGCTGCAGATAATATATTCTAAAAATAATGGTAGTTGTTTGAACATGTATCTTAGCGCAGCATTTTGTCTGTGTCTAACCAAAATGTCACAACTTCTAAAATTTGTATATTCTATTTATTCACGCGTACACCATGCGAAATTCGAACGAATTGTTCAAAAAGGTATTGAGTCGATTTCTTCATATACTTAAAAATGTATTCATCCAACTCTATGGTTTTATCATTTCATTTTTTTCTTTGGCTTAACAAATGGGTTACATATATAATGTAAAACCGTGTCTAACAAAAATGTCACAAAGCGTATTTTTGATGTTTCCAAAGTAACGTTCTGTTTTGCGACGTAAAAAACTATTTAAAGGTCAATTTTAAAAACAATAAAAAGTATTGAAAAGTTACGACATACTAGATTGAATTAATGCAATTGTGGATGTAATGAATTAAAAAAAAAAGATTTTAGCGAATCTGATAAATGTTGAAAACAAAACAGGAAAAAGAAACCCCCCTTTGCGTGCACTCCTGTCTGTTCATATGCAATGATGCCCTGGTGAAATCGGGATCAGCTTGTCTGTATCGAAGTATTTTGAAATATGTAGACACGCGCTTGCACATTCGCTAGTGTAATATTGTAAAATCAACCTATTTCATGTCTTAATTACCTCTTGACAATTATTTTAGCTATAAGATATAATAAGCTGTACAAATATTGCAAAAATGTTTTTTTTTTTAATTTTTTTAAACCGGACCAAAAACAAAAAAAAAAGATTTATTCCGGTGTGGCCTTTTTGACCCCTTATAACTCGAAAACCGTAAGAGATATCCGAAATCTGATTGAAAAATGCAGGCAGGATTATTAATGAGGAATCCAATGAATTATCCAACGGAATAAAAAATTTCGAAAAAAAAGTTATGAAAATGTTGCCGAACTTTGACCCCTTATAACTTGAAAACGGTCCAAAAAACATAAAATCTGGGGTACATTTGTTACCCGAATTAAATAAAGAACACATTAAAAATAGCCCCCGTGCAGGTCCGGGTGAATAGTAGAATAGGCCTGCAGCAGCGCTAAGCTTGTCGTATAAGGCGACTAAATAGTGCTCAGAAACCTAGCCGGGGGCTAGGCGCTCTGCCCACAGAGCAACTGGGATGTGTGCCCCAGGTGGTGGAATGGGGTACCCCTGGCGTGTTACATGTTGGGGTTGTCAGGCTATAATACGGAAAACCTGACCGCAAACCATAGTGGTGCACCGTGTTGGGAAAGATGTCACGTTCCTCGCACGTTAAAGAACCCTGCTGTGGTATTCGATAGGAGTAGGAACCTTTGCGCTCCGCCACAGGAGGCTAAATTGCCCGACCTTACCCATCCCCCCCTTTTTCCAGTGGCAATCAAAATTTGTCGACCCTATTATCCTTGTGTCCCATCCCTTCTTTTTTTCATTTCATGTTCATTTTATCAGCCATTTCATGTTCATTGTCTGAATATAGCTGAAATACCCAACAAACAAACATTAAAAATAGAATAATTAAAATCGAAAAAAAAACAATCTACATGGGTTTTAATAAAACACGTATTGTTATCCTTTTTATTTTGCCCCTTTTTCTAAAGTGGCACGGGCAACAAAGTCCAAATTAAATGGAATCTTCTTAGTTGTTGGTAAAATCATATCAACATTTCAGAACAATTCGTCAACCACAACTTGTGTTATCGCACGGAAACGAAGTGTCCATAGACGACGACGACTGCGCCATAACATAATACGACCGCAAGTTTTTTTTCGTCGTATAGTTAAAACGGGTGATTTCGTTCTCAAATTTTCTCAAAAAGGGAGCTTTGCCAAGGTTTTGTTTTCTCGAAATGTTTGGCAGTGTTTTATGTTTAGCAACAGACCTTAGAATTCCAAAACTAGTACATGTATTCGGAAATTTCAACATACCATGTACATCTACATTAGAGATATAAAACCAAATATATATAGGAAAGAAATGAAGTCACTTTATACGCTTCCACAATTTGATTTCCGGGGGGAGGGGGGGGGGGGTTACTGACTTTTTTTGCTGGTAGGTTTGTTGGCTTTCTGTTTTAGTGAGGATGTTTTACTTTTTTTAGCGCATCAAGAAATATGTTTTCATAATTCCTAACATTTTTCTCATTGGATAAAATTTCTTTCAAATCATTTTTAAATGAATGATGCCATACTATTTACCATATCAGGATGTAATTTGATCATTTCAATTGACCAAAACGTACTAAAAAATAATATCGAATCCGATAAATAAATAATAAAACATGTCGTTTGTGTTATTTTATGTAAAAATTTAAAGAAGCACAATTTTTTTTACACGTAACAATTATAGAACGATGTACGTCGCAATAAAAAAAAACGTCGAAATTTTGCCGATTTCGACGTTACCAAATATGACACCAACACCGTACGCTACGTCAGAGTGTTGAAAGCCTTCCCACCCGGTTTGTGCATCTCAAGTGATATTAGGGGGTCCCGATGTGCTCATCTACTTGATGGGCTTTAGACCTTTTACCTTGGAGACCTCCCATTCCTGAGTTCGTAAACCTGGCGGCATTGTTGGAGGATCCCCTCTGTGTTCTTCACCTTTAATGGACAAAAGGCCCTTATCGTCCCTTGTCGGATCTGAATGGGGATATGCAACATGTAGTTGCATTGATTGGTCACCTGTGTTTTCATCACCCTTGATGGACATTTGACATTTTCCATGGGATCACCCACTGTTGCGAATGGGAATACTTGGTAGCATTTGGGAACCTTGGTTGTTCATCCCCAAGGAAGTACTGTCCTACATGTACCTGTGTACCTAACTCACTTATGTCCGAATGTGATGAGTCAGATTCATACCGCTTTTTAGGAGTTTAGGCGGCATGAGCTGGGCTCCCATGAGTTGACATTTCTCTGTCTCGATTGGGTTTAAGTGGTACCCAATGGTCTATTGGACGATCTTAAGTACCCAGGCATGGGGCTGTCTGAATTGTTGTTAACCACTGAACTTAAATGTGCCTTTTATTTCTGGGCAATGAGAGCGGGTCATCCGCTTACCCTCTTTTTGGCGATGGACTACGGTGGTGAGGGATTTGGCCTGGTGAGCCTGCCTCAGCTCTGGGTGGAGCCTCTGGCATTGCTATGGTTGGGCCCTTTTTGTCTTATGTAAGAAACTACCTTGATGGGTTTTGAGCCTTTCAGGAGTGGTTTGTCTTGGAGGGGTTCTACTAGGTGAGCATGTCTTGTCAGTTGATGGACCCTCTGATTTTGCTACGGGTATAACCCTTTCTGACTTACATAAGGAACTGCTTTGATGGGCTCTTAGCCTTTCCTGAGAGATTTGCCTTCGCCCTCTATCTAAATTAGCATTTTGCAATAGTTGATTTTTTTTAGAATCGACCTCTTCCTTTAATGTGTACCCTCTGACCTAACTCTGACCTACCATAAATAGCTAGGTGAGATGTTCCTCTTTTCGTGGTGTGTGATGTTTTTTTTCTATCCACTATTGTAATGCCTGATGTGAGTACAGTGTTGGTTCAGCCCAATTACAAATTAAAATACTGGAAATATTACACCTCACTTATAGCTATCAAATTGATCAATAGTCTAGGCCCTGCTGTCATACAGCACCTGGTCCCTTCCGACAATCTCCTTTGTTAAATTGGAAAAAAAGAGTACAAATAGTACCAAATAGCAGTAACAAAATATAATACAAAAATATCAGCTGTGATGTCTTTCAGTGTAATTACATACAAAAAATCTAGGTATTATTCCCTTTCTGGCTACAGAATTAACCAATTGTCCAGGCCCTAACGTCGCACAACACTGGATCCCTTCTTACAATTTCCCAGGTTAAATGGAAAAAAGGAGAAAAAATACCAACAGTGAAAAATATAATATAAAAATGTTAACTGCTTATGTTTATCCGCCAACATCAGCACAGTTGAGTGAAAACAAGTCCCTTTTCCTCCCAAAACCGGGACAAGAGGTCAGAACCAACTTTAAGATGGCTGTTGCTGGAACGTATGGTCAGGCAGCACTTTCCTAAAAAATGTTTAGAGAGCCTGTGTTTTATTTTATTTTATTTTTTTTTAATCAACTACCCACATGTGAAAAGTCACAGCGCCAGTTAAGTAACTGGTACTACTTACTTGTAGTTACTTTTGGGTGCTTCTGGGCTCCAGTTTTTGTGATTAACTTTGAACGTCTGGAGCTAGAAGACTGATACCTAATTTCTGGGCAGACCAACCATGATCGGAGTCATCACTACAACATCAATGGACTTGTTTACTTAATTAATGGCAGATGTTGGGAAAGAATTTTTCAAATGAGCCGTTTTTCAGCACTTTTTACAAATATTCAAAATTATAATAGGTCATATTTAACATTCGAAATGAAATCCTGTAACTTTAATGAGCTATTTCCAGCTTCAATGGGCGTATGGTCCATGACCTATACCTTTCCCAATCTCTGAATGGTTGTGATAAAGTGACCACTTTATGCCCAGTTAAAACTAATTTTTGTAGATGTTGTTTTAGTACCATTTTGCCCGGGTTATTCCTGCGTTTGGAACCCCCTTTTCGTTGAATTTTTCGAATTTTTTTTATTAATACCGTGCATTTGTTTTGGCAATAAACGACCATCAATAGCTTAGAACCCTTTTGTGAATTTCTAGATCGGACCAGACCTTGTTTACATTATGTTTTATGCTTCAGACTGCACATAGACAGATAGTGTAAGAAAAAAGAAGACACTTCAGTTTGAATTCTGGCACTTCGTTATTCTATGGAACATGTAAGTTCAATTTACTTCTCATATTTGGTAAAGCATTTAGATGTAAAAAAAAAAGTACCAGGTCATGTAGGTATGTGCTGACAGTTTGCATTATATAAAATAAAAAAGTTACTGTTTGCGTGTACGAATCAGCGAAATTGGAGGGACCCAGGCTGGACATCGAGAACATATACTTTATGTATACGTTATGATGTATCTTCATTTGATCTTAAGACTTTCAGTAAAGCTGCTGTGTCATTTTTTTACCTAATTCCGTGTACTGCTTTTAAAATCAAGATTTTATCAACCTTTTGTTGTGATGACTTTAGATTTGGGGATAATTTATTCAAAGGGATTGAAAATTTAATAGTTTCTAATGTGTTTCATTGTCATTTACGGAGTTATCTCCCTTAATTTTGAACTCTATAGTACAATCTTTATGATTTATATCTCCTATGAACAAGGGTTACAGGAAAAGCCACTTGTTAATTTATGTTTACAATAACATTTTAAACAACATATCGAAAATAAAAATATGTAGGTTTTCCAACCATGAATCAAATTTCGTATAATTTTAGCTGGAATACTACGTAAGTTAAATGTCATTGTCAACTTAAATTATCTTTCAAGATAATAAGACGTCATCCTGAACTATTTATTATGTTTCAGTGGCCATGTCTGATACGGTGAAGACCGTTGTACAGCTGGTAGTGATGGGAATCTGTTTTTACAGCTTTCTCTGGATATGTGTGAATGCCGATAAATTTTTACTAATTTTACAAAGTATTGTATAATACGAGGATGTGTTTTGAGTCATTGACATATTTAATCTTCATTGGATAACATACTGATGGACGTATGATGTGACATTTTTCTCAAAACACAATGCACATGGATACATCGCTGTTTATCTCCGTCCCATTCCTTTCCATTTGCCATCTTATGATATGTAGCTACAAATATTTTACGATTTAAATATAATATTTATTTATCCAAACGCATTGAAAATATTCTATGTTGCAAAACTGAGAATATAATTAATATTTTATTTTTACAAGTGATTTGCGTCGATTGGTGATGTAATTTACGACAGACCCCATGAGTGACAAAGTTATATGTTTGTGTGTGTACCACGTATATAAAGTTTGGATTTCTTGTATAGGGTTAAGTTTGTTATTCCTAAAATATAACATATCGTCGCTTTATGGTCTTTGTTATACCAATTGTCGTTCTTTTAACATGGATGCACACGAACTCTGTCAAGTGTACAGTATATTGACGGAATCGTTGTATGAAATATTTGAGTGTATTAATTCAAGTGTGAATATACTTGACTTTTTTCGGCAACAGTTGGAGGTCAACAGAATTATTTGAAAATCTACATTTTTAAGTGATGGGGTTAATATTGAATCCGTTTTTTTCTGTCCATGGCTTTTTGCACAAATTTGGAATATTTTATTTTTGTTTTCTCAAGATAATCCAGCCCCCCTTTCAGAATAAAATGGTCGGTGCCTGATATATTGTCCTTTTTATGGGGTTTGGTAACATATTTTTAAGATTCTTTTCACGTGCATATTTAATACAGAATTCTTAAAAATAGAAAGGTAATGTGAGAAAAGCAATGGCCTTAAGTGCGAGGGAAAATCCGAATTATGAAGTATAAGGTTCCCTTTCAACGAAGGCGAATTCATGCCCTTTATCATATTTGCCGAGTTCATTAAGGACATTTTCATTAGTGGGAAACGGCAAAGGACATTCCAAATATATGTAAAATAATAGGTCGTACAGTTTCGGATTCGGCGTAGAATGCAGAGTTTTATGAAGATCTCTCAAACCAGAAGTTTTTTGTTTTTTTTTGTGCACCACTTATTGTGGACTTCTTTCTGTACTGTTGCGAATTACAGTTTATAGCTAGAATAAATTAAGGCTCTTCCAAGCAACATTTGTTTGAAAATTTCATAACACCTTTAGACATTTGGACGATGTTTCGGGTCTAAACGATGACTTCAATATTTATCCTAAAGACATATATCCTGTATTACTACCTTCGAATAAAGCAAATATTGATAATAAAGAATTGTTTCTTTATCTTAGTATCCATATCAATAATGGTAAACTTAATACTAAAATTTATGATAAAAGGGATGATTTTTAGGTTTTTGTTCCTTCCAAATACCTTACGTCACCGGTCTATCACTGGAACTTCCCTACTCTTTCTGAACACCACACAAAAATATAGCCCAAATGTAATTCCTTTTCTATCATTCAATACCTCTTTATAACAAGTAAATATATTACAGTTGCGATCACTTCTAACCTCTGTTAAATTCTGTCAGAATCGGCCAGGAGTTCTGTTCTACGACAGCAGATAGAACAGAAATCCTGACAGGGTCTGACAGAGGCTGTCCTGGGTCGTGACAAAGAAAATACGAAGAACTGTTCTAAACTGTCATACCCCTGGACAGTTCCTGACACTAAATCTCTCTATTCTTTGTGACGTAATTTAGAACAGGAAGTCCGCGATTAATAAATGAAACTGTGTGACTAATGTATATTAGCTAACCCGATTGGGAAACAATTCTTGATTTCAAAATTTACATTGAATTTCCAATTGTATATAGAGAACTCGTCGTGATCATCATCTCACATTCACTCGATCTTGTTCATGTTCCAATTTTCGTCGATCACGGTCCAGTCACTCATCGTTCAAAAATTATCATTGTTTACATGTATATTTTTTTTTTACATTCTGTCATACATCTGTGATATTAATTAAATCAAATTATTTAATTATAAAATTAAAGGTCTATGTTTCTGTTCGAAGTGTATAAAAGTCGTAACAGATAACTTTCAGAATTTCGGTAATTCTCACGAAGTTCAAGATTGACAAAGTACTCTTTGAGTGAAAGCTACTTTTAACAATATAACGGTCACAAATCATTCTAAAAAATGTTAAAATTGACAATTTTGCATTAAATGGGTGACTGATACCTAAATATTTCGGTAAAAAATTCTTCAAAATGCCACTTTTAGCAACGAATATGAGTGATAACACTTCCAATTTCCCTACATAGTCTGTCCGTAGAAAATGAAGAAACTAAAAATGTTAGGTTCATATTAGTGACTGTGACGCCATTATTTCAATAAAAATTCTGCAAAATGTATGAGTGCAGGCAGTTTTGCTTTTCATGAGGTAGTCCGAATTTTCTCTGACCCTGTAACCCTCCTCTTTTTTATTTGGATATAAAAAAGAGGAGGGTTGCAAGGTCAGAGGAAATTTGGACTATTCATGAGGGTGTAAAACTATTGACGAAAATCTTATTTGTTCAATACAACTATCCTGTGAGTGACTGTGACTCATATATTTCTGTCAAAATTCTACAAAAATGTCATACAATGTATTCCAGCATATGTATGAGTGCCCACACTTTCAATTTCTGTGAGGGTCTAAAATTAATGACTAAAATGCTGAATTTTTCAATATAACTATCATGTAGTGGCTCTGACACATTAATTTGAGTCAAAATTCTTTAAAAATGTCATATTCTTGCAAAATATACAAGTCTGTACACTTTTAATTGGTATGAGGGTATAAAATAAATGATTAAAATGATAAGTTTTTCAATATTACTATCATGTGGTGGCTGTTTTTTGTGAGCCATATTCTTGAAAAATGTATGAGTGCCCTCACTTGTAATTTCCACGATGGTCTAAAATTAATGATTAAAATGCTATTATTTTCAAAATAACTATCACATAGTGGCTATGACATATTAATTTGAGTCAAAATTTTTCAAAAATGTCATATTCTTGCAAAATGTATGAGTGCAAGCACTTTTAATATGCTAGAGGTAAAATAAAAAATTCTTGACCTAAATGCTAATTTTTTTCAATATAACTGTTATATAGGGGCTGCAACATATTATTTTGTGTCAAAATTCTTAAAAAATGTCATATTCTTGCAAAATGTATGAGTGTGCACACTTTAAATTTGCTAGAGGGTCTAAAAAGAATGACTGAAATGCTAAATTTATCAATATTATTATCATGTGGCTGGCTGAGTCAAAATTCTTTAAAAAAATCTTATTCTTGCAAAATGTATAAGTGTGGGCACTTTTGATTTCCACGAGAGCCTAAAATTATTGACTAAAATGCATTTTTTTGTAATATAACTACCATGTGGGTGACTGCGACTAATATATTTCGGTCAAAATTCTTCAAAATGTCCTATTCTTTCAAATTGTATGAGTGTGAACACTAAAGTTCCATGAAGATCTAAAATTTCTGAATAAACTGTTTAAAAATGTCAATATATATAATAGGTGATCTGTATCATGCCGGTGTCTAGATCTGCAACCAAATAGAATTCAGTACAAATTCTTTCAAGTCAGGGGCGTAGCAAGTACAACATGCAATAATTTTTGTTGGTACTGCATGCCATACATAAAAGTCGGGTAAAATTTGAAAAAAAAAATCAAGTTTAAACATAGCAAGGTTTCCTTCCCGTCGTACGAATCATGATTCGGATGCTACGCCTTTTTTTGTAATCACGTTCATGTACTGTATGAATTTAGGTTACAGACCACCAATTCAACCAATGAGCATTTGGAACGTAGGCAAAAATAGTCCTACGCAGAAATTACCCCTGTTCCTCATAGTGCTGTGAAAAAAGTTCTCATCTCATTTAAAAAATTTAAAGAGTTTCTGAAAGGAAAAACATTTCTGTACATTTTATAGGTGCATTTTGCTTCTTGTGATGTGAAGCCTAATCTCCATAATGATTTCTAAATATACCCCTATCTTGTGAAAACACTGGGATTTCCCATGCTATTTATAGACACTTCACTTCCAGTGACCAGTACTGCACTGCAAGTCTGCTAACCCCACATGCCATTCTGAGGATTGTGAGCTGACATATGTAGAATCATGCTGATATATAGTCCTCTGCAGGTTAAAAATAAGGTAAAGTCCAGAGAAGCCATTGAATATTGTGAAATTAGCATAGAAGCCTATGGGAAGTGGTTTCTAGCCAGAAATTCAGTCAGAGAAGTATTCTCGAGCTAATTACTGTCAGAATCTGTCAGGAACTCTTCTAATCCAAGTATCTGTTCTACTTAGAATAGTTCCTGACAGGAAGATGTCAGGACCCATGACAAATTAAGACCGAGCTTGTCTCGGAAGTCCTGACAGACCCTGACAAGATGTGTCGCGGGTCAGAACAGTTTCTGACAGTTTAGAACTGTTTTATGACAGCGAATCCTGACAGGATCGAAGAGAGGTTAGAAGTGATCGCAACTGTACTTGCAATTTATCAGCTCAGTAATATTTTATTATTTGTGCAAATGAAATTAGTCTTCATATCAACTCAAGATATGAGGGACTCTTTTTTGGCTTTGAAAGATATTTAGTAATAAATTTACATTTAGGGAATTTATTTCTTGCAGTAATGTGCCTGGAAGGATAAAAAGTGTTAAATATTTTCATTTTAACACATTTAAGTCAAATTATCCACCCTATCATTAATATTTTACCATTTGTAAAGAGGAAGTGAAAAGCAGTGATTTTAACCAAGTATAATTGGCGGGAAAATTCAAATTGATAAAAGTGTCAAGTTTTTGAAATCTTGTATTAAAGAAATTATTTTCTTAAGATGATATTGGGTTTATTTAAGTTAATATTGTTATGTAGGATAAATACTCTGTTGATATAGCTTTTGAACGTTAAAGCTCATTAACTTTTTGATAGGTGAAAAAAAGGTGAAATGGAACAAAATATGTACATGTGTGTGAAGTTGGATCAGTAGTATAGATTGACTTTCAGTTCTTAATAGTATTTAAAATGCAATTTATGGTCATTATTTTATTTAACATCATATAATCTTTGAAATTTTGTTCCATGCTACACAGCACTTTGATTCATTCCCTAGTGGCCACTATTCGTTTTTAAATGTGACATCCCCATGTCACCATCATATGATGGTTTACATATCACAATTGGTTCGATTTGTTCTGTTCGTAATTGTAACAATATTTCGGACTTTAACCAAAAGAATCGTAGTATAACTGAAAAATTACTATATCAAGGTCCACATTCATTCTGCTATAATCTAAAATAAAACATTTCGATAATGTGTTTTATACAGTAATTGCCGTTTAAAACCTCAGTGAATATTTATCGGAACTTCTCTAGGGTGATCGGATTCACATGTCAGCAGTATTTGACAAGCATTTGTTGGAGGTCCGTCTAGTGTGAATAAAACAAAATCAACTATATATGTACTAATTTTCATCAGCCTATGCAGAAAAAACTATATAAGACTTTAAGCAACCGGCCTCAAACAAAACAAAAATAAGTGATATGCATTTTTATGAAAAATACCATTACCGTTGTTATATGATCGAAACTCCAAACATCCACCATATATGTATAAGATTATTTAACATTATCAAGTGATGGTAAAAACAACAATATTTCGGATAACTGATATCCTTCGTCGGTATTTTGAAAAACAACGCGATTCTGTCTTACGCGATCTTAGATTAACAAAGTTCCATTTAGGTTAAATATGTCTTTTGTAATTTCTTCCCGTTTCAAAATCAATTTTGTTATTTTGATCTTGAACTTTGTGAAATTTTGCTAATCCAATATCTCGTTACATAGCATCTCATTGTTTTACAATTGTAATACCGATGAAGGATATACAAGATTGATTATAACTGACTATTATTAAGACGGTTTATACAATGTACATACAAAAGTTTGTACCGATATGGATATTACGTTTTAAGAAAATTTATACGATTTTGCGTTTTGTTGACCACTCGTGATTGGTTAAATATTAAACATCCATCCGCCGTTGATGAAAATATTTGAATCAACAATATGCAAATGACTATAAAAGGAAAATCCATCCACCAATGATGATATAGCTCCATAAATGAAACGACGCACTCTAAGTGCGCACGTTCAAACCAGTTTAATCTGAATTACGTGCCTGTGTGTGCATTGTAATAATTTGACCTGGACGCCGAGACGAAAAATATATTCTATCTATTATCCACCAAATGATTTTTAAAAAAAATCGTAGACATTTAGTTCGATACAAAGATTAACTTATTTCCAAAATTAGATAAGCAAACTTTTACCACCCGTAACCATCTGTATATGATTATTTAGACAGCCAGTAGATCTGTTGGAGGGGAACGCCTCACCCTCCAACAGAATCTAATGATTGTCTAAATCACATGAGAGCTTATTAGTTATAATACAATAAGCAAAATTTTCAGTCGGCTAATGACCTTATTCGGTGCCTTAAGCATATTTGAATAGTAATTTATATTACTGATTCAATCAAAATTGTACTTTTTCTTCAAGGGTATCGATAAAATTCACAGGTACACCTCGAATGCTCACAAGCACATAGCACACTTTTTTAAATATTCGTTTATACTTAAAATTAAGTCGGGCAATAAATATATTTAACGACCCTAGGGTCGCTTATGATATTGAACTGCAGGGAACTAGTGAGATAACTTTACTTTTCTCATAAGGTCATGTGAGAAATTGATACGCGTGGGATGGATGGCGACTGTTCAACTATCACCACATGATCAAGCAGGCCGATGAAACAAGTTGGAAAATAGTGCGAACTTATTATACGGACTTCTAAATGAAATGAAAGATGCGAAATTTCTCTTGCTTGCTGATTTTTATAAACTATGTATTTAATGGTTATTTTTAACCCTTTTCATTGACTGTGGTCAGGGCTTGGAAACTTGATCGCGGATACTTGTGAGCTCTACTGTAAAATATGATATCCGCTTAACGAAGCAAGATTTCGCGTGATGCCCAGGCCATTTTCCGCCACTCCCGTGGCTTCATTTACAAAAAAGGAAGAAAATGAATGTTAAAAAGCATTTGAACTCAAGTATTGTAGAGATAACTCCTAATAGTACAGGTTGTTTCAAAATTGTAAAGATGTCATATATTGCGAATATTTTAACTTAATTTTTCTATGTGTAAACTTTCATTTTAAAACCAGCCTATATATTGATTTATTTGCTTTGATGTATGGACTTAAATATTTTTGTGTTCTGTATATTTGGGCCGTGTCTGTCCTTTTTTTGGTTTTAAGTCAACTCAATATGTGAAAACGTACCAGCCAACTAGGACCAAAACATAACTTTGGCCTTATGTAATCCGCGTTCGGATTTTACAGTATGCAAAACGAACATTTATTTCTTCAAAAGATATAAAAAAAAAAACATAAGTAGTATAGTAGGAGCTCTAGCCTTATTATTTTTCAGGTGGTACACCCCAATGCGTATGCGGATGATGTCATATCCGGTGGTCGTGGACCGGAAGTGACCGGTAGGGGAGAGGGAACAGGAAGTAGACTTAGATGGGGATCCATGACCAATAAAGGGAACATGGGGACCTTTTGATGTAGGAAGGGGGCTTAAAAGTAAGGAGGGCGGAAATAACCTCCATAGGTACCCTCATTAAGTGTCCTATTTAGTGTCATTATACAGAATGGTGTCAACAGGTAAGTATAAAAGGGTGGTGTATTATGACTAGAGTTATCTTTCTTTGTTTACATATTTTTCATTTTTCATTAACCTTCATTGTTTTTTTTTTAATTATTTTTGCGAATTATTTGTGCGTTATTTCATTGTCTTTGTGTAATAATGTCAAATTGAATGGGCACTTTGAATAGATTTTAAATTTTGATTTGGATTTCTTTGTGTTCAATGGATTGTGGAATTTAAATAGTTGTCTCACGGATTAGACAGATGTTTGAAACTTCCTATTTTACTGGTGATTTCAATAGCCCATGTATTGATTTTTAACCGTTTTTTATTGTGCTTTATGACTACATTATGGATATAAGGACGTGTTGTGCAATGTTTGCCCCTCGGACATTAATTTCTATTGTTGCTTTAATTATTTTTGTTTAATTATATTTAATAGTTTTTGTATTCAGTTTGAAATTTTGACTAACCAGTATTGATTATCCTGACAATTGTAAGGTTTACAATTGATGTTTACAGTCGGGACGTTAAGAGCTTTCGAAAGGTGTATTGCCTTTCATTTTTATTATAATTAGATTTTCATAGTCGACCATTTCATCACCTATTACAGTCCCACTCAACCTTTTCATCAATTTTATCCGTCTTATGGGGCACTATCGGGTAAACCGACTTTTTTTCATATTTTCAGTGTTTACATAACGCGTGTACTTGATTTGACCCGTTATGGGGTTGTATTGGGTAAAGCATTGATTTGTTGCTTTTTTTTCCCTCCATATTTTCATTCATAGTTTGTTTCCTACGACCTTTTTTCGTTTAAGTTTGAGACTTGTGTGCTCATTTAATGTTTTTATTTTGTTATTATAAGGAGATAAGGAGATTGAACTTTTTACTGCTATAGCATTTTCGATATTTACACGTCGCGTACACCCCAAACTTGCTTTGAACGTGTTATGAGGCTCTATCGGGTAAACCGATTTCTTGTTCATACTTTCAATGTTTACATGTCAGGTGTACTAGATTGGACCCGTTATGGGGGTAAACCATTGAACTACGGTATTTTATTTTTCTCTCCATATTTTCATTCGTGGTTTGTTTCCTTCGCCCCCTGTTTTGTTTAAGTATTGTATGATGGTTTTTTTATAAGGAACTTTTTACTGCTATAGTATGTTTTCAAGTTACTTACACTCAATTTTGACCCGTGTAATGATGCTCTGATAGTATATATATTTGCTATGCTGTCGCTAACGGTTTTAATAGGTGTTATTGGTTTTGAGCTACCCTGTTTTGTAAGGATTCTTTCTTTAGTATAGTTTTATTACACAACAAGATTTTTTTCTTTTATATTTGCTTTACAATTCACATTAATTGTTCCATTCGTCGTGGTGTCGTCTGTTTTTTGAAACCGGGTCCTGCTCGATTGTTTGTTCCATAAAGTGTTCTTCCCCTTTAAATAACACTTCACGATACGATCTTCTTATGATTCTGCTTTACTTGCCGTCCAAGTATCATTGGCGTCAAGGCTGTTTTTCCACTCTATTTAACCTTCTATTCCTTTCATTCCTCGGTAACATGACTTCTGGTGGTGTTCGTTGTATTTCCCATATAGCTCCCCCTTTTTTTGATGAACAATCCTCTCAGGTTCTTGCATCGTAGATCAATATGATTCATCTAGTTGAACTTTTGTAACTTTCTTGATTTCTTAAGGGGCGTTGTTTCTTATACAAGGATGCACGATATTCTGCTCTGGTTTCCACTAGTATTTGATATTCTGACGTTGTACGTTTTACGTTCTTAATACAGCTACATGATCTTTGTTCCGAAATCCTCTCTATACAGCTCCGTTTATAAGTATCACATCTGTTTTCTGGTCGACTTTTTTCTTTCCTCCATCTGGTCTACCACGAGGTCTTTTTGGGACCTCACTTTCTTTTGTCAGTTCATTCTTTGGTTTGCATTGTGCCCTTCCTGTCGTCAATTGCACGTATATGGCATCACGACTGTTGACCTCTTCTAAATGAATCCCTCGTCAGGGAACTATCTTGTAAATCTTTATTGCGCCGGGTGTGTCCATCTCCTTTGCAAGTCGGCCAAGAAGTGACCACATATCCTTTTTCATCTCTATTTATACTTTTCCTCATCCAAGAACACATCCTGAGTTTCCCATGGGAAAATGTTGCTTCTCAATCTCAAATTGTCGGGAGTGCCTTGTTTCATGTCGATCAATGAATATCCGTGGGGTTTGGTGGTGGCATATTCGTACGATGTCGACTTTGTACAAGGACTCCCCGACCTTGACACCTTGGATTCCAGAGAGAAACACTTGCTTGTTCTAGACGATATGATGAATTCGGTCACTGAATCTATCTCGCATCTCTTCAAGAAATATCCTCACCATAAAAATATAAGTGTCATGTTGCTGGTTCTGAATCTGTACAACAAAAACAAGTATCACAGAACCATCAGTCTGAATGCCCATTATCTGGTTCTGTTTATAAATCCCAGAGACGTATCACAGGCCATGACCATGGCCCAACAAATATTTCCCAAAAAGACAAACTACTTTATGAAATCGTACAGGTATGCCGTCGCCAAACCCCATGGATATTTTTGATCGACATGAAACAAGGCACTCCCGACACATAAGATTGAAAATTAACATTTTCCCATGGGAAATTCAGGATGTGTTCTTGGATGAGGAAAAGTATAAATAGAGATGAAAAAGGATATGTGGTCACTTCTTGACCGACTCGCAAAGGAGATGGACGCACCCGAAGCAATAAAGATTTACAAGATAGTTCCCTGTCGAGGGATTCATTTAGAAGAGGTCACCAGTCGTGATGCTATACACGTGCAATTGACGACAGGAAGGGCACAATGCAAACCAAAGAATGAACTGACAAAAGAAAGTGAGGTCCCAAAAAGACCTCGTGGTAGACCAGATGGAGGAAAGAAAAAAGTCAACCAGGAAACAGATGTGGCACTCATATATGGAAATGTATAGAGAGGATATACTAAATAATGCTCAGAAACCTAGCCGGGGCCTAGGCGCTCTGCCCACAGAGCAACTGGGATGTGTACCCCAGGTGGTGGAATGGGGTACCCCTGGCGTGTTACATGCAGGATTTGCCAGGCTATAATACGGAAAATCTGACCGCAAACCATAGTGGGCCACCGTGTTGGGAAAGATGCCACGTTCCTCGCACGTTAAATAACCTTGCTGTCGTATTCGATAGAAGTAGGAATCTTTGCGCTCCGCCACAGGAGGCTAAATTGCCCGACCCTGTCCACCCCTCCCTAATCTTGTGGCAATCAAAATTTGTCAATCCTATTATCCTTGTGCCCCATCCTTTTTTTTTTCATTTCATCATTTCATATTCATCGTCTGAATATAGATGATATATTGCTGCTCGGACGTTAAACCCCAATAATCAATCAATCAGCTGACATTTGCTAATACGTGTTGTGCCTCAATCTCTTCTTCTATTTATTTTGGGTTGAAATTATAGGGGAAAAGTTCCAAATTTGCGATTTCTTCGGACATCGTAATTAATTACATATTTACTTTCACTTTACAAACCGATTTCGTGACGTCACAGCTCAACCGGTCATGGTGGCGCCCATAGGCGCGAGAAATTCAAATTTTCTAATTATAAATCTCGATTTATTAATTAAGAAAAGGAAATTAATTTGTTTCAATTTAATTTTCATAAATATTTAACAGAGTAGTTTCGATATTTATGACTTGCACAATAAAATGGTCTTCTCCTTTAACCTTTAAGAAGTAGTTGTGTCATAATTTGACTAATGAGTAACTTTTTCGACCAATCAAAACCATACATGATTTCTCATTCGTACTAAATGTTTAACGGGGCGAAAGCTTTAGATGACAAGATTTGTCGGTGGTCCAAATGTGGCGGTTGGATAGTTATGTCTTGTTTAAATTGTACTGTTTTATATATAAAATTTACATGAAAACTATACATGGTATTACGCAAATTGTGATATTACAGAAGATGCCAACAGATTGATTTTCAGTCTGTCCTTGCCTGGTCAATGAATTTGAGTTATTAGAAGACTATTATTTAGAAAGGAATGCGAAGCGTGTCTACGGAATATATTAGTTCACAAATGACTGAATTTCCGGAAGATACTATCTGATGAATATTCATGAATAAACAAACAGCAAGAATTATCGATGAGAAAATCAGCCAGGTTGACTTTTTGTCATGATAAACAAATAGCACTTGTTAGCACTATAAAAAAGATATTTTTACGGAATCATTTTTGCTTTTAGGCGTAAATACATCACTTCCATTTATTATAATTAAATTTGTAAATTACGATGCTAATGTTTTACATTACTTTAACATTAGAAGTGGTTTAAGGTTATTAAGTTAATGTCCCGTATGTTCTATAGTTAGTCCAATTATTGCATACGAGTTAACGATCATGCATCTGTAGCATGTATATTTTCTAGTTTCATGAGTAACGAATGATGTCATTTGAATTCATTTAAGCGTGCACGTGGTGCACCGACTGGTGCAAACACCTATCCAAATCTCCGGATGATTGGTGTTTCCCTTGGGTTAAAGGTTACAATTTCATGGAGAGAACACATGTTCAATATACAATTTAATTAATGTACATATTTTCTGAGAATATGACCTCAAATTAACAAAAACCAGCATTAGATAAACCGTGACTCCGGCTTTGAAACAGTAAAACCTGCGTGAAGTGTTAGACACAGTAAAAAGGGTAAAAAAACTAATTTTTTAATAGTTAGCTAGAAACGATTTGAAAAACGCTTGCGTTAACACAAAGTTTGAGCAATTTTCTGTTAAGGATAAGATATTACAGACAATGGTTGAAGCCCTAAATGTACGATACTGCTTTTTTTACTGTATAAAATTATCCTAGGTATATAAACACTGAAAGATTAAACAACAACATATTTTTGCAGTGGTAACTAACATATTTTTTTTACTCATTAAGATATAAAAGGTTTTTTTCTTACCATTTTTGTCTTATTTGTTTCCAAGGAAACCATAAATGTATGGATAGAAATATTTTGTGTTGCATTTATTTACGAAGAGCTTTTAACTTAACTCTATTTATAAAGGAGAGAAATTGCATGATTTACGTGAGCAACTTGTTTTCGAATGAGTTTAAATTTAAAAATTTTAAGTCAACTTCTTATATATCGCCCTATTTCTCGGAAAATACACACATTCTAGAATTTAACACAAACTCTCTTTTTCAATATAAATAAAAAATACGCAAAATATTTTTGGTACGTGATTTATTTTCCATTTCATTTGATTTTATAAATCCGTTTTCTTTTCTTTTGATTTTTTTTGGAGTTTTTATCTGCTACAGCCTTAATTCGCAACCAGTACAAGAACAATTATAATGAAATGCCTTCTAGCGAAATATTTTCGATTATTTTTCTAGAAAATTACTTTATCGTTTTTAACATCGAATTTTGAAAGTATGCACATTCCTATAGGAGCTTCTCTGTTCTCTTGAAGTTGAAATTATATAAAAAGAGGAGTTCGTGTAAATGAATCAGTGACAATATTTTGAAAACGATGTTAGACAGTTCAGTATCATCATAGAATGTGTAAAAAGTGTTTTTGTATTGGTCAAACAATTAAATGATTTCTATATGAATAGATCATTTATTTGAAAGTTTGTGTTTTCCACATGATCTTGCTCATAGAAGCGTTCCGTAAATGAAAAATTTTTTGCACGATATTTAGAAAAGGTGTGTTTACCTGTTGTGCGTCTCCGTGATTCAAAAGAAATCTTAATTTTCATTTCATAATCTATAAATCTTACCAACAATATACTGAGATAATTCCATTCTTTGTTTTAAAGTTGTTTTTTTTTTAATTTATTCAGTTAAAATCCTGTCTGAGAAAATATTAGATATAATTCACCCAAAGGTTCATACGGTAAAAGAGAATTAACATCAAATTGCAAGTTATATTTTTCTCTTTTTATCTTTATACAAAAATCCAAATTAGGAATCCCTTCTACTAAGACAGTAACATATATATATCATGCACTGTCTACTGTGTACCTTATAATTAGAGACTCGTCGGGTTGGAATAATTGTTGTTTAAAGAATAAAGATATAAAATTCAACGGTCATAGCTCTATCCAACCTACACAATGCCCTTTATGATATTACATACAAATATTTTCCAAAATGACGTAGGAAAGAAGACATTACGCCACTTATGTTACTAAGTTACGAGAAGTGAAGCAAAACCTAAAATTTAGTTATAAATTATCAGACCATAAATTCGAAAACAATCAATTCTCATGGTGCAGATAGATACATGATAAAGATACACGCGTTCATTATGACCGCTATAAAACTACCCAAGTTTCAACTTTCAACTTGTAGCAACATAACTGTGCCAGAAGCCTAATTGTAAGTAGTCTTGCACGATACAAATGGGCAAGCTCTTGCATTACATATGAGTTGTGATGCGAAAACTTCGTAAGCTGGTGCTGAAGAGATGTTGCCACGGATGAAAGGAAAATTGACGGGAAGTCATCGCGTTTATTGTATATTTTGGTCATGAGTTTTTCGTTTCTATTGATCTCTATGTGCAGGGTGTCCTTCTTTTACGTTCTTTGGGTAGATGCGACCACTGTTGAAAGATGCGTCCACCACACTGGACAAATATTTTGTCGATTAAAAAATTCAAGTATTTTGACATCTTCTTAGCTATATTTGGAAGATGGAACCATCATTTCTTACAAAGTATGAGGAATCTCTACCAAGTTTTGTACGTATTTGTATTTAGGTGTACGGTCTTTTTGTTTGAGTAACAGCAATGTAAAACGTTTTGGAGTCGGGGTTCAACTAAGTATTGGGAATAGTAGTATAAAGGGATTGAAAAATCATATTGTATCTGATAGTAATATAGCATTGAGGGTTCCCAGCCAGAAGATCTTTCGAACTTTTCAGGATCTACATTAAGTGTATACAACCACGGGAGTAACAGGTGTCGTAGTAAGACTGAAGACCACCTTTCACAGCTGAGAGCATGGAAGTGAATAGTTTCAAAAGATGTTTGGTAGTACATTTTATAGATCCAGTTATGAACCGTAGTTTGTATAGATTCTTGTGGAGTTTTGATATCCAAAGCATGGACAGTAGATCACAATCATCGTCTTTAGTAGAGATACTCTTAGAGATTACGGAGAGGACACCACTAAGTTGTCATTTGTGTCTTATTCTTTTGTTTCTATTTGAACAATTACATATGTTTAAACTAAACTAAAAGAGATGTTTTTCACTACTTGTATCTCTTCTTTGGAGAATGTGGTATCAGTATAGGTCGTATGATTATTTTGTTCTTATTATAGCACATTTCAATATTTAATGACTTTGCTGTGGACTCTATTCCGTGGCTTGACATTTCTAAATATAACGAGAATACGTATGGTGTATATGTCAAAGAGACAACAAACCCACCGGGATGAAAATATCAGCCCAAGGCCATCCAGTGGTCTTCATTGAACGACGAGGAAGTCTTCATAGCACAAGAAGGCTCAAGCTGGCCCAAAACATCATTATACACAGATACAGCGAAAGAGTTGCCCCTATTTACTCAAGTAACATAGAAAATAAGCTGAAGGTAAACATGAAACAAAACATAGAGAGGCCAGAAATTCCCGGAAGCCCCCCCCCCCAAAAAAAAAAAAGAAAAAAAATGCAGCGGGGTTAAAGTACTTTGGCGTGGTCACAACCCCTCCCCGAGCCTTTACAATCTTAATTGAGGGTGTGGAAAAATATTACACAATTTAACACACTTAAAATCAGTTTAAAAGTTCTGATTCTTTTGTTACAATGGAAATAAAGAAACTGAATATGATTTACACAAATGTACAAACTTAGCAGTCAACTGGCATGTCAGTTCCAGACCAGCTAAAACCTACAAAAGTCATGTCCCCATCGTATGTAAAATCAATACCAATTATTCTTATGCGGGGTTCAGAATCACAGTACATCATTAGTCATACAATAAGGACACAACCCATGTCATGCCAAAAACTGCTTTAAAAATAGTGTTTTAATTTCTATGTAAAGATCATACGAGGAAATCATTGTTAATACCAAAAATGCTATCATTAAGGATTTGACAACAATATCAGAAACTACACCCCTTACGAATGTCTTGTATTCGAGGTACACTAATGTCTTTACACAGGTCTGTCTATAAAAAATATTGATATTTTTTATTGAACTCATTTTTCTACATTTTAGTTCTTTTGAAATTTTCTAGTAAATTTTTTCACCCTGCGTTGTTTTTTTTATTCCGCAATTTATTGCTTTGTGATATCAAGTTCTAGATCAAATTCAAAATTTTCAACAAATAATTTATGAATGAAGCATGTTCTTGGTGATTTTTCGTTTCCTTAATATAGTTTTGTCGATTCCAGATGTTTGACTACTATTTCCAAGTTGTCTGCTGCGCTTGCAGCATGTTACTGGGTTAGAAATGAATGGTTTAGCCCTAATGTCAATGTTGGTCATTAATGTATCTTAGTGTCGTATTTTACTTTTACTTTATTTTGAAGGATTCTCATCGTTCTGTTACCGTGGATTTTATTACTTTTGTTTTCGGGGTCTTTCAGAGCTTACTTGAAGGTGTGGTTAAACTTATTGAAAACTTTTTGGGGTTATACTAAGGTGTATTTGTTGCGTTTCACCATATTTTATCCTTTTTCTATCATTACTGCTATTATTTTCTACGCCTACCTCCGTTAATAAGCATTAGATGTAATGCATCTTGCAGACAAGAACAATGATGTTTTGGGCTTTGTCTGCTGGTACGATTACATATCATTGTCATGTATAGTAGATTTTGTTTTGGCTGCATCGAGATCCTTGAAATCTGACGTATCATTGACACTCATTGATCTACTTAGAGCTCTCATACGTTTCAAGCGTAAAGATCTCACAGATTTTACCCACTCTAGCAGCAAATCAAGGCCTTCTTATTTTCGTTTTTTTTGCAAAGTCCACAGCAGCCATAAGAATTTTGAAGTTATAATTTCAATTCATAGAGCGTTGTTCACGGTACATGGGACCTTAAGCAATGACCTTACGGAGAAATTAGTTTTTTTTAATGATGTTTGAATCTCCAGTAATGACGTGAATTGAAGGACCATATGTGAATGGAGAGTTTTTGCAAGATCAGTGGTTTAGCCTATAAGTCCACAATCTTGAGGTCCTGCACTACCCTTTAATATTTGAATTTTTGGATGCAATAGATGAAGTAAGGAATATTTTGGAGAAAAAAAACTGCGGAATTTGTTCGTGACGTTTTTATGTGGAGGATGTTAGTATTATTAATCGCATCTAAACCTTTTGTTGACAAACGGTAGAGGAAGAAATGAATGTTTTTCTTATCTTTTATGAACTATGTTTTTATTAACGTAAGTACTGCCCAGACTTCCTACAATTAGGTTTCTTGAACAGAATTATGCTGCTATAAGATTAAAGTCATCATTACAAAAGTCTTACATGTATGGTCGAAATCATGAACTTGTGAATCGTTACGGTGTATCCATCTGAATCACGAGATTTGTTTACCGTGTCAAAGTTTTCCTCATTCGTCTACCCCGGACGTGATATTTTATGAGCAGATTGGCGGATGCTTCTAGAAAAGTCGAGGTTACTTATCCTTCTTGTCCATGCTACCAGGTTTTAGTGTGGTCCAGAAAAAAAGTAACTAAACTGCCTGCACTGTTTTATAGACAGGAACTTAAAACATAAATTATCTTATTAATTTTACATTCCATTTTTTTTTCTACAGATCATTCAAACATTATCTGCATCTGTTCGAATAGTTTGTTTCACTTTGTTTTGTTTGGACGACAGTCTTTTAAAGTTATACAGATTAACAATACAGAGATACATGACAAGATATTGCATCAATAACGATATCATTTCTAGGAATTATCTAGTATTACTTTTCCTCGAATAATCACTATTTCCTGATTTGAATTATGATCTTAAAAACGCGACAAAAAGCAATAGAAAATAAAGAGATCTCCTTGCTTTCACAATCCAATTGCAGTGGTTGTAACCTCGTTTAATATCTTTCGGAGTCATAAGTATCTTATTTTTGTTTTAAGTAAATGCCCCTTTTAGTCTGGACAGAGATCTGCAATAAAAGGTCACGGAAAAGCTGTTACAAAGTTTAGCTTACTACCGTCTATACATGATTGAAGTCCCCTTTCGCTATAATAAAGTGCTAAATATCAATTTTCTTTGGTATTACAGTGTTTAGAAAATATTTTGAAAAACACTTTTTTTCGCGGTGTTATTGAGAATTATGAGTCGTTAAATTAAGGTAATGCTTATGTTGAATAAATGCATGGTGATAGTTGCCGTAAACATAAACAGCCTTGTTTTTACATCGATATACTATACTTCCAATTATGAACAAAACCCTTAAAGCGTCATTATATGATATTTTTTTCTCACCGTTTAATGGACGGTATAGTGTCAAATGGTAGATCTATCTGACTTAATTTAATTTCACGGTCCTGATTTTAATTGAACTGTTAATAACCAGATCTTCTCTTTACACAAGGGACCAGTCTGGACGCTTTTTTAAGTCGTTTTCTGTTTTAAGCTAATGCAATTTATTGCATATTAAATAGCAAACATGACGGAAATCAGATTTCATATTGTAAATTTTGTCATGCTTTTACACAAATCGGATCATTACAAGGTTTACGAGTAATATGGAATATCAAATCCTGCATTTTTTTAAAATGACAAAATGGATTAGTTTGATGGCATCTATTGGTCATTAATCAGATACATGAGATATAGGTGCTTAAGAGTGTCATATCGTTTGATCACATCCAATTAATCCAACACAACAACTTTGCAACACTACAGAAGGCAACCATTTGTTCATATAATTGATTGCGTACGTCCAATAAGAATTGCACTTTTACGAATAGTGTACATATTTTATATTATAATCATGATTAACATATTATTTTTGCAATATTTCTTTTAAGAATCAGCACACCGAATGCTGGCAGAATAGATATTTTAGACGACATTCATGATACAATCAGGCCACTTTGTCACACGACAAAGAAATTATACTTCAGAACACGACTTATTAAAGACCGAGGAGCAAGAAATAAAAACTAAAGTATGTGATTAGGTTATAAAGCAACATTATCATTTCGGCAAATACAGTTTATTCTTTTCAAGATGTTACCGGGTAGTATGATCAATTCACCATACAACCAACAGTGGCATGTTTTCACATGTCTCTGTTTTCTTGTCTATTATTTTATTTCATGGATCAGTAGTCACAGATTTTTTTTATAAACATTTGCATACTTCTCGATGCATGAACTTACTCAGCTACGTGTGTAAACTTGTGTCAAGGATATTTTATACTAGTTATTCTATATCACTATTGGATAGTTTTTTTACTGTTTGTTGAGAAGGTAGGCCTAGGGTAAGGGATACAACTCTTCAAAATCATTCAAACGTTTGTATTCAGCATTTTACATCAATCCTATGTAAGCAACTAATTTACTTGGATTCATATTATGCTGCTTCAAACAAAAGCTTGAGAGGCTTTGGTGAAATTAAATATAATACAAACACATCACTGATTTCATGAGTTATGTCCCTTACCCTAGGTCTACCTCCTTAAGTGCAATCTGTCAATGTTGTCGTTTAGTTTGAAGTGCAGGCCACGTTTAATGTTTCTGGCTCAGTCATGCTCTGTTGTTGCTTTTTTAATATCTTAGTCTTCAACAGTTGTCATTGCCTCATACGTTGCTTCAGTTTTAGTCATTAACCGGCTCTCATCTCATGTATTATCTCCGGGAAATTTTTCGTTACAAACAATAATTTGTCATATTAATGGTTTTATGTCTAAAACACCACGAACTCAAAAATCGTGTACTGACTACTCATACTTAATAATTTGATTAAGACCATCTATGTCATTATAGAAAAACGACGTGCTATCTAGGTTTACCCAAAGTTCTTGTACTTGTGTATTTTAGATAAAATCGAATTTAAACGTTCTTGTTTTAAGGAAGGGTAATCAAGGGAACCAAGGTTATAGCGGTAATCAAAAGAATGTAATCCAGGGACAAAGACCAGTCATGGAAAACAGACATACACAACAAAGAACATAAAGTAACTAAAATCATACATAAAAGTAACAAAAGCAAATGAGCAAATCAGACTCCACTAAAAACTGGGAGCATGGACCAGGTGCACCGGTAGGGTAAACGATGCTTTCTTGTATATCCCGATTGGTTCTTGTTTTATACGATGCTTCGTGTCCATTGTTTAGTGAGTGCCTATTATTATTACAAGGATTATCAATACATTATTATTATAAGAAAAACACAAGACGTAACACAAAATATTAGCACTAGCAATATGTACCCAAAAAAAAAAAAGATGAAGAAAAAAAGTGTCCCCAAAAGCTTCGGAATGGGAAGTATGTTCGCCTCCCCGGCGGCACCCATCACATTGCATATAAGAATAATATAGCAATAATGCAACTACCCGACACGAGTCACATCCAATCAAATTCGGCGATATCATTCAATTCAACAAAGCATTATGTAAATAAAGAGAACAATGTGGAAAGTATGGAAAATTATTCAGAATACACAAATTATACTAAGATAATCAAAATGCATCAAAAACATGATACAATACTAAATATTTGTGTATAAACGCCAGAACATTTGAACTTAACCTTACTTGATATAACATAGCAATAAATCATTTACTTGAAGATTTAAAAGGAATCTGTGACATTTCAAGACACCATCACGACGGTAGGGTGACCAAAAACTGCAACTTAGAAAATACCGTACTAAGTCATGTGACCTTTATCTTGCTCCGACACAGTAAATCAAGAGAGCTACACAACTGCAGGTACTAAGAGTCAAGTTCGGTAGGTTATCAATCCAGTAAGACGTGGAATCTAACTGAAGACATCATGTCTCATCTGTGAAAGTTCTTTAGTGATGATATCAACAAAGGTTAAGAAGTAAATTTGACTATATCCGTGCTTTAAAGAGAAAGTTCAAGTCGGTGTACAGATCACAGGCTCGACTAGTCCGATTTTCCTCTGACCCTGCAACCGTCCTCTTTTTTATTTGGATATTGATATGTCGAGTTGGGGTCAGAATGATGTGCCATACAAAAAGTTGGAGATTTAGCGGGACCGCGGAGTATCGCCCTTCACGCGCTTCTTACGACTTTCATGTCGAAATCGTGTAGGTGATGCATACCTAGTTCGATTCAGGATTCATTTTTCATTATGCTGATGAAAGTTTTATCGGCTATTTGTCAGTTTACTAGTGTATAAACATGTTTCATGTATGATGCATGCACATAGTAATAGAGAAAAGTGCAACATTTTGTCTAAACATGTAGGTACTCAAGTAAATTCGAAATTAACTTTTAACTAAAGGGAAAGACCATGTTGTTGTGAATGTCACAAATATCGAGTAATCTGTTTAATATTCATAAAAATTAAATTGAAACAAATTAATTTCCTTTTCTTAATCAATAAATGGAGATTTTTAATTAGGAAATTTGAATTTCCCGCGCCTATGGGCGCCACCATGACTGGTTGAACTGTGACGTCACGAAGTCGGTTTGTAAAGTGAAAGTAAATAGGTAATTGATTACGATGTCCGAAGAAATCGCAAATTTGGGACTTTTACCCTATAATTTCAACCCAAAATAAATAGAAGAAGAGATTGAAGCACAACATGTATAAGCAAATGTCAGACATCATCGACGAACAACGGGATTTGCAGCCAGGTGACTAGTATTTGTAAGGAAAATCGTATGGCTACTTCGGATGTGCGTGTTGCTGGTAAAAAAACTTTGAGAACATTTCTCTTTTATCATTCGAGCAATTGTAAGCTTGACAAGTCATCGTGTTTTGGTGATTAGATAAACATGATCGTAGAAATATTTACGGAATATTCTTTGTTTACATATTATTTGCAGTACTTGTATCAGTACCAAACCGACTTAGTGACGTCACGAGCCAATCGGAAGCTATCGGGAAAAGTCAATAAAATCTGGCTATGATCTTCCTTCAGATAGAGTTCTGCAAGATGGCTATCCCTTTATATTTCAAGGATTTCGAACTTCGCCTAGCCTTGAGCATTTTATAAAAACGCATTTTGCATTAAAGGTTATTTAATTTTGTTTACGTGGGTATGATTTATCACAAGAGTCTAACGTAATGTAAAGGTGGTCTTTCCCTTTAACTAATGTGAATGTTATAACTTTCGCCATAACATACATAGGTGAAGAAAACTCCTTAGCAATTAAACAAATTGAAAGAGAATGCGAAACCCTACAATTCAAGAATGTGTCCAACTTAAAAATAAAAAGCTTTGCCAAATGCAGCATGATAAAACCACAAACAATTAAACTCTGCAAGTGTGGACGCAATATTATTATTAATAATATTGACACACTTAACATAGAGACTGACAGTTCACTATGGACACATCAAATCATTTGGACACAATATTGCACATTTTGAAATTCAATATAAGTATAAAGGTCTGCTTTAGAGTGCATTCATGACCACTTTGTACTTCATTATCTCAAAAATAGGGTTAATTTGGTAGGCATACTTCTTAAAGCTCTTGTATTTAGGCTTGGATTTCAAATGGCATACATTGGAAAAAAAGTTTAAATATTGCACCTATTAACTCAAAAACCATATGAAATATCTGAAATCTGATTGAAACATGCAGGCATGGACTTTCATAAGGAATGTTATAAAAAAAAAAAAAAAAACTTGAAAATGCACCAAAAAAAAAAAAAAGATGATTTGTTAGGTCGTGGCTTCCTTTATAATTTGAAGACTGTAAAAGATATTTGAAATCTAATTGAAAAATGCAGACAAGGATTTTGATGTGAGATCTACATTTTTTTTTAAACCAAACCAGAAATAAACAAGTATTTTCCCCATTATTTCTTGAATCAAGGGGAAAAATATTTGTTTAGGGCCCCTTATTCTTACTTGGCTTAAGTCACAACCCAAACAATCAATCCAAGTCTATTTATTGTGGTATAGAACATTTGGGAAACAATACCATAGGCATTGCTATACTTTTATTAGAGTTGTATTGTTAAATTCAATGAATTTCTTGGGACCCATTTATGGCCCTAATTCTAACCCCCAAAAATCTATACCAACCTTCCTGTTGTAGTTTGCAACCTTGTTTTAAAATTTATAAAGATCAACCAACTAATACTCAAATTTTCACAAAAACCAAGTGTCTCCAGATGACCACAACAAAGCCAAACCAATATACGAGTGAACACTTTTTGGGGTCGTATAAATATTTGAGATAATTTGGACTCAGACCTGTGAATACATGTAGATATCTTTTATTGTGACCAAAGAGTATAATTTGGAATTTATTTCCTCATCTATAGTAACTTATTAGGACTTACATGTAGTCAACAGAACCACACTGGTATTCAGTTGTAAGAATCAACCATACATTCATATGAGGTACTACATATATGTATTACTGATAGTTTTTATAAAATGCAAAGAGATATGGCTAGATTTTTTCTGAAAATAATATTAATCTTTAACTTAGATCGAATTTCCTCTGAAACTGCGACCCTCTTTTTATTTGGATATCGCAACTCAACATATTCATGACTAATTAAAAAAGAGTAGAGTTGCAGGATCAGAGGAAATTTGAATGGTCTTTAGCTAGTTGCAAGTAATACATTTTGGGTAGAAAGTCAGGCATGAAAATAATGAAACAAAAAAGCTTAAATATGCCATGTATAAATCCATGCAGAGATGTTTGGCAGTGAAAAAAAAAATTCACAAGCTTAATATAATTGGGTTCCTTAAGCCCTCTCTTCCCCGTAGAATCTAACCAAAAAAAAAGACAAGAAACAGTTATACAGACATTCAGTTCATCACAAGTTACACTTCCAGTTAAAATCTCACATTGAAATAACATTATGTTAAACTTCAATATATTAAGAATCTAAGCGATTGAAGATTAAAAATAAGTGCAAAACATATTTATAAACTGCTATTTAAAAATATGAAGCAATTTAAAATCCAGGAGAAAATGTATATGATTGCCCTCTGCCCCCCCCCCCTCCATACACACACACCAATGCATTTCCATTAAATAGTTTAATAACCAGCTCGAAAATTGAGTTTAAACAATTAAATTAGGGTATTCTAAGGATGGGGTGCCATATGTAATATTTTACACGTCTAAAAAATTCACAGTTCAACCAAACGTATTGCAGCAGGTTTACCAAAAAATTGTAAATTGGATCCAACCAGGTGTTTTTCATAATATGTTGTTCCAGTACACACGCTTGTTTAGACACGCAAAGAAGGCGGTGTTTGTTGATCTCACGTGACCATCTGTGCATGACAGAATCTCATTTGCATACGACCAAATCTCGCTTGCGTCACGCAAAGTTGGAAATCGAAAGTAAATGGCTGCTGACCCTAGGTTAAGGCTTTCAAGCTTCTTTTTACCGAGATTTGATGACAAATAGCCAATAAAACTTACATCAGCATAAGGAAAAAATGAATCCCGAATCGAACTAGGTATGCATCACCTACACGATTTCAACATGAAAGTCGTAAGAAAGTGTGAAGGGCGATACTCCACGGTACCGCTGAATCTCCAACTTATTGTATGGCACATCATTCTGACCCCAACCCGAACATATCAATATCCAAATAAAAAAGAGGAGGGTTGCAGGGTCAGAAGAAAATCGGACTAAGGCTCGACAGAAATGGATCTACAATGAAATGTATGCACCATAGGCTGGAGATGTTGGTATATTGTTACTAAGAAAGTGTTTGCTAAGTCCAAATTATCACGTTTGTTATAAAGTTTCGATTTGGAACGTCTTGTATTATCTATGGACAAGTTAAGGTCTAGTAATTAGGGAGACAAAGGTCTATCAGTTGTTTCTTTAAATTCAACTCAAACTTAAGTGGAACCTTGATTGAAGCTTTACTATTCTTTTTTTTTACTCAAACTTCCCTCAACGCGCCTCCGATATTAATGAAAGACATGATATTCTTTAATTTCGTCTGTTCATAATTGTTTTCATATTAGTATTCTTTGATTATTCTTGATATCAATTACATCTGAGAACTTTGAATTTTGAAAACGCTCACTTAACAGAGCGCACAAAAGACTAACTATAAGCCGTCCACGGGACAATGTCGTCAAAGAGACATAATGACTCCCACTCATTGTTCTCTAAAATTACATTTATCGGCCAAAAACACTATGACTTTATTGAAATAAAAAAGGGCGAAAAGGAATATCGATTCCCTCCCAGTAAGTGGAAATGAATAATTTCTTAATGTTCAAATTGTTGTATAAAAAGTAAAAGTTTATAATATGACATGTTTGATCTTTTCCAATCTGATTTATATTAAGAATGGCACGGTGATTAAAAAATACGGGATCGTTGAAAATGATTGATTCTTGGTGTAAATGAGTTTTACGATAAACTTGTTTAGGGGTCATCTTTAATTAAATAACTTATTTTCATTCAGGGTGTTACTGTTTATAATTAACTGTTTGAGGGCTAGTACAGCGAGTCTTTCAAGCTGATGTGTCTATTATATAACAAGGATAAGTTCGTGTTTACTATATAACACTACCATGATTTATTACCCTACTTGTCTGCATGTTATGAATAAAGACCCTTTACCTATGTACCGGTTTACTTTGTATAAAATAAGACATTTTACCCTGTCGGTTTACCGGGTAGAAAATTCCATTATCGAACCGGTTTACCTGGCATTACCAAATACCCATTACCCAACCTGTTTATCTGGTATTAACAAAGACTCATTACCCAACCGATTCACCTATGAATAAAGACCAATTACCCAACCGGTTCACCTAATACACAACAAAGACCCATTACCCAATGGGTTCACCTGGTATAAACAGAGACCCATTACCCAATCTGTTTACCTGGTATAAACAAAAACCCATTATCCAACCGGTTCACCTAATACACAACAAAGACCCATTACCCAATGGGTTCACCTGGTATAAACAGAGACCCATTACCCAATCTGTTTACCTGGTATAAACAAAGACCCATTATCCAATCGGTTTACCTGGTATAAACAGAGACCTTTTATCCTACCGGTTTAGCTGGTATAAACAAAGACCCATTACCCAACCGGTTAACCTGGCATTAACAAAGACCCATTACCCAACCGGTTCACCTGGTATAAATAAAGACCCATTACCCAACCGGTTAACCTCATATTAACAAAGACCCATTACCCAACCGGTTTACCTGGTATAAAGAGAGAACTTTTAGCCAACCTGTTTACCATTTATAAACAAAGACCTTTTACCGAAACTGGTTTACCTTGTATGAAGAAATACCCATTACCCAACCGATTAACCTGGTATAAACAAAGACTCAACAGGTTACCTGGTGTAAACAGAGATCTGATATCCTACTGGTTTACCTGGTAAAAATCCCATTACCATATCTTTTTATCGGGTATTTTTGTGGAGTCCGTGTTTTTCACCTACTAGTTCTTTTAAATGGCATGGATATATGTTGTTTGTAGCATGCTTCTGTGTGACTAATGCAGTGTAGCAATTCTTTCAAGCTTTCTCATATTAATCATAGTGCAATTAAACGACTTTATAAACAGGTCTTTGTTTGATTCAATCATTCGGTCATTCATTTAATCTTATACCATAATTCAATGCTTTTAGCAACGTCCCCATATACTAGTTAATTAAATCTATACTAACATTCTTAGCTGCACGTCTACCAAATCCTGCCACTATGAATTAAACTATTTAGTTTACCCCCGATACTTGCATTATTTATTTTCTTAAACTTATATGAAAAACTGATGTATTTATGATGCTCATATATGTCATGTACTTGGATGCATAAATGTAAAATAAAACGATTTATTATATGCCCAATGAGAGAATATTTCAAATTGTCACTCACTTTAGATTGTTACTAAAATTAATGACAATACCAATTATTCTTATGCGGGGTTCAGAATCACAGTACATCATTAGTCATACAATAAGGACACAACCCATGTCATGCCAAAAACTGCTTTAAAAATAGTGTTTTAATTTCTATGTAAAGATCATACGAGGAAATCATTGTTAATACCAAAAATGCTATCATTAAGGATTTGACAACAATATCAGAAACTACACCCCTTACGAATGTCTTGTATTCGAGGTACACTAATGTCTTTACACAGGTCTGTCTATAAAAAATATTGATATTTTTTATTGAACTCATTTTTCTACATTTTAGTTCTTTTGAAATTTTCTAGTAAATTTTTTCACCCTGCGTTGTTTTTTTTATTCCGCAATTTATTGCTTTGTGATATCAAGTTCTAGATCAAATTCAAAATTTTCAACAAATAATTTATGAATGAAGCATGTTCTTGGTGATTTTTCGTTTCCTTAATATAGTTTTGTCGATTCCAGATGTTTGACTACTATTTCCAAGTTGTCTGCTGCGCTTGCAGCATGTTACTGGGTTAGAAATGAATGGTTTAGCCCTAATGTCAATGTTGGTCATTAATGTATCTTAGTGTCGTATTTTACTTTTACTTTATTTTGAAGGATTCTCATCGTTCTGTTACCGTGGATTTTATTACTTTTGTTTTCGGGGTCTTTCAGAGCTTACTTGAAGGTGTGGTTAAACTTATTGAAAACTTTTTGGGGTTATACTAAGGTGTATTTGTTGCGTTTCACCATATTTTATCCTTTTTCTATCATTACTGCTATTATTTTCTACGCCTACCTCCGTTAATAAGCATTAGATGTAATGCATCTTGCAGACAAGAACAATGATGTTTTGGGCTTTGTCTGCTGGTACGATTACATATCATTGTCATGTATAGTAGATTTTGTTTTGGCTGCATCGAGATCCTTGAAATCTGACGTATCATTGACACTCATTGATCTACTTAGAGCTCTCATACGTTTCAAGCGTAAAGATCTCACAGATTTTACCCACTCTAGCAGCAAATCAAGGCCTTCTTATTTTCGTTTTTTTTGCAAAGTCCACAGCAGCCATAAGAATTTTGAAGTTATAATTTCAATTCATAGAGCGTTGTTCACGGTACATGGGACCTTAAGCAATGACCTTACGGAGAAATTAGTTTTTTTTAATGATGTTTGAATCTCCAGTAATGACGTGAATTGAAGGACCATATGTGAATGGAGAGTTTTTGCAAGATCAGTGGTTTAGCCTATAAGTCCACAATCTTGAGGTCCTGCACTACCCTTTAATATTTGAATTTTTGGATGCAATAGATGAAGTAAGGAATATTTTGGAGAAAAAAAACTGCGGAATTTGTTCGTGACGTTTTTATGTGGAGGATGTTAGTATTATTAATCGCATCTAAACCTTTTGTTGACAAACGGTAGAGGAAGAAATGAATGTTTTTCTTATCTTTTATGAACTATGTTTTTATTAACGTAAGTACTGCCCAGACTTCCTACAATTAGGTTTCTTGAACAGAATTATGCTGCTATAAGATTAAAGTCATCATTACAAAAGTCTTACATGTATGGTCGAAATCATGAACTTGTGAATCGTTACGGTGTATCCATCTGAATCACGAGATTTGTTTACCGTGTCAAAGTTTTCCTCATTCGTCTACCCCGGACGTGATATTTTATGAGCAGATTGGCGGATGCTTCTAGAAAAGTCGAGGTTACTTATCCTTCTTGTCCATGCTACCAGGTTTTAGTGTGGTCCAGAAAAAAAGTAACTAAACTGCCTGCACTGTTTTATAGACAGGAACTTAAAACATAAATTATCTTATTAATTTTACATTCCATTTTTTTTTCTACAGATCATTCAAACATTATCTGCATCTGTTCGAATAGTTTGTTTCACTTTGTTTTGTTTGGACGACAGTCTTTTAAAGTTATACAGATTAACAATACAGAGATACATGACAAGATATTGCATCAATAACGATATCATTTCTAGGAATTATCTAGTATTACTTTTCCTCGAATAATCACTATTTCCTGATTTGAATTATGATCTTAAAAACGCGACAAAAAGCAATAGAAAATAAAGAGATCTCCTTGCTTTCACAATCCAATTGCAGTGGTTGTAACCTCGTTTAATATCTTTCGGAGTCATAAGTATCTTATTTTTGTTTTAAGTAAATGCCCCTTTTAGTCTGGACAGAGATCTGCAATAAAAGGTCACGGAAAAGCTGTTACAAAGTTTAGCTTACTACCGTCTATACATGATTGAAGTCCCCTTTCGCTATAATAAAGTGCTAAATATCAATTTTCTTTGGTATTACAGTGTTTAGAAAATATTTTGAAAAACACTTTTTTTCGCGGTGTTATTGAGAATTATGAGTCGTTAAATTAAGGTAATGCTTATGTTGAATAAATGCATGGTGATAGTTGCCGTAAACATAAACAGCCTTGTTTTTACATCGATATACTATACTTCCAATTATGAACAAAACCCTTAAAGCGTCATTATATGATATTTTTTTCTCACCGTTTAATGGACGGTATAGTGTCAAATGGTAGATCTATCTGACTTAATTTAATTTCACGGTCCTGATTTTAATTGAACTGTTAATAACCAGATCTTCTCTTTACACAAGGGACCAGTCTGGACGCTTTTTTAAGTCGTTTTCTGTTTTAAGCTAATGCAATTTATTGCATATTAAATAGCAAACATGACGGAAATCAGATTTCATATTGTAAATTTTGTCATGCTTTTACACAAATCGGATCATTACAAGGTTTACGAGTAATATGGAATATCAAATCCTGCATTTTTTTAAAATGACAAAATGGATTAGTTTGATGGCATCTATTGGTCATTAATCAGATACATGAGATATAGGTGCTTAAGAGTGTCATATCGTTTGATCACATCCAATTAATCCAACACAACAACTTTGCAACACTACAGAAGGCAACCATTTGTTCATATAATTGATTGCGTACGTCCAATAAGAATTGCACTTTTACGAATAGTGTACATATTTTATATTATAATCATGATTAACATATTATTTTTGCAATATTTCTTTTAAGAATCAGCACACCGAATGCTGGCAGAATAGATATTTTAGACGACATTCATGATACAATCAGGCCACTTTGTCACACGACAAAGAAATTATACTTCAGAACACGACTTATTAAAGACCGAGGAGCAAGAAATAAAAACTAAAGTATGTGATTAGGTTATAAAGCAACATTATCATTTCGGCAAATACAGTTTATTCTTTTCAAGATGTTACCGGGTAGTATGATCAATTCACCATACAACCAACAGTGGCATGTTTTCACATGTCTCTGTTTTCTTGTCTATTATTTTATTTCATGGATCAGTAGTCACAGATTTTTTTTATAAACATTTGCATACTTCTCGATGCATGAACTTACTCAGCTACGTGTGTAAACTTGTGTCAAGGATATTTTATACTAGTTATTCTATATCACTATTGGATAGTTTTTTTACTGTTTGTTGAGAAGGTAGGCCTAGGGTAAGGGATACAACTCTTCAAAATCATTCAAACGTTTGTATTCAGCATTTTACATCAATCCTATGTAAGCAACTAATTTACTTGGATTCATATTATGCTGCTTCAAACAAAAGCTTGAGAGGCTTTGGTGAAATTAAATATAATACAAACACATCACTGATTTCATGAGTTATGTCCCTTACCCTAGGTCTACCTCCTTAAGTGCAATCTGTCAATGTTGTCGTTTAGTTTGAAGTGCAGGCCACGTTTAATGTTTCTGGCTCAGTCATGCTCTGTTGTTGCTTTTTTAATATCTTAGTCTTCAACAGTTGTCATTGCCTCATACGTTGCTTCAGTTTTAGTCATTAACCGGCTCTCATCTCATGTATTATCTCCGGGAAATTTTTCGTTACAAACAATAATTTGTCATATTAATGGTTTTATGTCTAAAACACCACGAACTCAAAAATCGTGTACTGACTACTCATACTTAATAATTTGATTAAGACCATCTATGTCATTATAGAAAAACGACGTGCTATCTAGGTTTACCCAAAGTTCTTGTACTTGTGTATTTTAGATAAAATCGAATTTAAACGTTCTTGTTTTAAGGAAGGGTAATCAAGGGAACCAAGGTTATAGCGGTAATCAAAAGAATGTAATCCAGGGACAAAGACCAGTCATGGAAAACAGACATACACAACAAAGAACATAAAGTAACTAAAATCATACATAAAAGTAACAAAAGCAAATGAGCAAATCAGACTCCACTAAAAACTGGGAGCATGGACCAGGTGCACCGGTAGGGTAAACGATGCTTTCTTGTATATCCCGATTGGTTCTTGTTTTATACGATGCTTCGTGTCCATTGTTTAGTGAGTGCCTATTATTATTACAAGGATTATCAATACATTATTATTATAAGAAAAACACAAGACGTAACACAAAATATTAGCACTAGCAATATGTACCCAAAAAAAAAAAAGATGAAGAAAAAAAGTGTCCCCAAAAGCTTCGGAATGGGAAGTATGTTCGCCTCCCCGGCGGCACCCATCACATTGCATATAAGAATAATATAGCAATAATGCAACTACCCGACACGAGTCACATCCAATCAAATTCGGCGATATCATTCAATTCAACAAAGCATTATGTAAATAAAGAGAACAATGTGGAAAGTATGGAAAATTATTCAGAATACACAAATTATACTAAGATAATCAAAATGCATCAAAAACATGATACAATACTAAATATTTGTGTATAAACGCCAGAACATTTGAACTTAACCTTACTTGATATAACATAGCAATAAATCATTTACTTGAAGATTTAAAAGGAATCTGTGACATTTCAAGACACCATCACGACGGTAGGGTGACCAAAAACTGCAACTTAGAAAATACCGTACTAAGTCATGTGACCTTTATCTTGCTCCGACACAGTAAATCAAGAGAGCTACACAACTGCAGGTACTAAGAGTCAAGTTCGGTAGGTTATCAATCCAGTAAGACGTGGAATCTAACTGAAGACATCATGTCTCATCTGTGAAAGTTCTTTAGTGATGATATCAACAAAGGTTAAGAAGTAAATTTGACTATATCCGTGCTTTAAAGAGAAAGTTCAAGTCGGTGTACAGATCACAGGCTCGACTAGTCCGATTTTCCTCTGACCCTGCAACCGTCCTCTTTTTTATTTGGATATTGATATGTCGAGTTGGGGTCAGAATGATGTGCCATACAAAAAGTTGGAGATTTAGCGGGACCGCGGAGTATCGCCCTTCACGCGCTTCTTACGACTTTCATGTCGAAATCGTGTAGGTGATGCATACCTAGTTCGATTCAGGATTCATTTTTCATTATGCTGATGAAAGTTTTATCGGCTATTTGTCAGTTTACTAGTGTATAAACATGTTTCATGTATGATGCATGCACATAGTAATAGAGAAAAGTGCAACATTTTGTCTAAACATGTAGGTACTCAAGTAAATTCGAAATTAACTTTTAACTAAAGGGAAAGACCATGTTGTTGTGAATGTCACAAATATCGAGTAATCTGTTTAATATTCATAAAAATTAAATTGAAACAAATTAATTTCCTTTTCTTAATCAATAAATGGAGATTTTTAATTAGGAAATTTGAATTTCCCGCGCCTATGGGCGCCACCATGACTGGTTGAACTGTGACGTCACGAAGTCGGTTTGTAAAGTGAAAGTAAATAGGTAATTGATTACGATGTCCGAAGAAATCGCAAATTTGGGACTTTTACCCTATAATTTCAACCCAAAATAAATAGAAGAAGAGATTGAAGCACAACATGTATAAGCAAATGTCAGACATCATCGACGAACAACGGGATTTGCAGCCAGGTGACTAGTATTTGTAAGGAAAATCGTATGGCTACTTCGGATGTGCGTGTTGCTGGTAAAAAAACTTTGAGAACATTTCTCTTTTATCATTCGAGCAATTGTAAGCTTGACAAGTCATCGTGTTTTGGTGATTAGATAAACATGATCGTAGAAATATTTACGGAATATTCTTTGTTTACATATTATTTGCAGTACTTGTATCAGTACCAAACCGACTTAGTGACGTCACGAGCCAATCGGAAGCTATCGGGAAAAGTCAATAAAATCTGGCTATGATCTTCCTTCAGATAGAGTTCTGCAAGATGGCTATCCCTTTATATTTCAAGGATTTCGAACTTCGCCTAGCCTTGAGCATTTTATAAAAACGCATTTTGCATTAAAGGTTATTTAATTTTGTTTACGTGGGTATGATTTATCACAAGAGTCTAACGTAATGTAAAGGTGGTCTTTCCCTTTAACTAATGTGAATGTTATAACTTTCGCCATAACATACATAGGTGAAGAAAACTCCTTAGCAATTAAACAAATTGAAAGAGAATGCGAAACCCTACAATTCAAGAATGTGTCCAACTTAAAAATAAAAAGCTTTGCCAAATGCAGCATGATAAAACCACAAACAATTAAACTCTGCAAGTGTGGACGCAATATTATTATTAATAATATTGACACACTTAACATAGAGACTGACAGTTCACTATGGACACATCAAATCATTTGGACACAATATTGCACATTTTGAAATTCAATATAAGTATAAAGGTCTGCTTTAGAGTGCATTCATGACCACTTTGTACTTCATTATCTCAAAAATAGGGTTAATTTGGTAGGCATACTTCTTAAAGCTCTTGTATTTAGGCTTGGATTTCAAATGGCATACATTGGAAAAAAAGTTTAAATATTGCACCTATTAACTCAAAAACCATATGAAATATCTGAAATCTGATTGAAACATGCAGGCATGGACTTTCATAAGGAATGTTATAAAAAAAAAAAAAAAAACTTGAAAATGCACCAAAAAAAAAAAAAAGATGATTTGTTAGGTCGTGGCTTCCTTTATAATTTGAAGACTGTAAAAGATATTTGAAATCTAATTGAAAAATGCAGACAAGGATTTTGATGTGAGATCTACATTTTTTTTTAAACCAAACCAGAAATAAACAAGTATTTTCCCCATTATTTCTTGAATCAAGGGGAAAAATATTTGTTTAGGGCCCCTTATTCTTACTTGGCTTAAGTCACAACCCAAACAATCAATCCAAGTCTATTTATTGTGGTATAGAACATTTGGGAAACAATACCATAGGCATTGCTATACTTTTATTAGAGTTGTATTGTTAAATTCAATGAATTTCTTGGGACCCATTTATGGCCCTAATTCTAACCCCCAAAAATCTATACCAACCTTCCTGTTGTAGTTTGCAACCTTGTTTTAAAATTTATAAAGATCAACCAACTAATACTCAAATTTTCACAAAAACCAAGTGTCTCCAGATGACCACAACAAAGCCAAACCAATATACGAGTGAACACTTTTTGGGGTCGTATAAATATTTGAGATAATTTGGACTCAGACCTGTGAATACATGTAGATATCTTTTATTGTGACCAAAGAGTATAATTTGGAATTTATTTCCTCATCTATAGTAACTTATTAGGACTTACATGTAGTCAACAGAACCACACTGGTATTCAGTTGTAAGAATCAACCATACATTCATATGAGGTACTACATATATGTATTACTGATAGTTTTTATAAAATGCAAAGAGATATGGCTAGATTTTTTCTGAAAATAATATTAATCTTTAACTTAGATCGAATTTCCTCTGAAACTGCGACCCTCTTTTTATTTGGATATCGCAACTCAACATATTCATGACTAATTAAAAAAGAGTAGAGTTGCAGGATCAGAGGAAATTTGAATGGTCTTTAGCTAGTTGCAAGTAATACATTTTGGGTAGAAAGTCAGGCATGAAAATAATGAAACAAAAAAGCTTAAATATGCCATGTATAAATCCATGCAGAGATGTTTGGCAGTGAAAAAAAAAATTCACAAGCTTAATATAATTGGGTTCCTTAAGCCCTCTCTTCCCCGTAGAATCTAACCAAAAAAAAAGACAAGAAACAGTTATACAGACATTCAGTTCATCACAAGTTACACTTCCAGTTAAAATCTCACATTGAAATAACATTATGTTAAACTTCAATATATTAAGAATCTAAGCGATTGAAGATTAAAAATAAGTGCAAAACATATTTATAAACTGCTATTTAAAAATATGAAGCAATTTAAAATCCAGGAGAAAATGTATATGATTGCCCTCTGCCCCCCCCCCTCCATACACACACACCAATGCATTTCCATTAAATAGTTTAATAACCAGCTCGAAAATTGAGTTTAAACAATTAAATTAGGGTATTCTAAGGATGGGGTGCCATATGTAATATTTTACACGTCTAAAAAATTCACAGTTCAACCAAACGTATTGCAGCAGGTTTACCAAAAAATTGTAAATTGGATCCAACCAGGTGTTTTTCATAATATGTTGTTCCAGTACACACGCTTGTTTAGACACGCAAAGAAGGCGGTGTTTGTTGATCTCACGTGACCATCTGTGCATGACAGAATCTCATTTGCATACGACCAAATCTCGCTTGCGTCACGCAAAGTTGGAAATCGAAAGTAAATGGCTGCTGACCCTAGGTTAAGGCTTTCAAGCTTCTTTTTACCGAGATTTGATGACAAATAGCCAATAAAACTTACATCAGCATAAGGAAAAATGAATCCCGAATCGAACTAGGTATGCATCACCTACACGATTTCAACATGAAAGTCGTAAGAAAGTGTGAAGGGCGATACTCCACGGTACCGCTGAATCTCCAACTTATTGTATGGCACATCATTCTGACCCCAACCCGAACATATCAATATCCAAATAAAAAAGAGGAGGGTTGCAGGGTCAGAAGAAAATCGGACTAAGGCTCGACAGAAATGGATCTACAATGAAATGTATGCACCATAGGCTGGAGATGTTGGTATATTGTTACTAAGAAAGTGTTTGCTAAGTCCAAATTATCACGTTTGTTATAAAGTTTCGATTTGGAACGTCTTGTATTATCTATGGACAAGTTAAGGTCTAGTAATTAGGGAGACAAAGGTCTATCAGTTGTTTCTTTAAATTCAACTCAAACTTAAGTGGAACCTTGATTGAAGCTTTACTATTCTTTTTTTTTACTCAAACTTCCCTCAACGCGCCTCCGATATTAATGAAAGACATGATATTCTTTAATTTCGTCTGTTCATAATTGTTTTCATATTAGTATTCTTTGATTATTCTTGATATCAATTACATCTGAGAACTTTGAATTTTGAAAACGCTCACTTAACAGAGCGCACAAAAGACTAACTATAAGCCGTCCACGGGACAATGTCGTCAAAGAGACATAATGACTCCCACTCATTGTTCTCTAAAATTACATTTATCGGCCAAAAACACTATGACTTTATTGAAATAAAAAAGGGCGAAAAGGAATATCGATTCCCTCCCAGTAAGTGGAAATGAATAATTTCTTAATGTTCAAATTGTTGTATAAAAAGTAAAAGTTTATAATATGACATGTTTGATCTTTTCCAATCTGATTTATATTAAGAATGGCACGGTGATTAAAAAATACGGGATCGTTGAAAATGATTGATTCTTGGTGTAAATGAGTTTTACGATAAACTTGTTTAGGGGTCATCTTTAATTAAATAACTTATTTTCATTCAGGGTGTTACTGTTTATAATTAACTGTTTGAGGGCTAGTACAGCGAGTCTTTCAAGCTGATGTGTCTATTATATAACAAGGATAAGTTCGTGTTTACTATATAACACTACCATGATTTATTACCCTACTTGTCTGCATGTTATGAATAAAGACCCTTTACCTATGTACCGGTTTACTTTGTATAAAATAAGACATTTTACCCTGTCGGTTTACCGGGTAGAAAATTCCATTATCGAACCGGTTTACCTGGCATTACCAAATACCCATTACCCAACCTGTTTATCTGGTATTAACAAAGACTCATTACCCAACCGATTCACCTATGAATAAAGACCAATTACCCAACCGGTTCACCTAATACACAACAAAGACCCATTACCCAATGGGTTCACCTGGTATAAACAGAGACCCATTACCCAATCTGTTTACCTGGTATAAACAAAAACCCATTATCCAACCGGTTCACCTAATACACAACAAAGACCCATTACCCAATGGGTTCACCTGGTATAAACAGAGACCCATTACCCAATCTGTTTACCTGGTATAAACAAAGACCCATTATCCAATCGGTTTACCTGGTATAAACAGAGACCTTTTATCCTACCGGTTTAGCTGGTATAAACAAAGACCCATTACCCAACCGGTTAACCTGGCATTAACAAAGACCCATTACCCAACCGGTTCACCTGGTATAAATAAAGACCCATTACCCAACCGGTTAACCTCATATTAACAAAGACCCATTACCCAACCGGTTTACCTGGTATAAAGAGAGAACTTTTAGCCAACCTGTTTACCATTTATAAACAAAGACCTTTTACCGAAACTGGTTTACCTTGTATGAAGAAATACCCATTACCCAACCGATTAACCTGGTATAAACAAAGACTCAACAGGTTACCTGGTGTAAACAGAGATCTGATATCCTACTGGTTTACCTGGTAAAAATCCCATTACCATATCTTTTTATCGGGTATTTTTGTGGAGTCCGTGTTTTTCACCTACTAGTTCTTTTAAATGGCATGGATATATGTTGTTTGTAGCATGCTTCTGTGTGACTAATGCAGTGTAGCAATTCTTTCAAGCTTTCTCATATTAATCATAGTGCAATTAAACGACTTTATAAACAGGTCTTTGTTTGATTCAATCATTCGGTCATTCATTTAATCTTATACCATAATTCAATGCTTTTAGCAACGTCCCCATATACTAGTTAATTAAATCTATACTAACATTCTTAGCTGCACGTCTACCAAATCCTGCCACTATGAATTAAACTATTTAGTTTACCCCCGATACTTGCATTATTTATTTTCTTAAACTTATATGAAAAACTGATGTATTTATGATGCTCATATATGTCATGTACTTGGATGCATAAATGTAAAATAAAACGATTTATTATATGCCCAATGAGAGAATATTTCAAATTGTCACTCACTTTAGATTGTTACTAAAATTAATGACAATATCATTATGGTATTTAATTGCTAATTACAAATACACTGGTTCCGCTACAATTTATGCTAATAAAGGAGATCCCTTATCACTAGCAACTACGTCATAACCCCGTCATCCTTTAAACTTGGCTATACAATCAGGTATCAAAGTGCAAATTGAGGGGTTAACCATTCGAGCATTGACAAGATAACTATTTAACGAATATAGTTTGAAGTAAAATTTCCATTTAAGTATTAGTCATACATTTGTAAACCGTGTCTGGCTTATTAAGATAAGTTTTGATTTTTCATTCTATCAGAAGCAACAACGTCAAGCTTGCGATGTATTAACTCGCGACGAGTTAAGAACTGAAGTTTAAACAAAGGAAGTCAAAAGAAGTTTGTTAGTCTTCAAAATAGAATAAGGAAATACTCATAATACATCAAAAACAATAAAAAACCTGACAAAAACATACATTTTAAACAAACATTTTAGTATAAAAGTACATACAGTACATAAATAATCGAAAATTTATAGTTACTGTAATATTTTTATTTCATTATATGGGTACTGTATCAGTTCATTTCTTCAAGATTGAAGTCATCACTACACAACGGGTCATAGTTTTCCCTTCCTCGTTTGTCTACCCAGGACTTGACTTTTTATGAGCAACTTGGCGGGTGTTTCTAGAAAAGCAGAGGACGCTTACCCTACCGGTGCACCTTGTCCATGCTCCCAGTTTTTAGTGGATTCCAAGTTGCTCATTTGCTTTTGTTACTTTGTATGTATGATTTTAGTTACTGTATGTTCTCTGTTGTGTATGTCTGTTTCCATGTCGGGTCTTTGTCCCTGGATTACATTCTTTTGATTACCGCTATGACCTTGGTTCCCTTGTTTACTCTTTCAATGCATATCCGTTTTTTATCAATCAACAAATTCTTTCTTTGAATGATTGAATGATTCCTGTTTTGATGGCGTTTGTGCGTTTTTCTATTCTTTGTGTTGTATGATTTCGTATGACCCGTATCTTGTTTTTTTTTGTCCTATGATTTAATCAAGAAAACGTTTCTAATTTTTGAAACGTTTTATAAAAGCTGTGTACTGGCCCAAGCCAGGTTGTTGAGTATAACCTGTACAAACATTAGAAACATTGCTTATAATCTAATAGCTAACAAGTGATAGTCCAAATATTGATAATTAATATTTGAACCGCAAAGTGTAGACCAACCGTTAATTACTTTAATGACGTCATAGTTCCAAGTCAGATTATACAATTCTATAATCATAATGCCTTTTTGTGCATTATGATTAGTTGTTCACCTTTTACGACCTTTCACCAAAGTCCATGTACATATCGTGAACAACATAGCTACCGTCACTTCGACCATACAGAGGCTTAAAACGGTATTATCTGCCTTATTCCATTCATTTTCGCTTATTCAAAACAACAGTTTTTTTAAGGAATATAGTCATCAGTAGCCCGTAAATAGTATGAATATTGAAATTGACAACTATGCCACGCTGTTGGTAGAACGGTGCCATTTGCAATGTCAATTTCGGATGTCAAATTCACTGAGAGAGCTAACAAGAAAATAATAATAATATATTTCAGATAGGCATTGGAATTATTAGGATCAGAATTTTACACATCGGAAAATTCTGAAAATAAAACAATGTTTAATCCTGAAATATGACCTGTTTGCTCAAATAGAACAAACGTATCAGAAAGCTTGTTACAAATCAAATTAAATCAAATATTGCGATGCATTCGACTTGCAACAACGTTTGACGGCATTTAGCGTATTTTAAGAGGCAAAATTCTTGATCCTGCACCACTACAGGTGCACTATATGGAATCTACACGATTTGTTGACAAAATTAAGATAGAGCTCTTTTATCAATGAACATATTAGGATTTGTGTGGACATTTGTTGATAGATTTTTTTTTAATATTGTTAGGTTAAATAAAAAATGAAAAATATTTTACAAGTAAAATTGTGCAAACTTGTGTCTTTAACTGCCAATTTCTTTTTTTATTGGCGCAATTCATATACTTTTGAAAATGCAATTAGGAAAAAATGATATCCGAATGTACCATAGATATCCATTGACGTGACATAAAAGAGAGTGAATAAAGCTGGACCCACGCTGTGATAAATAAAGGGTTGTATAGCGTGTAGCTACACATGTTTATGGGTATAAATTTGTATTGGTCTTTTGATTGGGAAATAATAATTCTTTTCTTTTAGCAATACTATTTTAACCTGTTAACATTCTTGTCTTTATGGCTTCCGTAAAAATAAAATAAATATAGAAAACATCTGATCAAAGTGTCTTACGATCAAACCTTTGGGAAGAAAAGGGGAAATTCTTTTAGACATTTAAAATTATGACATTTCATTAAAATCACAATGTACGTGTTTCGTTTGTTTGTTTGTTCTGATTTTGATTTTTGTTTTTGTTTGTTTTTTATTTGTTTTGTGTGTTTGCAGAAGAAAACATAGACAGGAAGAAGTAAATATCAAAGACGAGTTGGTTTTTTTTCTGAGGATCCATCTACACTATGACAACCGATATGTTCAACGTGTCATAATTTTTCATTCCTGTTTGTCTACCCCGAACTGGACTTGACGGTGGTTGTTTTAGGAAAGCAGAGGAAACTTACCCAACCGGTGAACCTGGTCAATGCTCCCAGTATTTTAGTGGAGTTCGAGTTGCTCATTTTCTCTAGGGGCTTTGTACGTATCATTTTTGTTAGTTTATGTTCTTTGTTGTGTGTTTTCCATGGTATTTATCCCTGGATTTCATTCTTTTGATTTTCGCTACAATCTTGGTTTCCTTGATTACTTTTTTTCGCATATGACAGTTTATATGATTATGCAAAATAAGAAATGATCACTCAAGATATATATGTAGTAAAGACAATTAAATGATTAACACAGATCAATCAATTGACACATAAATTGAGTAATCATAAAGTCTGTCATAAATACCCGGATGCTTCCCTGTACTCTCGTACTCTATAGGGCTATCGCAAGGGAAGCTTCCCTGCTCAAGACCGTACTTTATCGGGCTATCGCAGGGGAAAGGTAGAAATTTCTGGCTTTTTTATAAATTTCTTTTCATTTTTAGTTTACTTTTATGTTGTTGGAGTCTATACGAGCAACTATTTCGCTGTCCCTGTGTATAATATTCGGCCAGCTGCAGCCTTCTCTATGGTGTGAGAGTTTGTCGTCGTACATTAAAGACACATGGGTGGCCTTGAGCTGACATTTTTCATCTTTTTTTTTCGAATGTCATTTATACAGTCTCTTAAAGCAGAAATTAATGAATGATCTTGCGTAATTATCGGGAATTTTGCCAATTTATGTAGAAATATTTTTACATGGACATGAGGATCTATCCAACAAACAAAACGTACTACTATATATTGAAGTCTGTTTTTGAATATATAAAAGAAAACTCAAAGAGATTCCTTGCTGCTTAAATTTCAATTACCTCCGTTGAATAGGCACACCATGACACAAAAGCACACAAGTCTCATTTTGTTTATCTTTTTTCTTCCATATTTAACCTTTTAAAGCTTTTTTCTCTCTTTCTTCATCTGTTTTATATGACTAATTTTCAAAAAATATATTTCTGTATGCTCATGTTCATAAGATTATTGTATATTTCTTTAACGGGAAAGACTTCATAAGTAAGATGTACTTCTGTCTAATCCCTTTTGTACGTTATTCGACAAATACAATGTTTTTAAACTAAAACAATTTTTGCGTGGGGGTTGTTGTTTCTTTGACATATTCACCTTATCCATTCTCAATATAATTTTTAAATGGAATATTTTATGAGTTTTATTCAAGTTTTGCATCGCCTCTCAATTTTTTTAAAGCTGCATTAGCTGCCATTTTCGTAAATTTTTGTTTCTGTTGAAATATACCTTAACTTTATTTTTACTGAATTGTACTTTTCCTGTATTACTTCATTTGATATCCACAAATAAAATGCATGAAATACATGAAATTGGGGTTTATATATTTATTGTCTTGCAAGACAAACAATCGACCTAGATAAATCAGTATGCATGTGACTTCTTGTGACCTTAATCCGCGCATGTGCTGTAAGGGTCATTTCTTTAATAACAAATCTGATTGCAAAGCGAAAGTGGTTATTCAACGGTAAGGAAGACCGACGGACTCAAGCAGTAAAAGACAAAAGTTCGAATATAACGCAAGGATCCTTTTGAAATTTACCTATTGTAACATAATGTGGCTCAGATATGGTCATTATTTATTTGAAAATCAAAAAGTAGATGAAATGAAAACAAGACACGTGCTTATCTGTGTATCCCTTATTGTAATTTGTTTACAATGGTTAAAGTATTTTTTACCCAGTTGAATGTCCTGTCGGCGATCTTCGGAAGTAATGGCGAAAAATAATTAGATCAGAGCTATCGATCTTCTCTGATATGAAAAAAACGTTGTTTTCACAATATTCTGTAGATATTATCGACATTTATTGCTTCAATTGCATTATTACTAACTTATTTCATTGAATCAGCAAAATTCAGTAGAATCAAAACTGGAAAAATTTGGCAGCTAATGCAGCTTTAAGAATGGCATTGATACTTTTCATTGTATATAATAACATTCATTTTGTATTATAATCTATGTATTTATCAGTGTATATGACCGATCTGGTCAATGTGTCATAGTTTTCCTTTCCTTTTCGTCTCGCCTTGACTTTTTATGAGCAACTCGACAGATGTTTCTAGAAAAGAGGAGGACGCTTACTCTACCGGTACACCTGGTCCATGTTCCCAGTTTTTCTTTGAGTCCGAGTTACTCATTTACTTTTGTTACATTGTATGTGTTATTTTCGTTATTTTTTGTTTTTTGTTGTGTGTGTGTCTGCTTTCATTGTCTGATCTTTGTTCCTGGACTACATTCTTTTGATTTCTGCTAGAATTACTCTTATATAGATTTTGAGACGTTAATAAACAATTTATCTGTCTATCTGTAAATAATTATTAAGAAGTCGAATAACGAGACAGAGACTTCGATGAGTTAAAATTAATCGGCACATGTCGGTAACTAGGTCTAATAATAATAATCTTCAAACAATCCAGTGGACTGTTTTCCGTAAAGAATGCGAAGACAGTGACTATATATTACGGTATATCATATTTTAGATCAAAATATATCCTTTTTATATGCATTATAATTGTTTGTTGAAACCATATATCGCATGCCCTATATCGCACCCCTTCACAGGCCATCCTTAAAGTATGGTTGAACAATATGATATAATGATCATGACATGTCAAAATCTATATCAGATGAAGCCGGAAGCAAGATATAATATTTTTCACCAAAATATTTGTATAGTTCATCAGACTCTCCGAAACCCGATTAAAATGGACGGAACTTAACCTAAGTACCTGTACTCTGTATATTAGACACTTTAAAATGCAAGTAGAAATGAACCAGACGTGCTTAAATTACATATTTAACGTAAGTTCATAATTATGTAATTGAAATGTGAACAATCATAATGTGATGGACAAAATATAACGAATCAATGAAGAACTTAATTTTTATTTTTGAAATGTTTGAATCTTGAAAAAAGATAGAACCATTACTAGAAGTATTGAAGAACAAAATAAAACAACTAATATAAGTTGTTAGTTTAAATACCTTTGAACCTGCAAATGGTTTAAGAGAATGCCTGCACTGTCGGGAAGATCAGATTTCGACTAGTTTGTTTTCCATTCAAGTACATTATTTATTTATTGTGCCAAGTTCACTTATCTAATATATAACGGTTATCCATAACAGCAGTGTCAATCCAACATAGTACCCAAGTTTATGACATTTCATCAGTAGTCAATAGACGAGCAAGAAACAAGTGTTTTTGTATGATTATAGAACGTTGGTTTTGGCTAGTCACGGGTTTGTCTGTGTCCTTGAATTTCTATCCCTTATCGTTCTTTTTTATTGACTTCATTTTAATCTTAAAACTCAGGTTTTTTGACAGTTTTACCCTTTAAACTGATAGCAAGCTCCATTTTTTCTTCCCTTTTATCAATATCACCAGGGATATAAAATTACTACATCGTTGCATAATAAATGAATCAGTCAACAACTTACCAACATTTATGATTAATGTACTATAAAAACAAAACTGATATTTTCAATTCTTCAATACAGCAATTTAAATTAAAAAAATATGGTCGTTCAAAAACTACCCTCGAATAATAAGAGTGTTTATTCTTAAACACTTTTCTAATCAGAAATTCTAACTTCAATTTCCAGTTTGCGTTACTCTAAATAAAAATAGTACATACATTGAATACTCTTTGTATGCTAAAAATTTCAAAATATCTTTTAACACTATCGGGATCAACGCAAGTTTAGAACTACCAGTTGTCTTTAAACTACAGTTGTCATGTACAAATCTAAAATATCAAAATCTTTTGAATGTTTGATTTTCCCATCAGGCAATAAGGTGATCATTTGAAAAAATATCAATATTTTACTTAAGGCGTCATTATATTGGAGAATATAATTTGATACATCAACATATTTACTCAATAAAGCACTGTATGACGAGTTTGTAAATAATCCACCCGACACAATTGAACAAGCAGAATAATTAAACCCTCCCATATTTCCGAAAGGAATGGCGGTAATGCCCACGAGCCAGAGTCACATGGCTCTCCCACTAGCGTATAACAATGTATGTTTAAAAGGGTGAGAACTTGATAGGAGAAGTATTGATTTGGCGGGTATATTACACTCTAATACGAGATAACGTTATAACTTTTTGTAAAATGGATATTTCAAGGCACATATACTTCCAAATTTTAGTGACAGCAATTTTGACTTTTTGTTTTACTATTCAAGAAACTGATACGTGTTTTATTAGGAACTGTCCACCTGGTGGCAAAAGGAGCATGGATACTTTAACCCGAATAACAAGACAGGTATTATTTTTGTTTTTGTTTATACAAATCAGTTCTGTTTGAAATAGTTTTCTAGGTCCTCACGCATAAAGCGTTAGGATTTCGAATTGACAAGTGATTATTGCATAACCACTACAAGGTAAAAAAAGTTATGTTTGAATTTGTAACTTGAGGTTGTAAATGGGAGGCGCCATGTGGACATGATATAGTCGAAATCATTTTTTGTCTATTTGTCTAAATATGACATTGTGGTTGTTGAAATTATCATTATAGCTATTAGCATTATTATTATTATTATCATTATAATTATTATTAACATGTTCTTAGTAAGTGTTTCATTTCACTCGTTCGTATCTTGAAAAAAATGTCTATATGATTTGGTATTCCTGTTTTCAGTCGTAGATGTTAATATTTACTGATGTCATCTTAAATCAAGCAAACTTAGTTATTTCTAAAACAAACTGTGGACTTCAGCAGAGATTGTCTCCTTTCTTTCGTAACCGTCATTAAACTAATTTTACTGCATTTAAACTTTACAAGTAATTCGAGTAAAGGGCACAGATGCTGAGATTCAAATTGATATGGAGGAGCGTCTCGGAGATTTAATTCTATACTTAGTTGAATTTTGCTTAATTAAAGATTGATAGCTAATTCGCAATATTTGACTTAACTGTTCCTAGAATAAACACCGAGAGCTGATGTCTGGAGAAAGACCAATTTACGGTCGTTTTTCATTCATGAGTGTACCGGATAAGAAAACCCTAAAATTCTGCAAAGATACTGTCGATATATACAGCAAAGGCGGTGATAGATTCACGACATAATGATGCATCAATACGCATTTAATCTTCCCCTTTAAAATTATGCAATAAAAGCAAATAAATTGTATTTTTTAAAGAGTAATTAAAGAATCTTCGACATCATGTCATTTTTAGAGAGAAAATTCCTCACTGGCTTATTTCTCATTTGGTCATTTTTTAAAACAGAATGAAAGGAGGAACTTTAGAAAAGCAGAGGACGCTTACCCTACCGGTGCACCTGGTCCATTCTCCCAGTTTTTAGTGGAGTCCGAGTTGCTCATTTACTTTTGTTACTTTGTATGTATGATTTTAGTTACTTTATGTTCTTTGTTGTGTATGTCTGTTTTCCATGTCTGGTCTTTGTCCCTGGATTACATTCTTTTGATTACCGCTATAACCTTGGTTCCCTAGATTACTTTTGCATGATGAAATGCTTCATGTCTTTTTATGTTTGGTTATTTTTTAACTGTCGTTATTAATTTGTACAAATAATCTGAATGAATATATTTTTGAAGTTGTAGGATTGAGTTCGCGAAAATCGCGATTAAGTGTCTCGAAAATTTCATGGTTTTTTCAACACGACTATACAGTAAGCAAGTAGTGGCAACTTTAATTAGATATGTACCACTGATGCTATATAAGAATAAAGGTCAAAATTAAAGCATTACACATTTTGTGCACAACTAAGCAAAAAGCTTAAGAATGAAATGTGTTTATTTCATGATATCGGCTTAATTTGTTCATAAAGCGTTGGTGGTAATTATTTTAGTCTATTAGTACCACAAGGAATGTTAATTCATTGAGATTTTCAACAAATTTTTCGAATGCATAAAAATAAGGCCGTTCATAATGTTAAGATTTAAAATTAGTACAAATCAAAAACGAATTTGCATTTACTTGTGTCATAAATCTTTTGTGTTGACACAATATATTCTGACCCATCTAGGTGGTCAAAATGTAAATATATATGCTTCCGCTATTGCCCTTAAATTGCCTTTATTTGCTGCTTTGATCATTTCGGTGGTTTAATTTGATATGACTTTCTCTTCTACATTTTAGTTGCCTCTCTTTAACATCGAGTGCACTCTGAATGTCGTGGCATAGTGCTTAAAATAATTATTACACCATTCCTTTCTCTCCCTTTCATTTTTACCATAAGACAGCAACGTTATGACCACATCGTCCAGAAGCATAAAAACAACTTAGGAACTTAGGTCTTAGATCAAACCTGTGGTTGATGATAAATAAAAGATTGTTAGAAACACAAAATTTTGATCAAAGCATCACTTTCGTGATATTCAAGTAATAAAAACCATAATTAGAACGTTCCTAATTGGTCTACAGAAGGCAAAAGATGAATTAAATAGTTGGTATAAAAATCATAGTTTTGTATTCCTCATAATCATTGTAATTATGTCTGATCGAGGATAAAACTCTCTACAGTATGGAAACATATGTTTAGAACTAGGACTACTATGGACATATTTTTGCAACTCACTAACTTCATATTTTGCCCCAATCAAAGTGAAAACATATGCCTTTAATGATTGAAATCATATGGGGAACATTTGGGGGTCTTTTTTATTAATTTTTTTTATAAAAGATTAACATATATATTTATATTTTGATTGAAAACCTATGTTTAAATATGTTTTTCATGGTGAAAAACACAGGAAAAACATATCTTGCAATTTTTCCTGTGTAGATTCATTCTACTAGTTTATTTTTCTTTTTCTTTCATTTTTTTTCTTGTCTTTTTCTATCTTGCACACAATGTGAAATTTAGGGACGTTTAAAACCATGTACACTTAAGTTCTTAAACGAATACTTTGAAAGAACAACTAAAATTTTACGCTACATAACAAAACCATTATTTAAAACTGATAGCATGGTTATAAAGTAATTGTTTGAAAAGTAAATTTTGATTTTATTGCTCGTCAAGCTTTCTAGAATTCATTTAAACTAGAATAGAGAGAAATATGATTGCTGTCTTCCCTCGACTTAAACCAATCATGAATAATGTCTGGTAAATGAACAAAACGATAAGTCAGGTACATATATAATAGTACATTTTTTTAAATATTATTGTAATAATAGATTCTAATGAGACTCCGATACCACAAAAATAAAACAAAAGAATGAATACAAGGTTTCAACGAACATTGCAAATGCGATTTTTTCCTTCGTTTAAACGGGAAGCTGTTTTTAATCATGTACAATATTTATTGTTCTTGTAATGCATGAATAGTGTTACATTGTTAGGACGATTAAATCACTCTCCCAGCTTTAACCAGTTTTGATACATTATCCGGTTTCAACACACGTGCTAATAGCCTTTCTGTGTTGTTGTGAGGCAAAATCACTTGTGGCTTTAAATGTATTATTAACTGACGCCTAAATCCCCCTGACACCTATAACAGGTGCCTGCATATTGATTTCGTATTATTTTATTTCCTTTTCGTGATAAGGTATCACTTTTTACTTTTTTGTCTAATCTATGAAGTACGATTTTTCACCACACGGTCCAAAATTGGTAAATGTTTGTTTGTACAACAAGGATGTGGATATAGTGAACCAGACAACAACCGCAAATGGGCAGTGATTGAATAGTTTTGAATAAGCTTGTAATGCTGTAGGATTTAAATCACCTTCTGATTTGAAAAAGACGCGGTTGACGTCAAACCAACTATAATTGATTGACAGCAATTAAGAGGGCACTGGATTATCCCTGTATGTTCTGCACCATATTATATATAATAGGGTCCGAAGGCGGGAATTTTTGGCCTCTGTGTGTCTTGTTTCATTTCCACCTTTAATTTATTTTTATGTTACTTGAGTATATAGGGGCAATTCTTCCACTGTACCTATATATAATAATGTTTAAAGGTCAGTTGCAGCCTGCCCTGTGGTATGAAGGTTTTTTCGTCGTTCATTAAAGACCAGTTGGTGGTCTTGGCCTGACATTTTCATTCCGGTGGGGTTGTTGTCTCTTTGACATATTTTATAATACCTATGCTTGTTATATCCCATAACATCATCCATTACTTTTTTGACCAACTCTGGGAGGCATAGACGATTATTGTTTTACGGTATTTTCTTTTTATCCTCTGAAAATCGTCCATCTAAATATTCAGCGGTTATTTACCCTTAACATTTATTAAGAAAAATATTTTTCTATCTAAAATTATAGCCGGAACACGAGACTTTAGGTGGACAGTTATGGTATGGTATATTTTTGTCATGTAATGTTTATTAGGATGTCATTAATTTGGTACCCAGCATCACGATGAAACTGATATCGACCGAATTATAATTATAAGTCTGATACCTGATACAAAAGATATATGATAAATTAATTGTTATTTATCAGTCAGCAAATTCTTGAAGTAAAGCTGAGTTTATAAAAAAAGGGTATCGATATCAGATAAGGCTATAGCATATTTCTTTATTCAAGGAATAGTTGATAGATTCAGGTTCTATGCTTGGTTTAACCCTATATCAGTATTTTGGTATTTTACAGCGCACCTCGTCTCCATGAACTTTCGTTTCCTTATACAAAAAAAAAGAGAAAGGTTTCAGCACTAACATCAAAGCAAAATATAAATTCATACGCAAACTATTGCCCCGCATAGGGCAGCTAAAGTGATAACTGCTTAATCATTCGCAAAAAAAACAAACACATGTAAAGTACCAATAGCAACTGGTTAGTCTTTCATTACATGTATTGTCAGTGTATTCATTGTTTGTATGGAACAGGTAATGCCTAGAGTTCAGTGTTTAGCAACAAGTTAAATCATGATTATTGTAGCTATTTGCAGAAGCGGCACTCACGCTTGCTAGAGTTAGACACACTGCTGCTCTAACCAAAACCGGCCACAGATTTTCCTTTGAAAACCTGGATACGAATTGTGATTAGCTTCGTTGTTTACAACTAAACTCTAATTATCGATGAAAGCCGTTGTAACCCATATAGGGAAAAGTTTTGGCAGTTCGGCCAGTGGTTACAGTGTGATTTACTTTATCAAACCACAATAGTATTTATAATGATAGTGACGGATGAGCCAGAGTTAAGCTATAATAGTCTCGTACACTAAATTAGTATCTAGGGAAATAATATACGAGCATTTTGGTCGTAATGAAATATGAAAGACCACACCACCACTTTCGTTAAGACCACGAAATACAACAAATACAGCAGAGACAATCCCTATAATTACAGTGATGATATAACTTGCTCATTTATACCTTATATAGATGCGATGATATGTGCTAAATGTTATCTTGGACGTGAGTTGGAATGAAAACAGAATATAAAGGTGATAATGGCTAGTTATAATATTTTAACTGGTGATTAGATAACGTCCAAATATAAGAGAGGGTCAGTTTAGTACGATATATGTTATTTGTAGAGCTATGTAACTGACATTTTTCTTATCCATTTTAACTTTTTAACTTTAAAAAAACTTTTATATATTCTTTCTTTCGGGAAAGAGTTTAAACTATATTTTCTTTTTTTATATTAACAGTTTTGTTACTTATAATGTTGTGAGTCAATGGCCAGAAACTTGCGAAATATCTCAAATTACTCTGTACAAGCCCTAAGAAAGGCGGTTGGTGAATGGCATGAACATTCTCACCTCGGAGAACCTATATTTAAATAATAAACAGAAAATATATGTTAACCACAAAAAAAAACTGCTTAATTTTGCTGGAGATAAAAGGAAGTTCCATGCGCACATTCTACTAGCACAAATTTAAAACTCTTAACAGATAGTTTATAAAATGAATCGCGAATTTACGTTTGATGATTCATTAAGTTTCTGCACTGTTCTATTTTATTCTTTAGTTTAAATGATCGGGTAATATTTTCAATGAACAGCTAAGTAGCAAAACAAAGGTCGCCAATTCAATGTACTCTACTCAGTGAATTCCAGTTTTGTTAAGTCTTGATTTCTCTTTAACTTATTAACTTTAAGAATTCTTTAGTGTTGTCTTATGGTGAAAGGCTGTTGGTTGCTACAATCTACCGATTTAGTGTTTTTAAGATTGTTTTTTTTTTATTATTCAATTCTTAAAAATTGCTTAAGATATTACTGGCCGTATCCTGTACAAAGAAAAAAGAAAAAAATGCAATATATGTTTTGAAAGCACTCGAAAACATGTTTTTCAATTGTTCAGGACCACCATGAAAAGTATATGAAAAACACATGTTTCTGACTATTTATTCAAGAAAATCATGTTAGTATTTTTGTTTTCAATAAGATTTTATGTATGTGATATATAAGGATTTGAATTTAGTAATGTAAATGTTATTATAACTACCGGTAAATGAGGGGTATTACAAAAATTACCGAACTGATAAAATCCAGGTAATAGTCATAGTAAAGTCTGTCTAACACAGGACAATATCAGGGCTAAAGTGTAATAACATTACTTAATTCAAAAGTTGTATATGTAATGATTTAGAAAACATATGATTTCATGCATTTTCACAAGCGCAAAATGATATAGTTTACCAAGATCCTTAAGGCTTGTTTCCATGTTTTTTTCATATATTTTAAAATATATGAAAGCATATGTTGCTATTTGAGTTTTTCTTATAAAGTTGACATATTAAAAAAATACACATATAAGTGATAACTGGAGAAATGTTTTAACATAGATACGAGATGCTGAGTGTTGTTGTATTTATGATGATTAAATTGAACCGTGCCTTGTAATGGAATTATCTTAAAACGTGTTAATGCATGTATAAGTAACCGTTAGTCTTGCTTGTTGATGACAGTGAGATAAAACTACTTGTGCCGCCTAATGAAAAACGTAGTTGTTGATTGTATTTAACTGGTCTGATAGCATTGCACTTTATATTGTTTAATTTATAGGCAGTTGATATCAATTAAAGCAGACTGCACATAATTATTACTTTGATGTAACTGAAATTATTGTGTTAGGTAAATTCATAAAATTTGCCATCAATTCACTTTTTATTGCATTAAAATCAATTAGTGGAATCCATTTACATCTAATTTGACTGCAAAACCTAAACTTGTGACATTTTTCCTAAAACAGCCTCTCATGACACTTGCCCTTTTTAAGGTACTAGCTTATCAAAATTTGCACTTTGATTTTAACAATAAATGGAGATAATCAGCAAACGAACTGAGACACTCAGAGACGGAGATGCTGTAATGGCATTAACCTCCCCCCTCCCACATTTTATTCAGACACTGGAACTTAATTCATATTCAAGGTAAAATCGACTATAGTACTATAGAAAGTGGACATTTCAACAATTCGACAATTAGCTTATATCTTTTAAACATTTACTTCATATTTGTTTTCAAGTGTTTGTCTCTTGTCTCGAGTAGATAGGGTAGTATACGCCACTTAATTAAGATATACATATGTTTTTTTTAATATAGAAAATACAGAAAACGAGGGGTATCTTCAACCTAAGTACCTACACTTCGACATTCAGATTTACTAGGCTGCGTTCATCTTAAAATAAAAAAGATTTAGACATTTTTTTTATATTTATAAGTCTTCATATCTTCTTGGAAAAAATATATATGGAAGAATGGGGGTGACCAATTAATCAGTATTTCAAGTGAAGATTTCCACAGAAAATTTGTAGGAGTGTACATAATGAACAATGTCATGATAACTTTGTGGATAAATAATACCGATATTAGTTAGGGCTTAAAGTAACCATTCATCAGTAAAAAATAATCTTTAGCAAAGCCATGCATTTATTCTGAATTCAAGTTATAGCCACTACCGTTCATAAATCGTTTGAAAAGTTATTTTATTTCGATTGAGTGAACATTGATTTAAAAAAAAAACAAAAAAAATGGCCAGTTCCATGACACTGTATACCATTTTGTTGTTGATATTGCCGTTCAGTGAAGTTCTTCATCACAGAGTTAAAGATATTAATTCAGTGATATTCCATTATGCATGGTTAAAATTGAACTTGTAGAACGGGTTTATGAACTAATAAAATAAAGAAGATGAGAGTGTAAGACAAAATCGAAGTTGTACTCTGTGTTACTATTATCGTTCCTGGTTTACTCTGTGTCGGGGTTAGTACGACGCTTCAATGACGTCCCTGAATTATACGTTACCATATTGATAAATAGCAATAAATGGAAACGGAAAATATTCTCAGCTTAGTTAAGTGAATCAAGGGATCTTCCGAACATCTTTTGACTGACATATCTGTCCTGATACAATGAGTAATGTTTATATAATTCTTTATTTTGCATTTTTTAAAATATAATTTGTTGATACGACTGATTATTTCATAACGGTGTTCAATATCAATGCTGTGGTGACGAGGGTCTATTCAAAATAATGAAAAGTCTTTGGTGGGTATATGCATTTGCTTTATGTCTAGTTTCGATTATGTCTGAGTGTATTGATGCGTTATATTTTGTTAATGATAGTTTTTATGGTTTGCTTTTTTACATTTGGTAAAACGCATGAAATGTTGAAAAAAAACTCAATGACACATTCGTACGATGCTAGGATTAAATTATTATGATTAATCAAATAGTAAGACTCAATAAGTAAATTCGTAGAACCATTATACCAATAATGTTGCGTACTCACCATAATGGGTCGATAGACCTAAATACATGATAAAATTCTTAGAGAATCATGTACATTTGTAATACATTTTTGTTATTCCAGTGTATGTCATGTGGTCCCGATCTTAGTGGACAATGTATTGGGCCTGACATTTGCTGTGGACCATTCGGATGTTACGTCGGAACTATAGAATCATCCGTGTGTCAAAAGGAAAACGAAAGTACCCACGCATGCGAAGTAGTTGGTGAGCCATGTGGTAGTAGAAATCAGGGCAACTGTGTGGCAGATGGAATCTGTTGTGATTCAGGTGAGAAAAACGTCAATAATAATTCAAAGTAACGAATACTACGTATTACCATTTAAGAAAGGAGCAATGAATTTTTTACCTAAAATAGCCACTGGGTAACAGTTTATTAGAAGCTGAATACATTATGTTAGTTCATCAAAACAAAATTATTACCGATATGTGATTAACAGTGTCACCAATTAACTTTGTAATCATGAAGCAACGATAACGGTATTTTATGTATTTTACAAAAAGCATTTATTGTATGTTTCATCTGCGTGCTAAACTACCATTTGATTTTGTTTTTATTGGCACTTTCATAGCGTTCTGCGTTTTATTCAAGCGATAAATGGCTTTAGTAATCCATCATCTGTAAAGTACCATGATATGGAAATGTCCATTCCGGGTACATTTCATTTAAACTCCATTGTCGACGAGCCAATTTTCCTGATAAATATTTTTATTTCTACATAGTTTTCCAATGTACTTTAAATTCACATACATGGTATTCATTTAGTCCTGTTGTAAATGTCTCACCACACTGTTCAACCAATTGCTGTCATTTCCGCATCGGGATTTATTCAAGATTAGGACTTAAACTAGTCATGGCTTTGAATTTTGAGAAAATAAAGATGATTAATTTTACTCCTATTCCACATCCCCCCAATTATTTGAGTGCAGTAGAAAATGCATGTTTGTTAGAAATATGAGTCTGTGGCATTATTTAGCATCACTTCATACTTGTGGCATAGTTTTTCATGACCTCACAACTTCTATGGCATTATTCTAGTTCAATTTCGAAGTAAGAGCGTTCAGAGATTAAACTATCCAAGCTATAATGACACAGGTTTTATAAATACACTTCATATTTGTATTGAGGCACAATTTATCTTTTCAGGCGCCTGTTCTTTTAACGCAAAGTGTAAAACAAATAACATGAAGGATAATCAAGCGATTTTAAACGTTCTGAACGAATTGCTGCAATCACGTGATTTAACAGACAAATGAAACGCGTTCTATGTGTCACGTGTTTTCTCTAGACCCATCACCGTTGTTGGAGACGATGAGGACCAACATCAACAATTGTCATGTCTTATGAAAAATTATCGTGAGTGGGTTAAATGGATGAATAAAAGTTACGAATAATTGAAATGTTATTGACAGTCAAACTTTTAGCAATTATGAACTGTTCTTTCTCTAGATTGGTGTCTATCAAGGTCAATACGATTTGTATTTCTCAAAATATGTTATTGTGTTATAGCTTAATCTTGTTTGTCATGTATATTTGGCTGAATAAAATGTACCACTACGTGTATATCAGGATGTTTATCAAGTAGAAACAATAATGTTTTTCAAATATACAATTAAAAGGGTGCATTCTTCATTAAGCCTACATTGACAATTATTATTAGAATGATTTAGCTAATGACCAACCCGTTTGATAATTGTGAAATTTGAAAATAAAAAGGCAAGAACTAAGTTCATGCTTTACTTTTAGTCGAATGTCGAGTTACGAGTATAAAACATAAATCGAGTTGCTTAGTTACAGCAGTCTGTTGGCGAGATGCACGAAGAGTTGATTCTACAGCATTTTACCAAATGCAGGCGCTGAACAACATTGTCATATACATCAGAGCAGCGGACATGATCCAATTAAATATATGCAGCTTTGCATCGATTTTAGAGTTTAAAGGGGACACTAAACTTGATTTGTATGTACTGGTAGATTTTAGAAAAAATAGTAAAGAGTAAGTCTTACATATTGATGGAACGTTAGAGAGTGATGCAGAACATAACAAAATATATAATAAACATCTGCAGTATGTTCAACATCACCATATAAATATAGTTTTCCCCTTTATTTCAACCCAGCGAGACTGTGAATGACTGTATTATCCAAAAAGTTTCACGATATATTCTTTAGACCAGTTAATATTATAGACTATGATGGTAATAGCAAGACTGTACATGCCACCTCAGTGTCTCCAGCAGACCTTGCATTGCGACTTATGGGGAGGGAAGTCTGGTTCGCGCTTGCAATCGATGCATTAACTACAAGTGACATTTGTTAGTTGTTTTTTTTTATAGTTAAGAAATACCAAGTATGTCGGGTACAAAGCCTGCTCCTGTACATTCTTCACTTGGTCGCGCTGGTATGATAAACTTCGGAATCAGATTGTTGTGTCTCAACAACATGCTACATACCACAACAGCAGTGAAAAAGGTATATTGTGTTTTAAGTTTGGTAACATGATACACAGCTGAAACTGCATATACCTTATCAAGTACCGGTTTGGTATGTAGCATGATGTTGAGAAAATACATTTAATCAAATTCAGAATTAAGAATGCAATGTTTAACCCCGAAATAAATTTCCATTGAAATCATTGTTGAAGTTTGCTGATTTTGATGGTCATTTTAAAACAAAATGGCGACTTTTAGATAAAATATGAAGCTGCCATTTACATTTAGAATGTCATGTTCACCCTAGACATCAAGTTTCATTGAAGTCGAACAATGTTGAAACTTTGCCGATTTTTGGCGACCACTTTAAACAAAATGGCGGCTTTCTAAAAAAAGTGATTTCAGTTATTTCAATCCTAGTTTCGGGGGTTTAATACATCGTATCTACCCCCAAAGAACTTGAGATAAAGGATACTAAAGACACCATGAAGTCAGCCTCATATCTTGATCTGCACTTAGAGATCGATGGTAAAGGAAAACTATTGTCCAAACTTTACGAAAAACGTGATGACTTTTCATTCATAATTATCAGCTTTCGTTTCATCAGTGGAAACATCTCTTCAGCAACTGTGTATGGAGTTTTCATATCACAACTCATACGCAGACTTTTTGTATCACGCTTAACTTCTTACAATTAGGCTTCTGGAACAGGGTTATGTTGCTACAAGATTGAAGTCATCACTACAGAAGTTTTATGGTCGTCATCACGAACTCGTGGATCGTTACGGTGTATCCATCTGCACCATGAAAACTGATTTGTTTAACATGTCATAGTTTTCCTTTCCTTTTTCGTCTACCCCGGAGTTTACTTTGTATGAGCAACTGGGCGGATGTTTCTAGAAAATCAGAGGACGCTCACCCTTCCAGTTTTGTGTGGAGTTGCTCATTCACTTTTGTTAGGTTGTATGTATTATTTTAGGTACTTTCTGTTCTTTGTTGTGTTTATCTGTTTTCCATGTCTGGTCTTTGTCCCTGAATTACATTATTTTTTGTATTTCCGCCTGAATCCTGGTTCCCTTGATTACTCTTTTAGCAGGTCAAGAAGAGGTATATGAGTAATTTTCATACAACTGGCGGCCATTTTGAAATTCCAAAAGTAGCTTGCACTCCCCAGGCCATGCTTGATGTTTGAGCTAGTTTTGATATGAATCAAATAAATGTTCTTCAGTCGCTCAGATATCGTTACGTTCAGCAAAATAAACTTCAATAAGCACCGGTAGAGTAAGCGTCCTCTGTTTTTCTTAGAGACATCCGCTGAGTTGTTCATAAAAAGTCATGTCCAGGATAGACGAAAGATAAAAGAAAAACTATGACACGTTGAATAAATCAAATTGCATGATGCAGATGGATATACCGGAACCATCCAAGAGCGTTAAGAGAGTGATTATCAATGGTATTCGGGCAGTAAAGAAGTAAAGAACTTAACTAAAAGAGTGTTCTGGTATTTGAAGCAAAAAGTTCTGTTATAAAAATGTTATGGTATCTAGGAATAGTAAAGAAACCTGACTAAAATGATTTTGATATTTGGGGCAGTTAAAGGGAAAGACCACCTTTGCATTGTTAGGCTTTTATGATAAATCATACCCACGTAAAGAAAATAAATAACTTTTAATTCAAAACGCGCTTTTATAAAATGCACAAGGCTATGCGAAGTTCGAAATCTTTGAAATATATGTGGATAGCCATCTTGTAGAACTTTCCTATCTGAAGAAAGATCATAAGCAGACTTTATTGATTTTTACCGATAGCTTCCGGTTGACTAGTGACGTCACTAAATCGATTCGGTACTGATACAAGTACTGCAAATAATATGCAAATTCCGTTGTTCGTCAATGTTGTCTGACATTTGCTTACATGTTGTGCCTCAATCTCTTTTTTCTGTTTATTTTGGATTGAAATTATAGGGAAAAAAGTCCCCTTTTTGGACATCATAATCAATTACCTATTTACTTTCACTTTACAAACCGACTTCGTGACGTCATAACTCAATCGATCATGGTGGCGCTCATAGTCGCGGGAAATTCAAATTCTCTAATTATAAATCGCGATTAATTAGTTATGAAAAGGAAATTATTTTGTTTCAATGTAACTTTCACGAACATTTAACAGATAATAAAGATATTTATGACTTGCACAATAAGATGGTCTTCTCCTTTAAGAACTCTTACTTTAACAGAGAGTTCTGGTGTTCGGGGGCAGTTTGGTAACATGACCACAAGAGACATCTTGTATTTAGAGGCAGGAAAAAATGATTATTTTAAGGTTCTGGTTTTTGAGGGAAGTAAAGAAGTAAAGAACCCTGACAAACTGAGTATTCTGGTATTCGGGACAGTAAAGAACATTGACTATTAAAGTGTTCTGGTATTCGATGGTAGTAATGAATCCTGACTATTTGAGTGTTCTGGTATTCGAATGTAGTAAACAACCCTGAATTCGAGGCAATAATAACTCTGATAATAAGATTGTCCTGATTTCCCGGAAGGGAATATAAAAGAATGTCTCGTATCAGGGGTAGCAAAGAACTTTCCCTAACAATGTCAGGTATTAGGGGTAGAAAAGAACGTTTACTGACAGAATGTCTGGTATTAGGGGTAGTAAAGAATATGTACTAACAACATCTCTGGTATAAGGGGTAGTACAGGAATGTCCGGTATGAGGGGTAGTAAAGAACCATTACTAACAGAATGTCTGGTATTTGAGGTAGAAAAGAACCATTACTAACAAAATGTCTGGTAATAGGGGTAGTGAGGAAACCTTACTAACATAATGTCTGGTATTATGGGTAGAAAAGAAACTTTACTAGCAGAATGTCTGGTCTTATGTGTAGTAAAGAACCTATACTTACAAAATGTCTGGTATTGGGTGTAGTAAAGAATTTTTACTAACAGATTATCTGGTATTAGGGGTAGTAAAGAACGTTTACTTACAGATTATCTGGTATTGGGGGTAGTAAAGAACGTTTACTTACAGATTATCTGGTATTGGGGGTAGTAAAGAACGTTTACCTACAGATTATCTGGTATTGGGGGTAGTAAAGAACGTTTACTGACAGAATGTCTGGTATTAGAGAGTTTACTGACATTATTGTTTTTGGAAGCAGTGGATTTGTTCCTCATTGTTATTATACATCACTAAGCTATTGATAGACGCCGCTGCATATTTATTTTGCATGGAAGTTTGAATTTCTCGTCTATTGTAAGGTCGTTTGTTTTAAATAACAATCATCCTTGACCCGTGAGTGTTTTCATTTTTTTCTAGTAATTTTGGATGATAATTTGACAAATATTAGAAACGCACTTTTCCCTCAAATCCCACCTAGTTGTCACTATTTCAAAGCTTGTGTATATGATAACTAAAACCATCAGGATTCGTGTTTCAATTATTTGTATATCCTCCTAATAAGTATGTATACATTTTAATGTTATATGATGATAAGTATGGAACGTATAAGTCATTGATTTCCTTGGCAAGCAAGATAATAATTTGAAGGAAAAAATGACTTTTTAAGAAATCAATTATAATATCAGATTTATGGTATTCACTGCGCATTAAACTTCATAACTTGTCTTTTTAAAAACTAATGGTATATATTTTTGATTGCATCATTACATCTCAGTATACCAGTAAATTAGAAGCAATTACACAATATTCATTTTTCAGTAAAAAAACAGAATTTCCGTTCACGTAAAATACAGATTACGCTGTCATAGCTGTGCCGCATGAAAGAAAGAAATATCGTCCTTTTTATTGTTGCTGAGCTCGTTCAGTTTTGCACTTGCTTCTGTCTAAATTGTGCAACACATACCTCATATTGGTATACTAGCAAAATTATATAAAACTAACCTCTCCACCATACAGGTTTGAATACTTGACTTGACTTACTTGATTTATTTCCCTGTCTCCCTGTGGTTAATTGGGCAATGACCAAGTCCTCTCCATTCTGACCTATCTTGTGCATTCCTTAATGCATTTATCCAAGACCGGAACCCTTTCCGTTCCTTTTTGACAGTTCTCCACCTATCCTTTGGTCTTCCTCTTTTCCTCTTTCCTGCAGCAGTCCAGTTAGGTGTGGTTTTGACTTTCCTAGTGTTACATATTCCTATATTCCCCATAATACTTATCTTTTCTAGTCCTGCACTTGTCTTGCTTCAGTATTTGAGATCTTTTCTGGCCAGTATATTTTAAAGATGTTTCTACACTTGTGGAGGAAGGTGTCTGCGTTCTGTTATCTTTCAGGTTTCATTTCCATATAATAAAACAGATATTACGTTTGAAATGAAAAGCTACATATTGGGTTTTCTTTCGACTTGGCTTCTGTTCCAAATTGATCTTATCTTGTGGTCGGATGTTCTTGTATGTTCTAGCCGTATTCGTATGTCTTCATTTGTTCCTCCGGTGTGACTGACTATTGCACCAAGGTATACAAACTGTTCGATATTTTCTGCTGTCACATTATCTATTTCTATATTCACCCTCATTTCTGTGGTCTTTGCAGCTTTTATCTTAATCCCAGATGTTCAAGGTGTTGTTTTTTTCTCTGTATATGATCTTTTGTGCTGGATAAGAGGGTTCTGTCGTCTTCTAGTCTAGATAATCTAGTTTTGAGGTAATGTTCAATATTATGCCAGTGTCGTTACTGAAAACTTTATTTCCAATAATCTAGTCAATTACTAATAGGAACGGAAAACCAGACATATTAAGCCTTTGCTTAACTCCAGATCTAATGATGACCCATTCTGATATTACTGTTCCGTCGACTATTGCACATTCACTATCAGTATACATACCTTTGACAAAACAAATATTCATAATACCGCATCATCTTCCAAATTGTGTCGCTTTGAATACTTCCGAATGACTTTTCCTAATCGATCCAGCACACTGTAAAAGAATATTGCGTAAAAGAAAAGATTTGTCATGTTGTTCATCTCCCTGCCCTACAACCTGCCTGCTCATGTCTTTGGTGTTTGTCTACCTCTTTGGATAATAAGTAACCCTTTACTTTCGATGCATTTTGTATCAAGATAATGCCTCTCCAATTTCCACATAGAATGAGTTCGTCTTTTTTGCCAATTTGATGATGAAACCTTTTTTTTAAGTCATTTGGTATTTTTGCTTCATTTCATACTAACTTGATTTATTTAAATATCTGATCAGTGGCGGTTTCTATATCTGCTTGTCAAAATTCAGCGGAGATGTTATCTGTACCAAGTGCTTTCCCATTCTTAATGCTTCTAAATATTTGTCTTTTTATGTTTAGTTCGTGGTGTTATGTTAACATACAATTCCTCCTCATCATGGCCTGTTTAGTATTTCGCAAAATGCTCTCTCTATCATACTACATTTACTTATTTAATAGCATTCAGTTCCTTTATACTATCAGTCTGTTTGGGTTTTTTCTTACCAAGGAGTTTTGTAATGTCATAGTCTCCTTTCACATTGCCATTGTTTGCTGCTGCTTCTCCCTTATTTCCCAACCCATCTAACCATTGTCTTTTGTCCCTCCTCTTACTTTTCTTTACATTTTTGTCAGTAGTTTTTATTCTCCCCTTAGCTCTTCCCTTACTCTGTCTGATCTTGTTCCATCAATCTACTCCTTTGGTAATCTTCGATTTTCCACTTCTTTCCAAATATTACCCCTTAGTCATTTATGAGTAGTCCAAATACTGTTAATGCTGTCTCATTCTGAGTGACATTGAAGCCTTCCCATTCATTCCACCTCATTCGTTGTTTCATTTTCCAATATGATTAATCTATTTAATTGCAGTCTGAAGCGTTGTTTAAACTCTGAAACCTTTATTTTGCATGTTTCGTATCTTTTGGATAATGAGGTATTTTTCCTATTGTATGTAGCTTTAACCTTTAGGCTTGAATACCAGCACAGATATAATAACACCAATGTGCATCATGCCAAAAGCACACATTACTGCCATTGATACACTAATGGATTAATTGAAAGAATTTACCTTTTTGGAAGCTGGATTTAAATTGACAAAATAGGGAAAATGTAAATCAAGGTCAGAACTCGCAAGGCTTGAAATGCATGTACAAACGTATACGCCGATACTAACAGCAAACCTGAACCAAACTGTTAAATAGCAACACATAACATGTGATATCAACTCTGAATGCTGATAAAATATGCACTTGACATGACAGTGATACAAAGTTGAAGTTTAATTGTGTTGGTGAATATCGGTAAGGATGAAAACTAAAGGCTCTAGGGAGCATCAATTGTCCAACTGTCCAAATATTTCGTTCCTACTTACCATTTACCAAAACTTGAAGGAAATCAGTCCAAAACAAGTAGTTTTCGATGCACGGACGTGAGGGCGAACAGACGGGTCAAAACATTATACCCTTGCAACTTTGTGATCATTGTTTGCATTTGTGGTTGGGTGTGTGAAGGGAAAATTAGATCATCTGCAATGCTGCTGCAAGGGTGGTTACTGGATACCATTTTGTGATTGATTCGTTGTTATTTTCATTATCCAATCAATTGTCAAAGGACAAGAAAAGGTGAAATCAGGCAGCCTTGTCGGACTCCAGATTCAGACACTGAATGACTCTATCAGTTTTGCCCCATGTATAGTTCTATAGTTAAGTCATTCTTAGTAGCTCCTGGTGATATTTACAATCTTTAGAGGGACATCATAATGTCTGAGTAGCTTCCAGATAGTTTCTCTGTCAACTCAGCCTCATGACTTCTCGAAATCGATAAAGGTTACATAAAGGGAAAAGTTCAATTCGGTAGCTTGTTATAATTTGTAGTATTGAGATTTGGTCGGTGCATGATCTTCCTTTGCAAAACCAAGTTTGTTGGTCTCTAAGCTTGGGGTCTACTTTTCCCTTCATCCTGATTAGCAAGATTCGACTGAAAATATTTCCGGGGACTAATATTAGCATGAATTGTCTGTAGTTACTACAATTACTAAGAAAACTTTTTTGGCAGTTTGATGAGGTACCCTTCTTTCTAAGTCAACAGGTATATGTTGTCATTCCGCATGTATATAAAGTGTGGGTTAAGCATATACATGTTCAATGTCTGCTTTTAATGCCTCTGTTGAGATATTGTGTGGTCCTGAGGCTTTGTCAATATTTACCTGCTTTATATTTTGTCTGATCTCTTATTAACTTCGTAGAATATCTAAATCATTTCCTGTTGCTTGAATAGAAAGAGGTTTGCTGGTGCTGGTCGGTTGAGCAGATCTTCGAAGTGTTCTACTCATCTTTGGCGTTGATTTTCTTCACTTATAATTCCTGTAATATATTGTAATATCTTATACTTCCAATGTTGTATGAATTCCTTATTTGTTGGTGCAATGTTCTTTTAAAGTTAAAACTTTAATCTGGCTACTGCGAAGTGGTGATCTGAAGCCACGTCTGCTCCCCTTTATACTCTTACATTCAGTAAAGTTCATCTAAACGTTTTGTTGATGCAAATATCGTCGGTCTGGTTTTCAGTAGTGTGGTCAGGTGAAACCCATTTTGCATTGTGGATTATTTTATGAAGTAATCTAGTGCCTCCAATTACAAACTTGTTTATAATATAAAATGTATAAAAAGTTCCAAAATAATCTTAATCGAATATTTTTCAGTGCAATCCTTTTATGCCTTTTAAAGAGTAATCAAGGGAACCAAGGTTAATCAAAAGAATGTAATCCAGGGACAAAGACCAGACATAGAAAACAGAAATACACAACAAAGAACATAAAGTAACTAAAATCATATATACAAAGTAACAAAAGTAAATGAGCAACTCGGACTCCACTAAAAACTGGGAGCATGGACCAGGTAGTAAGGGTAAGCGTCCTCTGCTTTTCTAGAAACACCCGCCGAGTTGCTCATAAAAAGTCAAGTCCGGGGTAGACAAACGAGGAAAGGAAAACCATGACCCGTTAAATAAATCAGTTTTCATGGTGCAGATGGATACACCATAACGATCCACGAGTTTATGATGACGACCATAAAACTTCTGTAGTGCGATACAAAACGTCTGCGTAGTTTCGGCAAGTTCTGGCATAACGTAAGAGTTGTGATATGAACACTCCATATGCAGGTGCCGAAGGGATGTTACCACAGATGAAAGGAACTTTGACAATTCTGAATGAAAAGCCATCACGTTTGTCGTAAAGTTTGGTCAATAATTTTCCTTTACCATAGATTTCTAAGTGTAGGTCAAGATATGAGGCTGAATTCACAGTGCCTGTAATATCCTTTAGATGGTAAAACTCATGCTGAATGAAAGTCGAAGAATTGCGACAACCAACATATACATACTCACATATAAATTACCGAAATTAGCACATAATTTGAAGCCCTAAAACACTACGGCTTCATTCCTTGTATGAAGCATTGTAACTACAATAATGCAGTTCCTTTGATATACTTTGGTGGGACTCATCCATGCGGGATTTGGCTTCCTTTAACGATACTTCCTGTATATACTTCATTTTTTTTATCTTGAACTTCCTAGCATTTGTTTCTGATACTGCTGGCTAAAAGAAACACGAGTGTTGGTTTAACGTCAGAAGAAAAGGGGTTTGACGGATTTTAATACCCCGAGAGGAATCATGTTTTTTTAATAATAACCCTGATTAAGGTTATCCTGAACGGAATGTCAGAAACAGTGGAACCTCAATTATGAAAGGTGTCAGGAGTGGCATAACCAGCTGCTAATCAAAGTTGATGCTTCAATCAATGACAATAATCTTTTATCATGTTTGTCTTTCGTTTGTTTTGTTTGTTTGCATGTTTGTTTTGTTTTTGTTTTTATTTTGTTTTTTAAATGATTTGGATGCTTGAGCATCTGAGCATACATTCAAGCTATGCCCTTGGCGAATGAGTGATTAAATACAAAAAATACCAGTTTTATATATCGTAAATTTGGATATGTGTTTCAAGGTGTAACCTCTCATCAGCAGCATTAGAATCAAATATTTAGGAAGAACATAATCAAAATATCACTTGTATACAAGAAGTACTCATAACCAAAACTATCGAAAGAGGAATCGAAATCCATCACCGAGAGGTTCTACCATATGCAATGCAAGGAATGAAGCCTCGGTGTTTCACTTATTTTAAAATTTGGAATACTGCAAGATTTCATGAATAGGGTAGATTAAATATGATATTATTCGGGGTCAGACAAGTCGGACTACTGGGTTGGTGAATACATTCGGGGACCTCAGGTCCACCAGCAGTGGTATCGACCCAGTGGTTCTTAAATAGAAACAATACCAGTTTTATATATTGTAAATTTCGATATGCTAAACACGTGTTTCAATGAGTAAAAACACCAAAAATGTTGTGCGGACCAGGGACTGTATATTAGTCCTAGTGGTTTACACCAACAAATTAACAATTTTAAGAATACGAACACATCGATTAACATCCGTGTCATCTATTTTAATAAAGCTTTCCATAGCACGTATCGACCATCAAACTAGAAAATCTGTAGCCGCTTTATGATTCAAGAAAATAACTCAACAAAGTCATACACAAAATAATTTCCTAATTGGTCCACTTCTGCCTAAATTGGGTCTCGGATTTTAGTGTCGAAATATTGACACTGCCAGAGAAGACATTGATTTTGAAGATGATATAGCTTTCACTTCGTCATCATAAGATCCAAGAAAAAACACAAATATTGATAGCCATGCGAACTACCTATATTTTAATACATAAAAAACAATATCTACTGAGGTCAAAGTGTCAAAGGAAAGCAGGTAGAAGTAGCACAATGCATTTAAGGAGATGGAAATGTCCGTATTGGAAAAGCCAGATACATTTGCATCACAGAATAAAATGCTTCGCAGACCCAACCTTGGTACGACCGCGGAAGTCAAACCAAGAACAGTTGGGGCAAGTATGGACACACCATTCAACTTGAAACAGCCTTGAAATTTGATTACGATTAGATATTCGACACATAATAAAAAATTTGACCAGCACCAATAAGGTCATGTTTAGGCTATTATTCCTAAATGATTCTAGTCAAAACCAGCCAAATCAATCCAAAACTTCAAAAAAAGCGATCCATTCCCTTTCACAAAAGTAATCATCCTGAAATCATAATGTTTTTTACCAGTCTTAATGGGAATATACCCATGCATATGTAAAATTTACACGAGATCCAATCACTTTAACTCAAGTTAGTATACGGATGTATGGAAAATGCTCATTTCAGGCCCCTTTTTGACCCTAAATTCCTACAAGATTCAAGTCTAAACCCCACACAACCAATCCCAGTCTTCTTTTTTTGGTATGACACCTTGTAATACAATATCAAAGAGATTCATTCATTAATATGACAAGTTACTGATTGGACATTAGGAAAATGCATGTTTCTGGCCATCTTTTCTGAAATGTTCAAATCTTTACCCCCAAAGTCACTCCAAATCTGACCATTGTTATATACAATGTTGGGGAACAATATTCTATATATTCCTATGCTTTTACTGGATTTATGTGGTTAAATACTATGAAATGCTTGTTTAGACCCCTTTTGGTTTTTAATTCTAAAACAATTGGGTCTGTAAACCCCAAAATCAATACCAATCTTCCTTTTGGGGACTGGAACCTTGTTATAAAACTTTATAAAGATCAACCAACTAATACTCAAGTTATATAGTATCTACGGACAACGACGCCGATGATGACACGAACGAAGAGAACGACGATGATAGGCCATATCAATATACGACCGAATTTTTTGGCATTCAGTTAACAAACAAAACCTACAGTACCAAGGTACAGATTTCTTAAACCCTGCATATGGTTGTTCTCTGTCCTCTTGTATGGTGCTGAGTCTTGTAAGATTAACAACAGTGTACATAATGCATTATAAGACTATTCCGTATTTTTTATGTACAGGGTATTAAGGAACTAACAATATTCACATTTTTGAAGAATTACAGAAACGATGATTAAAACTGATAGGTTATTATCGCATATTGCAACACAATGCCATTCCTAAGGTTGAACTTTGAATGACTCAACCAGAAGATGATTAGGCTACGTTAAGACGATCCTGAAATGGAAAAAAAACATGGCATAAGGAAGGACATTGAGCCAAATTAAGTCTTTGTAAGAATCATGCAAAATCTGAAAAACGTGATACATCCCAAAAAAGGCTACACATTTTTATTTTTGTAATTAAGTTGTTTTATGGGTCTATACTATGAAATGTGTAATTATTCATTCAAATCTGCCTGCTCTTAGGAGATATCAACATTGAAATTCCAGTAGATTCTATTGTATTTCAGCGTCATTTACAGAGTTATCTCCCTTAATTTTGAAATCTACAGTGCATTCTATATAATTTTTATCTCCTAAGAGCAGAGGTTATATGAAAAACCACATGTTAATTTCTGCTTACTATGACATTTCAAACAAAATATCAAAAATAAAAATATGTAGGCTGTTTACCAATGAATCGCATTTTGCATGATCCTTAGCTGGAGTGCTACTTAAATACAATGCCTTCTCCGTCTATCATCGTAAGTAGAATTTTTTAATTACATACAACAAGCATACTTTATCAAACAAGTATTCCGAGGAAGGCAATATTAGATTTTAGTTCTTAATACAATATATTTCTGTATCAAATCTGCAACTGTTTGTGAATTGTGTGGACCAAAATATTTATTTTAAACTTTTTCAGGGCCATGATACTTATTTCCAAAAACTGCCAGTCAATCTTCAAAATCAAATGATTGGGCCTTACCTTACTACATAGAATAAATTCTGATATTTCATTACTTTCATAGAAATCTTATTTTCCCTTTTTTTTTAAGAACGTGCGTTTAGTAGACAAGATAATTTCTATTTTATTCCATGATTGAAGAATTAATAATTAATGTTTGCATGTATTTTTACTGAATAATTTACAATAAAATGAGAATATTTTCTTCAAAAATAACATACTGAACAATATAGCAAACTGAATCAATCATACAATTATTGGCCATATTTCCTGGCTAATCAACTATGATTTTTACATCAATATCAAACTATAATTGTAAATGGTGAACTTTGTGGAAGGATAAACTCTTCCTACAGAATTCTGATTACATGACACAAAAAACACACTTTACAATTACAATAAAAACTATCCTTATTACAAATCTTCAATATCATCATTTAAAAAGATCAGTATTTTTCATAAAGATCTATCCCTAATTACGCCAACCCTCTTTTCAAACTCATTTCAATGACACATAGAGCATTCCTAACACAGTTTAAACAAAGCTTGTACTGACAGCTTAATACTAGTATGATAAAAATCAGTCCTATCATCAATGATTTCCTATTAATAACAAACAAATAACAAGCCAACTGGAAAAGTAAAATTTATGGAAGGGAAAAGTATAAAAAGTATTTATCTTTAAAAGAAATGGCACCAATACAATGTGCAATCTATTTTAAAAAGCAGAAAAAACTATATCATAAATTTTTGAAGCAAAAAGCGTTTGCTATTAAACCAATAATTTTATTGTATTAAATTTTAAATTAGTCACAGCAATGTTTTAGTGCAATATAATATACATGTCATTCTAGAGAAATAATACTGCATGTGATATTATATAAAATCTGAACAACTAAGTGTGAATTTTAGAATGCAAATATAATTAGCATAAGAGCTTGTTTGCTGATTTAATTCAAACTATGTTGGGAATCATTAAAACTAGTTATCAGAAGAATCATTAAAACCATGAATTCAAATTGAACATTATCAAAACTTTATACACTTTTGACATGAAACATTTTAACTAATTTGGAATGAATCTAACAATCAATCATAAATGTTCTAGTCCCTAGCAGTGGTACAAGATCTCAGTATTTCAGTTTATTTTTTCTCAGACTATAATAGGCTACAATCCATAGGTTCCAGGTGAGTAAGGTTCCAAGTTTTAGGCCCTTTTTAAACATAACCCAGGTCAAATATGATTCTTGCAGCTGCTTTATAAATTTATTTATTTCATTATCATTTAACCTTTAATTTAGACTTAATATCTTGATATTGATTATCTCCTTTTTGGAGCTATTAAATCAAACAAATAATAGTGTTAAAATGATTGATGAAACACTATCAAATCAATGGTAAGCAAAAAACAGACAGAATAGTTCCTATTACACCTTTGAAAAAAAGGTAGGTGGGGATTTTTTTTATTTTTTTTTTTTTTTGTATTTTATTTTTTTACATTGAGTCTATAGGAAAAACATTCTGACTCTTACAACACTGAAAAACTTTTAAAAAAATCCTTAAGGGTACACTATTTTTAGCTGAAAAAAATAGGTGGGTAGGTAATAGGAAACAAACATCTTTTTAAATTTGGACTTGAGTGGTTATGAGGTTGTTAAAATATCCATTGGCACTTATGATGTACATCTGAAAGAGGTATTACTTGTTTAGATTTTATACTATGATGATTTATGAGGTGTATCAGCCATAAAAAAAACCCTTCACAGTCTAACCACTAGGCCAAAGAAAAATTGATCTTGGGTACTGGTAGATTTTTTAAAATTTTATAAGATATTGAACTCAAACCAAGAACATACTCTTTAGCCAAGTGCTCATACATGATGATGACATTATATTTTTGGTAAATTAAGATGGGTAGTTAACATATACTTGCGTGATAAAGATGATACATAATCCAAAGTCACCTAATATTAATCAAGATATAATCTTTTACCTTGCAACAATAAATAATAAAACTTGGGACTCTTTTGTAGAATGTATAATTAGTGGAGCATACAATGCTGTTTTACAGGCATAACACAACCAGTACATAATCTACTAGTATTTGAAATCATTAAAAGGTTGTTATTGCCACACTTCATCACCATAAGAACAAGATTATTAAATTAAAAAAAAAACAAGGCACTCCAACAAGCCTAATTTCACTTACTGTAGGTATAGTAAGAAAACTACAACAAATCAGCTCTGCCATCATAATTTTTGAGTGAATATCAGGGTTTGAAATCAACAGAAGCCCAATTGCTCTTGGATGGGTTGTATTAGCAGGGGCAAGTCCATTTCCAAGGGAATTAGTCTGCTTGGAAGTCAATTTTGTTTACTTGCATGAAAAAGTATATATAAAATGAATTTACACAGAGAAAAAAAATAATATAAGAAATGCCTAGAATGCAGTATTTTGCTCTGTTTACCCTAGCCTTAAACAACCCCAATCCCCTGCTGTAAGTGTACCTTGATTACACGAGATGCCCCAAGCCCCTCTACAGCTTGCTGGACAACTAAAAAGAAATGAAGGCAAATCAAATTTAATTGTCACTTGCCCCTTGGCGAGTTTATTAAATTATTTAATTCTAACCTTGAACATGTATTGAAAATAGGAAGTAGATGTGTAGAACTCCTTTCATTCATCCTTCCTAACTAATTCGGATAGGAAGTTCATCTTTGACATTTGACTAACCATCAGTGGATTTCACCAAAACATTGTACTGGTAAGTGTAAAATTGTTAGTAATGATGTCATAATAGAAAATAACATTGTGTTGTCATAACTTACAAATAATTTTACACTTACAATGTTTCTGTGTAACTGACCACAGAAGCTTACATATTGTCTTGCAGTGAACAATACAGAAAGTAAATCATACATGTATGTACTAAAATGTGGAAGTCCTCAAAATTCTCATTTCTGCTTAAGCTAAGTGTTAGTCCAGATATCAGCCAAAATAGGTTTTCCTATAATGAGCTGATGAAAATTTGAATGAAAGATCCAATCACTGAGCCACCAAAGCCACATAAAAAAGAGGATCATTTCTAGAGGGCATTCAGATCAACAACCAGAGTAAGCCCCAGTAGTTTCAAGAGTTGAACTCTGTAAAACTTACAGAGCGGAACCAACATTGGATTGTATATGAATGACCTTTTTATCAAATCTTTCCATGCTGGTTAGTTTAAGGAAATGTTAACTACAGACAATGATCGATTCAAAGTGATAATTTACAAAATGTAAGTTTACTTTGACATTGCCTCCAAGTAATATCCAATACAGACAATATATGTACATAATTATATGTATAATTACCAATTCAATTGCACTTGTTAAATACATTTACGTAAACGATGACACTTAATAATCATACAATTATCCACACAAAACATACTTGAGCTAGCTTGAAAAACAAAATTATGTACCTGTAAGTGAAAATGTACTTAATTACTGATACATGTAGACGAGTTGGAATTCAGTCAATACATGTATTATGTACACCTATTGTAAGGATTACTATAGTTCAGATTTAAATGCAACTTTGAAAAGAATGCATATATGTGTTATTAAAATAATTCATATTAAAGTGCTTACATACAAATAAACGTTTCATGTCATTAAAATTCAGTTGTAATTTATCGCAGTCGAGATGTATTGACATACTCCTTAAAGTCAGTATTTTTTTTTACAAAAGAATGTTCAAAGGAGCCTGGTTGCATTAGATAATGGAACATTAAATTTTAAAAATTTAATTCCAATCACTAGCTTCTGAATTTGCAGTGTATTTTTTCATGCAAAATTAATTAAAACTCGAACATCAAAGAATAATTTCTTTGTTTTCCTATCCAACTACCTCTCACAATCTTATTAGGTTATATGCATCAATACTAACATTCAGCTACCAGTACTACAACACAGGCTGATGAAAGACTACCTTTCCACTCAGACAACCTGACACAAGCATACAATGCTGAGGAGAAAATTTACAAGTCACTACAACGCTACTGTGAGAAATACAGCTCTTTACTTCAAACATTCTCAATGGTCTAATGGGGCCAGGTGAAACTAAATCACAAAGTTCTCTACATTCTGGATCAAATGATAACAATCGCACTCCAAAATCAAATGGTGAACACACAAGTCTTCCATCACTACTGAAACACAGCTCTTTTATGAAGCCTCTCCCAACATTAAGTTCTTCTTTGAAATACAAAAGTCTTTCTCTTCTCCTTTCATGCTGGCCTAAACTAAATCTACTATAAAGTCTTCGGTGAAAAGTCAAAGGCATTTCTCCATTTTCAAATTCATAAGCACCAATCATACTTAATATTTCAAGAGAACGACTGCTAAATATAGACAAGTTATTAGAAAACATTTCATCAGATGACGATTCCTCTGTAGTGTCAGAATCTGTAAAGTGAGCATTATGTCCATTTGGAAGGTCACCATTCACATTGATTCTTCGAGGGTGATACCCATTAGCAAGAGTCTGTCTTTCCTCAGTACTAAATAAATCACTGGAAGTGCTGCCTTCAGGAGTTTGTTCTGCGGAGCCATTTATATCTTCATTACTAGCATCAGAATCAGGAGATAGCGGTGAGTCTATAGCTGAAGTCAACAAAACATATGGTACAATATTTTGTTGTGATACAGGAGTGTTTGCTGAGGAAGTTGGAAGTGATATTGGTGGAGGGGAAACTGAGGCATCCATATCTGGTAGAGGAGAATTAGAGTAAACATCCTCTGAAACCTCCTCCTCTGGTTCCGACTCGTAATCCTGAATGTCATGTACACATGTCCACTGAAAGATCAATAAATATTTAAACAATGAAACTGGTCCAAATAACTAATACGTTATTTACTTCATATGCTGTGCATTCTATAAAGATCCTACACTAGAATATCAGTAGCTTCACTTCAAGTAAGAAAAAAACACACAAGCCTTTTCAGCATAAATTTATAACAAAAATAGAAATGACCTTTACAAAAAACAAAACAAAAATTGAATAAATAGTGAAGACAAACTCAAATTTCGTCATGTCACAATAAGAAAATACTAACCTCAGACTTGCAGTCTCTACTGACATTGCGTGACAAAACACACCAACCCTGAGGATGGATCTAAACAAATATTAAAAAGATGGAATTACATGTAGAATTAAAGAAATCCTGTTCACCACTTTAATGCTTTGAAACAACTTCCATTCTTTATTAGATACTTAATGACACAAATATAATGGGGAAACTGATGAACAAAGGAATGCACTTATATGTTAATGTTTGCAAATTTCAAAATTCTCATGCTGTTATTGGAAAAAAATATGAAATTTTGACATATTGTAGGATAGCTTATTTATTGTTATTTGATATTTGATATTTGTTTATCACATAGGTGATGAAAAGCATGTTTGATTGATGGCGTAAAATAAACATATTAATGTATATCTTATCTGTAATTAAAAACCTTAGTGGGCACGCTTTCAATACAATGCATACAAATTTGCACTCTTTTCAGAAAGATTTAAATCCTTTTACACAAATAATCATAGTGCTGCTAGCATATACGGATAGTTTCAAAGATTATATAATGTAAAATAGTCACATTTCCAAATTACTTTAGACTTTTTTCTTAAATGTTTAAACTGAATGCTAATCTTTAATATTGATGTCAGAAAATACCCGAGTATTTATTCCTACACTGAAATTATACTCAAATAAAACCAAATTCAGCTTAAGAAAAAGACACTTTTAATCAATTTGAATTTTCCTGAAAATTTTATTTGGTGAAAATGACTACTATTTACTTCCTTTTATTGACCATAAAATATTTATGAAATGATGAAGGATTTGACTAATAGGTGCATTAAATGGAACATGCTGGTGGACCTGAGGTCCCCGAGGGTATTCACCAACCCAGTAGTCAGACTTCTCTGACCCCGAATAATATCACATATTATTTACCCTTTTTATGAAATTTTGCAGTATTCCAAATTTAAAAATATGTAAAACACTGCTGCTTCATTCTGTGCTTTGCATATGGTAGAACCTCTCTGTGATGGATTTGGCTTCCTCTTTCAATAGATTTGGTTATGAGTACTTCTAATATTTTGATTATGATCTTCCTACATATTTGATTTAAATGCTGCTGATGAGAGGTTACTCCTTGAAACACGTGTACAGCATATTGAAATTTATAATATATAAAACTGCTATTTTTTGCACTTAACACATATAATGTTTCATGACACATTCTGCAAATCTCTTTTACTTAACACCTTTCAAGATCAAAAATTGATTTGAAGACTTGATCTTAATTTTATTTGCAGCAATGACAGCATATCATTTAGCTGAATAATTGCCTGAAACATATATACTGATTATGAAAGAGACATTGATTGATATTAAAGGCACAAGAAATTTGTGAGCTATGGCTCACTAGTGATATCCTCACCATCAATCATGATATAAAGAAAATTTACAGGTAAACAGGAAGTTATTGTTAATTTTTTCCAAAATAGATCCCAATATATCGTTTACTTACAGGAGGAATATCTTAAAATTTCAAGCTGTGATTAGTAGTTGCCGAGAAAAGGGCGACAAAAATTTCAACTCTCAAAAAAATAAAGTAAAAAATAAACAAAGTCCTTCGTAAACAGGAAGTTAACGGCAAATTTTTTGAAAAATGTATCCAACCATACAGCAAACCTACAGGAAGAATGTGTTAAAATTTCAAGCCAATGTGATAAATAATTGCTGAGAAGCTGTGACAAAAAAAAATTAATTATGGACACACAGAAACATGGACACACGAAAACACACACACACATAAACAGGGACAAAGGTAAAACAGTATACCCCCTTTCCTTTGGATCGGGGGTGTAATTATATGTGGACAATATTTTTGGTAGTGTTCAGAAACAGTAGGGAACAGGTGCCATAATAAGGTATTTTGATCCTGATCCTGAAGGATCAAAATCCAAACAAGAGGCTCTTAAGAGCCTGAATCAGTCACCTGGTTTAATAACTTTAAAAGTTGAATATATGCAACACCAAGGAATAGTCAAACATTTAAACATTAATCATCATTCTACTTATGTGAACTGAATAACATGCTAAAAGTGAAAAAATCATTAAAAAATGCAATCAATAGATTTGTTCCCAAATTTGTACCAATCATAGATCTTTACTTACTTTTACATATATACATTAAAATTAATCATCAATCTGCTATTGTTGTTAGCAACAGGCAAAAACAGGGAAACTTGTTATAATGACACTTTTTGGGGCAATATTTCAAGAAGTGTCAAATTTACACCAAAATAGATATTAAAATATTGAACATTTTAACAATTTACATTAATTATCAATCTGCTTTCACTTTCTATATAACAGGCAAAAACTGACAAAAATGACAAAAAATGTCACTTTCAAGAACCATAACTCCTAGAAGGGTCAACAGAATTTTCTAAATTTTTGGTAAGGGACCGTAACGGATAAGTTTGGGAATAGACATGTGAAGGATGATTGTCACCAAGTTTTATCAATCCTGTTAAGTGGTTTCAGAGAAGATTTGTAAAGAAAAGTTATTGATGGACGATGGACAAGGAAGACAACGACAATGACTACCATGGACGCCAAGTGATGACAAAAGCTCACATAGTCTTTTAAGCTAGGTAAGCTAAAAAGTGGTCCCCTTTAACGAATTCAGTGAATATCAATCCTATCCAAGATTTTATATCCACAATCTATTCACCAAAATTCGGAAGAAATAGATCATAGAGGTACTATCCAGCCAAAGTCATTGATTTTTCATTTAGTCACCAACCAAAATAAAATGCTTTGCAAGACATAGCTTGATAGGGCTGCAGTGGCCAAAGCCTGAACAGTTTGGGCAAGTATGGACACAACATTCAAGCTTATAGACTTGCTACAAGTCCCTCTTTATTATATATGATACAGAAAATCTATGTAATTAACCTCTATGATAACACCACTACCAATTTCTGTGAAAGTATCAAAATCAGACTACACAAGTCCCTCTCTCCCATAATAATTAGTTGATTTGCTATCAGAGGGATACATGCAATCAATAATTTTTTTTCATATATTCTATAATATAAAGAGAGGGACTTGCAGCAAGTCTATCAAGCTTAGAACAACTCAGGTTTTGAATTGTGATTAAAGTTTCTGATACAGAATGAAAATGTTCTGAAGCGTTCTAAAAATTTGCAATTTCGCATTTCTCTTATTTAACCCGATATCTGGATTTTGGACTAGCTTACAGAAAAACTGGATTTTGGAATAGCTTACAGCGAGACTGGATTTTGGACTAGCTTACAGCAAGACTGGATTTTGGACTAGCTTACAGAAAACTGGATTATGGACTAGCTTACAACGAGATTGGATTTTGGACTAGCTTACAGTGAGTACTTTTGAGATTGATACAGCTTGTTGTCTTTTGTTCTATTTGTTAAAGTGTTTGTACTCTGTTTGATATCAAGAGTTACAGCCAAATTCAACAGATTTTTTTTAGTGCATTTTATTGTTGTATTTTCCTACTTCTTTATCAGGTTAGGGGGTGTTTAGTGCTCAGGCTGCCACATACTTTATGTGCCTGTCCCAAGGCAGGAATCTGTAGTCCAGTGGTTGTTGTGGTTTTTTTTGTACATTGTTATTCGTTTTACTTTTTTTTTCTATAGATTAGGTTGATTTTCATCTTTTATGAAGTTTCACTTCATTTATTTTGAAGCCTTTTACAGCTTGCTTTATGGTATGGGTTTTACCCATCATTGAAGGCCTTGTGGGGACCTGTAGAAGTTTAATTGTTCATTGCTAGACATTTAGTGTATGACTGTCTCATTGGCAATCAGCCAATCACCACATCTCCTATTTTTATATTGATATTATGATCTAAGAATAGGAACACCTAGAATTTTTGTTGTTGTAACTGGATACTGCAATAATAATCTTACTTCACTTATAGTACATTTTTATTGATATAAGGAAACACTTTTTAATTATTAGCGCTCTTGCTTTTTACAAATATATGAATAACAATGTAATAAGTTTAAATCCCTTTCACTACAAAGGATAGATACACTATTGAATAAGACCTAAAAATAGACGAGTGAAGTAATTTCTGTGTGCTGTGTAATTCCAACTATATCATTTATTTTATTTCATAGACAAATCTTATAAAATAATTAAAATATACTATTGTAACACTAGCTTGGTCCAAAATACCAAAATAAAAATACATGATAAGATTCAGCTTCATAGGACTCCCACTTGTTTTCCCTTGACATAGGAAAATGCTTGTTCCGTTTTTGGTTCCTTTTTCCTAAATGTTTCAAGTCCAAACCCCCAAAATCAAATTTGGAAACTTGTGGTAGAATATCAAAGAGATACATTGTTTCTGATTCCCTTTTTGGGCCCTAATTCCTAAACAGTTCATGTCACAACCTTAAAAATCTATCCAAACCTTGCTTTTGTGGTACAACACCTTGTGGTACAATTTTAAAAAGATCTATTCACATTTAATCAGGTTATCGTCCTGACACCACAAAAATGTTAGGGTTTGGCCCCATTTCCTAAATTTTCCGTGTCAAAACCATCTGAACCAATCCAAGCTTATCTTATGTAATACGGCACCTTGTGGTACAATAATGAAGTGATTTTTTCAAGTCTCTACCCCCATAACATTTATTCAAGCCGTCCTTTTTTGGTATAGCACATTGTTCCATAATTTCAGAGATCCACTAACTAATAGTGAAGTTCTTGCCTGAATAGTGAAGATACTGTATGCAAGTCATCTCAATGTTTGTTATGGCCCCCTTTTCCAAAAGGATTGGGTGACACAACCCCCCCCCACACACACACAAAATCAATCACAGTTGTCCTATTGTAGTATGACGCCTTCTGTTACAATTTCAAAGAGATTCTCCAGTTATTATCTGGAAATCATCTAAAAATGCTTGTTTTTTGGACCTTTTTTTGGTCCTTAATTCCTAAACAATTAAGTCACAACCCACAAAATTAAGCCCTGGCTTCCTTTTGACGTATGGTACCTTGTAGTGTATTTTCATAAAGATCTATACACTCAAACTACTGTCCAGACATGAAGTGTCAAACGAAAAGCTCCCAGGAGCCTGTATCGCTCACCTGGTTAAATTTTTTGCCTTTCAAGGGCAATAACTCTAACAAAGGAGCTGTCAGACAATTTTGACTCCATTTGATTCACTGGAGACTTTAGTAAGCCTTATAATAAGGATCAATTCAGCAATTGAAAGCTATTGGCTAATAAACCTAACAGATTTGGAGATGTATGCAAAAATCTGCTCTCTGACCTCTATGTTCTATTTTTAGTAACAGCAGCCATGTTTTTTTACAGATCAAAAATCAAAACGGTCATTTTGTGCAGGATACTCTAAGGAACAACCATCTTAAATTTCATCCAAATCCATTCAGTAGTTTCAGAGGAGAAGATGTTTGAAGAAATTGTTAACGACAACGACGACGAACGCCAAGTGATGGCAATAGCTCACCTGGCCTAAAAGTGGCGATGATAAAAATAACAACAACAGCATGATACCATTATACTACAAATGTTTTGCAATCATATAAAAAATTCTATAATTTGAAATGGAGCTCACATTAATAGAAAGATACAATTCATCAAGTTTCTAAGAAAACTGGTGGCAGCATTTTTGAGTTATATGCAAAGTGTGAATGACAGATGGATGGACACCAATATACCATGATACATAGCACAGAGAAAGACATGCATATATATTGCAATTTAAGACCTACTGGTCATTAAATCTTTTAAGTCTACAACATTATCATGGGTGTTGTCAAGACAATATGTTCATGTAATAATTTTAAAGATTTTACAGGTACAATTTTGTCATAAGAAGAAGTATACGTACATCCTTGTTAGTATATTTTGTCATTGGAAGTCTTCCTCATACTGGTATAATCCTATACATGGAACATGCTATGTCAAGGGAAGTAACCCATGTACATACCTGTATTGATGCTATGTCTCCAGCTCCATTGCCAAGAGGCCAATCATTGATTATTTCAAAGTTGTTTCTCTTTCTCCTGTCCAAAGGAGTATTGTCCCGTGGTTGACTTCTACGTGTAAGAAATCGGTGAGGTAAAAAATCCTTCATGTCTTCTCCAAGATTGTTGAGGTCTAGATTACTAATCATTATAAGCCTGCCTTCCTGTGTTGACACTAATAATTTAGAGCAGTCTGGTGACAACTTGGACCTCATTAACATTTTGTGAGAAAATACTTTCTTGCCCTCTATTTTTCCCTCACAATAACTGAAATGTTAAATTCAATGAAAAATTACAAAGTATCACAACTTTTTCCAAATTCTTGATGTACTAGTAAAAAAGTTTCTCAAATGTTTTTCAGTACAGTAAATAACTCCAGTAGGTGTGCCACTATACATTTAAAAACTGTCTAAAATTAACAAGAAACCAATCTCCACCTGAATGTTTTGTCCTGAAACCCCTCCTATAACCTTTTTAAAAACATTGTGTACCTAAGTAAAGCACCTGCCTCAGTAGCAAAACATAATGTCTAGTCCAAGAAAAATAACAGTAGGTCAGGCTTTATTCTCATATTTTCATATTTAATAGCCACCATCATTAGACTATTCATTTGCAGTATTCTGAAGGATAGGGACTAGCTTTGTAAAAATAGCCCAAAGAACAAAATCAGTATCAGGTATGTCTTATAAGTTATAATTCCAGTTACAAAACCCATACATTACTTCATAGTAACTTTATGGTATTGAATAACATTAATTTATCATCTTTTGCTTGAATCCTGATATCCCTACTTCACCTGAAATTTAACCAATTAAAAATGTTGGATTATCTTGTGTGCATTATTCAATAATTATATTTTTTTTCTTTGAATGCACATATATATGACATCAGATCATGTCTCAATTTCCTATAATATAAGTAACAGTTTATCAGTACATTTAGGAAAAGAAGCTTATGTTATTTGTCAATGTACCTAACAGTTGGATAATCCTCTTTGCAGGTGTCTAGCTACAATAATTGTTTTATTAGCACATCTGCATATGATACTTGACCATCCTATGAAGTTTCATTTAAGTGCATAGAATGAGATTTAATCACTTAAGTTTTGAAGTTGGATTAACTTTCTTTGCAAGTTTCCATCATTAATTACCTTTCTGTGCATATACATAAGATGCATAAGCTTTCAACACAGTTTCATAAAAATCCCTTGAAGGTTTTAGAAGGATTTGCACTTACAAAAAAAGTGGACAGAAAAATGAAATAAATTTAACACAAAGTTGTCCAACAATTTCGACTCAAGAAGTCTTTGATAGGTATTATCATAAGGATCATTTCAACAATTGAAAGTTTCTTTTAATCTATCATAGTTTTCAAGATTCAGACTGAAAACTGTAAAAAAAGTCATTTTTCCCCTTTCAAGGCCAATAACTCTTACAAAGAGTTGTCTAACAACTTTTATCCCTGAAGACTTTTGTAGTCCTAATTAAAAGGATCATTTCAGCTATTGAAAGAATTTGGTTAAACCTAACAGTTTTGGAGATATATGTGAAAAACTACGGTCTGACCCCTATGTTTAATTTTAGCAATAGTGGCCATGTTTTTTGACAGATCAAAATTGCCCACATCAGTTCTATGCAGTTCTATAAGGTACACCAAGGAACACTCATACCAAGTTTAGTTCCAATTTATCAAATAATGTCAGAGGAGAAGAATTTTAAAAGAAATAACATCAAAAATAGCAAAAAACGTCAAAAAAGGGCAACAACTCTAGTATGGTTCAATGGATTAAAACCAAAATTTATCCAGAGATAGATCTCATCATGCTGAACACTTTTACCTCGTCACAATTTAGCTTAACCTAACAGTTTTTGAGATATATGTGAAAAACTACTGTCTGACCCCTATGTTCTATTTTTAGTAACGGTGGTCATGTTTTTTTGACAGACCATAAATCCCCACATCAGTTATATTCAGGATACCCCAAGGAACATTCATACCAAGTTTAGTTCTAATTAGTCAAGTAGTTGCAGAGGAAAAGAGTTTTGTATAATTTTAACGACAATGATTGACGACAACAACAAACGCCAAGTGATGGCAATAGCTCAAATGGCCTGTGGCCAGATGAGCTAAAAAAAAGGTTGAAAAGGGCAATAACTCCAACACTGCTTAACAGATTAAAATATAAATTTTACCACAGATAGATCTCATCATGCTGAAGATTTTTAACTATGATAAAATGTGGATAAACCTAACGGTTTGGAAAATATATGCGAAAAACTACAGTCTGACCCCTATGTTCTATTTTTAGTAACAGTGGCCATGTTTTTGACAGATCATAAATCCCCACATCAGTTCTATGCAGGATACCCAAAGGAATCTTCATACCAAGTTTGGATCCAATTGATCAAGTAGTGTCACAGAAGAAGATTTTTGAAAGAAATAACATTACAAATAGCAAAAAACGTCGAAAGTAGACAATTACTCATAACATGGCTCAACAGATTAAATGAAAATTTGACCATAGATAGATCTCATCATGCTGAACACTTTTACCAAAGTCAGAATTTAATTGTGTCTGAGGATAAGAGTTTTGAAAAAATTGTTAACCACAATGACATATGCCAAGTGATGGCAATAGCTCAGATGGCCTTCGGCCAGGTGAGCTAAAAAGGTGCTTTGTATATACCCATGCAAACAAAGTTTACAAAGGTATAATTACAGCAGACACTTATACAAAGGATGATAATACTGCAGCAGACAAAAGTATACCTGTTTATATCCCAAGTAAATATATTTCCATCAAACCCTGAAGTCACTAGTTTCCCACAATCAGATGCATATTCAATGTTCTTAACCCAGCTTGTATGGCCACTCAACAAGTGCAACTTGGTTTTTAAGTAACGAATATCCCACAAGGCAACATTGTTGTCATCTGAACAAGTGGCAAGCAGTCTTGAGTCTAAGAATCTGAAAGTATAATATACTATCAAAAAATACCTATATATGCTTATATAAATATTGTCTGAATACTTACATGTGTATCAAAAAAACTATGTAGTTTGTCATTGGGTCAATTGTAGGACATTTGCTGACATAATCCATGATAATCTGGGGAACAATCAATATAAATTCAACTTAAAATTAAAAGCTTTTGATCCAGAATTTTTCATAAGTAAAAGCTCTCATTTTTTTCCAATTTGATCTAAGTATATCTTTTGTGGCAGACTAGTTATGAGCTGAAAACACATTCAAAGGGGTAATGTTGTTAAGCCCTACATGTATTTCACGCCCATTAACACAACAAAAAATATTTTCAGGAATGGTGATCTAAATGTTATATTCAACTGGAGTTTTTTCAAAATACTTAGTTCAATGGATCTAACCTACTTTTACATCACATTCAAAGTAGATAATTTGAAAATTTTATCTATTATAGTCTATACACTGATGTTCACAACTATATCTACATTTAAATTAAAAAAAAAACACAAACTTGACTCACAAGAAAATACCATCTGAAGCAACTATGGTTCAAACATATTTTTGTTACACTTATGTGGACACTTTTTTACTTCAAAATCAGTATATAATAATCAAATAAAACTATTTTTTTTACTAACATTACCACAAATACTTTAAGTAGTTCTGATTTTTAGCTATTTTGATTCTACCCCTTTGTTTACTTCACAAAAAGGTAAAAGGGCATTAACTTTGATATCATTTATTTTATATTCTAGGTACCCATTTTGCATTTTTTTACAAGATAACAGATTTCAAACTTCTACTAACAAAATATGAATTTCTTACTGATAACATAGAAATAAAGTCAATGACAAACAAATTGTTTTTAACAAAATCATACATCAAAATAGTTTAACAGTACTAATTTGTTTACATTCCTAGTGATTGTGGTTAGGTGCAAGAAACAGGTTTACATGTACCTTAGAAGTTGCTCCTACAATTATTTAAGGAATTACTTAGCAGGTTACTTAGTGCGCACCACATAATTAAGGTTACTTCTTCAAAGGCCAAGGAAATATAACAGCCACTCTTTATATTATAATTTAATTTTAAAATCAAATTTAAGAGTATATCATCAAAAAAGGTTGATGACATCATATTACAAAATTTGGTTAATGAGATGATATACAGAAATTTTTAACCAATCAGAAAGCTTGTTACTTCTGAAATTATGATGCAACATCATGAACACTGTAGGCTTTCAACTATGTTTATAATGTATAAGTCAATCTAAGATATGTCATGTAATACGATAAAACATTGTATATGTACTTGGTTATTTGAAACAGTTGACTTGATGAACAATAGTTACTTAGAAACAACTAACACAAACCTGACACAATTAACACAATCATCATGAGCTTTATTAACTTCTGTGACCAGTTTGTGTGAGAATGGATCAAATATAAGAACACTGTGACCTTCACATGCTGCAGCCAAGAGAGATCTGAAAATAAAGGCCACCCAAATATCATTACAGAGTGCTTATACAGTAAACTACTTTTTTATGATTTGACTTTTTACACATTAGTTCACAGGATGGGTTTGCACTTTATTATTCATTCCATGTGTATATGTACATCTAAGGCAAGACTAATAACTCATCAAGTTGTAAATGCCAGACCTCTTTATCAATTTAGCTACATGTAATAATAAATTTAAAATGAAGAAATAAAAAGGTTATACAGTTTGCAAGTCTCGTTCTAGTTTTGTTTTCCGTACTTGAATTTTCAATGTAGAACATAAATGACATCTGAAGACTGATCTGCATTTTCTTGTTTACTTCTGGAATCTCCGAGGACTGCATTACAATGCAAAATCTTCTATTTATTGGCTTTCTAAATATTTTTATCAAGACCCAAGTAAAATAAAATCTTGTAATTTTTTATCATTATTTTTACAAGAGAAAGATTTTTAATTTTTACACTCCTTAAGACTTCTATGTTTCCCACACACACGATACCCAAACACATGCTAAACGCTAACCAAACGCAAGATAAACAAATGCTTCTATCGTACGTTTAAACGGATGCTCCTATCTGTTGTTTAAATGCATGATAAACGAACACTCCCAGCGTGCATTTAAACCAACGATAAACGAATGCTCCTAGCGTGCATTTAATACATGATAGACAAGCAATGAAAAATAATAATATTAATAAATAAAGAAGGAAGAAAAAATAGAAAATAAAATTATTGAAATTACATAAATTAATAATAGCAAAAAATATAAAAAATAATAGTTGAATCAAGGAAATAATAATTTTAATAAAAGTATAAAAATAAATGAACGCTTCTATCCTGCGTTTAAACGAATGCTCCCAAAGTATGATTAAACAGACGCTTCTGTCTTGCGTTTAAACAAACACAAAATGATATGTAAGTGCACAATAAACGATGCACGAATGCCAAAATGGGAAACATGAACGTTTCAAGGAATGTAATACTTGATTCAACGCCCTGTAAATGACAAACTTCTATGCATTTGAATGGAAGATTTGAACCCATTCTCGTAAAACCACACAAAAAGACTTACATACATTGTAGCCTATACTAAGGTTACAGTGAACACATCCAAAATTACAAATAACATTTAATGGGAATGCCAAAAGTGGCACTTCATGAATTAGTGTGACAAAGTTTTGGAAAAAAAAAAAAAAAAAACACTACATGTAGTATCATCACTGAAAACTGCTTGATTTATTTCATCAATCTAAAAATATCAGGATATTTTTACACTGTCTTGCACTTTTTTCACCAATAGTACAATGTGTATGTACATGACACACATGACATATGGTATAAGTAGTGGGTTGAAATTCCATTCCTCCATATTCCAACATTGTCAGAAAATAGCTTGCCTGACAACCTCTAGCATAGCTGAGATAATAATAATATTCATTGAGCCATTTTTTTATCTGACTTTTTTGCCTTACTTGATTGTTTTGTTTTTTTGTTGGGGTTTAACGTCAGAGCAGCAATATTTCAGCTATATTCATGCGATTTTTGCCTTACTAAACAGGCAACCAAGCAAAATAAAACTTGCCTCCAAAGATGGTACAAATGTATAATTATGGTACAACACTACATGTACATTTTATGTACATTGATTATTTGGAACCCAACCTGAAAAATCAATATCCAAATAAAAAAGAGGAGGGTTTCAGGGTCAGAGGAATTAATTAAATTCAGACTAGACATGGGTAGGTAGTTTTAGTGTGGCCAAATCACAAATATGCGAGAAGTTCCCTCTTACCCATTGGGAGAAAAGTCAAAATTGAATATTCCCCCATGATGGCAACTGTTTGTTTTTGTAGGATCCCATGTGTATGTTGCATTGATATTGGAGAAAAGTGATGAGCATTTTCTGTTGGATTCTCCGTCGCATATTTTATCGCCAAGCTCTCGAGTTTGAACAGATGAAAACAGTGGTCTTCGTTTCCTGTGCTGATGTCGAAATGACATATCAAACTATGGTAGTCTTATTCAAGATAACTGATGTTTAAAAAAAATCCAGCATTAGATGTAAAAAATGAGTCGAAATGGGCTGGCAGAAAAGTCTAGAATACTTCCGAGTGAAGGAACAGTCTACAACCTGGCTACCATATCGCAAACTTCTGGGTATGGCCTAAAATGTGTAACCCGTATCCGTACCCGTACCAACCTTTCCCCGTACCCAAATAATAAGTTGGTAAAATATTCATTCTTACGATATGTTAAGAACTGAAATTGCCTGAGATATGCAAAAGTGCGTTTCATTTTATTTCTAATCAAGAAATAATATATATTTTTATGATATTTCTTGTTTAATCGGTTTTCTGAAGTCAAATGATCTAAAATGTGTAACCGAAAGTTACCGTACCCAACAGTTTATTGACTATTTCTCACTTTCCTGTCCGAATTTCACGTTTTTTCTAAAGTCATTAGAGGTTACAACTTCATCTTAAGACATTGGATAAAGTTTTTAAAGCTTTGATATTGTTTTGAAAAAAGAAGTGATTAATTGAGTTTGAACTCCCTGCTGTTCCTAGCTCCAATCCTCGTACCAGCAAAGAATGGATACAATCTTATTCAGAATGAAAAACAAAGTCTCATAAACAGAATCTAATGAGACTTTAATTTATCGTCAAGGAAATTAAGATAATATTATGATGTTCTAATGTGAAATATGCATTAATTTTTTACAAATAACAAAAATACCGGACTTTGATTTTGGGTTACACATTTTAGACCTTTTGAAAACAGAAAATCGAATAAAATCAATTCATTCGACAAACATTTTAAAAATAATTAATTCTAGCCTTACCATCAAGTCATTTTGTAAATGTGTACCAAGTTTAAGCCGGACATATCACGAAATAATGAAGAAATTGGAAAAATAGTATTTGTTACGGTGAAAAGTTGGTACGGGTACGAGTATGGGATAGATATTTTAGACATACCAAACTTTCGGGGAAAAAAATTAAAGCCAGCGTTTTCAATAGCAATAAGTAACATGTGAAAGACACATATTTTACATTGAAATAAGTTTATTGTGGGGAGGTTTTTAGTCTTTATCAAGAAGACTGAAAAAAAAAATGAGTCGCAATGGCCCAATGGAAAAGTCCACAATACTTCCGAGTGGAAGAACAGTCCACAACCTGGCTACCATACCGCAAAATTATGGTAAATTCCTAGGATTCACGGGAATAAATAAGTTTTTTCAAATGTTTTTTTAAATGTTTTCAGTAGTAATAAGTAACAGGTAAAATACGTGCACTTTTCGTTGAAATGCGTTTCGTTTTTTGGGAAGTTTTTGGTCTTAATCAAGAGGAATTCTGATTGAAAAAAAAGTAGCAGTTCTAGATGTAAGAATATCGTTAGTTGAGTTACACAGAGCAAACCTATTCAATTATCATAGCTACCTACAGTATAAAGTTTTTTTGTTTGGTTGTTTTGAAAATATGTAAATTTGTTATACTGAATTGGACTTATGAAAATACAGACTCGTTCATATGTTGAGTTTTAAGAAATTTCATGTCTACGAATCTCTGCATCAGGTTCCGCATTTTCCCTGAGATTTTTTCACTTATTTTTTTTGAATCAATAAGATCTTTGAGCTTTTTCGTTTCGGACCCATCTGATATCTCATACGCTCGTCAAGGACGAAGCGTTTTGTATTATCCCTTTCGAAGATTTACTTATTTTTATAAGAAGCACTCCAGCTAAGAATCATGCAAAATGTGATACAAGGTTGGGAAGCCTTCATATCTTTATTTATTTTTTGTTGTTGATATTTTGTTTAAAAATGCTATAGGAAACAGAAAATATCATGTAGATTTCCATATAACCCTTGTTCATAAGAGATATAAATTATGTAGAATGTACGGTAGAACTCAAAATTAAGGGAGATAACTCTGTAAATAACACTAAAATACAATAGAAAGCATTGTATTTTCAATGTCCATTATCTCCAAAGAGTAGGTAGATTGGATTGAATATTTTTTACATTTCTTCATATGGACTTATAAAGAAACTTAATAACAAAATAAAAATGTGTAAGCTTTTTAGGGGTGTATCATATATCACATAATTTGCATGATTCTTACAAAGACTGCTACTGAAATACCATGTGTAAGAATCAGGCAATGGGTGACACATCATTATTCATAATTTGGTCTTTTTAACTTAGATATATTTAATATATAATTAGAAAACAACCAAAAACCTATTTAAATCTGTGACTTAGATTTTTTTTACTGTTTATAAAAGAAAGATTTTCCCACATTTTTTCCATAGCGCATTTCATCTAAGTTTGGCCATGAATTTTAGACAGAGAAGTACTAATCAGTTGTTTTGGGTGTGCGTTCGGTAGTACTTAGGAAGGGACGGGCGTATCACGCGCTTATGACACAGTCGTCTCTTTTATTTATTTATTTTTGTTTATATTTTTTCATTGATAGTGCACAATAAGCTACTGTTATATCGATTTTATGGATGTGATGCAATATTTTACTATTTATATGGCAAGCCAAAGTGGACAAAATCAATATTTTGTAATATTAAAAATTAATTTTTTGATTTGATATTACAAATTCCTGATTGAGTAAGATTACAAAATACCACACATTTAGTAATATTACATATTATTAGAAAATGAATTTCTAATATCAAAAAATCAATTTGCAATATTGCTAAGTCAGTCACATTTTTGTTATTACAAAATGATTTTCTAATATCAAAAAATCCTTTTTCAATATTTTGAAATTCAATTGAATTTTTAATATAAAAAAAATTATTTTTTTAATATTAGAAAGGGGTTTTGTAATATAAGAAATCAAATTTGTAATATTAAAAAATGAATTTGTAATATTAAAAAACCATTTTTAATATTAGAAACACTAATTTTTGTCCACTTTGGCTTGCCATATATTTATCTGTTATAGGTCTGATCATAGGTGTATCTATATCTTTTGGAGAGGTAATTGTATGTTCTCAGTTTTTCTTGTGTTTTTGTATATATTTACAGCTAAGCCAAATCAGACAATATACTTCACAAACACTCTTACCGGTCGGATTTTTAACTTTTACTACCAAGTTCAAAGTTCAAAATATTTTACTTTACCAATTATGGGTCCACAGGAGCAATGACAAAACAGTAGTTATAGTTAGATGCACAGATACATGCATAAAAAACAATTTAATATACACAATAAGAGTTTGTTTTGTACAATCGTGTACTTTTTTTAAAATTAAAACAACAACAAATTATCATTCGTGCACTTTGTCTGACAGTGAGACCAGAGAAGCAAAGAAAACCACACATTGTTTTCCAACATAGAGGAGCTTATAAAATGATCACTATTGAAAGAAATACTATTTACACTATTTAGTTCTTTATCAAAGGACGGTGATTAAGGAAGTACAATTGTTGTTGCATTCCTCATGGAGCCTGATGCAGAAAAACAAAAATAATCAAAATTAAATATAAACAAACATCTGCCTGCAGTAACTCTTCAAAAACAGGACACTTCTGGACAGTCCAATTTTGAACAATTTGAATTAACAATGATTAATCTGATATTTTGAACAACTGGGCCCAGAAGTCATAAAGCAACTGTGCTTAAGGATGTCCAACTAAGTTGAAGTGGGTCCTCCTCGTGTCTAATGCAGAAAGGAAGCTAAAATTTATATGATTTCAACATTTAAAGAAAAGAACTTTTAATGTTTATTTTTGAAATGATGAAAGTCTAAGTAAAAAATTACAACTGATAAGTCGACAGCTCACTATTTACTATCTGCTCAAAACTTTTAATATCAACTGAAGTACCCTCACATATCATCAGCCATATGAATAAGTTTGTCAACTTGATTTAAAAAGAAAATGTTGTTACTGAAACAGATATGCTGTTATATAAATGTTGTCTGTCTTGATTGCTGTTATATAAATGTTGTCTCTCTTGAACAAAGTGTGTACAGTTAAGAAGGAAATGGATTTCATCCTCAACTTTCCCTAAGTCACACAGCAGACAAAGTCTTTGATGTGGATGGATACCTAACTATATACCAAGACATACAGCTCTCTACATTGCATTAAAATCCTGCAGAAAAATATTTGCTGTAATTAGTATTATATTAACCATGATACTGGTTTCTTAAAAATCCTTTCACTAAGGTTTTACAATAATATATTATTTCATTGTCATCAGGATAGAATAATAGTTGACCATGGGCCACAATACACATTCTTGACTTTCAAATTCTGCTTACAATAATTGGAAACGGTCTCAAAATAGTCTCTAGTGACTTGATCATTCTGACAGAGCTGCCCATAATCATTCCAACCACTGGTCAACAGAACTCCCGTGTCTGTAAAATAGAATTATAGCATTAATTACAGCGCTGCCTTAAAATCAGGCAGAAGCTTATGATTAACGATTCATGCATTTTTTAATCCCAGATATATTCTGATTGGATAACCTACAAAAGGCCTCATATAAACTGTACTCAAAAATAAAAGTGCAAATGAAAGTTGCCCACTACAGATATTAACACTTAAAATTTTGTTACATTCCACTGCAGAAAAGTACAGGTAAATTTCCGGCAAGAATTTTTACACTTCAACCAGTCAAAAATATTTCATGATATACATGTATAGCAGATCCAAGGAAATGAACATAGGAAGAGTGTTTTTTTTTAAACTAACAATGAATTTGAACAGTTTCTTTAATCATCTTGATGTATAATGAATCACCCCTTCCTGGTTTTTAGACAGAATCATACTTAAGTCATATTTTTAATCAAATGATGAAGTTGCTCGAAAAAAAACTAGCATGTTTATTCGTCTAAAAATGAAAGTCACAATAAAATACTCAACTTGTAAAGTTAATGTATTTTGGTTGTTAATTTAAAAAAAGACATGGTTTATCAATGCTCAACTTGTCATACTTATGACCAATTAACAGTACCCGAAAGGAGGGCGGTATGTCTTGATCCACAGCTAACTTTTCCAATGTTGAATTTATCAACAAAGTCTACGATACATGGCAGTGATTGTATTTGGACAGGGTCTATATTCTGTATGAACACCATTGTTTCAGATGGATCTATATCAATTGTTTTTGGTGTACACTGTATAACGTTAGCTTTTTGAATTTGAGAAGTATATCTATCTTTTCTGGAAGTCTCCACATTGCTGCTTTCCAAGGATTGCTGTATTGAGTTGAATACCGAATAAGATTTAGCTTGGACGGATGGCGATTGGGATTTAGCCTGGACGGATGGCGATGGTAATCCAAGCTGTCCACTTTCATTCCAGCCCCAGCAATAGATGTCACCACATTCTGGAACACGAAAATAATTTAAAATCACTGAACGGTGCATACGTCCCAAGTTAAATGAGACTATATATCTATTTCTGAAGCTGAGAATACATAAATTACAAATGGAACCTGTATTGTGTTAACTTAACTTAATTAAGTTAAGTTTAAAAGCCCCCCATAGGTCTTTTAAGTCTATTTCGTCAGTTTAAGAAAGGGCCTACTGAACTATCAACAATAGGGAGATCAATTTACATCTGACATTGACCAAAAACAACTCATTGTAAAAAAGAAAATTTTTGGAGGGTCATTGTCCTTTTGCTATGAATTGTGCCGTTGAAAATAAAAAAGTGGTGTAATATGAGAGATTTCTGAGAGTATTTTTTTCCTTCTTTTTACTAACATACATTATACTTACTTGGTATATTGTTACAGGAAAACTAAAATTCTTGTGCACATATTACCGTAAGCTTAAAAATAAATGTAGTTTCATGTAGTATAAAAATTAGGTAAGGTATGAAATCTTAGAAGTTGGCAATGGAATACCTTTACCTGAAACAGCAACCGAGTGCCAACCACCAGCTGCTACAGACACCATCTTAAGCCCCGCCAGACTTTCAACCAATTTAGGTTCTTGACAACTGTCAACAGTCCCATGTCCTAACTGGCCTCGGCTTAATAAATGATAAAATATATTGTTACATTTTGTTCCTTCTGGATTTGGAGACAGAAAATATTTGGTTCAATTACTCAATGAATTTGAACATTTTGTTTCTTATACTAACGAAATAGTGCGAAACATCTTAAAATATTACTCATATTAAAATCTAAGACTATCACAATGAAATCATTTTACATCGTAACCATACACACCTGCCATTACCAAAAGTAAATACTGAACCACTCGTATCTAGAATAACAACATGTTCTTTTCCACAACTAATTTCCTGTACATCAGAACATACTAAGGATGCAGAAATAGACAAGGTCTGCATGGCACTAGAAACTGATTGCTGTTTAATTTCTTCTTGAATGTTTTTGCATGATAAACATTCGTTAGAATCTATAAAAAAGTAAGATAAAAAAACTGGTGTACTATCTGTTATTCAAATGTTTAAAAAGTGTTAAGATACGTGTTCAGGCTCGACTTACTTTGAATTGAAGTAAATAGATAAAAAAAACTTATAATATAAAATATTGGAACCAACATAGACGTTCCTCAAACGTTGCCATTATCACAGGTGCTACAAAATCGGTTTCTACGTCTCTATGATTTTTTTTTAAATTTCTTTATCTTTAAAATCTACAACGGCGATCATCTTCGAATGGTGGGTATTTTTTAAATTTCCTTATGACCGACCGGAAGCCCTTATGTGGATCTATTTTCAAACCAAATATCAAGTTTCTATGATTTTTGGTCCTATTTTTTATATATATTTTTTTGTCTTTAAACGGCGACCGTTTTGAAATGGTGGCCATGTTTAATAATTCTTATAGTGATTGAACATTTGCATATGGTGTCCTATTTTTGTGCCAGATTTGGTTCCAATACGTTTTTGAGAAGATACGCGAGCAAAAGTATACGGAAAAAAGAATTATAAAACTAAGAACAAAATAGTATATTCCCCCAGTACATTTGGGGGGGGGGGATAATGACTACAGAACGAAGGCGTAACAAGGTCCGGTGCAGAAAAAAAAATGGTTTAATTGAAAGACTTCAACTAAAGCTTGACGACGCGCTTCCCTAATTGGTCAGTCAATGCGCCTTTCCGTTCTTCAATCCCCGTATCCGCCCCTCCGTAGACATGATGGGCCAGCCATGAATATAAAAATATATACTGTGTGCACAAAATAATATGATGTGCGAACAAGTTATGAAAATATTAACCTCTTCGGTGGTCTCGTGGTAGCGTGTTCGCGTCCATTGCGATGAAACTAATCAAAGACAATGATTCTCCACTAAGCAAGCGCTGTATAGGAGATAAAGTGATGACTGGTTGGCTCAGAGTCAAAATAATGTGTCCGAGTGGGTCCGACTGGTATAAATCGGGGTCTGTTCGAATTACCAAACGTTTATTTCGTCCTGAAATGCACGTCAAATATATGCCACAGGACGTTAAACGATGATCACGCAATGCAATAATATGCGCACAACAAAGTATAATGCACTTCCAAATAATATTGTGTGCACACACTTTTTCCCCCTTGCATGTCCCTACAATTTATCAGCGCTCCGTATAAAAATCGTCCCGCCCACTCCTCATAAAAACTTACAATGGTGATGATTTTGCTTTTAAAAAGTGGACTGATATACATGATAATTTTGATAAATGTTGAATTACACTTTTAACTGTACATACCTAGAAGAAGGAGAAGATCCCTTTCAGTTGATTCGAGTCTTTTTATTTTACTAGGTTTTACTTCAGGTATTGTCAATGATATATATTCACAATTTTTTTCTGAAATCATTGACAGTCTGTCGGAATTAAAAACCACCAAATCTTGTCCAAGAAACATGGCATCAACAACATCAGGACCATGAAAATTGTTTATTTTCTTCTGATACAACTGTGACTGGTATCCAGATATTAGTAGGCGGCCATCATCTGTAATAAAATATGTAGATTCAGAAAATTGTTAACACTGTTAACACGGGATTCCTCGTCATCAAACATGATTTTTTTTTAATAATAGAGAAGCAACATCGACGTCTGAAACAGGATGAATAAAGTTTTACATTTTGCACTACACCAATTATGCATGGGAATATTGGTTTATTCACATTCATCCCTTTTATCTCAACAAAAAAGAATAGCAAACATACTAAAACTAAAACAATTGACGAAAAATCAACAAGAAACGATTACTATTAACCCTGGTAATCTAGTTTGATGACTAGACACGAGAGCATTGATTATAACAGTCATTTCAATCGCTAGTATTTCAACAGCAAAACAAGCAAAATACACTTAAGCTGTAGAACAATCAACAAGTCTACAAAAAAAATAATTTTATATTTTAGCCCAGTATAGTACTAGTGCAACTGTGAAATCCACAGTCGATATAATACATATTTTTTGTGATTACTGATATGTGCTTGACACTGTATGCTGTTTATACCTCAGTGTACACATCGCTTTTCGGTGGTGGGATTGCATACGTTTACCTTTTTGACTGTTATTATTCGATGCTGCTTTGATTTATAATGTGAAATATAGGAAACTGTCATTCATATATCAGTATATCGTTATTGAAATGCATTCCTGTAATAGTGTACCTAGTTAACGGCCTGTGTGGAAACCCCCTGCGCCCAAAAACTCAGTTTCTTGGTGCTCTAGACAGCGAATGGATATCATACCAAGAAAGAAAGAAAGATGGTAAGGGTTTTTTTTAATGGGACCCATGCAGAACATGTAGTTCGAACTACAAGAGTTACTCACTCTTTTATCTGTGTGCTTTCTTTTTGAGAAAATAAAAGGCCATATTTGTTGTTATTGTTTCGGTTTTATGGACGTTTAATGAAGGACATTTTAACAGACTATAAAATCCTTGGCTAAATCATGGAGTATATATTAGATAATATCCATTAAGTTCCTTGTTAAATAGTTCTCCTATTGTCAAGGAGGAATAACTGCAATAGAAATTGTTCATTTATGTCTAAATACCAACATACAAATAACCGCTAATAGTGGATAGTTTTACGCATAGTTCGAATCTCCCATCGTTTTATAGATTCCATTTAGCAACAACTTCTGAACTGAAATGGTGCAATTATACGTTATATCTGTTTTGAGAAGATTTTGGCATATTACTTACTACCCCTGGATACTATGTTGCACCATGATGCTCTGTAAAGTAAATCGTCTTTTGGTTGTTGTTTTAGTCGCAATTGTTCAGAGTTTGAAACAAACTCAGAAAATCCATGAAAATTCAACATTGTAGACTCACATAATTGCACGTTGTATTTATGCGGAAAGACTGGTATTAAGATGTACCAACAATTTTATCCAATCGCAACCGAGAAAGTCATTATTATCCAAAATGGTGCTCGAAAGTACAATTGTCTGGTAATATTCTATGAAAACTTAATTTACCTCCTTATAAAACGATTTACATTACCAAATAAACCAAAATTATGCATTAAAAAGCATTAACATATAAGCAATTTCATATTTCTTCTTATGGGGTCGTCATACCGACAATATAAAGTTTTAAAGGCAACACTGGTATGACCAGCAAAATTTGATGTGTTTTTTTTACTTGATGAACGAAAACAATGCTTCCTCGTACTTACCAACTAGAAATTGTTTTGAATATGCTCATGGCCTTTTTAAATTATAATTTTTTAACAAGTCATCCCGATCTTCAGTAAATTTAAATAATTTCCCCTGACAGTCACAGTGATTTAGCTAGTGCTCGCCATTTTCGCCATTGACATTGTCGACAAAAGTGGCGAATTTCTCTCGTGCACGATTTGTCACTTGATATTTCACTCCCACCTAAAAAAAAAATGTCGGTAAAAAAGCCTCTGATGTTCCCATGACCCTATAATTGACAACTTTATTACCTTTCCCAAGCCAATTAGGGTTTTACAATAAACAATCATGACCAATGTTTTGATTGCATCACCTTTGATCACACCTTGCTTGATCACCTGGTTGAGGCTAATTATCCCGACAAACAAATTAATTAACGGTAATGATTTGTTTGTTGAGCGCTGTGACACGTTCTCAAAGTACTCAAAGTGTCATCGCATGTATTTAAAATGGAAAGATGTTTGGATTTTTCAATCACAGTTCGAATCGCAACTATGTCCGCCATTACGAACTAATTTAGTTCGTAGTCACATGACAATGTACCTAAAGGTCAAAAGTTTAAAAATAAGTTTAGTACGAAGAGTCGCAGTGATCGACTATTAAAGTCAAAATTTAAACTTATAAATTGAGGCTCAAAAGTTAATTTTGAATTTGATAGGATACTGACAATGATTATAGGCGTCTAACTGATTTTTCGTCTTCTAATATAATGAAGGTGAAACCTTTTAACGCTCATGTAGAAACATTAGTTAAAAACAACTTTGATAATTTTTGTCAGCTCTGATTTGATATATTACACCTAATCAATAATCTTCAAATGTGGTAAATTTTGTAATGATGTATGTCCAAGCATTATATTAATTGTCTTGTCTGATATGTCTATTGGCCAAAATGTCTGGCATTCATATGGAATCATTGGTTGTCATGGTATGAATTGTCCGGCACTGATAAACATTATCATTCTTATATTGTTATCATTTGCAAAACATCTTAAAAGATTTTTTTATTCAATTTAGCTTTGTACCGTTTAGTTATGTTTTCATTACGATTTGATTCATTTTGTTGAATTGTTTCGTTTGGATTCTTTCTTTTATCGATTATTTTTGTTTTCGTTTTGTTTCATTTTCGTTTCGCAATTTTTATGACCCAAGAATTATGGGTAATATTGATTACGTAATTTTCGTAAACATCTGGGAGCCATACTGCAGGTTATTATGGCCAACCCTATCTTGGAAAAGCTATGATTCGATTTGTATTTAATTATCGAAACTAGCGAATATCTTCAGAGGCTGGTTTGGCTGTCAATAGCATATATACAAGTATACGGAAATGAACCTGCCATTATGCTGTTTTTTTTAGCTCCTGAAAATGAAAGTACATACCCAGATATTGATGCGTTTTCTTGCCATAAGTATACAGAACCAAGTTGATAGTATAACCATAAATGGTCCCAAAGGGGGCATATGAAGAGTTTTTGTTGTACCTATTACAGGAAACTTAACCCTTGTCGTGCTACGCCCGGACCTGTTCGGGATAGGACCATGTTCCGATTTATCAGTTCTGGCAGTTTAAATCTGAGTTTAGGGAAGCACAATCTGTGTCCATCTGCAAGCAGCGTGACTGTGCTTTTAAATGAGGCTATCTGATATAGAGTTTGTTAATAAATAATGACCTGAAAGCTAAAAGAAGAGGTCAGGAGTTTCTGCTGTCGAAAAAAAAATAGATTTTTTGGAAGTAGGGTTTATTTCTCGGACCATCGCCAGAGCAGAATTAATCTGTAGTACTCTATTTCGCCTGCAAACTAAATAAGAATGATTTCTGTCACTACCATTTCAATGATAACCCCTTGTATTGACTACTTCTGGTTTATGGACAGAGGCCAAAAATTGGAAAAAATCCTCATTTTTTCACACGAATGAACCTTCAGAGGGCTCCTGACCCCCACTCTTTACTGTAACACACTTTATTTGGCTACATTAGCCTTCACCGTCTTCACGCTATAGGATGAATGTGCTTTGGTTCCTGATTTGTTCCCCTTGAACCCCACAGGTAGCAAATAATGACCAGAGGGACGAATTGACCATTTTCGAGTGACAGACCCATTTTCACGCATTGGCCCATCCACCCCACCCATTTTTAATTTATATATAACTACATGTATCAGCATCAGTACCATTGTGCTATTAATTTGCATAAGTTTGCAAAATACCAAAATCTAGACTTTCGTTCAGAAATGCACAGCATGACAAGGGTTAAAACTTCAACTCACTCCTCATCTACTGTATCTCAAAATACCCACAATACAAACCCATCACCATACCAACTTAATATAACTGTCAGGACCAGCTACTATATTTACATTTTTTTTCAAACAATACTGTTGTAGAAATTACTTTCACTTAAAAATGTTTAAACAGCAGTTCTAAGGTCAGATCATCTTAATATTCTTCCTAGCTGTCTTGTATATTATTGTTAATGTATTATTGTGCACCTTCCATGTACATGTAGATGTAGACGAATAACAACAATAATTATGCGTTTATCATTTATTTCTCATTTTGCAGTGTAGACAACAGTGATTTTATGAGAAATGGTGATTTTGTGCCAACACGATTACAGGCACAACAAGATGCGGTTAATTTGGTTTGTCACTCTAAAACAAGGTCTAATCCAGAGAATAATGTAGGACTTCTGGTTATGTCTAAGTAAGTTATTTAATTATCAATCACCAATAACTATTTTTTTCATATAAAACCATGTCGTCAAAGTAATTACAGAGCACATGAGTGTTATAGTGGGAAATTCTATAAGTGTTATTTTTTTCAATGTTGGAAAGCACAATACATTTCAATGAACAACAAAAAAATGACCTGTAAAAATCTTTTTTATCAAAAGTCTTCTCCTCCCTACATTTTATTATCATCAGAAGCTGGTTGATATCAAGTACAGAACTTTTAATATACCAACCTATTAAACCCAGTGGGCTGGAACTGATCTACTAACTTAAAAAATAGCTACATAGGAAAGTAAATTGTTTATGATATCAGATTGAAGGTAAAATATTATTTTACTTCACTCCTGTATCTTTTTAGAGTTTTGGGAGATAAACAGTATAGCAAATTGGCATGTTGGATCAAGCTATTTTGATCCAGTACTATGCAAATCTCATAGTTCTTCAACATCTTTATGCTGAGAAAGTTCTATAAACTGTTACAATTTCAAAAAGTTTTGTAAATCTTTTAGCTTCTCTTTTTAATTTTAACAGAATGAAGTAAAATAACTTTACTTCACATACTGTTACATTTGTATTTTATTTTTTAATGCTGTAAATCTTTGTAAGATTTTTATTATTGTCTTTTGGGTGTTTAAAAACACTCAAAATACATGTTCGGCTGCAGATACTGTCAAATGCAGTTTCTACTCTTGTATAAACTTATTATTTGAACATCTGTTAAAGTACACATGATTTTTGTTCTTCATACATGCATGTATATTATGCAATTTGATTTTTTTTTGCTATTAGTGTTGAAGTTTTAGTAACCTTGACATCAGATGTTGGTAGAATACTGAGTAAACTGCATGGAGTTCAGCCAAAGGGGAACATCAGATTTGGTACAGCACTAAAAGTTGCTCATGTAAGACCAGTTACAGATATATTTCTAGGAATGTAAAAAAAATGCTTTAGTAACAACTAAATTCAGTAATTTTTCTTACCTGTATACATCAGCCTTGGGCTATGTTGCTGTCTCTTTGATACATGTACGGTCATTTCAAAGGTCTACTCTTTATTTGATTTATTTTTTGTTTTAAAGTAAGACAACTACAAATTAAAATCCCAAGAAAATGTTTTTTTGTGTGTGTGTTAAATAGTATGTTATAATGCAACCAAAGAAAAAAATTTGGACAAAACATAAAACTAAATACCTTTACAGTAATTTCAACTTGATGTTTTGATTGTATACATTAAAGCTGGCATTAAAACATAGACAAGGAAGGAACCACAAAATGAGAATTGTAATGTTTGTTGGTAGTCCAGTGGAGGATGAAGATAAAGAGGTAAAATATTGGTACACTTTTACAAGTTTATATTTACAAAAGAAAAATAAAAGACAAATACATTATAGAAACTTCATTATGCCCCCATGCCCCCCTCCCCCACAAACACACACTGGTGGGGAGACATTGTTTTTGCCCTGTCTGTCCATCACACTATTGTTAGCGTTACCTTCAGACTACAGTACTAAATTTAATGAAACATTAGGACATGATATGTAGTTGTTCATATTACCAGAAACTTATGATCCATTGAATTATGTGAGTTTTTTTTTGTTATCCCTTTGAACTTTGAAACGGGGGTAGACATATGTGAAGAAATTATGCATTGCAATCATGTTGTAAAAAAGGTGGGGAAATGGCAATGGGAATGCCAATGAAGGGTGGGGAAGTGGCTGTCAGATTGCTGTCATAGTAAATAAAACAAAAAATAAATCACTGTCTGGTTTCAGCTCAGACTTTGAACTCTTATTGACTTTATTGGAAGTAATTGTAATGGAATATTTTTTTCAATTTGATCAAATAATTGTTATTGACTTTCATCTATAAGATTGGTCACGTCTAATCATTATCACCATTTTGTGTTCTGGCTGTTAGTTACATTCAGTGTTCTCCTCAGGGCCTTTTAGTATCATGGTTATGTGCTGCTATTTTGATTTAATGTGATGCCATCTGCACTGATCTTCCTGCAAATAATGTTACAAATATGATGTTACAATTTTAAAGGAGAATTTCAAGTTTGCCAGGATGCCATTTGAATTTTCCAGGGAGAATACTGACATCAAATGTATCCTGCTTGTACAGTTTTTATGTTTCAGTGGCTTAAGTCTGTATAACATGTAAATGTTTTTTTTTCAACTAATCTTAAAACACTTGCATCATAGAATGCATTTATTCATTGAGTGAACATTTTTGGACATGGTATTTCTTCAGAAAATTAAACTACTTGGATGTTAAAACATTGGTTTTGCTTTCCAGCTTACTAAACTTGGAAAAAAGTTGAAGAAAGAAAAGGTACAGATTGATATTGTTAACTTTGGAGAAGAGGTTAGTACATGTATATCTATTAAATCAATTGGCTTTTTATACCCCCACCTTAATGAAGTTTTATCCTGTCTGTCTGTCTGTCTATTTCCTTAGCAGCTAGCAGCATTGTTAGGAAACTTTTTGGGATGTATTATAACCACACGGAGATGTGCATACTGTATGGAATTTATGTTTGAACAAAAATTGTAGAAATGCTGGCTGTTGAATTGAAGCATTTTTCAGTAAAACTTGGTCTCATACCATGTTCATATCTCTACCTTTATGACTTACAGGGTTGTAATCTATGGTGTGTTAGATAACTGTGTTGAGATGTGCATATTGTCAAGAATTTATGTTTGGATAAAAATTTCAGAAATATTTGGACAAATATTTTAGAAGTGATGGCTGTTGGACTTCAGCTTTTTTCATCAAAACTTGGTCTGATGCGTTGTCTGCAATTCCTCCTTAAATACTTACAGGATTGTTATGAAACTTAATGGGGTGTTAGATTACCATAAAAAGATATGCAGATTATCAGGAATTTATGTTTAAATAAAAGTTGTAGAAATGACAGCTGTTGGCAAAACTTGATCTGATGGTTGTTTGCAAATCCTCCTTAATGGCTTGTAGGATTGTTATGAAACTGAATGGAGTATTAGATTACTATATGGAGATGTGCATATTCTCAGGACTTAGTCATATTGTTTTATAGTGTTATTAACAAAAAATAATACTAATTGCTATTTGGGTTGGGTGTTTTAGAAATGGCATCAAATGATATGAAAAGGTTGTAGTCTATCCACCATAAAAATTGTGTCCAATATGAATAGTATGTCCACATTTGTCCCCAAATGTACAGAGTTCAACAGGAAGCAGGGGTATTAGTCTCGTTAGGGGCAATGTTAAGTTTGTATTTAATCTGGTGAATCACTGGTTAAGTAAATTAATTTACATTATGGAGTAGATTTGTTATATAGAGTAGTTGTATTCCATTTAAAAAAATACCTTGTGGCCATTACAAGTCTTTAATTAAATTTTGAGTCTAGTTTCATGTTAACAATAGTGAAGTGTTTTTTTGTTCTGCTAGTGTTGAAATTAATGGACAATTTGTGTGGCTTACTTACCTTTTGTCAATTGTAAACTTTAAATGTTTTACTCAAATGTAAATGGGTAAAAACTAGATAATTTTTACCGAACTCTGGATGAAAAATGCTTTAAAGATCTTTTCAAAGGGTCCATATTTGGTACAGCAGAATTAGTCAAAATTGACTTCAGAAGCAATTTTGGGTTTTTGTTGCAGTTGCAATAGTTAGCAATGTAATTATATTACAAAAAAATATTATCCCAAGCTGTAACCATATTAGTATAATGAAACTAATCATATGAGAAAATAACAACATTCATTATGATACAGCATATATGTTAGTAGAGCTGGACTTAATTTCAGTATTTTGGAATGCTATATCTCTTCTTTTGGTTTTACTACAATGAAACTATATTGCTTGATTATACATACATACATACGTACATACATACATACATATGTATTTCAATTTACAGGCTGTGAACACAGACAAATTGACTACTCTAATCAATACAATTAATGGTAAAGATGGCACAGGGTATGTACATAGCATATTACTGCTAATATTAACTTCCATGTTTTCCGGACTATAAGTCAAAATTTTTTTCAGCAAAGTGTTAGCCTCAACTTCTCATCCACTTCAACTTATATAAGGATTTTTTAAGAAAATTGTTCATCTGCTGCTATCATTTTTCAATGAATATGATGATGTTAATAAAAACTTCAAAATGGTTAAAATATATAAACAAACTCTAGAAGATACATCAACAAAACTCTTTACTAACTGCAAAGACATTATCGAGTGTTCTGGAGTTATCAGTCCTTTAATATGCAAATTTAAACCCATTTACAGTATGTCGTAACACATTCACAGGTGGCTCAAATTATAATCAGTTATGGTGTTATCTAAATGGCTAATTGCAATAAAATTTACAGGTAACAATTATCTTTTATTGTATTTTGTAATACCAGGTAATATTGTTTATTAATTCCTGCTTGTAATTATGACCAATTCATCAAACAAATTTTCTGCTTATTTCACACATGGGTGCCCACACTTGACATGTTTACAATTTCATACACCTGATGATCTAAGGCTTCAGAGCCATTGATGCACCATTCAATACAAATAATTGAATTCAAAAGACAAAGTACACTTTAACAAAAACACAAATATTAATTTAATTCAGAAATACTATACGAAGTAATATCGCTGGCATAATATGCTGTTAAAAACAAACCGCTCAACTCGGATCTCCGCTGACATCTCATAAATGCACGAATGACCCTCCAGTTGTCTGCAAAATTCGACTTAGCTATGTTTTTTTCGTTGATTTTGGTCAAAATTAGGCATTGGACTTATACTCCATATCGACTTATAGTCCGGAAAATATGGTATATAATTAATAACAAAACGTGTTTGAAAAAATTGACAGTTTTAATAGATTAAGTGAGCTGGAATCACTAGAACTTCAGCTGCTCCTACATTTAATGATTTTGCAATTGGAGTTATCTTTCTTAGATAATTTGAATGAGGCTCAAATTGTTTAAAAAAAAAAACAAACTTTTGGATCCTATCCCTTGATCTGTAGACTGAAAACAAAGTTCTTTGTCAGTTTTTATTAATCGGAAAAAGGAAGGTATACATTTATAAATTTATTTTTTATGATTCATTATCCGGAGACACTGTTTTCGATTATGAGGGTTGGATGTTGAATGAAATTACCATAATTGATACTGGAAAGAAATCTTCAGAACTGCCTTACTTACGGTACATTCACACACAAACAGTCTATGATTTGTAATCAAACTACATTAAAACAACAGGTCCCATTTAGTAACAGTACCACCAGGTCCATTGCTATCAGAAGCACTTATTAACTCCCCTATCATTGTTGGAGAAGATGGTTCTGGTGCAGGATTACAGGCTACTGGTTTCGAGTTTGGTGTTGATCCAAATGAAGATCCTGAATTAGCATTGGTAAATTTACTTGCTTTTTGTGAAGGTAGATCATGCTTGTTACAAGTAGCATTCTTTTCTGTCATCTTGCAAAATAATACAGAATATGTATTTTAATTGAACAAATAGTGTTTAAAATGATGTAAAAACCATGTCTTTCAATATTTAAAACATATCTTTTTTGCATTATTACAATCACTAATTTTAAAAAGTCTCTTTCAAGGGGGAAATAATTGGTGGGAAAATATAATATAATTTTTTTTTTAAATTATACCATAAACAATAATATGTCTGTTTAAAGTTACATTATAAGCATAAATGAGGTTGATAGGTCGGCATTTTATTTATTTTTTTTTTTTCGGCACAGGTTTAACCGTTACTGATTTTTTATTCGAGACTGTGTGGCAAATACGCTTTGGTGAATGTGAAAACACCTGGTTAACACAAACACTAGTATGACTTGGCTAAATTGTACTTCTGTGTTTAAACAGAAATTTCTCAATTTTAATTTTTTTTTATTTTCAGTCTGCTTATAAAATGGCTAAGGGTTGGTCTGGTAACCACACACAGACATATTTTTTATGGCCTTACAAAAGAAAACAGTGTGGTGACCCCAATTTTCTTTTTGAAGTGTGAAAAAAAGTTCTCTTTATACAATTGTTAAAGAAATTTACAGACCAGTTTTTTAATAGTTCGCAAAATAATGATAATTACTTACAGAATCTATATGAAATATTGTAAAAAAAAAGTCACCTAGTTTTAGGCTCAATTATATCAAAATTAAGTTTGGTGACTGGTGTTTTTTTTATATCAAAATTTTACAGTATGTTCATTCATTTTCATCTTAGAGAAAAGTAAGGAAAATTTATCAACTAAAATATTGGGCATGATCTACCTTAAGTAAGAGCTAATATCAATACTGCTTTGATTTGTCTCAGTTGCTGAATTTACTGTATTTTTCACTGTCATTGTTACTGTACACATTTTGTGTCCAGATAATAACTTTATATATGTATATTGTACTACAATATGGCATACCACAAAAGCAAAGCTTTTATAAAATTTGGGGGTTTAGACTATTCAAAAATATGGGAACAAAAAGAAGCCAGAAACATGAATTTTTCTGTTGTATGGTAGGGATCTATGAGTTTATTATGACGGGCCAAATTTCAGCCCAATTCCCAAAGGAAAAAAATAATTATTTTCCCAAAATGGCTTTGAATTCCCAATTGCGTTTGTCAAATAAATTAGCTGTAAATTTTGCCAATCGGATAGTCTCCAAATGAGAACAGATACCCCTAAAAGTGAAACATGGCAAGAAATCAGTTGAACTCTTGTTAAAGAAGGTTTTAAAAGTCTTCAAAAATGAGAGGGAAAGTTAAATGTGATTGTCATGATGTTGTGCTTACAAAACAGTAAATATTAAAAAGGATGATGCAAATGGAGACAAAAAAGTAACTAGTCTCTTAACTAATGGAAAAGACAAATTTTAAGGCATGACAGATGAAGATCTTGACAGTCCTGTTAACCTGTTTTAAGAATTAAAAAGCTAAATTTTTGTTTTTTATAATTTATAGCATGATATTGTTCTTTAGTTGTACTCCAACCAATTAAAACACATTGAAATGTTTGATAATTTTATTTCAGATCTTATCAAGTCATGAGAACTGTCAAAATATCTTTATTTTCATAACTTCATATACATGTAAACAAAATATAAGATTTGTGGAAACATGGTAATGTTTAATACTGATACAGGCATCAAATGTCAGATAAAGGTGGGTTAAACAAGTCCCAAAATACTAATAAAACATCAACAACTTCCCAGTTGACCCAACCCTGAAAAACCCCTGTATGGATAATAACTTGTGTAAAACCATGTGAAATATCACTACAAGTAAGGCTGTGATTGACTTTGGGGTGTAACTTGAACCTTTGAGGGTTTAGGAGTTTAAAAACCCAGATATTTTCCTAGTTTCTGTGTAAACCCTGAGTAAATGTGTATGATTCTCAATGATAATGTACTGCATAGAAGGGACAAAAATAAATTGATTATTTCTTTTGTCTAAACGCAAATTTTAAGATCTTTTACTACTATCATATTGATCAGAGACATATGTTGTAAAACATTCAATTATAATTCAAATTTAGAGCTGAAACAAGTTTGAATTGTTGTATTCATACCTGTACAATCTTGTAAGGGTTGAAGTCTGTGGTCATATCAAGCTGCAGCCTTGCGAAATATTTTTTTTATATTACTCAACAAAAGCTGTTGATTGCATTGTAATTAAAATAAACAAAGTTTTCATGATATAATATATGTAGGTATAGATTCTCCTTCATTAAGTACTTCTCTGTCTAAGAATCCGGCAAAATGTGTATAAGGAGTGGCACATGAAGAAAAAATACACAGAGATTTTATTGCATTATCCAAGTATTTATACCTCGTAACATCAATAAATTACTGTCAAAGTATTTGTAAAGTTTGCCTTTTTAAGATATTGATAGGGCAAATTTAGTTGAAATGCACTATAGAAAAATGGTGTAAAAACTTTTTCCTTATATAAGCAGTAAAAAAATATTGATGTCACCAATGCTTCAGGAGAAATTTAAATAGCTTTTTAGTTGTTTTCTAGATGTATTTGAATATTTTTGTGGCCAAAAAAACCAAATTGAAAATTATGATGTGCCACCCCTTGCCTTATTCTTAAACAGATTATTTTAAAGTGGTTTAAATTATTTCTCCACTCAAGATGGTGAGATTAAAATTTTCAACTTACAGGTTTTAGCGTGCATGTTAAAATCTTGGTTTTACCATGAAGACTGGAGAAATACCTGTAACCTTAATCAAGACTAGGCTTCTCCCATGAAATCTGTAGAAAATATAAAATGGCAATAAATCTCACACAGAAAATTAATCATTCCTTAGTGGTTATGTTAAAAAGTCAAGTGCTCTGGTTTAGAATTGGAGAAATAACTTTATTTACTCACTGTTAAGCTTCTATGATTGCTTAACATGAAGTACCCTGTGAGCTTTAGTTTCAGTATGTTGATTGCTATTTATTATTCACTATTCAGAATTACTGATTTATACAATATTAATTTCAGGCATTGAGAGTCTCTATGGAAGAGCAAAGAGCAAGACAGGAAGATGAAGCAAAGAAAGCTATTGAGTCAACAGCTGCTGAAACTGCACCAGTCCAGGAAACTGGTGGGTTACAGTTCTTGAAAAGAAAAATAATTCTATTTTGATTTACATCCTTTAGATTTTTGTCAGTCTGAACAATTTTTGTCAGTATTTTTTTTCAGTTAATGAATCAAATAATCAATGCTTTTTTTATAAAGACATGTAAAATTTTAATTTGTTTTCTACTCAATGTCATATTCTATGTAATAGATATTTTTACTTTCCTGAAAGTTTCATCCTCATTTTGCTCGCACAGATTCATTATCCTTCTGACTCTCACCCTTTAATTTTGCCTTCTTGCTCACTTTCATCATTGTCATCACTGCCATTTTCTCTCTTCCTACTATACTCACTCTATTTCTCTTCTGGATCCAGCTTTCAAGAAACAAGTTTAATTCTTAGTCCATGTGGACTTGCTGGTTGCATGAAAACAAATGATATCTAATCACATACATATATCTGTATTGAATTTCAGGAACAAATGACGAGGCTATGCTGAGACAAGCTCTTACAATGTCCCTTGGACAAGAAGAAGAAGCACCAACAACACCTAGTGGACAAAACTTTAGCTCTCTATCAGAGGAAGAACAGATAGCTTATGCCATGCAGCTGTCACTACAAAATTCAGGTTCTCACATAGTAATTTAATTCATTTTATTATGTTTTATACCATGAGAGAATGACAAGAAATGTCACAAATTTATGTTGGTGTTACTTTCTAATGGAGATAAGTAAATTGAAGTTTTATTGATGTCACTTGTGCATGTGGCAGCTGTCATTTCATTTTTATGATTCTTTATAAAAAAAAAAGTAAAGAAAAAAACTGATCAGTATAAATCAATAATAGCAGAGCAATGTGTTATGTTCAAAATCTTAATGACACTAGTTCTATTACATTTATTTCTGGTCTTGTTGTTTTGTAAAATTTTTAGCTTTCTTTGTGATAAGCAAACATAAATATTTTTAGGTTAAAGTGACTAAATCCAGATTTTAAATACATGTAGATATACCACAAGCAGTTATTACATGTATAATGACTTCATTATATACTGCTTTTATGTAGTACATTTGTATCTGAAGTATTGTAATGTCATGGAACTGAGATGATTATACACATATACCTAGTTATTTCCAAAGAGTAAAGGCTTGGACACACTAAATATCTTGTCAGTAGTTAAAAAATGGTTCCTTTAGGCACATGAAAAAAGATCACAAAAGGGGTGATAATCGGGAACAGTGTATTTCTTTTTGTACAGTATTTCTAGTTTTTAACCCACTTGGCCAAATGCCAGGTGAGCTATTGCCATCACTTAGCATCCATAGTCGTCATCATTGATAACTTTTCATAACTCTTCTCCTCTAATACTACATGACCAAATTGAAACCAAGCTTGGTATGACTGTTCCTTGGGGTATCCTGCATAGAACTGATGTGGGGATTTTTTTTATCCTTCTAAAAACATGGCTGCCATTACTAATAATAGAACGAAGCGTCGAACAGTAGGTTTTCGCGTATACCTCCAAATCTGTTAGATTTAGCCCAATTCTGTTATGGAATCTGAGTGTTCAACATAGTGAGATCTATCTGCATTTAAATTTTTGTTTTAATCAGTTAAGCCATTTCAATGTTTTTTTGCTATTTTTAATGTTATTTCATTCAAAACACTACCTGACCAGCTGGGACCAAATTTGGTATGAATGTTCCTTAGGCTGTTTTTGATAGAACTGTTATAGGATTTTTTTATCCTTGGAAAAAGGCCTACAAAAGTATCCAGGGATCAAAGTTTTCAAACATCTCCTTGTAAAAGTTATTGCCCTTGAAAGGTGAAAAATGACCTTGTTTACAGTTTTCATCCAATAACTTGAAAACAATGATAGATAAAATGAAACATTCTATGCTGAAATGATCCTTAAGAAAAGGCCTACAGGAGTTTGCCAGGATCAAAGTTGTCAGACAACTCCTTGTTAGAGTTATTGCTCTTGAAAGGCAAAAAATTATATTTTCAACAGTTTCCAGTCAATAACTTGAAAGCTATAGTAGATAGGATAAAACTTTCAATTGATGAAATGATCCCTATGACAAGGCCTACCAGTTTTCTTTGAGTCAAAATTGTCAGACAACTTGTTAGAGTTATTGCCCTTGAAGGGCTAAAATTTAAACAGGTGAGCGATTCTGGCTCCCATGAGCCTCTTGTTAATGTTATTTCTTTCAAATATCTTTTCTGGAACTACCAGACCAATAAGTATAAAACTTAGTATGAATAATATTCATAGGGTATTCTGCTTAGATCAGATTTGGTGATTTTTGATCTGTGGGAAATTATGGCAGTTGTTTCTAAAAATAGATCAAAGGGGTCAGTCAGAAGTTTTTCTCATAAATCTCCAAAACCATTAGGTTTAGCAAAATTCTTTCAATTGCCAAAATGATTCTTATAAGGCTTCAGTGTTCATACCATACTGGCCCTTGCACCATTGGTGCAGATATTTTATGTATGGCACACAAAAAGTGTGGCATGTGGGCCCTTCAGGTGCACAGCATTATGTAGGTCCATCTCTGAATTTCCAGATTTTTTTCGGTTCCGTGTCCTGACGCGTTACTTTATTTAAAATGCCAATGGCTTGACCATTTAGTAATAAACAGGAGAAGCAAAACTTTTCCAGCATACTGGTCGAAACGACTTAAACCGCAGGTGGTGCTGCAGGGGACATGATTGTTTCCCTGACCCTGCTGAAGGCACCCAATAAATTTCAGACAAGCTGACTGACTGAAAACAAACCAATGCTGCCGGTAAACCTAGATAATTTCAAGTAAAATGGAAAAGTGAATGTCCATGGGCCTGGGTGGGGTATGATCTGGATAAATACAGAGAGTCAAAGTGGAGATGCAACAGCAAAATGAATGACAATTTAAATCAGCAGAATGCCATAATAAATAAACAACTTCTAATATTTTGTTTTACTTATTACTTGAGTGTATATAAACAACTTATTTGATGATTCTCTCTTGTTACAAATTTATCAAAGAATGATCCCTTATCATACAGCCATATTGGCCCCCTTTCTTATGAAAATGACCCCTTTTTTATTCTCAAGGGGGCCACTGGCCCCTTCTGCAATTTTCACTATAAACGTTGAGGCCTACAAAAGTCTGTATTGGATCAAAGTTGTCAGACAACTTTTAGAGAAAGGTGAAAAATGATGTTCTTTTGCAGTTTTCAGTCAATATGTTGAAAACTATAATAGATAGAAACTTTCAATTGATGAAATGATCCTTATAAGTCCTACCAAAGTCTTCTTTGAGTCAAATTGTTGGACAACTCCTTGTTAGAGTTATGGCCTTTGAAAGGCAAAAATTCAACCAGATGAGCGTTTCAGGCTCTTGGGAGCTTTTTGTTTTTTTACTGGCTTTGAATGTCCCAATATGTGGGCATCTAGGGTATGTGACATACTCACTAAAACTCGTTCATTTTCTTTACGTGTTTTTGATGATTATAAATTTAAGTGCTTTAATGGTATTTTTGATGATGTTCTTTGAATACTCTATGTAATTTTTGTGCCAAATTAGATAGGTATATAATCTTGATAACTCTAGTTAAACTAAATTGTTGAAGTGGGGAACATTGTGGCATTGCTATATTTTGCTGGTTTCTTTTTTTCTTAATTCCTGCATAAACATAGTTTTCATCATTTTTTTTTCTGATTTTTCTAATGTCCAGCCTTTTGTTGAAAATCTAGTAAATTATGATAGAAATTTCATTGCAATATTTTTAGCTGATAATACGACAGAAAACACACCCGCCCCTATGGATGTGGATGAAGAAACAAAGACACCTGTGCCAAAGAGCAAGGAGGAAGCTACGGTAATAATGTATTTTCAGTTGCATTTAATCAATAAACATATGTTTTTTTAAGTAATTTGAAAGAAATATTTAAACATTGCTTTTAAATATTTGAATATATAAAATAAATAAAATAACGTCATATCCACTCAGCCAATCATAAGACAGAAGACGTCACTGGTGACCCGGGGTTATATTTGAGAGAAACTTGTGGAACGAAAATATTACCTGGGCTGCCAGGTTATACACTATACTAGATGTATTTTTGTATTTCTACAAAAGGGTGGCCATGCAGTAAGTAGAATTTTTTTTAATATTAAAGACATTTAAAATTATGTCAGCAGTGTATAGAATATATGGTCCCTGATTATGTATAAGGGCTGGTGTAAAAGGATTTCTATTTGTGATGATTTTTAAAGGCTGGGGAGTTTCTTCCTTAATCAAATCTCGTATATGCTATTTGGATGGTCTGGAAAACATTCTTGCATGCTGGCAGAAAAAAATTATGTGCTTTATTCATATGCAGTGTACATTTAAGTTTTAATTTATATCTTTACACCATACTGTAAATTACAGACAGTATTTAAATATCTTCTTTATGTCAGATGCAAATACTACTCTAAAAAGTATACCATTAAAATGGCCCTCATTTTCTCATGCAAAAGTGACTAAAGCTTTCAAAGTCCTGGAAAAATCCTGTCTATGCATAATATTGTAGACTGTTTTGTATTTAATCTCTTGCTGGTACACTGTAGTGTGTGTTCATACTGTATGCAGGGCCTAGCCTAGACATCAATAACTATGAGAATTTTTTGTCAGTTTTGTTTAAAAAATAACAGTATTGATATTTTTGTCTATGTTATCGAATATGAGACAGGAGGTTTAACCTGTAAGAAGATGAAGTGTAAGCTGGAGATGACGTATCATTTGATATGTCACTTCCTTCATGACTTTATCTTCATGTCTAACTTTTCCTGAACTTTTTTAATCGATTTGAAAAATATTTTAAAAACCATTGATTCTAGAATAGCCGTCTAATAATGGGGTAAATTGTACAAACTTTCAAACTGGAAATAGCTCCTAATAATGAAAAATCTGTACATTGAGTACAGGCATGGGTACAGTGTACTTATTTTAGAACTACCTTCATTCAAACTGTTCAGCCATTTTGTTTCAGTAATACAGGAGTCCCAAAGAGTTGCACAGGATATAACTTTCTGTCAAACTGAAATCATGTTCTCTGTGCTTCCAATGTTAATGGTTAAATTTGTGTATATGTGTAGGAAAAGTAAGCACAAAAAAGGAGAGGTTTTTGCTCATTTCTCCCTCTGTATACAAGACATTTATAGGCAGACAGTTTAAAGATTTTATTAGTCATAATTTTGGTTTTTTTTTATTATTATTTCCTATTTCATTACAGGATGAGGATTATTCTGAAGTGATAAATGACCCATCATTCTTACAAAGTGTACTGGAAGGATTACCTGGTGTTGATCCTCAAAGTGAAGCCATTCAAAATGCTATCAGCTCTGTTAAAGATGGTTCTAAGATGGACAAAGATGATAAGAAAGACTCCAAATAATTTTACAATCTCAGTAGATGGATGAATGTTAATTTGTATGGACCTTTTGTTTGTTTCACTCAGTTCAACCAACATTATTGGATTTTTATTAATGAATAATCTGTCAACATGTTAAATATTGAAAAAGTACATCTTTTAAAAAGCAATTTCTTTTTAAGGAAAATATCTTGTCTATAGTCATGCAGATGAAACATAATATTTAAAGAACATCCAATATTTCAGGGTGAATTTGGTAGGATACTACTGAACTATAAATTTGATGAAAACATATGAATATTGATTTTTCAAAAAAGATACCTACTATCGGTATGCATAAAAAATCAATTACAATGAAATTCACTGACTTTTAAAATTAAATGGTTCTCCTCATTGCAAATATTTGTTAAATATTTAAACCTTTCATGACTAATGTCAATTTATGTGATTTTTATGTGTAACAAAACTCACCCCTATGTATGCAGGGCGGGTTCAGGTGAGGGCCAATGGGCATATGCCCCCTTTTCAAAGAAAAAAAATCCCCCAAATCTGTCGTAATTTGCTAAATATTTTATTGAACATGGCAATTTATCATATTTATACATTAAACATGTCACAATCTGGTTTCCTTTTATACCAATTCTCGTATTTATGCCTCTCCTTCATAAAATCCAGATATGAATTTCTTTTTCTTGTCAAGTGCATGATCTGTAGAAAGTGTTTAACTGGAATATTCTATGCTTTTCAGAATAATTGGTAAACAGTGTGAATGAAACTTCTGTGACTAATAAATAATTGCATTTCAATTAATCATCTCTTTTTTATTGCTGGTGTTATTTTATACCCCACTGAAGTATTTGGTGGAAAATTTGAATCAGTTTCCTCATCTGTTATTCTGTCCATCCGAATTTCATCGCAATTATCAGGACTCTCAATTGATTGATTCATATTAAATTTGGTATATAGCTTTAATGTTGTAAATGATTTTGGTTGATGTTTAACATCAACTTCCTATTTTGTAGAAAATGGAACCAGGATTAAAACGTTAATTAAACAAAATTAAAGAATCTAAGGATAACGACCAAAGAAAATGGACTCGCACTAAAAAGAACATGAAATAAATAAAATAACCAGCACTTAAAACAACAGTAACTGAGCAAGTCAAACTACACCAAAAATTGAGAGCATAGACTAGGTGAAGCATCTTGTTTTTATTTCTGGAAATGCCTGCAGAGCTGCTCTTAAATGTCTAATCTGGGATAGAAGAAAGAATAAAGAAAAACCTATTACGAATTATGATCAATAAAAACGATGAAGACCTTGTTATACGTTTCTTTATCGAAATACATCCTTCAATGTTCTATACATAACCTGATATAACGTTGATGGCGGGAATAACGTTAAGTTAACGAATGATTAAATGAATGAAATAGTCACTTTTTACAACACAATGTTAGGATGAACTAGGCACTTTTTGTGGTGCAGATAGATACACCTTAACGATCCATGAGTTCATGGTGACGGCCATTTAACTTATGTAGTAATGCCTCATCTTGTAGCAACGTAACCATGTTCCAAAGCCTAATTGTAAGAAGTCTAGCACGGAACAAAAATTCTGCGTTATTTTGGCAAGCGCTTGCACAATGCATGATTAGCGATATGAAATCTCCACAGACGTGTTGAAGGGATGTTGCAACAAATGAAAGGAAAGTTTACGATACGAAATGACAAGTCAATGTGTTTGTGCTATATTTTTGTCACGAGTTCCATGTCCATCGATATCTATAAGTAGGTAAAGATGTGAGGCTTTTAGTATCCATTATTGCAAGTTCCTAAGGGTAGATGAGATGTACAAAATCCCCGAATCCTGAATTGTTTCATAGCAAATCGTCCATATAGCGGAAACATATATCAAATGATCTAGTCTCATAAGAGTGAAACGGGAAGCACAAGTTGTCCCACTTGGAATACACTCCCAGCACACTGGACAAATATGTAAAAAAATATCCAGCAGTTTGACAACACACTCGGTATATTTAGAAGATGATTTGGAAGGTTTTTTTTTCAAAGTATGAAGACCTCTGCCAAGTGCTACGTATTTGTATCTAGGTGTTCAATATATTTTATTTTTTTTAGTAACGACAATGTTTTTGAGTCGGAATTCCAACTGAGCATTGGGAATAGCAGTATGAAGAGTTGAAAAATCATAGATGCTAATATTATTATTATAATCATAAGCCTTTAAAATTTTATGATAATCTAGGACCTTTCGAATTTTCGACAGCTGTAAGTATGGAATTTAATTGCCTAGAAAGAGGTTCGGCAGTACATTCTGCTGATTCAGCTACGCAACATTGTTTGTACAGTGTTTGTGGGGAGGAGTCATTATTATTACTGTAAAGGATAAAGGAGACAATTTTCGTAAAAATCTTCGGTGCCACTTGACAGCAAAATTCCAAATGTGGCATGTGGCTTCATAAAGATGGAACATAAATTATGAGGGGTTTTGGTGCCTGTTTGATATCAACTTTTTTTTAGTTTTTAGTAACCTGCTCATTACAGTGATTCTTTAACAATTTTGGATTTACTGTAGGGAGAATATGACATATAGAGGGTCATCTCATGAAATTTAATCCACACGATAAACTTAATAGATAATCGAGTTAGTTAATACAGGGAGTTGATATTACACTAATTTACAGTCCCTAGTAAGTTAATATAAGAAAGACATTTTCATTTCCCAATTACTTGTTTCTTTATTAAAATCCTGTGCAGAAAACTCAGTCTCTCAGTTTTTATAGGACCACAAAAGAAAATGCTTTGGAATAATGGTATGGCACTGTCCAACCTTTTGTGTATATGGTATATTCGCTATTTCAAAGCTCTACACCTATGTCACACTCTAAAAAACCGCACCTCTGTGTGCAAATTAGTACAGTACAACGGAAACAACTTCGCTAATTTGTAACGAAAAGTACCAGTGATTTTTTTTCTAATCCAGTATAGCGGAGTGATATGTCATAAATTGGGAAGCGGTTATAGGCTAAAAACCACTAATTCCACTTCCCATAGACTTCTATGCTAATTTCACAATATTCAATGGCTTCTCTGGACTTTACCTTAACTTTAACCTGCAGAGGACTATATATCAGCATGATTCTACATATGTCAGCTCACAATCCTCAGAATGGCATGTGGGGTTAGCAGACTTGCAGTGCAGTACTGGTCACCGGAAGTGAAGGGTCTATAAATAGCATGGGAAATCCCAGTGTTTTCACAAGATAGGGGTATATTTAAAAATCATTATGGAGATTAGGCTTCACATCACAAGAAGCAAAATGCACCTATAAAATGTACAGAAATGTTTTTCCTTTCAGAAACTGTTTAAATTTTTTAAATGAGATGAGAACTTTTTTCACAGCACTATGAGGAACAGGGGTAATTTCTGCGTAGGACTATTTTTGCCTACGTTCCAAATGCTCATTGGTTGAATTGGTGGTCCTATAGCTCTGCGGAGAAAATTGCCCTGGTCGTCATCATTGTCTGTAGGTACTTGGTTTTTATACGACCGCAAAATAACGAGGAATTACAATTGGTATCACGTTGACGTCCGTCAACTTTCGTTAATTTACAATAAATTGAGTAAAACTCATCGATCTGTTTTTTAATTTTGAATTTTGGTCCCGGCCCTTGCTGAAAGGAGAAAATAAGTGTTGCGATAAAGAACTGATAGAACATTTTTATTGTTAATTTGATTTTGATGGTGTTCCTTTTGTTATTGGAGTTTCTAAACAGAAAAGACGTATCGTTTACAACCGTTTGGGGAATTATAGGTGTGCGAAAATGGACCATGAACCAAACAAAATATTTTAAAAATAAATTTTTGGACAGATTTTGGAATTTTATTGTTAGATACCTCATGAAATCCCTGCCTCACCCGGGTAAACCCATACCTTACCAAGCGGTGTTTATCGCAAATGCGGTTTACAAACAATTTCGCGAAAATGGACACCTGGAGTACAAAAATTGATCCTTAGGAAAAGTGGTGACTGTTTATCAAGCCTTACACCATTCCCTCGTTTAAAGGTTTTCTCGTTAGCAAGTGATTCGAAAATTGAAATAACTATAGTAGATTGAGAGAATTTCTAGTTCAAAGTAACAAATTTTCATTTTTTATCTGAACTTTTCACAAATATTGTTGTTTTTTGGTTTTTTTTTTTGGGTAAACGGGCAAGTCTAAACACAAAATGACATGTATCTTCTTTTTAAAAACAACTCATAGAAGCATTATCAATCCCAAATTTGAAATTATTTGGAGATAAACAAAGATTTTATCAATGCACCTATGCCGAGAATGTGTGGCCTTTAATGCGGTTGATATGACAGTCTAAAGAACCAAAATGTCGCAAATGCGGTTAAATTCTATTATTTTACGACATGTATAACAGTGATAAGTTATGGTTATTCTTAATAACAATTAAGACACATGAACCGATCCCTACTTTCATTATGATTTGCATAGATGAATTACATGTGAATATCACTGTTTTGATTATACGTTATTTTTTAGGATATACATGGATTTTATACGTTCATATTGTGATAAAACGAATAATGACTTTAAAATCATAAATTGAACATTGCATGCTTGAACACTTAAGAGTTCATTGCATGAGTGTAAAGCTGCATTAGCTGTCATTTTCGTAATTTTTTTTTTCTGTTGAAACATGCCTTAACTTTGAATTATTTCTACTATATTGTACTTTTCCTGTATAATTTCATTTGGTATCCACAAATAAAATGCAATAAATACATGAAATAGGTGTCGATAAATATATTGTCTTGCAGACAAAAAGTCAATTTAGATAATTTCGTATGCATGTAACTTCTGGTGACCTTAATCCGCTCGTGCGCTGTAAGGGTCGATTCTTAAAAAAATGATTGCAAAGCGAAAGTGGTTAATCGACGACAAGGAAGACCGACGGACTCAAGCCGTAAAAGAAAAAAGTTTGTATATAACGCACAGATCTTATTATAATTTACGCATTGTGATATAAAGTGGCAGAACTGAACATATTTAGCAGCTAATGCAGCTTCAAATAGTACATGTACATTTGCATAATGTTTCTCCTTCGTGTAGAATAGAATAATTTCTATTTCATTAAGCACACCCTACGCTTACCTTTTTACCAGTAACATCAAAAAGTCAGTAATACAGTTGAATGAATATATTTATTGTGAGAAGGATATCAATGATCAATGACCTTGTGTATATATACAACCTCAGGCCAAATACCACAAAAAAATTAACCAAAAAAATGTTACACGTATAATTTAGTTTTTATTTGCAACTTATTTTGATCCATACCAGCTTGATTTAGAAATGAGGGTCCAGGGGTTGGATTCATCTTTTCGTTGGAAAACCGAGTGCAAAATGTGGGGGAAAAAATTAGCAAATGATAGCCTTTAAACAACCATTTAGAAATATCTGAATTGGACCCCTTCCTTTTCATAAAATATGGATCCGCCATTGTCGTACATTTCAATGTATGCATCCTCCCGAAAGTGCAAGGTTCACTTAAACTTAAATAATGGGTAAAAACAGAGCACTCGTCCAGGAGGTATTTGCTACCAAAGCATTTTAATAGAAATCTTCACGTGCATTGAAATAGACCATATAGGTCAGTTTAATATCTTGTTATTCGAAAAAAAAACAACCAAGATATTTATACATGTATTATACATTTAGGATATTCGTGAGATTAATCGAAAATCATAATTCAAATTTTGGATTACATAAGTTTCGTTAAATGATATGGACTGAAATAAGTTGTTAGGTTTAAAAAATTTTCTTATATTTATCATCGAACATATTTTTAGAGCACATAATTGTAATTCAACCGCTGTAAAAGCAACACCACATCATCGAAAAAAAAGTCTAATTTTCTCTTAAAACAGTTATTTTTCATAAATAACTGATTTATATTATCAAATACCATAAATTAGGTACATCGATCCCATGAAAAAATATGCGTTAGAATATGTTTATCTCGAGTGATATTTAAAAATCACGGGGGAGGGGGTGGGGTAACTTAACTTTAGGTAAAAGGGTACGGGTATGCGGCCCCGATAATTTTTACCCACCCCATTCATATATTCTGACCATGAAAACTGACACCCATTCATATATATATAATGCATTTATGTAACCCATTTATATATATGCGTTTATTTATCAGTATCTACATATCACAGCAGGATGTTGATCAGAACAAATGGCATGGTATCTAAAGACATCAATATCATGTCAGAGCCAATTGGATCCGTTCATGCTTATCAGTCAAGTGATAAAAATAGCAGTTCATTCCAATTATTATAAAACATACTGATAATTATGACGATATTTCATTATCAATGATCTTATTCTCATGACACAAATATCCATTGTTACGCAGTAGAATTGTTTCCTTAAGATAAAACACTCATTATACTAAAGGTTAAAGTTTTAATAGAAAATATAACATCAATAGTCAATCGTGAAAAATTGATCAAAAATATTTCAAGTTTATTAAGAGGCTGCATCAAAACAACAAACGACCGGTCGTCTAACAGGAACAAATCAAACTTAGCAAGTGTAACATACTCGACGCATCCATTACTCACGCCTCAGTCCTGTTATATTTTAAAGCATAATTCAACGGAGTGCAAATTTGAAGTGGATTTTATGTATGATGACAATAACAGAATAGCCGGCGTATGTGGTCAGTTATACATGCAGACTGGTTACCATATTGGTTTGTCCGGCTAGGAATACCGATCAAGCTAAAATTTCCTTTATTGTCTTTGCGTATCGTTGCTTCGACTAACCCGTTTCCTGGTTGTGTTTGTAACAGAAGAAGAAATCGTTGTTCCTTTTCATTTTCGGGTTCCATGAAATATTTCCATATGGAAAAGAATTCTACTTCACCTGTATGCTTCAATCCGAGTGATATTTCTTGTGCTTGTTTGACCTTGCTAATTTCCAGTAATGCACATTTATCTTCATCTGGTTTTAAAATTAAGTTAATTTGCTCTACGACATAATTGCTCATTTTTTGTACCATCGGAGTACCCAGTGGTATGTTCTTCGAACTATAACATGAACAATAATTTTCTGGTATACCTGCATGAAAACAACTTCGATGTTTTGGAATTTCCGAAAAAAGACTTAATCCTTTGACATTTCGACGATTCGGATGTCCAAAATCAAGATTCAGTATGTCTATCAATGTTCTATAAATATCGTAATGCGATGTCAGTTTCTGAGTATTATATCTTAAATTTCTAAAGGCTGCTGGAAACGTCAACTTGAAATTCTTAGGTGGTACAATAAGAAGAAGTGGCATTCTCTCCTCAATTCTACCAACATACGTGTTTCTTATCTTATCAATTCTAGAACCGTGGTCACTTAGGAAGAACAGGAAAGAGTTCTCAAGATGGCCATTTTTATCTATCCAAGAAATGAAATCTCTGAAATCGTTATCTCCGAGCCCCAGAAAATTAACATATTGATGGCTAAGATCGGTGAGCCACGAAAGTCCAAATCTCCGCTTCTTAGTATATTTACGAATAAAGTCTTTGAAATAGTTAACAGCGAGTAAGTGTTTTGGTGTATTCCCATAACATAGTGACGACTTCTTTCTTATATTTATTTTATTTGCTTCAAAACCGATCAGGGCATCATCTAAAAGAGTTGATATCAGACTGGTCTTTTTCACTGCACGCCAAAAAGGTCGCAAGTAGTGGTCTGTCGGTTGTTTCTCAAATCCCTTTTTTCCTAAATTAAACATTTGCATTTCTGGACTATCCTCCCCGAAATATGTGACATAACTTTTACTAGAGAAATTTTTCCATATGAAAGGATATGAATCGAACACACCAGTTGATGGCGGAAGTTCAGATGTAAAGGGTTCTTTGCCAGTTAACATTGTAACTACATTTGGAAATGTGTTGTCACCTGTTTTCATGTGGCCTTTAAATTCCAGAGCCTCTAACTCTTCCGTCAGATATTTATACGTCAAAGGGAGTTTCCGGATTCCTGCCAAGCGAGACACTGAATCTAATCCAAAAATAAAAACACTGTATTGACCTTGACCCTCTGGTTTTATGTTTTTTTCCTCATATTGCGAACTTGCATGTAACAACACTTTGTCCATTTTAAATTTTTTTTTGTTATCCAAACATTTAACTCTCAAGAAATCTGATTTAATTTCAGTTGGATTTACGAACTTGTTAGCTGAAGAGAAAGTGACATAATCATCGTCTTGTCGATAAATGTTGCTATATTCACATGAAATTTCGTTGAGATTTTGTTCGTATATAACTGATTTGTTGAATTGAAGTTTGCCTTTGTCGTCAATAAACACTACAGTTGATGTGCTGTCACAAACAATGGGATCGGGTTGCCAGTCAAACTTCAAGATGGACCGATCCCAGGGATCTATATCGGGCAAGATGCACTCATTCTCAATATCTGTATTTATAAACGTGTAACGCGGGTCTACGTTTACTTTTGAAAAGATATACAAACCACATAGTAAGCACAACAGATAAATCAGTGTTTTGTGCTTTCGTCGTCTGTGCCTCATAGTTAGTTTGTCAAAAAAATACCCCATTTCGGTGCAGAGGAAATACAAAGTTTAGCTAAAAGAGAACGGCATTTTCTGGGTATATCAGTACAGCCACGGTAACTATACACAGTCCCAAGGTGAAAATTGGCATCATAGTGTACTGAAATATAAAACAACTAGGTATTAATGAATATTTTTTAAGACAGATTCATGAACTTTGATTGACAAACTTTGTAAATCCTAAAGGAAACACACATATGTGGACAGGAAACTATTTTCTGTATAGCTAAACCAGTGCTCCGTTTGTTTGAATCACTTCAAGGGAAAAAAAGAGTACTAGTATAATATGCGAATGTTGTAATACAAAGATTCAAAGGCTTCTTCGTCATTTTCTATAGGCTCCAATGCTAATTTCACTTAATTCAATGCGTTATGGAGCTTCTACCTTAAGTTTACCCTGAAGAAAACTATGCATTACTTAAATGCTAATAGTTCTTATGAGATGGCATTATGAGAACGAGAATTCCACTACATTTCTGAATTAGATATTTCACAAAGTAGAGGCTCTGCCTGAATTGCTCACCTAGTTCGATAAGCAACATTCTATTTTTGTACAAGCAGCCATAATTTTTCTTTGATAAAATTTCCTAACGCTCAAACCTATGGAACAATCATATCAATGTCCAGTAGTGTCAAAGGAGATGGTTTTTTAGCAAAAAAAACATCGAAAAATGTTAATTACCCCAACATGGCTGAATAGATTTACATGAAAATTTGACCACATATAAATCTCATCATGCTCAGCGCTTTCACCTAGGTCAAAAGTTTGCTAAACGTAAAGGTTTTGAAGATAAATGCGAAATATTTCTGTCTGACCCATATATGTTCTATTTTGGTAACATTGACCATATTTTTGACGGATCATAAATACCCACATCTGTTCGATGCAGAATACCCTAAGGAACATTACATAACAAGTTTAGTTCTTTTGGTCTGGTAGTGTCAGAGGAGAAGATTTTTTAAAGAAATAACATTAAAAACATAGCGAAAAAAATTAAAAAGGGCAATAACTCTAACATGGTTACACAGATTAACACGAAAATTTTAATACAGACAGATCTCATCATGCTGAAAACTTTTATCCTGTCAGAATTCGGCTATTCCCAACGACATATATGCGAAGAACTTATGTCTGACCCCTATGTTCCTTTTTTAGTAACAGAATACTAAAACAGAATAGAATAGAAAACAGAAAGTTGTGCTTAAAAACAGTTACTCATATCTTCTACCAATCCAAGCAGTTCAGGGTAATTAGTTTTCCCGCTCATCAGTGAACGAATCTTAGATAAGTGATAAAGAAATGTATACTACATGTATATGGTACCTGGATTAACTAGTTTGTGCATACTAGTGATCAAACGGGAACTTCCCCGAAAACTATCAATAAATGATAAAACAGCTTGAACGTGTATTGTCTGTATTTTGTCAGTTTAAAGTGAGATTCTTTATAGTTAATGAGAAACTTGAATGATTTTGTTATAAAAATGATGAAAAATAATGGTTTCAAACCGACTCGCGAAATCAAACTACATGCATGGAATTTACAGCAATCATGGTGACAAAAGGAAAGTTAAAAAAATATATAATAATCGATACATTAAGTGGATTGATTGACCTATATTACTTTACCTGATATAGTTATTATATATTTGAAGTGACATAATGACGGAGACTGAAATAGATATGGTTAATGAGTTCAAACAATTTATTTCGAAAAAGTTCGGCTTATGCACTTCCGTTTCTGATATTGTCGCCAGCTTGTAAAATATTTTCAGCTGGCATCTGCACCTGTACTTCATTGTTGTCGAAAAAAAGGCGGTTGTCTTCTTAGTTGGTCTAACATTCTAAGATCATCGGTGTTCTTGATCTGAATTGCCCTGCTTTCAGAGGTGATCTTTACATAGATTCTTCCATCAGATGTGAAGTCCGAGTCTATTTCACGGTCGTATTTTTTTTCACTCAGGGTTCTCACGATTTTAGATCTGTACTCTGTGCGGTTTTCTGTGGTAAAGATCTTGTCAGGATGGCCTTTAAGTGCCTTTTCGCATTGTATACTTTCTCCCGCTTGCGGTACGATATAAAGCGGACAATAACTTGACACTTACCATCCCTAACTCTTCCGATCACATCTGAGCGCCCAATATCCTGTTCTGATGTATCCACCTGCAACTGTTCTTTACATATATTTTTCACAATACTGTCAGTATCAACAGGGTGTATGATGTTACCTCTCCTATCTATAGGAACCGGCACGTTATGGAATCCGAGTTTTGTGCGGCGCGAATACTGTTCTTGATTTTCTATTCGGTCTTCAACTATTTTATTGTAGAGTTCATCATTGTCTTTCTGGACCTCCTGTAGAGACATGTTATTGTAGAGTTCATCATTGTCTGTCTGGACCTCCTGTAGATACATTATCATGTTTTCTTTCTCTTTGATCATGTGCACTATCGTGTCTGCTTGTTTTCTTATCATTTGTCTCTGTTCATCTATTTTTTCTCCTGTTCATTTAACCTGTTGATCAGTGGTTGGATTTGTTTTTCAACACACACTTCTATTGACTTGGCTATTGTTGTTGTTATTGTGTCAATTAAGCTTGCTGATATTTCAGGTATAAGTCTATCGAGGACAGTTGAGCTTGTAAGTGCCTCGATGGTTTTGTAAGTTGTTGATTTTCTAGGAGCAGGTTTTTTTTTATTAGCTACTTCTCTCAAGTCACTGACTGAATTGCGTCTATTTTGTGTCTGCGAGTCATTCTGACCACTTACGTCGTTCAAGTCTGATACCTGAGACGAGTTTTCGTCAAGACCATCAACAAAATGTTCAAGTTCTAGGGTCGCCATCTTGGCAATGTATAAACAATGTACAGACTTAAGGTAAAACTACAGTTTCTCAAGTAAATTCTAGTAAAAAAAAAACAGTTTTAAGGCAATTTGAGGTAAGTAAGCAATACGTTCCTCCAGGTGAAGCCAATTTGGAGTTTAATTCATTATGATACACATTTTTCCCGATTTTCGATGTGCTCGATTAGATTACACAACCTTTTTGCGCATGCTCTTCTTTAAAAAAATCAAAATCATATTAAACATTTGATTTCAAATTACTCGAGTGTAGATAACTAACTGCATACTAATGTGTTTTGAGTCTTCTACTCGTGTGTCAAAATATTGAAGTACTAGTAACTGTTTCCACGGCAACTGACGTGTTGAAGATTTTATTGTGTGGTATCAGGGAGTGTATGTAATAAACAGTCCCTGGTGGTACTTACGACAATTAATACCGAAAATGGTCAGATCTGTTTAATTTTATGTTCAAAGTTGTATTTTTTATATACGTAACGAGAAAGCAGTTTTGAAGAATTATTGTTGATTTATCTTCTACCTAAAAAACGGCTTTCTTTTAAAGTAGAGGGGCAACTGTTCCATCTTCCTACTATGCCAAAGTTTGGAATATCATAACTTGTCTAGATCATGTAATAGAGTTATCCTGGCTGATAATTGCCTTAAAAATTTTGTTAGAAAAACTTTAATATGTCAAATCATTTTCTTTCCGATTCTCTTCTTCCCTTAAGGAGTTAATTTATGAAACATTATATAGCGATTGGTTTATTCTGGTATAGGTTTAACTTCGGATAGTATTCAGTGTACTCAGTACTCAGTGTAGAAGTTGTTCTAATAATATATCTGAGCAAATGGTTTTAGAGGAGTGCAGATTAGAAGAATAAAGTTTCTCATTTATTTGTACCGGTATTTGTTTATTCTTATAGAGCCGTGAAATTAATATAATGTGTTTCCAACTTACCTCGACGTAAGCGATAAACCATGAAAAAGACACAAAAATCGATCTTTCAAAGTATGATTAAACAACCTCGGTATTTCAAATCAAAAGGTTACTTGTTTGAATTATTTTCATCGAGAATATGCATAAGGTCACTTACTTTTTTTCAAAACTTGTTAAATTAAACTCCATGTTATTATTCGTTTCTTTGTATACACGATATTCACTAGCTTTGACATTTTTATTAATGCCTGGCTATATTTTAAAAGGATAAGGAAACACGATTGTTTGATAAATGCAAATTATGTCTTACCAGAAAGCAACGAATTTCTAGTATTAACGTCCTGTTGATTTGACAAGGGTTAACTTTTTTTACATTTGCCACTCCTACATCCACTTGTTTTGGTATAATTAGAACACACTTCCTAGTGAAACAAGTGTTTCTTATGGAATTTTAAATGTGACTCATTCTTTGTATATACATGCATTATTGCTGTAAATGTGGATTAAAAAAATAGGGGAGATAACTAAATAGTGGAAACCTTCATAAATTGTTGATGACAAGAAAAGTCAGTCGATGTTTAGGTCATTATAATCCAACCTCAACAAAAAAAACAACAATTAGCAGTACAACTCATATTCATAAAGTTGTCAAAAAGACGGTGCATACACGTGTAGTTTTTAATAATGTCTACATAAAAATCACTGTGTTTACATGAAGAAGCTTATTTCCCCTGAAAAGTTGTAAAAATTCTTAAAGAAAATACAGCGGATACTAATTGTAAGCCACGCTGTTAGCACGGGGTATAACACCTATACAGAACAACGATCAATCTGAGTTGAAGGTAACGATCTAGCGAAACCCCAAACACTTATTTTGTAAAACATCTCTCATTTAAAGCCTCAAACGCTTTGTCTGTTCTTTAGACAATACACAAATAGAACTTACGTTTCATAAAAAATAACAGAAATAAGTTAATTCTTGTCTTCGGGTAGTTAGAAGATCGTCTGTGCGGAAATAAATCCTTCCACATAGATAAATATTGATTAATAAAGTGCATTGTACATGCAAAAAAAAACTTAGTGTTTTGTAAATGTATATTCAGTACTTGTAAAGTCTATATACAAAAATAGTGCACAAGTTATGTATTTTATATAGGTTATGGTCGGTGTTTGAGTGGAATAAATTAGGTCAGATGGAAATGGAGGATAGTACTCCTACTTTCTTAAAAAAAAAAAAAAAAACCCTTCACATTCGACTAGGGAGATGGACATTTATTAAAATGAAAATTTTTTTACGCAAATTTCCAGGATTGATTATTCCACTTTAATGATTGTTTTAGTCGTTAAGAGCTCTTCAAACACTCTTATCAATTTGTAACCGATCGCAACAACTCGAAAATCATTCGCAAAAAGTCATGAACAGTTTGTATGGCACGCCAAAGCTGCCTTATGTTGACTGATAGTTAAGTTGTCATACCTGTTAAATTTGGGGTGATACTTAATCTTTTTGTGGTCATAGTTTTCCACTTTGTGGTAATACTTTTCCACTTTGTGATCATACTTTTTCATTTTGCGGTCAAACTTTTCTACTTTGAGATCATATTTTTTCACTTTATTGTGATAAATTTTCACTATGTTGTGATATTATTTCACTTCGTGGTCATACATTTTCACTTTGTTGTGATACTTTTTTACTTCGTAGTCAAACTTTTTAACTTTGTCATTTTGTGATCATAATTTTTCACTGAGTGGTCTGTCATACTATTTTCTAAGGTGTTTTAAAGGAGTTAATAAATTATTCTACCCCGCAAACATAGTTTTGGTGTATTAACCGGTCCGTGTGTTCCCCTTTCCTGTACGCGCAACTCCCAAACCAGGTGGACAGGGGAGCAGGAACAGGGAGTTATAGAAGCGGGAACTACAGGTTCTCAGACTTGAAAGGAAGAAAGCACATTTACGCCAGCAAATTGAACAAGAAAAAGACAGTTTGCGGACTTTGCAAGTCTCAGCGATGAATTCCGGAATGCATTCGCTCAAGACAGGACCAACGATGTCACCTTCACAGTTTCCTTCAAATACAGATGTTGCAGATATGACAGCGGACTTGGAGATCGCCGTTGGACGATTGAAAGGAAAGTGGTGGGCTGAATCAACAGCTGGAACGTACGCCACGCCCCTGATGACGTATCTTCAGTTTTTGCGACGAGTACAAACTGCAGCCGGTACCATGTGACCAGAAGACTATTAAGATTTATATCACAAATTTAGTGGACAAGAAGCATTTGGCATATAGTTCTATTCGCACCTACTTGAACATTATTTCTGTTTTACATAAGATGCGCGATATACAGGATCCTATTTCTAACTCTTGGAATATACAGCACTTACTAACGGTGTGAAAAGAGAATTAGGAACAAGTCAATCCTGCAAAGCGCCAGTTACGCCGGAACTGTTATTAAATTTAAGGAACATTCTTGATTTGTCAAACCACAACCATATTGTTTTTGGGCAGCTTGTTTGACATGGTTCTTTGGCTTTTTAAGACCAAATAATTTTCTTGTAAAGGGAACGTTTAATCCCGACCTTAATCTTCGCAGGGTTGATGTATTACCATGTAGCTGGGGTATGCTTTTTCGTTTAAAAGTAGTTAAAACGCTCCAATTTCGTTCAAAACCAATAGAAGTGGTATTGCCTTGTTTAAGTAATCACCCGTTATGTCCAGCTACAACCATGTCTCATGTATTAGCTTTAGCCGGAGATCCTCTGGACCTCCTTTTTCTCTTGTCAGATAAGTCATGTTTAACGTATATTGTTTTTTTAAATCCCTTCCGTTTTGCTTTGCAAAATTTAAATGTAGATACCGCAAGCTATGGTGGTCATTCCTTTCGCCGAGGTGCCGCTACCTGGGGCTGAAAAGCTGGTCTCTCTGACAACGAGATTAAGTTACTAGGATGTTGGTCAAGTGATTGCTTCACAAGATATATAGATAGTGATGTTGATCAACGTTTAAAAGCTATTTCCTCCTTCTGTACCCTCTTACCCCGTTAAAATCCTTCTTTGGGTTTGGAACTTTTATTACATGTATCTGTTTATCAATGCAGGGGGCATGTTTGTAATTGGGGGGTTTGTTTGCTGGGGGGTACCAAGCTATTAAATTTGCCATACTTATTGTTGTATATATATATACATATGCCTATCATAGTAGTAATCATACAAAGTAGATAAAACCAGTAATCATACTGCCTTCGCCTCTTTCAGTTAATATAAAGTCTGCTATGGATAAATTTTACTGACTCTTAAGGATAGTACAAATTTATGAACTCCAGAAAAAAACGGTTTTGGATGTTATTGTCATAGTATTTCAGGAAGGTTACAAGGCGACTGAAACCGTCTACTCTGCCAACAACAATAAATAGGCAACAGAATAACTTATGATTCGTATCGACATGCCAGAGATGGTTAGGGCCCATAATATTGTAAACTCTTCTGTGAAGTCTCACCCTTCTTCCGTTTACCTACTCCATGTGCATCTACGGGATGAATAGAATCACGAAGACGCCATCTTTGAATGCGAAAACCTATCGTAATCAACATTTGTTTTAACATAATTTCTCCGCTCAGTGAATAGGTTTTTGTTATTTCCAATAGTGCAGCATCAAGTCCACATCGTTACTAATTGAAGAAAAAATCATATTTACTTAGACCGAATTATGACATTCTACGATATACTGTCTGTTCTGACACTACTATATAACGAGAACAGGTATGGTTAAAAAGACAACAACCCAAAGTCAGCCCAAGGCCACCCATTTGTCTTCAATGAACGACGAGGAAATCCTCATACCACAGGACAGGCTGCAGCTGGCCCCAAAGCATCATCATACACATGTAAAGCGAAAGAGTTACCCTATATACTCAAGTAACATAAAAAAAATAAACTAAAGGAAAAAAACAAAACAAGACATAAAGAGGTCAGAAATTGCTGACTTGGGACAGGCGCAAAAAATGCGGCGGGGTTAAAGTACTTTGGCGCGATCACAACGCTTCCTCTTTAAAATCTGGCCACTGTGGAAAAATATTACACAATTAAGCACACCAAAAAATCAGTTCAAAAATTTTAAGGTTTGAGTCCCTTGTTACAACGGAAATAAAGAAACTGAATGTAAATTACACAGATGTACAAACTAAGACTACTAGCAGTTAACTGACATGCCAGCTCCAGACCAGTTTAAACCTTAAGTTATGTCTCCATCGTATGTAAATTCAATCCAAATTATTCCTATGCGGGGTTGGAAATCATGGTACATCATGTCATACAATAAGAACACAATCCATGTCATGCTAAACTGCTTCCAGATACAGTGTTTTTAATTGCTATATGTAAAGAACCTATAAGTGATTCAATGTTAACACAAAACAAGAGGCTCCAAAGAGCATGAATCGCTCACCTTGCTAAATTTTACTTTTCAAGGACAATAAATTTAACGAGATAATGTCCAACAATTTTGACTCAAGAGTACTTTGGTAGAACCTAACAAAAAAATCATTTTAGCACTTGAAAGTTTGAAAAAAGCGTCATTTTTCACCTTTCAAGGGCAGTAACACTTACAAGGAGTCGTTACATTCATACCAAGTTTGGTTCCAGCTGGTCTGGTAGTGTCAGAGAAGATTTTTGATGGAAGTAACATTAAAAATAGTAAAAAAAATGTGGAAAATGGCAATAACTTTAACATGGCTTAACATATTAATACGAAAATTTGACCACAGATAGATTTCATCATGCTGAACACTTTTACTAATGTCAGAATTTAGCTTAACCTTATGGTTTTGGAAACATATGCGAAAAACTACTGTCTGACCCCTATGTTCTATTTTAGTAACGACGGTTCTTTTTTTCGCCGATCGAAAATCCCCACATCAGTTCTATACAGGACACCCTAAGAAACATTCATACTAGGTTTGGTTCCAGTTGGTCAAGTGGTGTCGGAGGAAAAGAGTTTTGAAAAATTGTTAACGACGGATGACGACGACGACGGACGCCAAGTGGTGGCAATAGCTCTTTCCTTGACGATTTAACAAAATCATAACTATACCCCTTACAAATGAGCCTATTCAACGGTTTATTTAACATATTGGGTGAGAGATACTCGCAAGGATTAATCATTTACAATCTGTATTTGAGAGAGAGTTCCTTGTATCGGTTGAACAATTTTGTGAACGTTTTTACGAGCTTGCGATATCGAAAACCTTGATATACATGTAGTAATATTTCGGTTATATAAAGATTCCTTTCGTTAAAATCTGAAACACTGTGATATGTAAACACAATATGACGGTGACAAGGGGACGTCACCATCTAAAAACGAATAGTTGACAATAGAGAATGAAAAAATCACCCCTTTTATCGTAAATTTTAGTATTAAGTTTACCATTATCGATATGAATACTAAGATTAAGGAACGGACATTCTTTATTATCGATAATTGCTTAATTCAAAGATAGTTCTACGGGATACATATCGTTAGTATAAATATTGAAGTCATCGTTGTTTAGAGCCAAAATATCGTCCAAAAATCTAAATGTGTCATCATTTTTTTCTAATAAATGTTGTTTGGAAGAGTCTTTATTTATTCTAGCCTTAAATTGTGATTCGTCACACTGCAGAAAGATGTCAACAATATGTGGTGCACATTGGTTCCCATGGGAATTCCAATAACTTGACGATAAACGTTTTCGCCAAAGCGTACGAAAATGTTGTCTAACAGGAATTCGAGTACTGTATTCATATCAAAAGAAGTCCAATTAACGTAGTTTTTATGTTTTTCGTTACTAAAAATGATCTGAAAGAATTCGAACAAATATATTTACATCCCGATTTATGAAATGACTATTTGATAAGATACGTGAATTTTGTTTTATGAGATTATGTGGAAGTGTAGTGTATAAAGTTGAAGAAACAAACTTTTTTAAAAATTCGAAAGATCCAACATGAGCATGTAATTTATCAAGCACTTCGGGGAGTTTTTTCAACACTCCAAAAATAGTTAATTTCACTATTTTCATAAGCTTTGTCACAAAAACTTATAATCAGTTTGTTTATGGTACTGAATGCACTAGTAAGTAAAATAGAAAGTAAAGTTGTAGAGCAATGACTTCAAGAGGAAACGAATCTATAATTATAAGGTGATTTGTGAAGTCAGTACATAAAAGGAACTTCCTTATTACTAGGCTCAGCTTATAAAGAGGTAGCGAGGAGTTTGTATTCACAATTTCACTTTCTGAAAATATAGTCAGTTGGAATGATGGTGAATTCGTAAATTCTTTTTGTAGAATTTCAATATAAAATTTAGGACAAATAACAATAATATTATTTGCAGCTTCATCAGCAGGAATTCCTTGATGAGTTCTTTCATTTTTTTTAATTCGGGGAATACGATTTTGATGTTGTTTATTAGGAGTAAAGTGTTCCTTGAAATGTTTTTATTCGTATGTTAATTATAGTTTCATAACTGTTTTGAAGAAAAATCTAATGCTTTCTCACTTTGTATTCATTTTATACAATACGAATGGATTGAGTCCTGGATGATGTTACGACATTTATTCCAACGTATAGTGGCTGGAGGGCGATACTTATGTCCTTTTTTGAATAAATATTTTCAGCTCTCGGTCTTTAACTAGTATTTCTGCCATTTCTGATATTTCAAAGTCTTGGTCCAATTAATTTTGTAAAGTGGACATCGGAATATCAAATCTATTTTATGTTGTGTATTTACAGCCACCATATTTCACAAATTCAGTTCTAAGTTTCAGCACGTCTGATGTCAGTGAAATGCCTAATGTTTTTATTCTTTAGCTATCCTCTTCAGCTGATAGCAAACATATTATGTCCGGTGTGACTTTTTATCTCTCGAAATTTGCATTTAAATGAGCAAATCCGATTGTTTTGAACACATCAGATATTTTAGGTTCGGCCGTTTTGTTATTTTGTTATTTTTTTTTAATTTTTAATACAACAAGCTGGAAAATGTCATCATAAAATGTAAACTTGAAGGTTTTACAACATAATGAATCACTTCGTCACGGTCAAGTATGATCACCAAACAAAATTGTATCACCACGAAGTAAAAAAGTATCATTACAAAGTGAAAAAGTAACACAAAAAATTAAAACATGTATGACGACAAAGTGATATATAGTATTACAACAAAGTGAAAAAGTACCATAAAATTTAGTATGACCACAAAGTGGAAAACTATGACCAATAAAATGATTAAGTATCACCACACAGTTAACAGGTATGACAACAAAATGATATCAGTCAACATAAGGCAGCTATGGCGTTCCATAAGTTTGCATGGTTAGCTATCCAAATAAAAAAGAGGAGGGTTGCAGGGTCAGAGGAAATTCGAACTAGAGTCCTGGTTACTTATTTATTTTTGTTCTTATATACGTGTTATTTTGATAATTTAAATGTTGTCTGTTGCGTGCGTCTATATTCATTACATTTCTTTTGACTTGTTTATTACTTGTTACTTGTTTTTATAATATGGTCTCTTTCTTCCTCTTTTTGGTTGTTTACATACCCGTAAGCCTTTTTGGCTGTTTTATACCCGTACGTGCATATAATTCAATTTATAGTTAACATGAACAATACTAATTCTTAAAGTCATTATACATTCCTCCCTTTCTGAAAAATAACAATTTAATCAATAATGACTAAGCACTGTCCTATCACATTTGCCTAGACGTTATCCTCGGATTGTGTCCTTTTTCATTTGATTTCCCTCTAACGCGAGCACTTTGCGAGCCCGCCTCTTATCAAATGGTAGTTCCATGGTATGACATCTGCATATAGACGAAGAGGCTTTGATTGTGGTCATATAAATGCATGTTTTTAAGACTTTTTCAGACCTTACCTTGTACTGAAGCGTGTTTGTTTACATCGATTCCCTGTCTCCATTCCACACTCTGGAAATCAAAGTTAGGTACATTTGCTTTCAAAGACTAGTGCAGTCATGCATGCATTTCATCTAGTACAGAGTTTATAAATAGTTCACAATTAAAATGTAATGGAAAGTGGCCAAGCAGTCATGCATGCATCTCGATGTAGTACAGAGGTTAAGTTGTCATTTTTCCATAATACCGTTTAATGACACAAATGCATGAAATGGCCAAAATGTATGTATGGTTGCTTACAATCTTACGACAGGATTATGTTGGTCATAGCTCACAGTGGTTGCTGTTGTGAAAATTATACAGTCGTAACCATAACCTGGTTAACTTCATAGGATTGTCAGTTTTCAATATGACTAACTTTCTCCCATCAGTCATATATTTTCGTCCTCTTCTACCAGAAAATGCCTTTCACGAACACCATTGCAAAGACTTAAACTATGTTTGTCGACTTATGTATTTATAGGCATTTCCATACAAAAAAAAACAAACAAAAACAAAAACAAAAACTAAAACAAAAACAAAACAAAAACAAAAACAAAAACTAAACTAAACTAAACTAAACTAAACTAAACTAAACTAAACTAATACAAAAACAAAAACAAAAAAAGTGTCAAAATGTATCCTTTTGAACAAGTAACGAGTAAATTGACAGATTACATTTCAGTAATAACCATATATACTCAGTGATCTAAATTTTGTAATGATTGTGATATAAATAATATACAATATAAATTAATTCATTAACTAATTGTCAGTAATTTCCAAATCCCTTGTAAAAAGTGATATTTTATGTGATTTAATAAAATATGTTTTCTTTTTGTACATTCAATCAAAGTACTCACGTACTGAATAAAATTATATCGATCGTTTGAATTTTTACGCCTCAAATAATCGTAAAATTGAAAATCTATGGGCGAAAAGAAAAGTACGGGGATCGAATTCAGACACATATTAACACAAGCTTATTTTTGTAAATGGTTAATATTGAACTCTTTGACTTATTTCTTAAATCCACCATTCTGATTACGAAGTCCATTTAATAAACACACAACTAAATTCGTAATGCATCGTAGCAGTGCGTCAGTTTGCGTAATATCCAGCTTCGTTGTTGCTTTACATGGAACATTTAGATGAATGAACATAAAACTCCCAACATACTGCATAATTGAACTACAAAGTTGGCCTTTTCCAGTTTCTAAATTTTCGAGTCGAAATTCAATTTAAAGATCTCCAGGTCGAAACTGTCTGTCAAATTATTCAAAATGAAAACACAATTATTGAAATAAAGCATGCCCTTATATAAATGTCCCTCTAAACTACCTACATTTCTCAGTTGATGAGCGACAAGCACAAATCCTACACCTATGTGTCATGTAAAAGCGCTTAGGTTCTGGGCACCTTGTTCCAAAGACACGTACATTAACATAAACGCTTAAGTCGGAGATTAAAATTTCAACAATTATGTCTGGTGCAGGAAACACTATCCATGCACTTTTAAGGCCCTGAAGCACTTACAGCTCTATATAATAACACATGGCCAAATAGCCAAATAGAATGATTAATGGTATTACAAAAAGCAATATCACGAGATCACAGATTGACACCATTCTTGAGAAATCCATTTTCGAAATTCCTATTCCATCGTCTATAAGTAAGGTTTCAATTTTATTTATCATATTTTTTATATCCGTTTCTCGATCGGAACCACTGCCCCTTTTAATAAATACATTGATCCGCCAGAGCATGCTTGAAATATCTGAAAACATCTCTTCCTATTGATACTCAGTATTTCTCTTTATATTTCATTTCTGTGATCGTTGACTATAATCTCACATGATTTTTATTTCTAGCTAAACATCAAATGGTTTATTGTGCGTTAAAGAAAAAAGCATTTGAAGGAAACTTGAATATATCGACATATTGAATATCTGCGATATGACTGTGATCCATCTGTGATATGACTGTGATCCATCGTTTATATGACTGTGATCTATCTGTAATATGACTGTGATCAATTTGTGATATAGATTTTGTTGCCTGTAATATGACTTTTTGTGATATACTTATTACTTTTGTTTGTTCATGATGCTTGATTCTGACTTATTCGGCTATTTTACAATTCGTTCTAACTGTGTTTTATATAACTGTTTAACTTATCTGTGCTGTTAATGATTGTTATTGAATTATTTAGAACTTCACAATTGATCATAGGTACTGTAATCATACTTTTGTCACGGTTTAAAACATTTTATCTTTGTCCATAGATTATCGATTCCCCACTCAATTTGTGATTACCAGTCTTCGTGTGAAAAAAACGTAACGAAGAAACTAGTCGAGCATGTTCTGTAGAGTAGTAATTAAACGTTGAGCCCAAATCTATTACTTTGGTAAAAAATAATTTAGATGGACAATTCAGAGACATACCAAATGAAAAACATCCGGATTTGTCTAATTCTTTACACATGGCTAGAATGAACAAAATTTACCCTGAAATATGGAATAATGAAAATATGTATTAAGAGAAAAAAAAATTGAAAATAGGGGTCATGGTTCTCAATTTTTCAATATTTCGTTTTTAACTCATTTTTGGTGGGAAATTAACAAAGAAATATAGAGAAAACACCGTATTTCACAAGAACTTCTGTCTGAGTGGTATACCTAGACCATCCTTACTAAAAACTAACACGATATTCCTTATAAAATTTGCGCATGCAATATTGGCGTAAAATAAAAGGTGTATCGTGGTTCTAGTTTTCAACTACCATGGGCGAAGTTGACGTCGAACGTAAAGAGTATCGATCGACGACGTCCATCTTCTATTGAAAAATTAAGCACCATTTGTGTAAGAATCAGGCAGTGTGTGGCACATCAGTCATTGTGTTAAAGATTTTCAATGCAGTCTCACATTTCTTCCTCGGTCCTGAGACAACCGTTGGAATCATGGTTATTTCTTGTGACAGTTATTTTCCGTAGGCTTAAAATTAGAAAGCCTTCAATTAGGAATGATTTCAAAAATTCGCCGGAAATCGCACATTTGGTCAAAATCAAGACACTTTTGCACAAAATTTACCTTAAATTTTGTACTACAATAGCGCACACTCATTTTAGACTTAATGCACAGTTTGATCATTTCGCATCTTCATATCAGTTAGTTGTACAGTTAGAGAGCTTTCATAAACAGTTGAACAATATTTTACACCAGCCATTTTCACACGTGGGACTTCACGGTGAGACTTTTGTGTGTCCAGACAAACAATTAATTGAATTTGAGCAATCTTTCAAAATAAATTGCTCTTGGACAAAAAGGACAGAATTATTAATATTTGGTAAAGTCCGGCTTGGTTCAGGAGTGTTGCCATAGAGCTGAAAATGTGGAAAAGTTACCGAGAATTCCCCTGTTTTCAGATTATGAATTCTCACGCATTTATGAAAACCGTTTGGGCAGTGTGTAACAGAACGACATAGTTGGGTAGTTGTATCCAAAACATAGACACATTTTTATTCTAGTTTTACAGCAGGGGTCAGATAAACTCATGTGAGCGAGATTTCGTGGCATGGTTAAATGCACTGTAATTTTGCCAGATTTCTGTTTTTTCTTTAATTATTTGGATTTTTTTTATTTTGTATTTTGTTTTTGTTTTCTAAATCCAGTCCCAAGTGTGACCTAAAGTTTAAATGCAATTCTGTCATCGGGCATCTGTAGTGGAGCGGTCACTGACGCCGGAGATCGGGGTTCGTACCCACCCAAAGATGTGGCATAACTTTATTTGAACTATGATTGTCAAAAACAAAAAAAAACAAAAAAACAAAACAAAACAAAACAACAAATATCACGAAACCTTGACTTAGTTTGATAACCGCATAAAAGGTATCACATTTTCGATCAGCATTTTTCCTTTAAAAACCTTTCAGTTGAAAACGGACAATTTTTAGATATTGCGATTTTATGCAAAATAAATAGTCATCAAATGAAAGTCAATTCTGTCAAACTCGGAATAAACTCTTGAGATCGATACAGAATACAAACATCTGAACAAATAGAACAATAGACAAACAAGCTGTATCTACCTGGTAAGAGTACTCGTTGTTTCTGTAAGTATGTTCAAAAACCAAAATCAACTGATAAGCGCACCTAGTTTTCTCAGACAAAGGTATCAATAAAAACACATCCAATCATACTTAGTGAAAACATATCATAAAACGTCTAAGAAAAACAGGGTCTTCGAGCAAATACTAAGATAAAAAGTACTGACAGGAAGTAGGACGACGGGCGACACTTTGAAAAGGAGGGATGCCAGCCGAGGTTCCTCAGAAAAATGGGTTGCTAGGACATTACTTGCCATTTTTGTCAATTTTACACATGAAAATGACAAATTTTCCAATAAAATGGGTCGGGGGGTACCAATCCCCTGCACCTCCTCTCTCTCTGATTCGCCACTAGACGAAATGTAATAAAATTAATTGATATTTAATTTATTGACCAGGGAGTCAATATCAGAACCAATAAAAACACAATTCAAAGATTCAACAAATAAGTTTGGAGGTAACAAAGGTACATGTTATCAAATGGGGAGTGGGGATATCAAGTAAGTGAGTTATGCTGACATGTTTTCTAGTTTTCAGAGTAGTGGTATACAATCTTACATCCATGCATCAGTCTTTCTTTTCTTGATTTGAATTCCATTAAGGACTTCCATTAAGGCTCTACGTCCTTCCTGAGGTATATCAGTCTTTCCTCTTTAGTAAAATACTATTTTTTCCCGATTTACAGTGTTATTTTTCCATTCATTGGCCATCTTCACCTTCACAAAGTCCGATGGCATCTAGTCAATACCTATCCATCTGTTCTCTCAGTGCAGTTTTTCATGCAGTATATGAACATAGACCTAACATCCTTGGTCACATATTCAGCTAGATTCCATGTCTTACCAAATCAACAGCCCACTCATCTTCACGCTAAAAATACCGGATTCCACGCCACTGCTATATGATGGGAGTCACTTGCAAAGAAGGACATACCTACCCTTCTGTAGTACCAGTACCTGGTGTTACTCCCAATGTTGGAGTTCATAATGTAAGTGCCTTAGATTTTTGTGCGCTATTTTGTTTTTGTTTGTTTCTTTTCTTTTGTTTTTTTTTTAATATGTTATTGTATTTTATTATGTTGTCAACAGTATGTAAGGGGTTTGCATCTGTTTCCTATTTTCACGTACCTGTCACATCTTTTGATTCTGATATCTCTGAACTGTCTTACTGTATTTGAGGTAAAGGTATAAATATGACGCGAGAAGCTATGCCAGATTTCGCTTAATTTTTAGTTCTGGTGGATAAATGAAACGAAGTCAGTTTCCAAATTTATGATTGTTAATTGCTAGAACATTGTCAATAAATCGATAATCAAGGTTCATAACATTCTTTTCTTTCACAAGATTTTAAAGAAACTTCGATTCATACGAATAAAGAAACACATCCGGCTAGAACAAGGGCACAAATAAAGGCCGTATATAGGAATGTCAATGATTTGCTGAAAAGTGTCCCTCTGAAAGTGACAAGTATGTTGTTAATAAGAAAATCTAGTAGGCTAATCACCTATTACTCGGTATTATTGCTTTCGTCTGTTTTATCTGTAGTGGTGAAATATGTAGAATTGTGACCTAATAGAACAAAATTGTAAGAATTGAGATTCTTGCAGCCTAATTCTTGTGAATAATTTCTTTCAATTTATCGTGAGGAAAAGTAATAGTGAAAACTATAAGTTGTCAATGTATAATGCAATATTATGTGTATGTGCTTTAACCCCCGCCACATTTTTTGCGCCTGTCCCAAGTCAGGAGTTTGTGGCCTTTGTATGTATTGTTTCAGCTCACTTTTATAAGAATAATGAATTTGTGAACGATAGTCACGTTCAAAAGGCAAAATAAATAAATAAATAAATAAAAAACTAAATACAAATATGATATGAACGTAAGAAAGTATTTGTTAAAAAAAATGATAAATGTGAGCCCAAAATTTCGGCCTACGGGCTTTGTCAGGGACCAAAAGTATTAGTTTTATGTTGTTGTAGTATATGGGGCAAGTATTTCGCTGTACCTGTGAATAATGTTGTTTTAGGGCCAGCTGCAGAGGAATTACTATATGTATCCTTGCTGAGTGTTTCACCAGTTCGGTAAATTCGTTATCACCCCGATTACAAAACAGTTGAAGCTCTATTAAAAAGTGGCACGAAATGAACCAAAAGAATTCAAATTCGGAAAAACTAGCTACCAAAGGGAAGCCATGGAGTGTATATTTTTATCACTGATTCTAATTACATACACTCCCTGTCCTGGCGAAAAGCGCAACAAAGAATAATTTGATCCAAAAAATCATCATTGAAACATTATGTTGACTATAATAAAAACTAGTATCTAAATACGCACGATACCATTTCGCATCCCATTTACCTGTCAGTTGAAAAATTGCATATGCCAATATACAAATTTGAACTTTAGCGCGCATTTTACTTTTTATTTATACGGAAAACTCCGATTAGCCTCTGACCAATCACATTTGGAGTTATTTCCCGCCGTATTTTACCGAAGGGAAGCCGAATCGTCCATGGTGTCTTCCGGTGAAGCAATAGTAGAAGTTAAATTCTACAATTTTGAGAGGGAAACACTCAAAGTTAAGACAAAAGGTTTCTAGACTAGTCTAGGTTCATTTGAGTTTTTCATTTGTGTCCATTGTTAAAGAATCATGACATTTTAGAACATTTTACGCGTGTTTTTTGCCCTTTAGCATGTGTTCATCGCCACTTTGTCTATGTTTGTCAATATTTTACACGGGGAAACAGCTTGTCATCGCACACGCTGTTGTTCTATTTAAAAATTCAGTTACAATAGAACTTGGGAAAGTATCCTTGATACTGTTATGCAGTGTCAGGACTCTTTGTCAAAATATTGGCCTTCTGCATCCATTAGATGAATGGATAAAACTTGAAAGTTGGGAGGTTTAAAAACTGAAAGCACTGTGTATGCATTGGTAGCCAGTGGTTGATATACAAACAAAAATGCAGTTTCAGTGAAAGTGTTCCTTCACACATAGTTGGTCGGTTACCCTTTATCTAGTATTTTTAATAGAAATTTTAATAAGAAAGTAGTTGATCAAATCTTACTAGAGATTAGATGAATACTATACATACCTTTGAGTGATAATTTCAGTCTATTTATATACGTTAAATGCATAAATTCTTTGGCTAAAATGAGAAAAGGGAAGATATTTGCTAAAACCAAAGACATATTGTCATAAAGTATTTTCGTGTTTTTAGTGTGTAGTTAGTGGATTTCGAGTTGCTCTTTTACTTTTGTTACTTTGTATTTATTGTTTTGGTTATTTTATATACTGTATGTGCAGTTTCAACATTTATGTGGCAGACTTAAAGTCTCAAAGCATTGTTATTTTTTCAATTTCTAATAATTTCTTATGAAATTTTGAGACCTGTGTTAATTGTTTTTATTTTCAAATATGGGCCACAAGCTTTAACATTTATGGTAAATATTTTGTCAAAAGTTCTTAAGGCAATAGGCATTCTTGGTTGGAATGTATACAAAATGTAAGTTATTGACCATCTGGCCAATGTTTCCTGCATAGAAAAATATAAAGAAACCAAGTGTTTTGACCAATTAGGCAGACTTAACCAGTGTTCCCGCCTGCCCTTTTTAGGAGGGCGCCTCGCCCTTGGTGCCCTTCCCGCTGCCCTCGGTGCCCTCTCAGCTGCCCTTAGTGCCTTTTTTGTAAAATATAAAATTCCCGTTTATGTGCCTCCAATATGATAAATATGATTGGTTTTATGAATAGGCCGTTGGCAGTATTGACACCTCAACAGTTGCATATATCCGGTCAGTCATTGATTGATTTTATGGCTTGGGTCGTTAATCAAATATCATATAGTGAGGTCAAATTACAATTTAACTTACCAATCCTTTGATGTCGCTGTTTATACAATCACTGTTAATGGGCTTGGGATTAATTTCTTGATCACATTTTAAGGTTTTTTTTTAGCGTGCTTCTCACTCTAAATGTCAACCAAGCCGAAGATACTAATAAAATGTGAGTCTTTTTGATAAAGTTTCATAATCGTAATTCGATAGCAATGCCTTTGTACAAGAGACGTCTCGCTCTACTTCAGAGTGAAAACCTGAAAGTTGCAAAGCCGAATTGTTTTATAACCTCGTTCTTCAACAGAGATTCCACTCGGTACTTGTTATTTCTACTTAATAAAATTTACTTAAAATATGTCCCAAATCGTGAACTTGCAAGTAGATTATTTATTTTTAGAATAGAAAGTTGACTGCCAATATGCATACGATTCAATTTAAAATTTTTATTCAATCTTATCATGTCTTGTTAATGAATTTCTGTGACGATTTTTAAAATTTTTTTATGCAAATGAAATCAGTCATGTATGGAAATATCTGAATTTATTTTTAGAACAGAAAGTTGACTGCAGATAGGCGTACGATTCATTTTTGAAATTTTTTTAAATTCTCATGTCTTATTCACTGATTGTATCTTGAAAATTACTTGAAGTCAAATATATACAAATCGATTTGAAAACTACAAATTTACTTATATTTATGATTCAATCGTTATCTTGCCATCTTGCAATTTAAATATAGTTATATTTGTACCTGTTTGAGCGACCTTCTGATATCTTTGTTCTAGTGCTTATCAGTTTTTCAACATGAAGGTTTACTTACTCATCTATTGTTACATCTTAATATTGTCTACATTACTATGATGTAATTTGTCTTAACACTAAAATAAAAGAAAATGAACACTAAGTTTTTATTTCCAGTTATTACTTGTAGATAGCAACTACCTACCAGCATTTACAAACACAAAAATGAAAAGACAAATAACATTTATTTCTATCAAATAAACAGCATATTCATGTAAATATATGAATAAGAAAAGAAATGGGGAATATGTCAAAGAGACAACAACTCAAGCAATGTATTTTTGACTAAATGGTTAGTTGATTGATGGCTGCCTAGATACCTCTAAGTAACATTAAATGTGCATTGAAAGTACGGCTGGTAAACGCTCTTCCAAGCATACACATGTTTGATAAGGTGCCCTCCTGATGAACCAGCACCCTTCTGCCCTCAGACCCAAGCTGGAACACTGTTAACACATTTTTGCGTTAAGGTTTCCATGTTTTGCATGGGTGATAACAAATTAAAAAAAGGATTTGTTGGTGTTGTGAATTTGTATTTTCATCTGTTTTACATTTTATACTACTGTCAACACAAATTTTAATCTCTCCACTCCCAACAGTGGAGTCACTTTTTCAAAAATTGTGATTAAATTCACCTGTTTTTATGCAAAGGTATATTCAATGGTTGTAGCAGTTTAATAACATTTCAGTAAAGTACAGAAAAAAAAATGTTGAAAACTATAGAAATTGAGCAATTTTATCCTGGTTTTACTTTGGTGGAGTCTTAGTGGAGGACATGAGTGACTCCACTGCGAAGAGTGGAGAAATTAAAATTTTGGTTGACAGTAGTGTACTAGTATTTATACTTTGTATCCGTATTATGCTGGTGACATTATATGTTTGTTACGTTGACGTAGTGAGAATACAACCAACTTTTGTATGCTGTAAGCATGTTTTGTTTGTGTGATTTTATCAGGTGATTTGTGTTCAAATAACCTGTTCATCTTTGACTGTACATGTATGCGATGATGATATTGATGATATGTGGATGAAGCCGAATAAACTTATTTGCTTTTTATTATTATATTTTTACAATCACTCAACCCAATTACATTGTTACACTACAACACAACATGATTCCGCAACAGTTGGCAAGATTTCCATACATGTACTTAAATGTTATGCATCATGTGTGTTGATTTGACCAAGTTTGTTTTGATGACCTGATTTGATATGAATCTAACATATCTCTTAAGCAAGAGTCCGGAAACGGTAAAAAATGCCAGTCAAATTTTGCAAAAAAAATTGTCAACCCTTATAAATTACACAGTCTGCATGGTTTTATTAGTGTATAAACATCCTGACTACCAGTCTCCTAATTGTTTATTGGAAATTAATTGACAGGTGTGTATCAATATTAGCCGATGTGCAGCCATGTGTCACTGTGATTTACCTGTAACTAATTAGTTAATTGCATTATTGAATTAACGGTACACATGCAGTCCCATTGCGCATATGAATTAATTGAATAACTCCGAGAATTTTCATACATTTATTAGTTGATTAATTAAGAAAAAAATTGACAAGTCCACCATTTTCCCGCCAATCTTTCAGAGGTAACGAAAGCACATAGAACTGAAACTATGAATCAGTCATAGTTTGTAATTATTGGTTCATCAACTGAATCGTTTCGACGATTTTCATTTATAAATAATCAACATTTTTTTCATCACTTGGAAGTTTTCGGCTGTTTGCCTATGTGATGAAAAAGAGATAAAATGTTTTGTTTACATGTTAGAACGTCCACGTGTAGTTGAAACCAAACTCTTTCACTCGCTCTAATATTTTGGAAAGGACAGAGTATGTGATAAAATAACCCAATTTCCAATATTTATCTTAAAATAACTACATAAAAAAGTTTTTGAAGTTTATTTTCGATCTGAGCATGTAAAAGACTGACACAAACGTCTGCTGAAGTTAGATAAAATGTCTGGCATGGGCTGTCGAAATTTCCGGGCCCTTGCCCTTAAGTTAAGAAAAATGTTGCATTGAATCATTTGAATTTTGTTGGATAGGACCATTTTGTAAATAGGGAGCGAAATGTTTTGGGGTTTTTGCCTTTTTTTTACTTTTATGAAAGATTTCACCAGCTGTGTAAATGTGTACTTACTGGGGTTTTGAAAATATCAGTAGAAGTTGAGAATGTTAATTTGATCTTACAGGATGAAGTATGGACAGTGAGTCTGCTGCGGTACCGAATCAACGAGCAGTTTCCCCTTCATCTCCTACAAAAAATCCAGTCATGAATGGCACATCTCAAGCCCCATCTGGTTTTAGGCATCACCTTCCACAGATACCTACCATGAATAGAAATCCAAAGATTGCTCAAAGCAAAGCTAGTGCTAAAAAAGAAGTTTCAAGTCCTCCGAGTGCAAACAGTGCTAAACTTGTGGTAGAGGATGCAGGCAAAGTTGTTACAATGGATGCTGAATTAAAGCAAGAGATTTCAGTTCAGAAATTACCTGAAGATGGTATGAAATAACTAATTGTAATACTACCTTGTGGCTCTTTTAATATAGATGATGCAGGTGCCCTTTTGTTTTCATTTTATCTGTCTGTCAACAAGTTTCCACAGTAAAACTTTAAATGAAGATGAACTTTCCTACATCTAAAATTTGCTTCCCAAACTTAATAAATCAAGCTTTCTACTTGCCAAAGGGGATTTGGGGTATAATTATCAACTGTCCTACACCAAAATTGCACTTGCCCCAGGAACAGGAAAGTGGAATCTAAGAACACTGATTATGCCATATAAATTTTTGGTAAAAGTTTGATAAATATTTTTGAAATTTTTTAATACAGAAATCACAGCTCAAAATCTATAAATTAGGTATAGTGTTGAATTGAATTCTTTTACATGCTTTGATTGACTTTTAATTTTTAATTGAAAATACTATATTTTAGTAGTAACTTCATTTTTTATGCATATTTCACAGATCAGTAACTTAATCTACTGCTGAACTGAAATTTTTGCAGGTAACATATAGAGAAAAGCATGTTAAATTTTTGGGAAAACTTCATTTTTTATGAAGGGTGACAGAAATAAATTTTTTGAGGGTTAGATTTGTGTTATACCATCTTGAATTCAATTATGGGTGAATGGATTTTAATCGCCTGAATATAGCTGAAATATTGCTGCTCGGGCGTTAAACCCCACAATCAATCAATCATGTAATTTCTGGATTTGTGACAGGGTCCTTTTGGTATTTCAGTTTTCATTCAGTACCCTATAATATATATTTGTTTGTTTTGTATATGCATAAAGAAATAAGTTTTTTATCAGTAGTTGGTGGTTTTTGATGACTTTCAGAACCAACAGAGGGTAAAAAGTTGCCTGAAGAAGAACAAATTACAGAAAAATCAGAAACACCTGATCAAAGCACAGAGAAATCTACAGAGGCAGAGAAGATGCCACAGTTAGAGCAAAGTGTTTCAAAGACACCCGAGAAACCTGCAAAATCATCTCCCAAAAAAGGCCCGGCAAGTTACAAAAACATATTTGAAGATAAAGTAGTTGAGGGAAAGAGACAAAGAAAACCTAAAGTGATAGATGATGATTTGATATCATCACCAAAAACTGCTGTCAAAACACCTGAGGTAAAAGGAAAGGCTGCCATTATAGAAGAAGTCATTGAGAAACCTATTGAATGGTTGGTTGGAGATTGTCTCTGGGGTAAAGTGGCTGGACATCCTTGGTGGCCATGCATGGTGGCCTTTGATCCTAATACTGGCATCTACACAAAAATGCATGGTAACTGATTGATATTTGTAACAGAAAAGCCATTATATAGGGTCGCTTATCTTGCCAATTTTGAACATGAATGAGAAATATTATTACTGCTCTTTTTTCCATTCAGTTGTTTGACTTTGAATTAATTTTGTGTTTACTGTTAAAAGTCTTTTGCAGTAAGCTGAGTTTTCAGTTTATGGTAAATACCTTTGAAGTTAATTATATTATAGAAAGAATTGATAAAAACAATATTCAGGACCAACTATTTTTGTTTTATATTTAAGTTAACACGAAATTATGCTGTTCTTGTATAAAAATTGCAATTCTTTGAAATAGGATGAGGATAACCCCATTCCTAGCTCTATAAGATGAATTTAAACGGGTGCAAATTAATGAAGGAACTATTCTCTTCATAAGTAAATGCAATTAAATGATTTATAGGTCACTGGTGGTTTATCAAACTGGTGTACTGTAAAAGTAGTAAAATAGTATCCATGAATTTGATTTTTAAAACTACATAAGCCTTATAATTCTTTAACTCCTCGAAAATTAATACTCCGAAATGTTCATCTGACAATATTTTAATTTGATGAGAATCCTGCCATTTGATTGGTTTGTTCACAAAAATCAACATTGTTTCAGTTGTATAAACTAACATGCTATTTAGGCCATGCCCACCTTTTACGGAACTACTTTTTGTTTTTCAACATCCAAAACGTTTTCAGTCACATTGTAACGTTGAAACGTTTTTGTGACAATAAATTATTAACCAACTTAATGTCCGCCGGGTTTATGTCAAATTCCTGCTTTAATAACTGTGTCTTCAATTTTTCCCAGTGATGAAATGACAGCGTCTTGCCGCTGATTTTAAAATGGCGGCCAGTTTGTTTACTAGAATTACTGCACCGCGGGAAAAGTAAAGTTGCTGTTTACTCAGTGTTAATAAAAGTGATGGATATATCATTTTTTTATATTTTTAATTAAAATATAATGAATTCGAATGGATTATGTTTCAGCGTAAACGGACCCAAATCAGGTTATAGCGTATCAACTAATCAGAAATTGAATACATTCATAAAGAATTTGTGAAAATTAGCTACCGTGAAAATTAATATGTATATGGATTTTAATTTTATTTTTTATTGATGGTTGCTGCTTATTCACAACTACAAGGTTTAAATTTGATTTGTTTAAAGGAAAAGCCAGACAGTATCACATGCAGTATTTTGGTGATGAATGTGAAAGGGGCTGGGTTTCATCTTCATCAATAATGGAATTTAAGGGTAAGAAAGCATATGATGACCATGTGAAAGAAGTCTTTGAAAATGCTAAAAAATCAGAACGTCAAAGACTAGAAAAACTGTACAAGACTTACCCTGGTCGTTTAAAAGCTTGGAATATTGCAATTAAAGAAGCTGAAGATGCATTATTATTATCCAAAAATGAAAGGAAGCAGAAATATATATTTGACTATGAACAACCCAAACCTGTGGCATCAGAACTACCTGTTGAAGTTACCGATACTATTCCTATAAATGGTGATGCTGATAAAGACACAGAAAAAGTTGAAGATAAAGTGAAAAAGAGGGTTTCATTACCTGAAAAAAGGTCCTCACTTCCTGGAAAGGAAAAAAATAAGGAGGGTAAAGTTCAAAAACGTAAATTAAGTTTAGATGTTACAACTGCTCCAAAGTCCAAAAAAATGAAAGTGCTGAAAGAAGAGACTTCTGTTAGTAAGGTGGATTCACCAAAATCGTCACAAACAGAGGGTTGCTTTGAAGTATTTTGTCAGAAAAATCGTGATTCAATGAAAGAGGAACATCCAACATTTACTGATGATAAATTGAATGATCTGATGAAACAGCAATGGTGTATGATGAGCCAGAAACAAAAGTCTAGGTACAAGTCTAAGTTTGCATCCGATGAACCAGGTTAGTTGTATTTTGGTTTGAAATCTGAGTATAATTACCAATATAATCTAATATGTTTAGAATTGGATGATTTGAAAACTCAGCAATTTAACCACGGATACATGTTTTCATTAATGGATGCAAAAACACCCAAGTCATCCAAATGATATTAATGTTTCTACTGTAATGCAGTTTTTTGTTTCCTCCTCTACTGTTATTTTACTTGTAGCGCTGTACATGTAAAATACCCGAACAATCACATGTTGGTTTTATTTAGGATACATGTCCCATTCATTTTTATGATAGAGTTGTCAAATCCACAAAAAATAAATAGCCCCCATGTTTACATGCAGGTGGGGTGCTCCCTAAACAATCAATTGTAATGGTTTATTGCCCTCAAAACACAGTAAGTACTATGCTTTCACAAATTACTGGGAAAACACTAGGTACCCACAAATTAAAAGTACTTTACAGTTTTTAGAAAAGAGTGACTCAAACTTTGAAGTCAGCTTACAATGTACCTTGTAAGAAGAGTAGAAATGATAAGATATTCAGATTCTTTGAAATTGAACTTTGCTTGTATCAGGTATTCTTTTTTTTCAATGTAATGCTTGCAATATTTACAGGACTCAAGCTACTGGGCGATTTGGGCAAAATATTTGCCCTGAGGTCGCTAACTTCCCCTTTAGATGACATCAAAAGCAAAGTCGCCCTCTCATTTTAAGACATTGCCCCATGATTAGGACTACTCTACGTCTTTAAGTGTTATTTTGACCAGAATTATCTGATAATAATTCAAACAAAAATGGCGCCCATCTTAGAAAAATATTTACAGGGCTCAAGCTACTGGGTGATTTGGGCAAAATATTTGCCCTGGGGTCACTAACTTCCCCTTTAGATGACATGAAATGCGAAGTTGCCCTCTCATTTTCAGACATTGCCCCATGATTAGGACTGCTCTACGTCTTTAAGTGTTATTTTGACCAGAATTATCTCATCTGATAATAATTCAAACAAAAATGGCACCCATCTTAGAAATTTTTTTAAAATCGGTTGAATATTCGGTTACAAGCAAGTATTTAAATCAGTTTTTCGTTTCAAACATTCAAAACAGGATACAGAATGAACATTCTTCATTCCAGCTTACAATAACTCATGTTTTATAATTTATATTTCTTTAAGAAACATGCAAATTTGTTGTGTAGTTTCTTGGACTTAGGTTAAATTTATTGGAAGAAAACCAAAAAGCGTTATTTTGATTTTTGTGTTTTATAACACTAAATTCTCCATTTCTACAGAACATTTCTTAAGCTTTTGACCGTACCAACCACTACAATATGTGTCAATAAAATTTTAGTCTTGATTTGTTTAAGTGGGAACAATGTTAAAAAACAGAACAAATAAAAATTCCAACAGAATGTTAATGCCGGAAATTTTCTATTCTAGTGATGATAAAAAAGGCATTGCATTGCAAGAAGCTTTGCTTTACTGGATCATATATGTATTTCGCTGTGATAAATTTGGTAAGGGGTAGAGGTATAGAAATTCAATCTCATGAATATATAATACCGTCAATCATTCTGTCAGGAGGCTGTTTTCGTTTTGTCCAAAATATTTAGTTAGTTACATACATGTATGTAGACAGTAGCTTCAAGAAAAAAGTAACATTTATCTCAATAAAAAAATAAACATATAAAAGTGCCTGCTTATATTGTGTGCATGTAAGTAACATACAACACATATAATTTAAAAAAAAAAGTGTTCATGAATAATGCACATGCGTGTTCCCTTCATCCTGACCATTCCTCACTTCTCCCTAGTGTTTCTGGAAGAGAAATCACTTCTACCTATTTTTCTCAATTAGCTTGAGCCCTGATATAATGCAAGTGTGTAAGAGGCTGATTGCCTATATCAGCTACATGTATATAAACACAACTTGTTGTCAGGTGTAAAATTATCAGTTAACATGGTTACAGCTCAATTTCAGGGATTAAAAATATTTGGAATTAAAAAAAGGCTTTCAAAACTGCAGAGGAATGTATATTGATTTTTTATTCTCTAGTTCAACAATTGACACAGTTTGCATAGATTAGAATAACTTTTACAAACAAAAGTCAAGTCTCATAAAGACAGATAAAATGACTTCAATTTTGTAGCTTTTAATTCAGTTAATTATATTTCTAGTAATTCTTTTCTAAATAGAGCCTAAGAAAAAGCGTATAAGCAAACCTGCAGCAAAGAAAGTAGAGTCAGATGAAATGGAGGTTGATGTACCAGAAAAAGAGGATGTTTCCAAGAAGAAAAAACAAAAGGTAATACCTGGGCATTAAATTCTACCATTTCCTTGTGTTCCTTACATCTTTTTAAAATGCTAAAAAAATATTGTTTGCCTCTCTGTTTGTTTTACTTTGCCAAGCAAATCAAACCATCAATAAGCCTATTCAGTATTGTGGGGAAAAAAATTTAACATAATAAGCCTTTAAAATTTGTAATATCTTTTGAAGTGGGAATTCCATCTTGAGAAATTCTGATGAAAAAAAAACCGATCTCACCAGGTATATAATTCGGTATATGTTTTGGTGATGTTGCTGTGTGCAGGTAATTAAGATATGTGTAGACAGTATTATCAAGTAAGTCAGTGTTTTATGCTTGCGAAGTCGGGTATCACTTAAAATTGTCTCTTAACATTCCATTGATGTCCTATTTTTGTTTTTCAGACTGAAACTGAAGAATCAGAAAACACAGAAAAAGAAAAGATCCCAAAGGTCAAGAGAAAGTCCCTCAAGGAATCTAAGTCTGTTGTATGTAAAAGTTTTTCTTCAATTTTTTACCTATTATTTTATTCTTCGGTGGACAAGATAAAAAAATTCAGCCTAGCGAGATCATTACATCTAAATTTTAAGCAGAGGTTCATTTAAAGAGAAACAGATAACTGATAAAATAAGGGGACTTATGGGAATTTTGAATTTATGAATTTTGTAAAAACAATGATTCAGATAAGAGGGGCCATGTTTTTTTATCACATTCCTGTTGAAAATATCCTATTAAAATAAAAAAATTTATACAAAGAATGTTAATGAATGGTCCATTGAAATTCTGAAGGTCATTAAAAATGGTCCATTCTTAGAATTTTAATCCCAATTACTGTGAAAATTACCCCTTTTTTTATTTAATTTCTTAACGCAAGCATTTCCTCTTCAATTATTATTTGACTAAAATATACATACCTTGGACTCTGTAAATTTGATAAACACATTTTTTTACTTATCTCCTTCAATCACTTATATTGGATTGTTTGTTCCATAATCAGATTAGTTACATTTATTATTTCTGTTTATTTTCTGAATTTTTTGTCAATTAAATATGGTTCTTTCTTTTTGACTTTTGTTATAGTAAGGGACTACTTTTCTATGAACATTTATCTTAGGATCTAGTTTGAATTGGTTCTTTAAAGCTGTCATTGTAATACTGTAGGTACCAGAAACTATGGAGTGTGATGTTCCAGAAGACGCTACACCTGAACAGGAAGATCAGGTATACAGAGAAAAATGTTCTCATTACATTATAGATAAAGATAATGTAATAATTACTTCTTCAAAAAAGTCATATAGAAATTGAACAAATAAGTTGTTTCTGTAAAAAAGTATGTATACAACTGCTGTGTGAAATTTTTTTCAAAACAATTTTTTGACAATGTTTATTTTAACCAGATACATCTCATCACGACATATAAATGGTAACTTTATGTTTTATGTTTAAGGAGAATTCAAAATTGGCAGCTCCCAAACCAACAGGGATGGAAAATGAAGAACCTGAGTTTGAGATCTTAAAACTTACTACATCAGGACCACAGAAAGCTGAAAAAATCTGTCAGATCTGTGAAAAAGATAGTGAATTAGTAGACTGTACTGGTCCATGTCTTGGTACATTCCATGCTAATTGTTTGGGTTTAAAGGATGCTGCTGCAGAAAATTTCAAGTGTGATGAATGCACAACAGGTAACATCATAATCATTATTTAGGCTAAAAAAAATATATGCTAGGTTCTCACGCATCGCACATCCCTAAAAACCCTCCCGCATCTGCGATTTTTATTACGGTAAAATCCAGTCTGGAATTGACTTTTAATTAGTTACAGAATCATCTGCCCGCTTGACAGAAATGTAAAAAGTATGATGTGAATGAGGCTGTTATTTAACATTGATCATTAAAAACGAAAGTAAAAAAATTTTTTTTTTAAAAAGTGGCCTGAGAACCTGGGCATTTTTTTTTGTATTGCCTTAGACATGATTTTTTCCCACACTCTTTTGCAGAATTCCCATATTTTAAAACAGGATTTTACTGTTACAATTCATTTCTTTACTGTATATTTTCTTCCAATATTGCCAATTTCCATGTTTGTGGACCTTGTAAAATCATCCCTATTCATTTATATCCCCAAAAGCACATACTATACGTAATATAATAAATACTTACACGATTTTTTAATGTTTAAACATCTTTTGATACAAATTATAATTTTCTAAGAGATGCAAAAAAACTGTTTCCACAAAGATACATATTAACTGAATACTATATTGTAATGTACCCAGATGTTGGTAGTTCATTTTAGCAGTTGTGTCAATTTTCTTAATAATATAAACTTGTCTGGTATGTTTCATTAGTGACTTGAGAACCTCTGTATGTAGTGAGGTTGGGAAAGTGGAAAAAAAATGTCAGTGGTTATATACTGAGCTGTTGTGAAGAGAAAATGTATTTAAATAGAATTCTATTTAACTGTTAATACTGAAATCATTACTTTGCCTGCCTAAGCTTTAACTTTCATGATGTTTTATCATAAATTTTAACTTAAGATCTTAGGTTGTGTAGAAAGACAGAAAATACACTTTATTTACAAGTTTCCTAGGTGAACATGTATATTTAACATTTTAATTTTTTAGGAAACCATTCCTGTTTCAAATGCAAGAAAGCTGATTCTCAGACAAAGAAGTGCTCTGTTGTACAGTGTGGTAAATTTTACCATGAAGACTGTATTAAAAGTTTACAGTATGCGAAAACAGACAATAAAAATTTTATCTGTCCTCTACATGCTTGTGAAAGTTGTTGTGCAGAGCAAACTAAGAAAGACAGATCAACTAAAGGTAAAGTTCCACTTGTTACGTTCAGTATGTTCATGTTTGTGAATAATTTATTTAATGAATATTAATAAGTTATGACATTTTAGGCCATACAAAAAAAAATGCCTAGGTTCTCAGGCTACTTTTTAAAAGGGAGGTTTTTTTGTGGTCGGAAGGAAGTTGAGTTTTCTTATAGATATTTCATTGAATTGAGCAATTCTGTAAACATACAGGATGTTGAGAAGTTAAATAAAATACTCCATAGCATTTAAACTTTACTGGAATATGAGATGTGGCAAGATATAAGAGCCATCTCTCCGCCACGAGATAAACTTTCGTGTTTAATGATCCATGTTGAATAACAGCCTTGTTCGCATATACTTTTTACCTTTCTGTCAAGCGTACAGACGATTCCGTTAATTAATTAAAAGTCGATTCTGGATTGGATGTGAAAATTTCCGGAACGGATATGAAATTCCCAGATTTTACCGCAATAAAAATCACATGCGGGAGGGCCTGAAAACCTGGCATATTTTTTTTTAGTCTTAATATTATTTTTTGTTTTTAGAAATCATAATTCCAAGACTGGTTTTACAGTTTAGATCGAAATCAACCAAATTATGAGAGAAGACTGTTTTACCTGTCTGTCTTCCACAATGTTGTACTTCTATTTCTTATCATGTTAATTATTTGATTGGGAAATAAACCTTCAAGATTTACAGTGTATTCAGTATAATGCAAGACTCATGGGATGTTTCACAATTAGATACATGGATTTTTTTCTACAGGAAATCATGGACTTTTACTGAAGCTATAGGGAAGACATTTTTTTTTCTGAAAAAAAATATCCATTATCTTCAATTATTTTGCAGGAGCAAGACTAATGAGATGTGTAAGATGTCCCACAGCCTATCATATTGGAGACTTTTGTATTGGAGCTGGCAGTCTAGATCTGCCTGGTTATAATATTGTTTGTCCAAAACATTTTAAACGATCCAAGTCTAACAAGGCTGTCCATAGTCATGTTAACGTTTCCTGGTGTTTTTCATGTAATAATGGTAAGAGATTTAGCATGATTATTTCCATAGACCAGAAAAATATAATTTGTGTTTCCTATTACAACTTAAAAATAAAGTATTCTGATTTAAGTGTTAATAGAAAAGGTGACAAAAAACTTAGGGGTACACTATTTTTAACTAAAAAAGGTTGGTTATGGTAATAGAAAACACACATCGTTAACTCTTAGTAAATTTCCACTGAGTATATTGGTTAATGTAATAATGTACATGACTCAAAAAATTCAAATAGTTTCAAAAATTGATAACCCATGTGTAATATACTGTAGAAAATAAGTGGACATCGTTTGATAAATTTGATTTCATCAGGATTAATTTTCCTGGTATTAACATTGAGAAATTATTATTGAATTGATGGCTAAGTTTTCGTTTTGAGTTATAATTTCATTGATAATTCTTATCCACAAAATTCAAGTTTTGATCCCCAATGAACATTTCTGCTTTTACAGTAACTACTTTCATAGTAGTCAAGGACTAAATACTGTTAATTAAGCAGAAAATGCTTACAAAATGATACATACAGTGTAAATGATACATACAGTGTGAGATCAAAGTTAGAAAATGTACATGCACAAATATTTCAACTACATAGACATACTTCTTGAAAAGTATTATTAACAGTTCATCAATATTTCTGGTATTTCAGGTGGCTCATTGATTTGTTGTGAGAGCTGTCCAGCAGCTTTTCATGCTGAATGTGTGAAAATAAAGTCAACAGAGGGAAGTTTTTATTGTGCTGAATGTGCAGCAGGGAAGCGACCTTTATATGGTGACATAGTTTGGGTTAAACTGGGAACGTACAGGTAAATTTGTCATCACATATTTTATTGAAATAATACTTATTTTGCTTATGCAATAAAAGCATTGCAATTTGTTTTCTTATGTAAGCTACCCCTTTACTATCACACTGTAACATGTCTTCAGTCCTTACATACAGAATCAACAGAATAGACCCCACACCTAATCCACCAGCCAAGTATAATTTTTGTTTCAATAGAAAAATTAGTAAATAATTGATTACTGATATAAAAATATGTGATATACAGATTAAAACATGGTCTTTTTAATATTGCCCTGGTTGTCAGTCCTGGATTGATATTGTCACTCATTGCCAATGTCAAGATCTTGGGTTGATAAATGGGCAGTATTAAAAAGACCATGCATTGATCCTTTAGGAAACTTGATGTAGAAGACCTAAATCTTAGATATTGGGGTTTATTGAATATTAACAAATTTGGTCAGTGAAATTCAGACTATTCTGACTATACAATAAATTTCAAGAAGACTTGTTTTTCTTGTCAGAGTTTCAAGTATGACAATGAACAATGAGTTTCTGTATCAGTACCTGTATCATTTCTGAAATATTTCAGATGGTGGCCTACTCAGGTGTGTCATCCAGCTAATGTACCACAAAACATACAGAATATGCCGCATGGTGTTGGTGAATTTCCAGTTCAATTCTTTGGGTCAAAAGATTATTATTGGATCCACAAAGGAAGGTAATGTATTTGTTTAACTTTTTCATGTGGCAGTATCCCATTACTGGCTTGGTTCTAGTCAGCATTAAAGAAAATCGACTGAAAACCTAATCAATTCAGTATGATTTGTAAGTTTTTGTTATAAGGTTTGTAAGTCTCGTCATGTGACTCCGTGGTTTCACGGGAATGAGTCCTAGTCTACCATTCAAATACATAGAGATTTGCCATTTTCAGAGCATTAGGTTCAGTAAATAAAAGCAAACCATATTTTTGTGTAAAAAATACATATAAAAATGACAAATATCTATTTCCACATGATAAAAATGTTAAGAAAAAGCATAAAATAGAAGATTTTGCTTTGCAATACAGTGTTTCGAAATCCCGGAAGTAAACAATAAAATGCAGACTGGTCTTTGGATTTCAATACGTTCTACATCAGAAATTCTGGTAAGAAAAATGAAACTAGAACGAGACTTACATACCCTATTAATGCAATAGATAAGCTATCAGTTTCTTTTAGACTTATAATTATGAAAAGAAATTCAGTTGTTTCTATGAATTAAGTATTTGAACAATTGCTCCTAAAATATGAAGGAATCTATTGTGGTATTGTTTGTATTTAGAATTTAAGTTACAGAATTTTCTCATGAATCAGTAGGTCAATTATCATGAAAAAACACTAATGCTGTTAAAATAGATGGTCAACATAAATACATGTATAATACAAAAAAAGAGTCATCATTTTTACCCAGGGTATGCAGTTATAATTGACATATGTTGATAGGAAGCCTTCCTTTATACTTGTTCGAAAATTCTCTTTTACCAAGCAGTTTGATACTTGTATTGCTTTTCATTTGTATCTCATATCTTTGCAACTTGTGTCTGTATTTTTTTGGCTATATTTTGGTAATGTGTTGCCTTGTTTTGTAGGTGTTTTGCATTCCAGGAAGGTGACAAAGCCTCTAAGGAAAATACAGCAAACAAACACTTAGCAAAGATATTCAGTAAAGGTAATTAATCTGTATCTATTTCTGTATTGAACAGACACCTTAACTAAGATAATGGTAATAATTATGTACTGACACTTTGTATTTTTTTGATTTAGAGGTTTTCAGGAAGAAATCTGTATTTTAGTTTGACTCCTCAGTGTGTCCAGACATGCCTTACCTCATATACATATGGTACATGATGTTGCAATTCTTTACTAGAATATTCGAAGTACTTGGGAAATTGTTTATACTTTTTAAGTCGAGTAAAATTTACATTGTGAATGTCATAGCTACTTAAATTCAGCTTCTAATCAATGTTATTTTTTTAAATCCCCTCTCATTAGGAGTCCTATACTGTGTTTACCTAGTCTCTTTCTTTATTCATAGGGCTGCAATTGGTGTCATGTTTTTTTTCACTTATACTGGGTTGAATGATTTCATATTTCATATTTGGTATGTAGCTTTGGCATGATTTGTACAGGAATGTCTTCATTTTTAGTATTGCTGGATTTCTATTTCCTGTTTATGAATTTGATTTTGTTTGTATGTTTGTGCAGGTAAATTATGCACAGCATATGGTGTAACCTGTTGTAATATATTTATTGTAGGCATGTTAGTTGCCTTTACAATGTGTTCAAAATATTATTTTGCGTATTACAGGGGTAACTGAGGCAACAGAAGCATTTAAAGTATGGAAAGCAGTAAAAGCCAACAAAGAACAGGTTGAAAAAGAAAAACAAGACAGAAAACCAGCTCCATTTAAATATGTAAAGGTTAATACTTGGGTTCATATATTCTGGTTGTTTCTTGGAATGATTTAAAGTCATTGTGTCATGTGTCATATGTCTTGGATTTTGATATGACTTTACACAACAGACATATAGACTTGTCTGTTCTGTAAAGGAAGATTTCACTGTGTCATTATAAGGTAACAGATTATTGTAAATTACTCATTAAAAAACTGCATGTATATAAATCTGTAGGTTAAGCTTATGCATGATAATATATTTAGACTGATATTTGAAACAGCAACAGGTATTCAATGAAATGAGAAAATAAAAAAAATGATAAGAATACTACAGTTAATATCCAGAAATATTAAGGTACACCAGACTTCTGTAGTAATACATCCTACGGAGAACCCTGACTAATGCTTCTCAGTTCAGTGTTCTTCTAGTCTTGTATTTGCTTCTATATATTTTCTTGAAATGTATTTCCAGGCCAATATTCCTATAGGCAGTGTACAGATCTACAAAGCAGATTTAACTGAAATACCTCGCTGTGAATGTAAACCAGAGCAAGATCGACCATGTAGCTCTGATACAGATTGTTTGAATAGAATGTTGATGTATGAATGTCATCCGGCAGTCTGTCCGGCTGGTGAGAAATGTCAAAATCAGCGATTTCAGAAACGAGAGTATCCAGATTCAGAACCCTATAAAGTTACGGCCAAAGGATGGGGTCTTAAAACCAATGTGTTTGTGAAGAAGGTATGTAGGCTATATATATATTTTTTTTACAATATTGTTTGCTTTTCTATTTTATCCTAGCATTCCAGTGCAATCTTGCATGCAGTTTTTAAGTGAAGGTAAAATTCAGCTTCGGATGCGCTATGAAGGATGTTGTCTACATGAAAATGCATATTTTTAGACCCCTACCATTGACTTGTTCCAAAGGGGATTTGAGATTTGTACTCCCTCAGTCAGTCCAGCAAATCAGTTTTCTGCACTTTTTTGTCATGCTTGAACATATTCATTTGATTTTTGGGTACATCGCTTAACCATAACAGTTACAGGTCAAAGTTAAATTTTGTTGAAATTTAAATTCAAAATATCAGTTTACTGCACTTTTTTTCGTCATTCTTCCTGAAACACATTTGATATTTGGTACATTGTTTACCTCGACAAGTTACAGATCAAGGTTGAATTTTTTTCTAGTCTATTGATTTTTTGCTTTTTCAGGGATAGTTCTCGGACCATTAGGCCCGTCAACATGAAATCCCAGGAAAAAACCTGATTTGTGGCTCTTGAACTTAGAAAATTAATGCAGAATCATGCATGATGTTTGCATTCTGTTCTCTCCAACATAATTTCTTCTGTTAGCGAACCTTTTGTTGTCATGCAATACTCATAGAATGCTTGATTCTTTTTTAAAATATTTTTTCATTTTATTAATTATGTTTCATACCAGTATTTCTTTATTTTTGTAGGGACAGTTTGTGAATGAATATGTTGGTGATTTGATTGACCAGGAAGAAGTGAAGAAGAGAATAAAGCAGGCACATGAAGACAATGTCACCAACTTCTACATGTTAACCTTAGATAACAATAGGTAAGTCATTTCTATATCTTTTCAATTACCATTTAGCTTAAATATATCTATCGATTTACTCTCCATTAGACTGCCTTCATTATATAAACAAAAGAATGAAAAACTATTGTAAGATTGCTATCTTGTAAGATATTATTCATTATAAAAGATTAGTTGGTGTTTTTTTTATGCTTTAGTGAACTAATCAATTAAGATGTAATAATTTGATGAATATACATACAGATGGCTTTAGAAACTATACTGCTGTCCCTAGTATGAGTATACATACAGATGGCTTTGGAAATTATACTGCTGTCCCTAGTATGAATGTACATACAGATGGCTTTAGAAATTTATGTTTTTCAAAACTTGAGATCTATTCATGAAAATTGGAAAGTTGTTAAGCATCATGTATTTTACAATACTTGTGACTAAGGTCTCTGTTCTCATGTTAATTTTGTTTGATTTTAGGGATGGTTAGCCACTTGTATAAAATATTTTGTATCCTTTTTAGAGTTATAGATGCAGGTCCTAAGGGAAACCTGTCCAGATTTATGAATCATAGTTGTCAACCAAATTGTGAAACACAGAAATGGACAGTTAATGGTGATGTTAGAGTTGGTCTTTTTGCACTACATGATATCCAACCAGGTAAAATGCCTTCACTAAATACTGGGTATATATGGTGTCAATAAAAGTGAAAAAGAGTTTTATATTTTTTGAAAATATACAAAATTTTTTTTTTCTTAATATTGCAAGAGTAATCAAGGGAACCAAGGTTATAGCGGTAATCAAAAGAATGTAATCCAGGGACAAAGATCAGACATGGAAAACAGACACACTCAACAAAGAACATAAAGTAACTAAAATCATATAAAGTAACGAGCAAATGAGCAACTCAGACTCCACTAAAAACTGGGAGCATGGACCAGGTGCACCGGTAAGTTAAGTGTCCTCTGCTGTTCTAGAAACACCTGCTGAGTTGCTCATAAAAAATCAAGTCTGGGGTAGACGAAAAAGGAAAGGAAAACTATGACACTTTGAACAAATCAGTTTTCATGGCGCAGATGGATACACCGTAACAATCCACGAGTTCATGATGATGGCCATAAAACTTTTGTAGTAATGACTTCAATCTTGTAGCAACATAACCCTGCTCTAGAAGCCTATTTGTTAGAATTAAAGCACGATACAAAAAGTCTGTGTAGTTTTGGTAAGCTCAGGCATAACGTGTAAGTTGTGATATGAACACTCCACACGCAGGTGCTGAAGGGATGTTGCCACAGATGAAAGGAAAGTTGACAATTTTGAATGAAAAGTCATCACGTTTGTCGTAAAGTTTGGTCAGTAGTTTTCCTTTACCATCGATTTCTAAGTGTAGGTCAAGATATGAGGCCAACTTCACAGTGTCTAGTATTTTTTATCTCAAGTTCTATGGGGTAGATGCAATGTATCAAATCCCCAAAATTAGAATTTTAAAGATAATACATCATCTATATAGCGGAAACTGAGATTAAAGGATCTAACTATACGATATTTTTTCTTTCGGATCAGATCAGCTATAAAGTCAGCCTCATAAGAGTGAAGGAATAGGTCAGCAAGTAGAGGAGCTTAATTTGTTCCCATTGGAATGCCGACTGTTTGCAAGGAATAGAATCATAATTATGGACTTTAAAAGATAATTTTCTGTTTACCAAGGTTCAAAATGCGTTTAAATTAATTTATACATTTAAAATGTGTCAGGTGTAGGCAAGTGTTTAGATTTTTCAGGGTTCAGTTTAAACAGATTTCACAGTACAAAAATTTTAAAATAACAATAGTTAAAGGAGCTTATCATTTTTGACCTGCAGTATTCAGTTGTCTTTTTATCTAACAAATAGAAGAATAAAAAAAGGCAATGCATAAATTTACATCTTATTATTTGTAACTATAATGACTTACAGCTAGTTGAAATTGACCAGTTCCAATTTTAGTACAAATCTAGGTCGGCTACTGAGTAGTTTGAATAGCTCTGTAGGTAGAAATCTGCCTACATTATACCAATGTGTCCTACTTATCTACTTTAGAACACCTGTGTGACCTTTTTGGACACTGTGTTTTAATTTTGTATAGCTGTAAATTATGATGACCTCTGAAGGCCAAGTAAATGCAACTCACTGAGGCCATTTAAGTCAGTGTTAAATTTTCTATACTGGTACATTTTCAAGTTATTATTTTAGGGCATCTTATATACACAGTCACTTTAAAACCAAAGAAAAGAAATTAAAAATGATACTAGTATTTACTATCATTTTACAAACATTTCTGTAACAACTGTTTAATATTAAGAAAAAGAACTGTTTAATATTATGATGGTCCTTAGAAGGACTGCTGCATGCATTTATATTGCAAGTTGAAAACATGACCATTTTGCAAAAGTGTAATGAATATTACCATAACTTTAAGCTCTTAAAACTACTTCATCTAGAAAGAATCTGTTTAACAATGTATGAGCATCAAATTCTTTTTTAAAAGAAGTTTCAGCATTCAGTTCAATTAAGTAATTAACACTAAAAATATGCTTCGACTATGAATATTTAAATAAAATGAACAGTGTTATCCAATCAGAAACAAGTAAATAACTTGTATATAGAATATAAGCTACCTAAACACAGTGGTTGTTGGCATGATATAGAGGTTAAGGTCATCATAATTGGCCATGTCCAAAAGATCACACAGGTGTTCAGTGGTAATTAAGTAGGTCATATTAGTATGATGTAGGGCAGATTTCTACCTAGAGAGCTATTTAAATTACTTAGTAGCCTACATAATTAGTATTGATCTTGGAACTGTTTTTTTTTTTCAATTAGCTGTAATAATAACTTTGTTTACAAAATTCATTATTGAGCAACTAAGATGAACATATTTAAAGCTTCATTTTAAACAGTAAACATGTATTTTTAGGATCAGAATTGACTTTTAACTACAACTTTGAATGCCTTGGTAATGATAAAACTAGCTGTTCTTGTGGTGCTCCTAACTGTAGTGGATTCCTCGGTGTAAGACCTAAGGTAAGACTACTGTTTTCTTAATGATGTCACCTTCATTGGAGATTTTATTGGCCTTCCTGTGTACATGTTTTCTATGAATTAATGTAGGCTTTAACTTGAGAGCCTTTGTAATGATTTGAAAGTATGAGGGTTGATTGGTTTTGTATTTACTTTATGTTTACAAGAAATCTGTCTGAATTTCAGTGTAAACAACCGCTTGTGTGATTGATATGAAATTTTATAAGTAGTGCAGCCTGATGGGTTGAATACTGTGAGTCACTTTCATCTACCATATTTTGGCACACTTTTTTACTAGGAAACTAATTTCAGAACATGGGGTGCACATCAGATTATGTTTACAACCACCATACTTTCGTTTTTGTGTGTCAATTAACTAATGTTGTCACATGGTTATTGAGGCATTGCAAAGGGTATTTAGATGTTATAATTATGGTTTCACCTGTTAATTTTATATCTAACAAGCAACTGACATATTTACTGAGGGGATTAATTAATCATGACGAGGACACAAGACAATTAGTTACCAGTAATATCAAAGGAGATTGTAAATTGTTTTGCAACGTGTATATAATTATGTCTTTATGATGTACACGACTTGTTAACGATTTGAAAAAAGTAATTAAAATACACACAAGTTTAAACATTTTAATTACTGAATAACAAAATCTTGGGCTCATTGCTCATAGAGCCCTAAAATATTTCCATTAGACAAAGTAGTCAGTTTTAAAAAAATATTGTTTTTTATGCATCGTATTAAACTCTACTTCATAGTTATTGGATATTCTACTTTTTGAAAATATTGGCTTCCTTTTTTCATTGAACTAATATTAAAATCCTTATCCAACGTAAAAACTATAATTTTTAAACATAAACCCTTTATGTATCCCCGATACACATCAGAGAAAATTCTGCATATCATTATCACGCTTGGCCGAGCTTTCAACACTTATGCCCTATTTGATGACTGTCTGCATTGTTTGCTCAGACCCCGTAATTGATTGTAGTAAAAACAGTCCTTTTTTAGAATTAGCAATCTCTAGAAATTTATTACTTTCAATAGAAACCTTTCAAAGGTAATCAAAACATGTCCAAGCTGACAATTTCAGCTATTGTCTATGTTACGCAATTATTACCTGAATAGTAATTGAATGCACATAAACACAGACAAAACAGATAAATACAAACAGTAACAAAAACAATATTCTTTGTTGAAATAAATACACAAAACAGACGAAATGGTCCCTTCTATTTAAACATAAATTAAAGCCAGTAATGTTCATGGTTCTAACAAGTTACGCTATTTTCACCACGTACAATACATACATACATCGGTAAAAAAATTGTTTACATCAACTTTTAAAGGAAAAACCATTAAACACAAATGCCCACTATACACACCAAAATATGGTATATATGAAGCTTTATAATCATTGGTTGTATCCTTGATGAAGCTCATCATTGTCCCACACCCCTACATGCTCCCTAACAATAATAGTGGGATGCAGTGGTGTTAGTGAGACATACTTCTTGATACTGGTCTCATTGACAAATCTCATTTAGGTCTTATGATTTACCAGATTACCTATGGTGCAGGCATACATGAATTTTTATATGACCACAAAATATTTACGGCAGTGTTTTAGTATGGCTTTGTCATGGTTGTCTGTGTCATGACTTGGTTTTTATGTGATAACTTGAGTATTGGTTGATTTTTATAAAATTTCAAACCAAGGTTTCAAACCACAATAGAAAGGTTGGTATTGATTTTGGGAGTTATGGCCCCAACTGTTTTTGGGGCTAAAATAGTTCCTGGAATTTAACTTCAAAAAAGCATAAGAATGTCTATGATATTGTTCCACAATATTCTATACCAAAATGGTCAGACTTGGATTGTTTTTTTTTTCTGGAGTTTTTTTCAGATATTAGGGGTATAAAAGGGGGCCAGAAGCCTCTGGGTTTATTTTTAGTGCAATTTTGAAGATTTTAATTAGATTCCTCATGGAAATCCCTGCCTGTCTCTTTCAATCAGATTTCAGATATTTCTTACAGTTTTGGAATTACAAGGGGCCTAAGGGGGATAGCCCCAAAGCTTGTACTTTATTTTTGGTGCAATTTGATTTTTTTTTTATTGGAATCTATGAAAGTCTTAGCCTCAATACAAGAGTTTTAAGAAGTGTACTTTCCCAATTAGCCCTAACATTTACTATTTTTAAGTCGCTAATATTGTTAGTGACTTCTTGCATTCGTAATTTCAGTTCTTCACATTTGCATAGGATTTGCATAATTATATATTACTACTCCACATTAAGCTGCTGATCAGTGCTGTGTTTACTGTCTAAGCTTCAAAGTTTTAGCTTCATACAAGCTCTTAAATATTATACACGTTTTCTACTTGTGTTTTTGCTTGAATTAGAATTTGAAGGTTTCATTAAAAGTTGAAGCATTGAACTTGATACAGTTTCCAGTTAAGACACAGGGGCTCATTACAATTATCTATGTAGGTCATATACAATATCAGGGCCCCGAATTGCCTGAATATAGCTGAAATATTGCTGCTCGGGCATTAAACCCCAACAATCAATCAATCAGGGCCCCGATATCTATATATAGCCATTGCTAGTTGTTTAATCTGGTTGCTGGTTACCAGTTGTTTTGATTGAAAACATTTGGGTAAATATGATTATGAAAGAGCAAGGAAACCAAGATTCTAGGGGAAGTCACCCAATTTTAGAGCATATTGCATTTGTGCCATTTAGATGTTGAAAGTAAATCAAAATCAGTGGCATAGAAATTTGACGATTAGCAACTTAGAAGACTTAATGAAATAATGAGGTACAAAGTGATCCATTAATGCACCCTGAAGCAGACTTTTATGCTTAAATCAAATTTCAAAATATTGTGTCCAAATGAGTTGCTGTGGCCAACTGTAAGTCCCTTTGTTTAGTGTGTCAAAAACTAATGTTGTGTCCACACTTGCCTCAAATGAACAGAGTTTAACTGGATGTGGCCATATGCTGCGCTCTGTGAAGCTTTTAATTAACTTTGATAGTATGGTGATTTTTTATTGTAGACTGCAGCTGCTGTTGCTCAGGAGAAAAAGGCAAAGGAAGCTAAAGGAAAAAAAAAGAAAAAGAGGCGGAAACCTGATGTAAAGAGAAGTCATGAGGATGAATGTTTCCGATGTAATGAAGGTGGAGAGCTCATCATGTGTGACAAAAATGGGTGTCCAAAAGCCTATCATCTAAATTGTCTCAAACTTAGTAAACCTCCTCATGGTATGTTGAATAATATTGGTAGTTTACTTTTGAAACCATTGTAAGCTTACTGGAAATTTACAGACTCTCTTTATAAATAAACCAACTTGTTAGTACCATATATACTTGCCTATAAGTCAGATATTTGGACTCAATTTATAACTGCTGCGGAGAGTTTCCGACTAACAGAGGAGATCTCAAATATGAACAAAAATTTTTAGCTTGAAAATGTCAAAAGCTTGACAATTGATATTAATGTGACATGAACATTGAACAGCCAGACAGGCGCCGTTTATACTAATGTTAAATTGTAATTTCTGTTTTAGGAAGGCTGTCTTCATCTCCTACTTTTTACAGCTAATATATGATGCAGTAAAAATATTTACTGTTTAGTCTTTATAATTCCCACACTACTGATTTTATTCATATTTTTCACTCATCCATTTTGTGTATTGATTTTTACCTGTGTACACTCATATAGGCAAAAACCAAAAGGTGTAATAGAAACATGACCTAATAATGTACCATAATTCGTGAAAAAATTAATAAATGTTTTAGTTGGAAATGACAGTTCTTTCAGGAATTTCTTTTTCTTTAAGATAAAACCTCTTAACTTAATGAAATATCTTCAAAGGAGTTGTTAGAGCTTTATAAAACTTTCTGTTTCATTCTTTGTTGTTTACTATATTTATGATTTTACTTTCAGTTATTGGTTGTACCAAAATTAGAATGATTGAGAAAATCCACATGTCTTGTCATGAATTTAATTATTTGCTACTATAAAGACAACTCTGGCTTTCAAAACTCTTATTGTTTATTCATAGGTAAATGGGATTGTCCATGGCACCACTGTGATGAATGTGGAAAACCTGCTACTAAAAAGTGTGCCCTTTGTCCTAACTCCTTCTGTACTCAGCATGAAGAATCTAATGTCAGGGAAGTAAATGGATTCATCCTTTGCTCAGATCATGAAGATTCTGAGGCTAATGATCTGTATGTGTCAGACCAAGACGAGCGTGGATCCAACAGCACACGATCATCAGTTTCTGATGTCACATCAGAAGATGATACAAAACAGGTAGAGAAGAAGAAGAAAGGAGAAGGGAAAAAAGGGAGGAAGACAGGTGGTAAATCTCAGGATGATCCTTTAGCTGTAGCTCCTATGTTTGATGATAGTGATGATGAAGGTTTCTCAGGACTTGTTATTGATATACCTAGTATACCATGATTATAAAACATTGTAAATATTTGGCTGAACAGCATGAACTCATCACTAACCATATTCATTAAATAATTGGTTTTATTTGTTAGCACTTTGTGTTTTTGTAATTAATATTAAGTACATTTATTTTTATTTTAGGTATCACTAACATGCTGAACACTCTTGTGAGATCTTTCTTGTTATTTTTATTACTAAGTTCCCTGTAAAGTAATCGATTAAAAATTGTATTTAAAAAATATTACTGATAGTGAATGTTAGCAGTGACCCAGTATGATTATACTTTAAAATGAAAGCAGTATAAATTATTTTTCAATCAAACTACATGTTCATTGTAAATTGAAAAATTGTATGGTCCATAAAAATAAAATTTGCCGTTAACTGATCGGACCAAAATCTGATTCTTGATATAATGAAATAATTGCACATTTTGAAATTGATTTTTTCCACTTTAAAAGCAGTATTTGTTTCCCAATAAAGTCTGAGAGGTATATTGTGTATTTTTTTTCTTTTTTGCTGCTGGGAATATTGCTTTTTATTCTTTTTTTGGTGGCAATAGGTTCCTCATTTCTATTTTTTCAATCTTCCAATTGACCTACAACTTTGGATAGATAATAACCTCCCTTTGCATCAAAAATAAAATTCCTTTATTTTCACAAATAAACTTTTTTAAGTGATATATAAAATTTGATATTGACGACAAGAATGTAGTAAGGGAGAACTTGATATTGTCGGACCTGATTTCTTCATTCTATCAAATTCTATTTTTACTGCTACAAATCTTATTTTGCTGATTATTTACATTCAACTTAGCCAAGTTGTACACTGTTGGCATTGTAAAATCAGGTCTGTGTTATACTCTCTGTACAGGGATTTTGCCATGTGATTCTGGTTAAAAGTTATTGTATATAGATTGTTGTTTTACATTATGTTAATATTTAATTGTGTTTTATCACATTTTATCTTAAGTAAAAAAAAATACTACCGACTTTTACCATGGTGGAAGATATTTATAAAAAGTTCCTAAATTTTTCCAGAAAATTTTATCATGTATTTTATTGTAAATTATGGTGTAAAAATACAATATTTTACCTTAGTTTGCACAGAGATATTATATTTATTGTGAAATTAACTGTCAGGGGAGATAATATGCACAACTGTTATTTGATTCTTTTATTGTTTTCCAGGTTACTTTAATTTGTGAGTTATATTATTGTAGGCATTCAGAAGATTTATTTCTGAGGGGAGAAAAGGGAGTTAGCAGGATGCAAATTGAAATAGATATTTTAGTGATTGTAGATTTAGTATTAATAATCTTTGGAAGCTTGATAAGAAGAAAACATACATGTTTGACTTGTTAAAGAATTCTTAGATACATAATTATTTTAAGCACAAGACATATACATGTTTTCATATTTGTTCATACTCTAAAATAGTTAATACTTAACAATTAACAAATTGCATGGTATTCATTTTTATGTTGCAAGATTTAAAGACTGACATGAAATTGTTAATATTACATTTGTAAAGTGTCATGTAAATTGTGAATTAAAGCTTGGTAGATATCCATTTTGTGTTTTAATAGCCTCGGTGATTTTCAGTCATGATTGAAAGTCTGTTGATTTTCTCTTACACTGTAAAAAGTTATGAATAACCAACATTTGCAAAAAAATCTATTCACTAGACAGGAGATCAGGGACCAATTTCTCAGAAAGTTGTAGGTGAAAAATTGATTGTAAGTTATGCAGTAACAAAGCTATTTTCTGTTATGACGTCATTACTTATGATCAAGTTTACACTTACAGGGTTCGTACAGGTCCTTGAAACCTTGAAAAGTCAAGGAATTTCATTTTGAAAAGTCATTGAATCCTGTATATTTGCCAAAAGTCATGGAATTTTATTCAAATGACATATTGTTTTATATAGTGTTGAAATAAGCAATCTACAGTCTTCTTTATCTCACGTTTGGGGAAGGTAAGTCAAGGGGGAATAATCTGTAAGTGTTCAGGGGCTGGTTTTCGTTTGTGAATGTCATAAAGGGAACCAGATTTAACCGGTGTTAAAACATCATGACTGTATAAAACAAAAATTCTAGCTTTAGGAATGTGTTCCAAACATTTGGCATACATAAATATGCATACAATAATTGAAAAATTAAAAAAAAAAGATGTGCAATTGTGGTTTTGGGTATGGAATATATAAAAAAAAAACCTGAAAAGTCCTGGAAAATTGGAACAAAAAAGGTGTATGAACCCTGCACTTAAGACTTTGAAAATTTGATGCCTGATAATTAACTTCATACACATGTCATTTCAAAGAAAGGTGATAAAATACTTCATAAAAGAAATTCTATATCAGGCGTGTTCATATTTCAGCACAAAAACAAAAAAAAACTCGTTGACACAAGTAAAGCATTGCTAATGGTCCATTTAATATGACTGCTATTTGGATTCCTGTAATGGAATGGTGCAGCTGTCATCTGTAGACACTTGGTTTTTGTTTGATATAAACTTGTATTTTAGTCAATGGATATTGATAAAATAAGCAACAAAAGGGAGGTTGATTTTAAGGCTTAACATGCACTTGTTTAATCTACAATTCAATTCAATATTCAAATGTATTCTTCGGTTGGAATGTGTTTTTTAGCTCACCTGACCATGTGAGTTATTGCCATCACTTGGCGTCAGTCATTAGCTCACCTGACCATGTGAGTTATTGCGGTCACTTGGCGTCTGTCATTAGCTCACCTGACCATGTGAGTTATTGGCGTCCGTCATTAGCTCACCTGACCATGTGAATTATTGCCGTCACTTGGCGTCTGTCATCAATGTTGTGTTCAACTTTTTTTTAAAAACTCTTCTCTAAAACTACTAAACCAATCACAACCAAACTTTTACGAGCGTTCCATAGGGTACCCCGCATAGAACTGATGTGGAGCCACTGTTACTTAAAATGGAACATAGGTGTCGGACTGCAGTTTTTCGTTCATATTACCAAAACCGTTAGGAAATAGTGTTCAGCATGATAAGATCTGTCTGTGGTCAAATTTTTGTTGTAATCTGTGAAGCCATGTTTGAGTTATTGCCCTTTTTTGACGGTTTTCCCTATTTTTAATGTTATTTCTTTCAAAAATCTTCTCTGAAACTACCAATCATGACCAAACTTGGTATTAATGTTCCTTATGGTGCTCTGCATAGAAATGATGTGGGGATTTCTGATCTGTCAAAAAAAAATGGCCAAAATATAAATTCTTGGGATAAAAAGGAATCACCTGGTCTGTTTTAGTCCTCTATCTAGCAACTCTTCTTATACAGTTAACACCTGTAGATTTTGATGAAATTTTATTGAAAAGTTCATGGTTAGGGAAATAATCCAACTTTGGCATTGAAATGTAGGTCTCACTAACCACTTCTAACATTTACATTACTTTACATGTTAAAGAAGTAATTTTAAAGGTTTCACTGTGAATTCCCAGGACAAATGACATCTTAAAGTTCAATACCATTGTGAAGTTTGGAAAGTAAGGCTTTCAGAATCATGCTAATGGTACAATGATAGTAGAAATTCTTCAGAAAATTTACTTGAATAAATATTACTGAAAATCCACATTTTTACCTTTTCTGCTAACTGACAGCATGGAGGCAAATTACTCACACATGTAAACAATATTCATACACTTTTGTAGTAAACTACAAATAAGATTTTAAAGTACACATTCTCAGCTTTATTTTGACCACTTTTGATCTTAATACACACAAATAATGCACTTACAATACATATTTCTAGGTTCAGTGTGTTTTTGGTACTACATAGTGGGGGTGGCCATTTGACCTGGAAGTGGTTAGTCAGACCTTAACAGGCTTTAGTCCACTTCAAAAACCGGTTAGGGAAAGTGCCCATCCGACTTGATAAAGTAAAACACAGAGGCACCATCTAGGATTTGCACTATACAACGAGCACTTGTGGACCTTAAACAAAAGTGAACAAAATTGTAAACTCACACCAACACTCATAAGGCAATCCTAAAATAAAAAAAGTTCAGAAGAACATAGTTTCTGATCAAGTGACTTGGGGGGAATACTTAAATATGCAATTGTGTGAAGATTATTAAAGCTGAGACCTTTCCTAGCTTATCTAAAACTTCTTATCAGTTCCAGCTAGTGTCTTACCAGGACAGAATCAAAACTGGTATATGATAAACTAAGTATTTTGAAATAGATCAAATACTTTTTGTAAATGGTTATAAAATCTGATTCTATTTGAAAAGATATGTCTTTATTTCATTTTCAGAATTTAATTTCTGCTACATTGCATTTCTACATACCAGTAGTAAAATGGCACATCAACAGATCTTGACCACTATAATGAGAACTCCGAACAACAAAACAACATTCATATACACTGGGCAAATGATAACCATCTTGTCATTTTGAATATAGTATGCTGTTTTTATCAGGGTAGTACTTACTCACAAAAATTTTAGTAGAATTATCAAATTAAAATTGATACAGTTTAACTCTGTTAACTAAAATAATCCCAATTTTTATAAATGCAAAATTGTATAAATTAATATCAAATTGTTATTCAAAATAATAAAATAAAATTTTTAAAAAAATTTGAAGCTTCTTTGAGTTACACTTAAGTACAGGTTTTGTTGCAAGAGTTCCCATACACCAGGCCCAGTGCTCAAAACTTGAAAAATTAAAAGAAAATCTTTTAACTGTTTGTGACGTTCTATATTTTGATTGGAGTTACTTTGAAAATTAACAATTTTCTCAGACTTGAGTACAAAAATGTATTTTGGAAGTTTGTGGCGCTCACACCAGAACCCTAATTTGACAGTCTTAAGTAATACACAATATTGCACAACGATTTGATAAATAATCTATCACCATATTCTTTTTTTCATAACATATAAAACAGTAGCAAAGAAAAATACTAATGCTAAAAATATAAGTAATTTGTCAGTAAATTGTCTCCTATCAAATTTAGTTATAAGTCTCTGAGAGTTTTTGATGTGACCAGTCATTGCCTTCATTTCTTCTTGGGTACTGGTAATAGTTCCTGATGATTTTACTGCAAAAATATATAAATATATCAAAATTGGTCAATTATTCTAACAATGAGTTCAGCATGCAGTCAAAGGAATCACTGGGAGATGATCAAAATTTGATCAGGCAGAATTTATTTGTATTTTACATTGGTTATATACATGTAGGTGAATAATGTCAAATATTAATTTTAGTAAAGATCAAACTCATTTTTTCAAAATCACAGCTGTAGCCCACTGCTTAACACTCATTGTTATTTCTAGAGAGAATTTTAATGTTTATTCAGAGTACTTTAAGATAGCTCAAACCGAGAAATTCAATAACCTTGTCCTGATCTATTATAAGAGTACTCATTTTTGTGGTGTACTAATTTCTGCTATTTTTGCAGTAAATATAAAATCGCAAAAAACAGTACCCATGTAAGTGACTTTGTAAGTGAATATGTACACTTAACAGATCCCTTGAAAATTAGTAACTGCGAAAAATGAATACATTTACAGTTTTTGATGATATTCTTTCATCACATTCCCCCTTTTTTTGGTTATGGTAAGTACTGTAGTGTGTTATTTCTTAGTTCAGCTGAGTTTATAACCTTCCAAGAATTGATTGATTTGTGAATTTTACCCATTCACAAATCAATTATTGATACAGCCAGATCAAAGCTAGACTGGTTTCTTTACAAGAAGACAATACAAGTTACTTACAAAGAGTTGATTTGGTGCTTTCACTTTGTGTAACCTGGTCTGAAATTTTCCTATTAAGAGCCATTAAATTTTCAGTTATACTTGTGGCAGTCTTGACCAAGCCTTCCTTGCTGTTACCTCCCCTGAAATGAATCAGATTAAACGAGTGTCAAGCTAAATCTTCAAGAGTTTTTGGCATGAATAATGATATTTTAGTTATTCACAATAATCAATTTATTATTCTTTTTATCATATAGAGTTTCTCCATAATTTAAAGAACTTCACAAAAAGACCATGTTGCTTATCTCAAACCCCTATGTGAGATCCCCGAACACAAAGTAAGTCTTGTCATAATAGAGGACATCTATGTTTACATCATTTCATTTTTGTTTCAGCTTTTCTCCTTTAACCTGACAAATAAAATTCGTCCCAAATAGTGTTTCCAAGGGGGAAATATAAGGTGGAGGACCTGGTCTGCCTTATGGTTGATTTTTTTAAAATTAATAATGTAGAAACCTATTGAAAAAAAAAATAGTGGAGTTGCACCCATCTCTCCCTTTTTCAGAATTTGTGGATCTCAATTTATTTTAGACCTACCTCCTTCTGAGTCCAGTGCCTCCATTTAATAGCTGGTCTTTCTCAGATTTATCAATAGCTACTTGGGCTGTTAGATTGGACTGTCTAAGTGTTGATATTGTACTGAAAATATTACCGTAATAACATTTTATTAAATATGTATGTATGTATGTACCAGCACACCTTATGACTACCAAAATTAAAATCTTCCAAAGAAACTCAGATTTGCAACAATATTAATGTCTGTTATTGTCAACACAAGTATTAACTTAGATAAAATTGTCTGAAGTTGTCAACCTTTTTTACTCCTGATCTGCAAATTTTGTTTAAAATTAAAAAAACTGAATTTTTTAAAATGATATTTTGGTAGTTATGTTCATTGGTATCAAATTTCGTGATTTCTTGAATTCATGGATTTCATTTGGCCATTTAAAGTTTTCCATTGAAATTGGAATTTGTGCGTTGTCTTAATCATGAAAACCATTACAGTAAATAAATCAAGTTTTTCATTGAAATTTGAATTTGTGAGTTGTCTGAATCATGCAAACCATTGTATGAATCTCCTGTGACCAGTAATTCTTCTACTATTACTTCTAACAATCTTACTTAATTAATTGTTGTTTGTGATTTTCAACATCATGTATCAAGTTTTTTCTGTCTTCCTCTCTATCTTGTTCATTAGCAAGTCCCTCTAAATCCTAAAAGAATTGCAAAGAAATAAAACAGGTACAAGTCTGCGAAGAACTAATTTCAATTTATTGGAACCAGCTGCTAACATTTGAAAATGTCCATAATGGTTTTATCTGTGAATTAGTCCTCAGCAACAAAAAAAAAAAAAAAACAAAAAATAAAACATTTCATGGACCTTCAAATTCATTTAAGTGTTGTTGTCTGCCTTTTTGAGATAAAAAAACCCCTCTGATTTACCACTTATTTGAATTGTGGTCAATATTACTCTTTGAAATTTTTTATTTTGGAACTCTCATGGGGAAACAAATAGTGACACTTAGCAGGTATAGTTTATATGTCCAATGCCCATAACTTAGTCAAAACTCAGCAAAGTAGAATAAAGTGTAAACTTATGAATAACCCATTAAGATATACCAAAAATCAACTCAAAAGCTGCAAGTGTTTAGATAAAATGCGGGCAAACTGTTGCTTTGAAAGTATTCACATGTACATTTTTTGTATTTTCTCATTAGGAAGTAATTAGTTCAATAAGATAACCAGTTCATTTCCTTATCCAACAAATTTAAAAAAAAAAAAAACATGGAAAGCAAAAAGAAAACAGAGACCTATTCATTGAGTTTCAATAGGTTTAATTTATATCAATAGAAAAGTGTAGGCCTATTCCATACAGTTTATACATGTATTATGAACAAGCATGTATGAACTATAAAATCTAAGAATTCATGTTTTTCTTTCTCACTTTACTAACTTTAAAATAAGTATACCTAGCACTTTTTAATCTACCTCTATTTTCTTTCTCAGCTTACGAACTTTTCCTCTGATTTCAGTATTAATATCCTCTAAAATTTCTTTTGAATCTGCTTGAGTCCTTATATCCTGAAAGGAAAAACAATTATCATGTACCATAAATTAAGTGACCAAGTTAAATCAGGACTTTGTCAAATTGGCATCTTCCTGTTTTAGTCTTTTAAGAATCAAAAATGCAGCAGATTTACATGAATTTGTATTAATTACAAACATAAAATGTGCATTATCAAATGAAATATTCAATAGGAATCGGAGTTGCACTCCATTGTGCATCAAATCTTACTGTAAAAATGTGCACATGTATGTTTATTTCATGTAATGTGTGTGCCAAGACTAATATGGAGTAGGCATTTACTGAAAGGATTTACCTCAATAAAAATTGTTTAATGAAATTAAGTCACAAACCGAAGTCTAATCAAAGTGCTTTTAGCACTAGAAGTTTTTGATTCTTGTGAAATTTGTAGCATGAACAAAATTTCAAAGAATAACCGATGTAAATGAAAACTGTGATCATAAATTGCATTTTTCATATTATTTAGAACTGTTTTTTCCTAATACATATAAACTGATTTCATTCAATACTAAATATTACTGAAAAGTATAAACTATAATCAGAAGTTTAACAGAATCCAACTTCATCTCTTTCCCAAATTTTTAAACCTGTCCAAAAGTAACTTTGCATTTACATTCAATAACTATATTAACAGCATATTTATCCTTGATACACATAATACTAAAAAAGGACACTTATTATCAATTTGAATTTTCCTGCCAATTTTACTTGGTTAAAATCACTGCTATTCACTTCCTGTTTATCAATTGGTAAATATTAATGGTAGAATGAAGATTTTTACTGATAAATGTATTAAATGGAACAAGCTCAACACATTTAATACTTCTTGATATATTTCTGCAAGAAGTAAATTCCCTAAATGAAAAATTATTACTAAATATCTTTCAAGGCCAAAAAGGAGCCCCTCAAATCTTCACTTGATTGGAAAACTAGATCTTAATTTTATTTGCATAAATAACAGAATATTATTGAGCTGAACAACTACAAGAAACATATTTATTGGATATAAAAGAGATATTGAATGGTGTAAATGGAATTACATTTGGACTATATTTTTGTGTATTGTTCAGAAATAGTAGGGAAGTTCCAGTGATGAACCGGTGACATAAGGTATTTTGATCCTCAAGGATCAAAACCCCCCCCAAAAAAAACTGTCCGGATACAAAGCATTTTCTTAAACACTAAAAAGAAAGGAGCCTGAATCGCTTGCCTGGTTGAATTTTGCCTTTCAAAGGCAATTAATTTAACAAGAAGTTGTCCAACAATTTTTAATCAAGAAGACTTTGGTAGGACTTATCATAAGGATCATTTCAGCAATTGAAAGTTTCCTTCTATCTGTCATAGTTTTCAAGGTACATGTATTGGCTGAAAAATGTTAAAAAAAAACTGTCATATTTCATCTTTCAAGGGAAATAACTCTTACAAGGAGTCTTCTGACAACTTTTATCCCTGAAGACTTTTGTAGGCCTTATAATAAGGATTATTACAGCTACTGAAAGAATTCAGCTAAACCTAACAGTCTTGGAAATATATGTGATAAACTACTGTCTGACCCCCATGTTCTATTTTTAAAAATGGCAGCCATATTTTTCAACGGATCAAAAATCCCCAATACAGCTCTATGCAGCATACCCCAAGGAACATTCATACAAAGTTCAGGTCCAATTGGTCAAGTAGTGTCAGAGGAGAAGAGTTTTGAAAAATTGTTCACAAAGACGGACAATCGTGGACGCCAAGTGATGGCAATAGCTCACATGGCCTTTACCCAGGTAATCTCAAAATGGGATGGTTATCATTAAATTGTCAATTGCTTATTTAGTTGTTTACTTGTCAACCAATTTGACACTTAATGATATGCAAACTAGCAAATATGACATCACTAATGAGATTGGCAAACTCTCCTATTCTGAAACAGTTACGGCCATAATCCCAAATTCTTTCTTTTGTGATTTGGAACCTTCCTGCTAGTTGTTAATTTTTTATAGTACAATCAACTGATACTAAAGCTACCCCCAATAAACCCATGTGCCAAAGAACAGCCATGACAGCACCATACCAAAATTGGCAAAAAAACTAGGACTGGATCAACTGGGCAAATTTCCTTAGAACTATAAAGAAGAAATTTTGACTATGGCAAAATACGATAGATTGATTATTTCACGACCATCTGGGGACAGACTGACGAGATACCGATTAGAAGTAATCACAACAATGAAAACAAAAACTCTGAACTACATTCGTATACAGAATAAACTAGACTAGCAATGTAAATGGGTTTCGGGTCGTTTCGCCCTTTATGTGAGTTGTTTCGCCTTTTATGGTGGGTCGTTTCGCCCTTTCCATATTAATAAGGAATTTCTCCTTATAAATATTATTTACTACTATTTTAGCCTTCGTTCTCGATTTATTTATTTATTTATTTATTAATTTATTAATCGCCGCTACAACTGACTGGATGACAAACTCAAGGAACTGTGGACCATGTACCAGGTCCCTTCCACTCAGATGACAACAACGTTCCTCAAGAAGATTGGACATATATACCGATTTTGCGACTGATGATATTGTGATCCAGTGTTTTTGAACGATGTAGTGACTATTATATTTAGTGCTTTTATAATTCCCATGATCATGTTGTATTTTTAACCCTGTCATTTACTATGTAAACAGTTTGTTGTAACAATGTGCTAGTAATTGTGCTCTTATACTCATGAATTATTTAAATAAATGTTCAGAACTTATATTAATCTCTTCTGTCATCACCATATATCACATTTATTCTCGAGGCCCTGCCGAAAAAGATATATAATGACATAATTGGTTATCAATATCTTCCAATTTTCTCATTTCTCAATAAATATCTCTTGTGACATTGCCTCAGAATCAGCAACTGATGGGCTTTATCTGAAAGAAAAAGGAATACCAGTACAAGTATCTATCGATTTAACAATTAGATCAACCCCTACTATACAAACATTCAAGTTTTTATTCACAGAATAAACATGTATTCTTACCTGTCACAACACAAGCCAATTAAACACATGTATATCCAATGAGGGCGAAACGACCCTACAATAAGGGCGAAACGACCCTGCAGTAAGGGCGAAACAACCCGGACGAACGGGATAAAGGGCGAAACAACGAGAGGGCGAAGAGGAAAAAGGGCGAAACGACCCGACGCCATGTAAATGTACTACAATGTATCTTGTCATTCTTGATCTCTGAGCTATTCAGAATTGAAAGCGACATTACCTGAATGCATGCTTTTATTTCAAGGTCTAATTTTACAATTTCTTGAAGACAAATTCTGACTTGAATATCTTCCGCAGCCATATAACATTTGACAGATGGAAAAACCAAAATAAGAAATTACATGTGTCCGGAAGTAAATAAACGAGTTTTGGTTGTCGTAACATTAACCCGGTTTTGATACGGGCCATTTTGGATAGCTTTAGGAAAAACAATTTGGCACTTCTGATACTTACTAATGTTTAAAAAATCATGGTAATAAATGCAATTTGATTTATTTTGAGAAAAATATTTTAAAATATTTAATATGTCGTAATTTTTTTTATTTATTTACGGCAATGTTTACTTCCTGAAGATTAACCACGTTGACATTTTAACACTGATTTAAAAGGTCAAAATTTGTCGATGATGTCTTTTCACGTGGAGTTAACTTAAAATGCATCGGAAGTAACCACAGGAGGGATCATTGGAGTTGTCTATTATTATGATAGAGCGATGCACTTTTCTGTTTACTACTAAAGTATATAGTCTTAAACTTAAAGTGCATGAAATTTTGCATACACCTGCATGTTAACCGACAACCAACAGACTCACTGAAGAGGTGATGGTGTGAAACTTGGATAATTTATATGGGAAGGTAATCCTTTTTCATAAATGTTTATTTATTTCTTCCGAAATGTTGATTATCATAATAATGACAACCACATGGCCTTGATAGCCCTGGGTGAAATGTTTCTGACAAACATCTTTATATCAGATTTGGTTTCGTAATTTGTGCTATTGTTTCTATTGTCCATAATGAATGGTTTCATTTCTTCCATAGTAACTTTATTGTATCTTTGATTTCCTGAACTTTGTTCGTCATCTTCATTGGTAGGACTAGGAATACGAACATATGTAGCTTCAGGTAGATTAAGTTCTTGTACTTCAACTGCAAACTCATCACCATTGCCAGAAATCAAATTGGATAACATTAGTAATTCGTCCCTTTCTGCTAAGCTCCCGTACGGTATAATATCGTCCACAAGCATGTCCATGATCTCCTTTCCGCTTTTAGCCATTTTGTCAGACTTACGTTAGGTTATACTCAAAATGTAGTTGGCAAATTCAGCAGATGGTCATCTTCTGATATTTTCACATTAACAGGGATGTCAGCTTGTTTACAAATCAAAGTGACATCATCAAAATTTTTCTCTTCTTGCGAAACTATCACTTCAAAAAGACTTCAATAGTATAATAGAATAATAGAAATGTAAAAAATGTAAATCACCTTGTCTTCATTTTGGTGACCAATCAATACATGTATGCTCGGAAGATTGATACGTGTTCATTTTGGTCTTTATACTTTGTAAATATATGTGATAAGACTGTTTCAATAATGGTTTCTTTTTCAGAATATACTTTACCTATCCTTCAATGATTCAGCAATGGATTCATCAACAACTTCAGAAGTTATCACCTCGACAACTTGTTGTCATAGTTACAGCCTTTATTCTGATGGGGATCTTAATTTTCCTGTCAATAGATGTGCTCGTGTTAAGTTATTCTAGTCATGACAGTAGTAATGTTCGAGTAAATAAAGTACAACATGCACCAACAGAAATGTTGGCATTAACATTTGGTCCAAATGTTCATTTTGGTATAGTTATAGACTGTGGTAGTAGTGGAAGCCGTGTGTTCATCTACTTCTGGCCACCACATTCTGGTAATCCCAGTGACCTTCTCAACATACAACAACTGATGGATCCATCAGGCAAACCAGTTGTGAAGAAGATTACCCCAGGTACACTACATGTATTTATAGCACACATGCACATTATGCATTCAATCAAAATAAAATTTTTTGTGGCATATCTGGTCAACTGAAACTCACATTAGATACATTTAGTAGAAATAAAGTAAAACATGTATTAAATTTTATTTGGGGATTTCTCTCTATAGATTAAGAATATCATAGTGCTTAACAGTATAGCACAGCTCGATAGGCTATTAAGAAAATTATGGTACAGAACTACAAATTATGCTTTATTAATTGGCTTTCTGCTGATGTATTATTGTTTATTGTTTATAACTAATGCTTTAATTTGTTCAAGTTGTTAGATAAAAATATATGCTGTATTAACAGTAGAGCATCACTGGTAAAAGAAATTGGAACTGTGTGCAGTTATCATTTTTTTACAGGAATTGTGCCATAATCATTGTATTCTTCTTAAGTACTTATGGTTTATTGTAAGGAGTATGGTTGAAGAACAATTTTTTGTTTATTGATAGGTTTAAGTACATTTGAGAAGAACCCTGGAGCTGCTAGTGACTATATTAAACCTCTATTGAAGTATGCTGCTGCTCACATTCCATCTGAACATCATGCTGATACACAACTGTTTATACTGGCAACTGCTGGAATGAGGATGATTCCAAAGGAGTAAGTACCACATTGTCATATTGTAGGTTACAGACCACCAATTCAGCCAATGAGCATTTGGAATATACACAAAAATAGTCCTAAGCAGAAATTACCCCTGTTCCTCATGGAACACAAATTTTTGTGTTCATTTTTGTGGTAAGATTTAAGAATTTAGTTTTATTTAAAACACTGTTATGTAGGGATCAGGTTTTAAAACTTGAGTATTTGTTGGTTTTGCTGAGCATTATTTGTGTACTCACTCTGTAAGGCCATAATAAAAATATCCTAGATTCTCATCCCCTCCTGACCTGAGTTTTTACTCTCCCCAAAAGTTTTATTTTGATTTTTAGCCCAATTTAGGTCAATTTCTTCAAAATAATACATTTTTCACTAAAATTGATAAAAAATGAAACATGCCTGCCCTCCCATAATTTGATCAAACTGGAGGAGAATCTAAGAATTTTTCTATTATGCCCTATAGTGTATTTCTGTAATATCATACATGTACATGTGTACATTATGTGATGTGTTGGAAGTACAAGACATGTACTACTGTTATAATGACTTAGGGACCAGTAATTGATAGCTCATGTACTATACTTAACTTTAATAACCTTTCAATCTATTACAGTATAGAAAACACAAAACACCTTTCATTTAGGGTTGCTAAACAGGTTGTGAAAGCTGACAAATCAGCACACGCATTAGATTTTATCTTGTCTGTTCTTTCTGGAGGTAGTCAGTTTTACAAATAGTAACTGGGAATGCTGCAAATAATTATGAAATATTATCTGTGGCATTACAGATGTTACTGGAATGGCTGATCCATATTTTGGTATACCTATAAGCCTAGAAAATGCTACAACTTATAAGAATTTTTTTCAAGTCCACTTGTTTTTCCTGCTTCTTAAGAGACAATGTTTATAAATAATCAAGTATCATTTTGATATTAAATGTTGGGTATACCACTGATTGTTAATGGAGTACTGAAAAACTGGTTGACAATTGTTACCAATAGAAATTTTTATGTTCAAATAATGATTAGAAACAACTCAATCAACAATATTTCATCAGACTGAAATACTGATATCCATGAATTGTTTTTTTTTTTAAATTCCATAACTTTGGAATGCTTGTAGCCACTCCCAATCTTTTTTTGATTAATCTTTAATTGAGCCATGAGTGTTGACAGAGAATGTAAATATAGAAGTCTTATACAGTAACAGCTGTAATCTATTGTATTCTTTAGTAATCAGAAACATACAACATAATCTTGAACTTGTAAATGGCATTGTTATAAAGATTAAGCCATACTTGATCAGTAAAGTTAAGGCACACATGGTAGTAATGCTGTAACATGTTTTTTAATGTACATTGTATATTGATGGAAGAAAAAATTATTTGAACCTGTAGAACTCTTTTTCTTAGATACATGTACCAGGTTTTTACTGTCTGTGCATTAAAATGGAATTCCTGATAGTAGTCAAACAATAGAAATTACTACTAGGAATCATTGTTTATCATCAATACTACCATTCTTTGGTAGTGGTGTAAATTAATTATTTTGTGCATTTATTATTGTGATTTTTTAATTTTAAATCCAAAATGCCATTTTAAGTTTTGCTCTATTCAAATTAATCCTTCTATGAGAAATTTAAAATGAGAGTTTGAATTATAATTACATGTATGCCTTTTCAAACATGGCAACAAGTTTTGAACTCACAGTAATAAAGGAGAGACAAAATATATATCTATAAACATTTGTTGCTGAAACACTCCTACACAAGAAAAAATGCAACATACATCTTTTATACATGTATGTTTTAAAACACCAAAAAACTTGTTTCTTATCTGTTTTTCATATGTTTTGGATTGCCATGGAAAATATACCGGTATGAAAAACATATGTTTTGGACTAACAAATTAATTCATGAAAAACAAATAAATAAAAATCATATGATAATTATATGTCTTCCATAGGACATAGTGAAAAAGGTATGGTTTTCACATTAAAATGTATGAAGGGAAAATGTTTTTTTCTATGCACTTTTATACGCACAAAAACATATATTTCCATATTGGTCCCAAACACATGTTTCTATTTGTTTTAAAACATAAAAACATGTGTTGCAATTTTTCCTGTGTAGTCCATGACTTAAAACTTATTGTTTATTTTCAGGAGTCAGAAAGCCATATTTGATGACCTGAAGACTGACATTCCGAAGGACTTCCCTTTTGTTTTCTCTGATACAAATTTTGAGGTGATCAGTGGGAAGTTAGAGGGAGTTTATGCTTGGATAGCCATTAATTATGTTTTACAAAAGTTTGGTCATGGTGAAGATGGTATGTTGATGAAAGTTTTTTTTCCCATGATTTAAACATGCAGATGTTTGTCTCTAATTTTAATTCTTAATATCTTTATAATAATACATAAAGTATAAACATGTTCCAACGGTAAATATATGAGTTCTGTCTCGCCAATAACTACTACCTATCATACTTTCCTTTTTGATATTGTTACCTGAGCATTGTGATGTGTGGATTGCTTCCTGTGTTTGAGGTGCAGCTTCATTTCCAAAATAAGGAATGTCTCTTTCAAAGATAGATGTTAATGTTTTAAATTTTATGTCTCTTACTTCAGTTCTTAGCTGTGTATGCACTTATATGATACCAATATGGTCTAATTGATTCAATTATTTTTTTCCCCAAAGTTTCATCCCTTTACACAACCAAATAAAATTCACTATTCTTATGCTGAAATTCGGTCTATAGATACTTTGTATAAAATGGCAGCTGTGAAGAAATGTGTTGCCCCTTTTCTGATTTTTATCCGATTTCTTTATTATTTTATATTTAAAGAAGACTAAAACACATGAAACGAGCACCACATAGAAATACAGTGTATACATTTTATATTTATTTGTTCGTCTTTGATTAACATATTGTTGTACACCACTGACTGTCAGTCTACATTTTAACTCAAGAATACACTGATGGACTTTCATAATTTGATGTAATGTTTGCCGCATTGAAGGGAGCTTTCTTTTCTTTCTCATTGCTTTCAATTTTTTCGTTCCAGAGTTGTTTGTTTGAGACTGTTGACACTTAAAAATGGGAACAACTGTGTTATGTGCTTTATTGCAACAGTGTGTTTGTAATGGTTATGAAACAGTATAAAGAAATCAAAATTTATCATTCATATTCATTATTGTATTAATGGTAGTTAAATGGATAATTCCAGATCATCCTCTGGTTTGGGTAGAATCTCTGCACAATGAAGTATCCTCCCATCGACCTCACATGAGGCGTAGAACTGTTGGAATGTTAGACATGGGAGGTGGTTCATTCCAAATAGCTTATGAAGTTACTGGAAAGGTTAGTTTGTACCAGTTCATTGTAAATGGAATTGTCATGTAGATATTTCTGTTAAATGATACTCCCAATATTTTTAATGGCATTAAAAGTTGTTTTTTTTTAATATCCAGACTCTAGGTGTAGTAATTACACTTTCAAGATTTTTTTAAGTAAGTTCTTGATAGTTAGGGATTTCTTTTTGCATTTAACAACTACTGGTACATTGTATAGTATTAGATGAATTGAAAATATGTTCCTTGGAAAGTGTTTAACTTCATACTTGTAATTTTACTGAAAGTAACCAGATCTTGATAAGAAATAATAATAAAAAAAAACATGTCATGTACTTGTATGATATTTTGAGGGGTCACATCAGCTAAGAAAATATATTTGCTGATTAATAAACACTCCTTCACTGTTACACTATGTTAAAAGCAACATTTGTATATCAAAACTTTTCCCTTCATTTATACTGTTAGAAATAACCTTTGTTTATTTTGACCAAGAGACCAGAAAAATCATTTTTGCATGGTCATTTGTGATATTATATTGTACATGATATTATATATTCAAACTTTTAATCACAGGATCAAAATATACCAAGACACAGATTGGCAGAGTTTAACCTTGGTTGTCAGAATGATGATGTTGAACACATATACAAAGTGTATGTGACTACATTCCTAGGATTTGGTGCTAATGAAGCAAGAGAGAGATATGAAGAGATGCTAGTCAATGAAGCTAGTTATAAATTACAGAAAGAACTTGCCAATGTCAATAAAAGGTAATACTTCAAAGTTGTACATTGTATTCAATAAGTCAAAAGTATTTAAATTCATGGCTTCTGTAATATGCAATTCAAAACTCTTCTGACCAGAAATGTGCTAATCAAAATCTAACTGATCAGTCCTGAAGTTTACAATTCAATATCCTTCTGACCAGGCCAGGCCTAGCTCTTCAAATTTGCACCGAACGTGCAAATTATCAATTCATTTCCACTGACGAAACCAGAAACATGCAAGTTAAAATCTCTCTTACCTTGTAAGAAACATGCAAGTAAAAAATTCTATTATCTGTAGTTTGAATGATCTTGCAATAAACATGCTAGTAGAAATCTGACTGATTTGATTAGAAACACAGAAATCTCACTTATGATGACATGAATGCCAAATCCCTCTCCTGTAGCCAGAAACAGCACTTCAGAATTCCACTAATTTGGGAAGAAATAAATCAAGATTACACTCTTCAAGCATTTATTCTTATTGCATATTCTTTAGATTTTATGTATTTTAAATTTTTGGATTACTGTTAATCCATTAATCTGAAATTTATTTGCAGTGAAGGGCTTCATGCAATACACAAACACCGAATCATTACAATACAAGATCCATGCTTGCCAAAAGACTTATCATATGAAATCAAGAAAAGTTACATATTGGAGGGTACAGGAAATTTTACTGCTTGTCAGAAGTCACTCACACCATTGTTGAACTTGTCAGTGACATGTGAACAAGAACAGTGTTCAATGAATGGTGTTCATCAACCTGAGATCTTGTTCAGAAACAGTGAATTCTATGGATTTTCAGAGTTTTGGTACACTATGCAGGATGTGTTCAGGATTGGTGGACCTTATAACAACAAACGGTTTGAAGAAGAAGCAAGGGTACGCTAATGTCTTTATTGTCCCTTAAAACATTTACCTAAAGAACTATGCAGTTCAATTTAGTTCATTTATTTAATTTTATCAAAGATGACTTCCAGATGTAGGTTTTGACTGTCAACATTTTTTGCTCATCTGGCCCAAAGGTATCTGTTCTCTTTGTCGCCGTTAACATTCTTCAAAACTCTACTACTAAAAAACCTACTGGACCAATTTAACCAAACTTGGTATGAATGTTTCTATGGGTATTTTGCATAGAAATGATGTGGGGAATTTCGATCCTTCGTAAAAACAAGGCTATAGTTACTAAAGATAGAACGTAAGGGTAAGGCAGAAGTTTTTCATATATATCTCCAAAATTATTATGTTCATCAAAATTCTGACAGGATTAAACTGTTCAGCATGGTGATATCTATTTTTTGTTGTCAACTTTGAGATTTATCTGTGGTCAAATTTTCTTAAATTTATTAAGCTATGTTGGAGTTATTGTTCCTTTACAACGTTGTTTTGCAATTTTTAATGTTATTGCCTTAAAAAAATCTTCTCTTCAGCAAGTACTGTACAGAGTTCAAAGAAACTTGATCTGATTGTTCTTTAGGTGTGAGTACATGTATTAGGAATTTTTATAACAAGAAAAAATCCATCCGCTTTTATAAAGGTAGGATGTTGCTTATTAAGCAAGGTGAGCGATTCTGGCTCTCTAGAGCCTCTAGTTAATTTTAAGTTTAAAAAATCAATGCCATTGTCTTTATTAAAATAAAATTAGAAAGGTGATATTTTTATATGGCATATAACTTTACTTAAAATTGTGTAAGAGAGAAATATATATATTTATTAGTATATTTAATTATCTGAATTTCAGAGATTTTGTTCAACGAATTGGTTGATATTACAGTCATGGTATGAACAAAAACTATATCCACAGGCTGATGAGAAAAGATTCAGGTAGTTTATGTATAGATATATATTGCATGTTTAGCAGTTACGCTTTGCCTTGAGTTACATGTAATTCTGATTTGAATATATGCTATGTTTGACTGACGTACATTTTTGCTAATGATAAAAATTCTGATACACAGGTATTAAATAAACATAAAGAAATGTAGTTACTGGTAAATAAGTTAAAAATGTTTATACGTCTTATACAGAACTCAGTGTTTTAAGGCCTCCTGGCTGACTGCAGTATTACATGAAGGACTGCGATTTCCAAAAACTTACCACAGTTTACGTTCAGTGCAATTTATACAGAATAAAGAAGTACAATGGACAATGGGTGCCATTCTCCACAGAACCAGATATCTACCTCTCAGGTTTGTATATTATATAAAAAGCAGTTGTGTAATTGTTTCCCAAACCCATAACTTAACACCATCATCTGTAATTATTTTAATTGAAATAATCCCTTGTTCCCCTTATTATCTCTTGGATTGAGTTGTTGAGTTGTCTAAGGCTGTAAGGTTTATATATTTAGGTCTCAAAAAGTTTTGGTAATTTGCAGTTATGATGTTTACTGCAATTTCTGCCTCATATAGAAAATGTGCATTTAGAGAAGTATCTTTGACACAAACTTTCTCTACATTTAAAAAAAAAAGACTCCACCTGTTCAAAATCTTTCTGAGAAGACTTGGATGTTTGTATTTTTCATTTTTCTTATACTTCAAGAAGAAATGTGACAAATATAGGTTTGTCTTTTTGGTGTACCAAGCAAACATTTTAATACTCTGTGTTTTAATATATTTTTTTATATTGCCTAAATGAAACACTTGAGTATTTTTTATGGTTAAAGTTCTTGTAACCTGATATTTTCTAAACTTTAGGTTAATGAAACCTAAATTAAACCAAAATTGGCAACTATCAAATATGATTCTGATAAACACTGACTGTGATGTTCAAGACCAAAGCCAAGAGAAAAGCATTTGATATAAATTATCGCACCTGAATTGAAGTGGAATAGCATCAGTTGGTGAATACTTATGCTATTATATGATATTGTATTTTAAAGATTTTTATTTTGTTTTCTTTCTTAGATATAACTGTGGGTCCATATTTAGCAAATGTTTTATGATGCTGAGGGTCATATGGCAATAAATAGGCCAGTTGGTCTCTCCCAAAATTATACGGACAGAAATGTAGCTAGGGGGCTATTGGATTTTTCTTTGGTGACCAACCGGTCCATATTTTGTAATATAGCCCTTACCATCAGGAACTATTTATTATAAAACCAGGATCTTTAATTTTAAATAAAAATAATTGCATGTAAGAACTCCTTTTAGATTTTAATCAGGTTTTGGGAACATTTTTATCTTTCAGAGCATGTAATCAGTCCAGGTAAATGCAATGATAAGAATGTGCACTCCATTTTCCCCAATTCTTCCTACATATGGGTAGTTACTGTGGACTTTTATAAACCCTCTTGTACCACATCTTTTCTCTCTTATCACTTAACTGATTAACATGTTAATATTTTGATTAAAAGAATCATTACCAGAGAACATCATTCAAGGCTTCATACAGGGCTGTGCAATACTACTATACATTTTTTTGGTTTTAATCAAGTTGTGTGATATACATGACAGTGCATACAATAATGACATTTAGATGATAAAGAGTCTGTATTCCCTTGATTAATTGACTGATGAATGACCTTAAACAGACAACTGAACATTTGACAATGAAATCAAAACTTTTTTTATAATACAATATATATTTAAATCTGTGTTTAATAGACAATTTAAATCTCTTGCCAATTGTTCAATTCACAACTCATCAGAGGGTCTTCATTTTATCAAGGGATTACCAATATATCCTGTTAATGTCATCATTGTACATGCTATAAATGTTTACAGATAACAACTGCAAGAAATTGTATCTCATTTAATGAGACATTAAATTACTGAAATGTAGAATTTCTAAGTAGCTTACTATAAATGAGGCAAAACTATAGTCGGCGTCACATAAATAACATACTGTTAAAATTTGAATAAAATAGTGTATATATGTGTTTGAACAAAGAGTACATTAGAGATATTTGCATCTTTCTTTCATTTACATATAGAATAAATGTATTACACTCAAAAATGTAGTAACTGATATCTCTATTGCCTTGAATAATAAATCAAAAAATTATTATATTTTATGTATTTCTACAAAGAAAAGATTTTTAGAGCATTAAACATTTTTGAATGAACATAGACATACATACTGTAATTTAACAGGATGTTTGAGTATTTGTTATATTATTAATGTTGTATTAAGCATGGCCATATATTGTGTGTATAAGATGCCATGGGCTGTTGATGTTGCTTTTGACATGAGATTATACCTAGCAAGTTTTGCTTTAAAGTAAAGCTGTTAATAGAACAAAAGAATGATAGTTACATTTTATAATGTCTCTCTCTCTCCCCTTTTGATTTTATTGGATTATAAAAGATCTGATTGAACCCGATTGGCATATGCAGGGATGATTTTATGAGGTTGTCAAACAAAGCGGAAATTGGTAAAATCAGAAATAAATAAACAGTAAAGAAAAAAAGAAACGTAACGTTAAAATCTGGATTTCAATTAGCGGAAATCCACTAAAAGCAGAAAAAAAATCATCCCTGCATTTTTGTATTCAACATTAATACATATTAGGTTCCATGGACCTTTCTATGAAATAAAATATATTGTCAGCCCCCCAAAAAAATGATTTTGAAGAGGACATTGATTGGTCAATATATTATAATATATTATTAATGATAATAAGCTTGAAAAATAGTACCTGTGAAATTGAATTTAACATTACAAATCACTTATTATTTTTCAAAGCTGCACATTTTTTTTCATTTCACAGAAACAGCCCCAAACTATCAACAGTGCAAATGAATATATTTTCATTTCTCTTTATCCTATTCTTGGATTTATTCATGCTATAGTTATTCACTAGAAAAAAAAATAATACTAAAGGTATGTTACGTCTACTTTTATTGTTCATTACAGGGACATAGAAAGATTATCACAACAGCAGCAACAAAGAAAACATACATGGACTATACAGAGGACTGTATATAACAATGAATACTTGATATTGATGTGTTTTATGATAGTCTTAACTGCAATAACTCTATATGTGAAGAGATTAAAACTGTGTCCTAAGAGAGCTGATCTGTCTAGAGTGCCTTCAATGTCCTATTTTATGACTGATGAGAACCAAAAAGAATCTGGGACCAGATATAGTAATGCTTATTCATATCCATAACTTGTCAAAAAGTTTTGCTTGCAGTAGTTTCTTGGTGATTTTTGTTGATAGTTCAATGAGAAAACCACAATTTGATCCAGATATTTGTATTAATATTTCTTTTGCGGAAATTAAATACCAAAAGTCCAAATAATTTACTAATCCTAGGGTTTTCTTTTTCATAGTTAATACTATAGGACTGTGTTTATATTTGCTGAAGAAGTGTATACTTTTACTGAGGTGATTCTGAAGATGCATTATGATGTATTATTCAATTCACGATTTGTTAGTATTAATAATTCCATTTTAGATTATTGATATGATTTTTTACTACATTTTATATTCAATTTTGCATGATTTTTCTCAAAATATGATTTTTCATTTCTGTTAAAAAATACAAATCAGAAATAAAGTAAAACTTTTCAAACTCTATTAATCTTCAAAAAAATCATACTGCGTAGTATTTAACATGCTGTATTTATTTTTATGACATTTTTCTCATTCCCTATGTCCATATGTGTTGTGAAAAAGTAAATTTTTATTTTTAGTAAAATACTTAGGTAATGGGGAAGTGTGCTTTTACAGACAGTATGTGTATTAGTGTTGTGCGTGTTGGTATAACTGGTATACATGTGTTGTGCTCTGTGCCATTCATGATGAGTGATTGTCAAGACAGTTGTGTGTGCATTTGTTGGCAAATTTCGCTTTTTGATGCACCTGAGAATTTGACAAGTGGATGTTGGCTGTCTAGAAAATGCCTTTTAAATATTGATAAGTTATATTATTTATCTATTTATTGTGTATTAGGTATTTTTTTTAATAATTTGCAATTATTTCTATATGTTATTGTTTGAGTATGGTATTTCTTATTTGTACTAGTCATCACAATTCTCTAATGAGAGTTGAAGATTTTTTTCATGTAGAAAGAGCTTGTAATATATGTACAATATATGTTTATAAACAAGAATTTTCACTTCAAATTTGTTTAAAAGATCATGGGAATCGGTCCAATATTTGATGACATGTATTTGTTTTTTTTGAGTTTTTAATTATTTTTGTCTAACCTAAACCTTTCTTTGATTGAACATTTGTTTATTTTAGTTTAAGTTTTTATTGATTCAAAATGCAAACCTAATTCATGAAATAGTAAATAATATATGGAAGATTTATACAGTATTTGGTTAGGAAGGGTTCATACATTAAATCGAATATCAGTATTTTTTTTTACAATTATAAGCTATGATTGAACTATCTTTGCATCTTATGTAGTGATAAATGTTACTCAAGATGTTTTTTTCAAATATGCATTTGTTCCTTTTTCATCAGTAACAGTGATTTTGTACTCCATTTTGTAATAACAGTTATATTGTACTTTTTTTTTACTATATGTGTATTTCATCTTAATTAGGAATATTTTTCAATACAACATACTTCTGAAGGAAGGATAGAATTGGTCTTCTATTTTAGAATAACAGTGGGTAGTTGAAGTGATTGAGAAAGCTATAGAATAACCATGGGTAGTTGACACGATTTAAAAGGCTGTAGAATAACAATTCATTTAATATTGATAGAAAGTTGTTCAATTCAACATCTGTGAATTGTCATTTGGACAATGGAAGACCAACTTGATCACTTGAACATCATCATTATTTGCACTTAAGGTCGCCGTTATCCCCCTTCATCTTATCATGTACCCAGTAGGTAAAAGTTTTATTGTAATTATTAGTCGAGTTTTAATTGAAACATACTTACTGTAATCTGTATCTAAAACTAAAGGCTCAAGAGAGCCTGAATTGCTCTTTTGATTAACCATTTGATTATTTGAAAAAATTGAGGAATGAGACAGGCTAAGTTAAAATCAACTAAATTGTCAAATGCAAGAAATGCTTTTCATAGCATTTTCATGACCTGAACGAGAATTTTGCTAAAGGCAACAATTTTTAATTTTTTTTCAAAAACCTGTCTTATGACCCCGAAGTTCCGTTTTTAGTATAGGCAGCCATATCTATTCACAGATTAAAAATCACAACAGTCATTTTGAGCACAATACACTAAAGAACTATTATGCTTATTTTCATTCAATGATCTTAAATGGTTTTAGAGAAGATTTTCAAAGCTGTACATGTGAAAAAAAAAAAAAAACAACAAAAAAACTGTTTCGGGGTTGTAACTCCTACATTAGTCAATGAATGGTTTTGATAATTTTGGCATAGGTCCTTCTCAAAGTGCTTAACAATTTTACCCATGCCAGAAATTTGCTAAAGGCAACGGTTTTTGAGTTATATGCAAAAAACTGCCATCGGACCTCTATGTTCTTTTTTTAATAACGGCGGCCATGTTTTTTCATGAATCAACAATCCCAACAGTCATTTTGTGTGGGATACCCTAAGGAACATAAATGCCAACTTTCATTGAATTCTGTGCAATGGATTTTGAGAAGAAGATTTTTAAAGTTGCACATGCGAAAAATGCAAAAAAAACTGTTTCAGGGGCTGTAACTCCTACATCAGTTGACCAATCATTTTGAAAATTTTGGTATAGGTCCGTCTCATGATGCTGAACAATAACAGTCGTGCCAGAAATTTGCCAAAGGCAACGGTTTTTGAGTTATTTGCCAAAAACTGCAATCTGACCCTTATGTTCTATTTTTAGTAACAGCAGCCATGTTTTTTCATGGATCAAAAATCCCAATGATCATTTTGTGCCGAAAACCCTAAGGAACAATCATGCCAAGTTAAAAACCTGTCAGTCCAGTAGTTTCAGAGAAGATTTTTTAAAATTTGTCCACGACGACAGACGCCAAGTGATGGCATAAGCTCACTTGGCTTCGGCCAGGTGAGCTAAAAAAAAATCGCCCATAAATTTAGTAAAATTAAATGTTAACATTTCGATGAAATAGTCACATTCTGAAGTACAGAGAAACCTATTAAAAGTGAGTCTCTTAGAACTAATATTTTTCTGACGCAGTCAGTATAGAGTTTGCTTTGACACATGACATTCATGATGCTTAATCATGGCAACCTAACCGATATAGCTTACAACCTCGTATTTCATTGGACAGCTGATAGCAACAGTGAAATTTTAACACTCCATTGGGGGCATTGGTGTCTGGAATATTTTTTATCACTTTTATGTATTGAATAATCATTAATAAATTGAATAATTGGAAATAGTTTACTTGCAGAACCAATAAAATAATTGAAACATGAAACATAGTAGTGATCACGAAGTTCACCAAACAAAATTTTAAGCAGATTTGGGTGTTATCAAAGAGAAAATATAGGTTGGCTGTCTTTTTAAAAGATATTACTTGTTTTGGTTTAGCAAGTGTTCAGTTTTAACAAGTTCAAAACATAATGAAACTTACATGTAGGAAGATGTCTGGTGTACACAGGTTACTGGTATATCTAGGATTTGATTTAAACAGGTTTCATACATTTATATTGAACTGTAGATTTTACTATATATTTGTCCTTAATGTGTAACCAGGTGTTACATTTGTACATTTTCATGAAACATGGTGCTATAATCAATCTCAGCATTACAATCAACATGTATTATTTTTTTTTAAATTATAATTTGCTTTGAATGCTAACCAACAGCCCTTGAGCTGTTATCAGCTCACATTTCTACAGTGATTGAGTTTATACATGTACCTGAATGAGATTATATATACAGGTACATGCTAGGCAATATGTTCTGATTGTTACCACTCATACTGTATTGGTCACTAAAGACAATGGAAACCCTGAAAACATAAATGTATCAAATTATTGTACACATGATGTAAATATTACAGTCAATTGATTTTTTTAAAAATTATCTGTAATCCTAGGGATTGTATATAAAAATATTTACTTTTTGGAGTTAGAAGTCAACTTTCTGTGAGGTATTATACTAAAAAGTGAACTTATAAAATGTTATTACTGAAAAATTCTATCAGTAAAATATTTCTGTTATAGCTTTGGTGTAGTCTTGTTTATTTATCTTGCCATGCATATTCTATGTTCAACAACAGATAAATGTGTTACAGTCTTATCCTCCTCCTACTTGGGCTGGATTAAAAAAAGCAAAATGGTTTCTCATATACATATGTAGATGTCCAACTTCATGTTTTATCTGTTTCACTATTTATAATGCCATTTTTGGTCTTTGTACTTCAAGTGTGAGTGACAATAAATTACTACATGTATGTGTCAGAGGACAATCAATGGTAAATATTAGAATTAAATGACAACTGGAACCATTGGGACCAAGCCCACAAACCCCCCACTCCAAAAACTTAAGTCTTATGACTGACATAACAAGGATTAGCAAACAAATAACCTTCTGAACTTGAAACATATCAGTCAATACTGAAACATAACATTCAACAATTTATTTTGAATTATAAAAACATTTTGAACAATATAAAAAGTACAAAACAATATCAACGAGATTTCTGTCAAGTGATTAACACTGTTCTTTACTAAATAGTATTTGGCTGCCATAACTTGAATATGAACAAAAATGTACTTAAAAATACTAGGAAGTGTAATGGACCAGAAACATGAACACGGGCCATAAGGTACATACTATCCCCTTTGAAGTTCTAGGTTTTACATTAAAATCGTTATTTTGAATTTCACCGTTAACATGAAAGCTAATATAATTCAACACAGTAATGATCAGTCATTTCATTGTTCAGTAAATATAAGGTCTTCACACTTTTCTGGTGATTGTAAATACATAGGTATACACAATGAAATTAAAACTAAAGTAATTAAAAACACGTTAAAAACACTAATAAATAAAATTTACATCTCTCTTCCGCAGTTGTTCTCTGCAAATCCACAAACACTGGTAAATAAAACTAGTAATCTGAAAATGCTGGTAATATCTGCAAATAAAACTTGTTAGGAATGGACTATTTGTAGTTAAGTTATTCAACCAAATGAGCCTCGAGTTTTACTTACATTAGCAAGTTGTTATATAATAAAAAGTTATGTAATTTACCAATCTAACTTCATCAGCCCAACTTTAAATTCCTTTTTTTAAAGTTTTACCAGCTTGGCCCATCAAGGAATTATACCAAAAGTATACTTAGTATTTGTTATAATACTATCAAGTTTGAAATAAATACTGTTTGTTAATTGATTATATATACCAAAATTACAGATGTAATCTTAAAAAAAATTAGAACTCAAAATAACTACCATAGTTGTGAAAAGCAAATATGTTGTAAAGGGAGGTGTTATTATAAATTGAAAATTTTACCTTTCCTACTGAAAAGACTAATTGGCATATTTTTGTGTCCAAAAAAAAAAAAAAAAAAAAAACACAAAAAAAACAAAACACAAAAAATCTTCCAATATTAACATGTGAGAGTAATGTCACAAAGTATGGCTTCAATATAAATTGTAATTATTTCTTGCAAAATCTGAGAATTTGCTGATGGCTTTTTTATCTGGTTGTATTGACCAAACACTTAAACAAAGTAAAGTGGTCAAAAATTGTCTAGATACAATAGGTTTTATTAGCAAGAATATTTAAGTAGTTGAAGCATTAGGCCAATATTTCTAATTAAGTCAAATGTTTTTCACTAATTTGGCAGAATTCCATTTTCCACTAAGGTATCCATGTTTTGTATAAATGAACAGCAAAAAAGGTTTTGAGTATAAAACTTGGCACATCTTCTACAAAATATTAAGCAATATCTACATTGACTTGATCAAGTTCATTCTCAGAGCTAAATTTAATATAAAACAGTCTGAAATAACAGCTTGAACATATCACATAGAAAGATAAAGGGAAATGTACCTCTGAATAACTTCTGATTTATTTTTTATGAGTTTTTTTTTTAAAATGAAACAATTAAACAGTTCATCAACTGAGTGCTACATTTCTCATAATGAATACAGCAGGCCACGTAAGGCTCTGTGTTAAAAAAAAAGAAGTAATACATATTTTGTGGTCAATTTTTTTCAAAAGTATAATATCAATACATTTCTCTACCAATATGACTAGAAACATGATATGAATTGAGCCATCAGAACACCATCATAAATCTTCAAATAAAACCATGATAAAATATGACACGGATTATCTCTCTTGTTCCACACGATTGTTTCCCTTGAATTTTCACTCTCATCACAAATATGGCATAGTATACCAAAAAAGATCTAGCACTAAATATTGCACTAACAGGATCAATCACTTCTTGCTCTTTCCACGAGATTTACTGTCCATCATTGCCTTTTTAGAAGGTGGTCTACTGTCAACAGGATCCCTTGTAGGTATTAGTGGGTCATCTATCTGGTAAACTTGTACAAGTTCCTATCAGAAAACAGATCAGTGATATAGATTTATCAATAATTTAATAAGTGTCTCATTCTACATCTAAAAGAAACATGGTATATAGTAAATAAATGGTTCAACCTTCAGATAGTGTAACTAGGAAATTGTTTTCTTATACCCATTTGTGATGATTGTAATGATCCATTAAAAGGGGGAGCAGCAACCAATGGCGGCACTTCGTCAGGAAAAAAATTTGAATAAAAATTTTAAAATATGTTTAGAATGATCAATCAAAAGGTACATCTAGTAATCTGCAAGGTTGAGGCAGAGATTAAATGCCCGTCTGCCGACCTCGAAACAATCAAGACATGTTACATTAAACTAAAAAAAAAAAACCATTACATACTCTCCATTCCGCAGGAGTAATTGATATGATTGTCTGTCTGTTTTTAGATTTCTGTTGTCCTCCTCCATCTTCAGAGTTCTCTAATGGTTCTATAAAACAAAGGAGTTTAATAAGTACAACTTTGTCCTTTGCATGTATTTTTACATTCAATGTCTCATCACACAGGTAGAAGGATAGAAGATGCAATATAACGATAAGGCTACTACAAAGTACGAACAAATTGCAGAACAAATTGCTACACCCAGCCATATATCCCTTGTACCTCATAAAATTCAAAGCATAACATCTAAATTCTATTACTTATGTCAAATTTGTTGAATCAAAAAAAAGTTTGGCAAAATTCAAGTACATTAATTGTTGAACAATCCTTCAACTTTAACAAATATAATAGCTGGAGTTGTGTCTGCTAAGTACAATTACGCAGCTCAGTCAGACAGACTGATGAATGGACACAAACCATCATGTAGTTACATGACAAATTATTTAGTCATAGGTGAAAGCTGACAAAAAGTGAAAGACAAACAGCTAAATGTATAGTCAGACTGAGAATGGAGTGCTTTTAAAAATACTCTTAAATTTAGCCCTGATCAAAACATCCCTCAACCAGGGGTTAAAAATAGCCCTCCTTGGCAGTGGTAACAATACTGCCTCTTATGCATGTATCACTCAACAAAAAATTATTTTTTTTCCAAAAAAGCTGATTGAAGATTAAGTGAAACAGATAGATACATTTTAGTGTGTTGAGTATTAGGTTTCTCAACCTTAAAAATCCAGTGTAACACTTAAGAATATATACACGTGTAACAATTATTCACTATTGTATATTTTACTATTTGTATAATAGTTCTAGCAGTTCCTATTTCGCAAATAAGACATGAAAAGTGACAACCAATGTATTGTAAATCTTTCATCATTGATATCATATCAGGATAGAACCAAAATCTTAATGTAGCCTTATTCTATTCATTACCAAAATTATTACTTCTGGCTAAAAATTAAATTATGCTACATGATACTTTCACTGACATTTGTCAACCAGGTATCATTAGTACTCACTGGAATTAGACCAACATAAATAGCTATGATCATAAAGTTTTACCTATGATGGGTAAATTATCCTCATCTAAACTGACTTTTGCTAAACCATCCTGAAAGTTGATAAAATTTTGTTGTAAAATCACGTCTTTTAAAGCAAAATAATAAGTGGCTGAAGAAGTGTGAATTTCAGCCTTTAAGAAAAGAAAGAAAAACTGATAATGATGCACTCTAAGTAGGCCTTAATGTAAATCTTGCATGCTGAATACATTGTTTCTCTCATTTTGATACAAACTACAGTGAGGATAAACTTATCTAATAGTATTTAAATACCTAAATTGGATAAATAACTTACATTGTTTTTGATTACCTTTAAAGAACACGTCTGTTAACTTTTTTCTGTGCATTCAAGAAGAAAAAAAAAGAATAAAAGAAAGATAAAATTGAAACAAGCATTCTGAGAGTATGGCAAAACAATACATAGTCCCCTACCAGCTATTTATATCATTGACCCAAATACTACCTTGGAGCATCAAGTATAAACAACAAACTGAGGAAATGACCTTGAATTTGAACAGAAGAAGGGATATGGACAAAGATAAGAAAGATATTCAAATCCATTAAACAGATGCAGATTTGCAAAGTTTTGTGCACGGACAATTAAATAGATTAGCTTTCCAATTCCATACCAATCTAAATGAATAATAATTGTCCAAATTAGGTTTCAAATTCCATACCTAAATGAATAATTACCCAATCTTTTGATATATAGTAACATACTGTCACATTGAGATTATGTTAACAGGTTTTCTTTAGAAAAAAGCACGCAAAATTTAAACTTTGGTATAGCGTGTAAAACTGAAAGTTGGTAACTTTGGAAAAAAAAAAAAGCAAAGCAGAACGAAATGTAAACTTGATCTGTAACTCATTAAAGTAGACTCACATACAAAAAATCAGCTCAATATCTGAATTTCAGTATTTTCAAGGGCTCATCACGGAAAATTTTGGTAAATTTTCAATGTTCAAGGGCCATAACTCAGACAAAAATCAGTGGAGCAGAATGTAAACTTGATCAGTAACTCATAAGAGTAGACTCACATACCAAAAATCAGCTTGATATCTGCAAGCATTTAGAAAAAAAGTGTGGAAAACCTTTGGCTAAAGCTGGTAGGGGACAAATTAACCTGTGTGAAAACTCTAGCCACAGAAAAAGCCTGTCTAATCTCAAGTCTAAAATACAAACCTTTACTAAAAATGATGTGTAAAAAATGTTTTCTATTGTCTGCCCAAATGAGTGTGGATTTAAGACAAATTCAAAGAAGCATATGGGTAGTTCTACAATAGAAAGTTTATGATTTAATATACTTATTTTATATAAAAACATAATAAAAATTTGAATTACATGTAACATAACAGCATATTTCTATAGGTTAACAGCATAACAATAATTAAGTACTGATGCTAATCAAAGGGAACATCCACCTGTTTTGCCAAACATATTTACTGTTCAGCTTCTGGTCTGTTTTAAATGGGTGATGTACATATTTAAATGAAAAAAGCACAGGATATAAGGCAAAATCAAGTTTCTCAGTTGAAAATATTTTCCAGTAACCTGTTTTCAGAGGAGATTTCCGAAACAAACATACCCTCAAATACAGATATTAAAAAAAATGAATGATGTAGAAATTCTATCAGACATTTATGCCAGGTATGATTTACATTTAAAGCCATGCAAATTTATCTTATCATATTTTAGCAACAATTAAACTTGTCCAAACACTATGAAATTTAATCGTGGGAATAAAAAGCTTTGCCAAGCTCAGCATGATAGACTGCAGCCAGTTAAACTGTGATTGAAAAATTAACTATGATGACAATAATACCATAACATAATATAACAGCAATTTTTTGTGGTAGATTAAAATTCCTCTTGAACATATAGAATTATTTAACAAATTCTTGACAACTATAATGGTGCTGACATACAACTACATGTATATCCTATATCAACACATTCTGTGTTCCTAATGACTGTATGATTTTTACCTTTGGTCTGTCTGTATAATCTTTGCAGTATATCAAGGACTCTCTCTACTTCAGCTGTTGTAGCCTCATTCTTACCACCAGAGTCATCAAAAGAGTCCATCTATAAAGATGTTCATAAAACACAATGAAACATTTAGAACTAAGTATTTGGGTAATTAGTCCATTTTAACCTTATCACACAGTGTTTAGCAGAAACAGTATTGTGTTATCTGGGCAGTCGATTTGACTAACATTGTCATTGGTTATTGCTAATATTTTTTAGTTTCACAACAGTAGCCTTAGACAGAAAATATCATGCAGAAAGAACAATTGAAAAGCAGTAAAATCATGATAATACTGTTTATCCTTACTTTCTTAGGTATAGTTTCTTTATCTATCACATTATCCTTCTCTTTCTGAACTTTGTTATCTCTTTTCTGAGGTCTCTGCTTTGGATCTCTATCAAAAGATCCTGCCCTGTATCAAATGAAAAAAGGTATTCATCAATAACTCCATTCTTCGGTTAGCTCTAAATTAAGTGATTATTACAACACATAATAGCACAAGTACAAACAAATCTTGGCTTCACAGTGAATATAATAAAAAACTGGGAGCTTATAGATAATGTTGGTAAATATCAAGGCTACAAATACACAGGACAAAGGAAAATATTGGTGTTCTCCCCAGGTCATTGCTATACAATCTGCACTTTGTTATCTGATAATAGATTTAGATAAAATGTTTTACAGACCACTGTTTTAAGACTTTGGGAAAAGCCTAAAGAGCAGTGCTGTGCATAGCATGGTCTCAGAGAATCAGAGTTTCTGTCCTTCATTTAATACATGTAGTTGTATTGGAATGAAAGTATCAGCCATTAATGTTATCCTTAAGTTATTTGGCCTTCATAAAACAATGCAATTCTCAGTTTCAACCATTTAGCATGGTATGTCTGAGTCTGTTTATAACCTTACTTACATGAAGTGGAAAGGTGGGTTTTTACTGAATAATTTCTGTCCAGCTGCACCAAGGTTTTTCCAGCCATCTGGAGATATTGGACTATCATTTTCTGAAGGGGCATTATTTTCCCTCCTTATAAATGCAATCTGAAAAAAAACATGGTACAAAGCAGTTTTATTTTTCATCAATACAAAATGACAATAAACTAAAAAAAATCAATTTGGAAAAAAATAAGCAATTAAAAATAAATGTTTGATTTCCTTCATCTTCAACAGAATATTGTTCAATGGTAATTCTCAATGATGTCATATGCTTGAGTAAATTTCTCTTTGTCACAAGTTTTGATCTTGTCCTTTGGATACTTGTTACAGTAGAGAAGGAAGTAAAATGATCAACATTAACAACGACAGGGTAATAACATGGAAAAATATTTGACTAACCTGTGAACAGAATGTAACTACTTTTAGAAAAAATATCTGACTTGATCAAGAGATTTAAATGATTCACAATTTGTTGAAGGACACGAGAGACATCATCAGCACTTGGAACTTTTATACTTCTAATTTTTCTTGTTTATATACTATACGTTCAATTTTTCTACACATTCTTGGTGATTTTTCATATTTTGATACAATTATAATCTGTATTGCGGAAAGGCATTCATAAGTATGAATACCTGTGTATAATCAATTTTGTTATATAAAATAAAATATGTTTTAATAGAGTGAAATAAGACAGTGTGGTTTATGGACTATGAAGAATAAGAAACACTTCATATACCAGTAATGTCAGCATCAAAAATCATAAAGTAAGTGGTTCAACTTTAAACCAGAGTGGAATTCTTAATGCATGAAGCTGGTAACCATGACAGCATTAAATTTATCTTTCTTTGCTTCAGCTATAAAGTGACTAACCAATTTTTCTGCAAACTCAATTGGTTCAAACTTAACAAAATCTGTGTTTAAATGGTCTGCTTGTTGTCTTGCTAAAGACGATATTGCCAAGATAGTTGTGGAATCAAGAGCTCCCTCTCTAGGTGTCTTCACTAAAAAAAAAACATAGAGAATAAATGTTATCATATAGATAGCAGTGATTTATTGAATTTTCCCTGTGAAATAAATAAAATTTGGTAATTCAGCTCAGTCTCTCTCCCGCCAAAACATCACAACATTGATATCAATCTGTTGATCACAAAATTTAAAATTACCGTATTCTTCCTTGTATAGAGTACACTTTTTAAAACTTCCAGGAGGGGGGGGGGTGTGGGGGGTAGCACAGATATTTTTCTGGAGACATAATTTTCAGGAATCTGATTCAAAACCCGAAGTAATCAACAAAAGACAACATTGAGCCATTTTTGTATTTTTAAGAAGTTTTATGTGAAATAAACAATTAAGTTTTACTGCTATTTAATACTTGTTTTATCCACTGATGCCACTTTCTTGCATTTCATTGTTAGTACAAGAAACTACGATTCTTATTTTTCTCTCAAAACATGCCGTCCTAATTCTATCTTCTTCACCTGTGTGTGGTGGAGTGTCAAATACACAATAATGGAAGAGCCAATCTGTCCTCAGGCCCATTGTCATTTAATTATCAAATAACAAAGATCAATGTCAAAGGTGAAACAATTGTCACTAATTATTTAATCTGCTTAAACTGTTTCTAGGAGTCAAATATCAATACACAATCTTGGCAAATAAAGAATCTTTTTTTTTCAATAAAGGTCAGACTTGACACCATTGTTTTAGTGAAATACTCGATTTGCATACAAACAAAAAATGTAAACATATTAACGAACACGTTGAATGGATCCAATACATCGCTGCCAATAAATGGCTTGCAAATGCAGGGAAACATAAAAGTAAAATTTTTATTTAAAAGATAAATGATGAAAGGATACACATTTCACAGAATTTACCAGAATCCTTTCATCTCAAGATAGTCTTCGGGTGGTGATTTTTCCTCGCTTCATGGTGTGCATTTTACACAGAAACTTTCACATAAAAACTTTTTCTGTCGATCTCCCTTGCCAAGAAGGGGGTGTGCGGAATACAGGAATGTGCCCAATACAAGGAAGAATACAGTAATGTTGGAAATAGCAACAAATTATGGAGAAAATCTATATATATAAATATGATGATGATTAACCATAACTACTACTTGTTAATCAGTGCTGTCGTTTTTTAAAGTATAATTGATGATTTTTGGGGTTATAATAATTTTGTTGTTCAACCTTTTAAAATAAATTGAGATATGTTGAGACGATTTGAAACACACTACTATGTAGGACCTCGTACTGGTATTCATTAACAGAATTATTCAAAAAACAATTTTATGATCTGCTATCACTTAATCACTTGATAAAATATTTTATTTCATCAGATTTAGTTACCTAGCATGTGTTTATACCTTTGTCTTACCATTTTTATTGAGTGTATTGGCTGCCTCAAGAGCTTCAGATAAATGTGTTGATGCTGGGTTGACACATTCATGTTTGTTTTCTGAAAGATAATTGTTATAAGACTTATATATTTTTTATACTTCAAGCTTCTTTCAGTCAACTTTAAGCTTTTCCCATTTCCTAAACAATACATATGAATGGTTAAGTTACCAAATATTACATTAAATTTAAAAGAAGCAAGAAAAATAAACGTTTCTAGCATTGTCTATACCTGTTTATATATACAGCTTGTTGTCATTTGTCTTATTTGTTTAAGTGTTTGTATTCTGTGTCCATAAGTTAAATCTGAATTCAACAGATTTTTATTTTTATGGTGATCTGTAGAAGTTCGATTGTAGCTTAGCTTTTGGTGGATGACTTTCTCATTGGCAATCATACCACATCTATTTTTATAATGTCTGACTGACTGGTAAGTTTTTATCAAACGAAACAAAAACTGTCTGATCAACATTTTTCTTTCTGTAATTGAGTACAGTGTATTTACTGCAAACTTGGTATAAATCTTCTAAACAGTGAGACTGGTTCCATACCAGACATTTATTAAATCAAAGTGCTGTTAGTACTGGAGGTTTTTGATTCTTGTGAAAATTGTAGCATGAACAAAATTTCAAAGATTACATGATGTAAAATAAAACTGTATCATACATTTGCCTTTTTTTTCCATATCGTTTAGAACTGATTTATCCTTAATATGCAAAATGCATGTATATCCATAATACTGATCCAACTTCACACATATTTACCAATTTTGTTCCATTTCACCTTTTTCCCAAATTTTTAAACCTATCCAAAAGTAAATTTGCATATACATTCATAATTATCATACACTGTAATTATACTTTTAAACAAAACAAGTTTCAGCTTAAGAAAATAACTTGATGAAAATAAGAACTAGACAATTTTATCAATTTGAATTTTCCCGCCAATTTTAGTTGGTTAAAATCACTGCTCCTAACTTCTTGTTTATCAATGGTAAAGTATTAATGATAAGATGGAGAATTTAAATGTGTTAAATGGAACATGCTTTACACCTTAAATGCTTCTTGACGCATTACCGCAAGAACTAAATTCCTAAAATGCAAATTTATTACTATTTCAAGACTAAATAGAAGTCCCTCAAATTTTCAGTTGATTTGAAAACAAGATATTAATCTACTTGGAAGAAATAATAGAATATCACTGAGCTGAAAAATTGCAAGAAACATATTTACTGATTATAACAGCGGTATTGAATGATATAAAAGAAAATACATTTGGACTTTATTTTTGTGTAGTGTTCAGAAATAGTAGGGAAGTTCCTGTAATAGACTGGCAAAATAAGGTATTTTGATCCTAAAGTATCAAAAACCCAAAAATCTCAAATACTGAAATAAAATGCACTTCCTGATTAAAATCTTAAAATACAGAAGTGGCCAACATAAAGTTCCCATTGACAGGGTTTTTAGCTAGGATTTTGAGGGCTTTAGTCACTTATGCATCAAGCACAATCGACATATAATGGGCAGCAGAATTTTGTAAATAGTCAATAGTATCATATACTGAAGACATAAACACTCTTAATATATTCATTTTAAGTTTACAGATACAGGCATTACAATAAATACAATAAATGTTACTTAATAAAATAAAATAGTTACTATTAGAAGGATAGATTTTTTACATTATGACAAAGCTTAGATGCATTCAGTCTAAAAATAGCTACTATATGACAAAAGCTACGATTATGGTATGACCTGACACTCAACTAATAAACAAGAAAATCCTCCTGTCCTTTGCCAAACACCATACCTCAAAAGCCCTCTTCAACCTAAAACTCCTCAAATCAGAAGGATGGAGACAGGTCTTCAGAAGAGAATTGATTGATGAAACCTTGAGCCTGTTCCTAAGATAGGCCTTGATCAAATTGTACCCACTAAATCCCCTCTCAGTCACCAGAAGATAACACAGAAACTAGACAGATAGAAAGGAGGTTGGCCAAATTGGCATAGTCAACTTTAGAATGTTGAACTCTGTAAGCGGTTGCTTCGTGATGTCTTACAGCTGGGTGGTAATTTTTTAGTAACCTTTGACCCCAGATCATGAGAAGAATTGAAGAAGTTTGTAATCATTGTGATTTCATTTCAAAAAGAAAAGAGAATCGTAAAATAAATATTTATCGTTGATTAATGCTTCCAAACTGTCCGCTATTGCATTAAAATTAATTGAAATCCATTAGATTACCAGTCACACACTGGAGACATTGTATATAATGTGTGCATTTAAATTCCTAAAAATACATAGCTATATATGTTGCAAGATCCGTGAAGGGTTTGTTTTTATATGGGAGTAAATATCGGTCGGTATCCATTAAAGATCGAAATCATTTAACATGACTAATCCTTAAAATAAGGATATACATGTTATATTTTAAACGTACTTAAAATCAGAAATGTCTCCGAGTCAACTCGAAGCTTTTTTCGTCCATTGAAAACGACCAACTGAAGTTGAGTGAGAATCCTGGGATTATCTTTTGTGGTCCTAATGATCAAACGATTGATAAATTGTTGTTATTTCAAAGGATTATTAATAATGCACATATCAGGAATGCCAGGTTGACAACAATACCATGTATTTCACATCTGGTTGACCAGGTAATTACCAAACTTGGGATCATAAACTTGTCAGAGCATAAGGCCAGGTGAACTTTTGATTGAAAGTTTTTAACAACATTAATATTTATGGTCACGAAAATTTATCTGGAACACTTTCTTGGATGGAATTATTTTATACACTTTTCCAATTTTAAGTGATGAAAACCATCTAAAACATTTTGATAATTTCAGAAATCCTTTCACAAATGGCAAAAATGACAAGCGCTAGCTAAATCACTGCACTGATCAGTTGATTATTCTGTTTAAACTAAATAGATAGGTAAGGCCATAAAAATAGACAAGTGGGTGAAAATACAGACCCCTAACAAGAGACACATTCTAATGATGCATACAACTGATGCATACAACAATTTGCATGTGGATATCAAAATCTTGACAATAAAACTTTTCCCGGTAAAAAAATTTTAATAACAACTTCTACTAAATAACAATAAGGAGAAAGCCCCTGTGCTTATATTTGTAAGAAATATTACTTGTAGATTACATGTTATTGTTAAACAATCCTAGTTTCGGGGATTTGATACAGCGCATCCACCCCGAAGAACTTGAGATAAAGGATACTACTGACACTGTGAAGTCAGCCTCATAATTGACCTAAACTAAGAGATCGACGGTAAAGGAAAACTAATGACCAACCTTTATGACAAACATGATGACTATTCATTCAGAACTATCAACTTTCCTTTTATCTGAGGCAACATCCCTTCAGCATCTCCCTATCGAGTTTTCATATCACAACTCATACAATGTATGTTATGCCAGAGCTTGCTGTAACTACACAAGATTGGAGTCATCACTACAGAAGTTTTATGGTCATCATCATGAACTCGTGGATCGTTACAGTGTATCCATCTGAACCATGAAACCTAATTTGTTCAACATGCAATAGTTTTTTTCTCTTTCGTCTACCCCCTCGTCTTTTTATGAGCAACTCAGCAGGTGCTTCTAGAAAAGCAGAGGACACTAACCCCACCAGTGCACCCAGTGTTTGGTGGAGTTGCTCATTTACTTTTGTTTCTTTGTAACTGTAAGTATAAATTTAGTTACTTTAGATGTATGTTCCTTGTTGTGCTTGTCTGTTTTATTTGTCTGGTCTTTGTGCCTGGATTACATTCTTTTGATTTCCGCTCAAATTTTAATTCCCTTGATTACACTTTCAAGTCGCTTCCACTAAATTTACAAAAGTCACAAAAAGGGGTCTACATCTACAAAAAGCATCTTTTTTGTCTCCTAATATTAGAACACACCACGGAGGTCTTCAAGAATATTTCGATATTTTAAACGAATCTGCAATCTTTCCTGCTTGTCCTGAGTAGTTTGCAAAAATTCTTCGGGAATGTCTTCGTCGTCTTCATCGTCTATCGTCGTTTGATTGTTGTTATTTTTTGATTTTTTCGACATTTTCTCATCTCATATCTTAGTGATCAGTGAAATTTCATATCAGTACAATGTTCCGGAACATTTTCCCTGAAATTACTAAAAGCCGGATGGCGATCCGATTCCGAAGCTTTCCTAAAAAGATAAAGTGCGTTTCATATACTCTAAATGACTATATGAAGCACCTGTTTAGGCTTATTTGGTTCGACAATATAAAACGCCAGTCTTATTTTCAACTGCAGTCACCGCCTTCGCTTTTTTATTGTAAAAACATAAATTCATTTGAACAGGAATTTTTATACCTAATATAATACGCCCGATTTGAACATGCACAAAAAATAATCGAAAAATTGAACAAAATGTAAGATCTAATTATTTTTTTAATATTATGTGAGGCAATTCGATTTCAAATAAACTCATTTCACTGATGAATTAACACTTATCATAGAAACAGTTCCACGACCCAGCTAGAAAAAACACCAAGAGAATATCCCATGCTCCAGCTAGAAAAAAAAAAACACCAAGAGAATGTCCCGTGCTCAAGCTAGAAAAAAAACACAAAGAGAATGTCCCGTGTTCCAGCTAGAAAAACACCAAAAGAATGTCCCATGCTTGGCATCATAGGAAAACCTCAAGTTCGAATATCGCCCTTTAAAATCCTCGGACAATAATTATATATCTATTATATAGATAAGTAGTTTTATTAGATAAAAAAATATCAATTTGTACAAACAGTACAATTTTTATTTTATAAACATGAATTATATAGTGACAGCTTAAATCAGTGATCGAAATAAAAGCCAAAACTGTATAGTATATATCGCCAATACCATGATGATAGGTTAAGTTAATCAATGTAAAGTAAGAAATATATGTTGATATGCAATCGGGATAACTCATGACCCCACACATTCATCTTACTTAATATATAATAAAAAGTAAAAATATCTCATGACTTAAGAAGGTAATCATAATTGATAATATATTATATTGTTCGAAAATTACTAGATAAATATTATATATTAGAAGAAATGTGGAAAGACGAACGGACAGACAGACAGAAAAAAAATCCTAGACATGCCCAAACTTTTTTGAGGTCGGTATAGAAAAGGAATTAAATAAACCTAAATTTAGCGGATTTCTTTTTATTTGAGTTGGTACAAAGAAAAAAACCCTAAAACCCTCGTAAACTACATGAAGATTGATTCAATTGATCCTGAAATATACCGATTAACACTTTCGTGGACTATGATACCAGTTTCATATTAAAATGTCCTCCAAATTACATTCCTCCGACAGTCGGACACGGATGAACCGAGTTGATGGTAATAATGATGCCCGTATAATGATTATGATAAGAGAACAAGAGAACCCAAGGAGCTTGAATCGCTCACCTGGTTAATCTTTTTTTCTTTCCAGGCAATAACTGTAACAAGGATTTGTCCGACAATTTTGGCTCCAAAAGGATCATATCATCAATTGGAAGTTTCATTCTATCTATTATAGTTTTCAAGATATTGCCTGAAAACTGCTAATAACATATTTTTTGCCTTTCAAGAGCAATAACTCTGAAAACTTTGATCCCCACAAACTTTTGTAGGCCTTATCATATGGATCATTTCAGCAACTGAAAGTTTCATTCTATTCATCATAGATTTCAAAATATTGGCTGAAAACTGTAAAAAAACGTCATATTTCTTCTTTCAAGGGCAACAACTCTTACATGGAGTAGTCAGACAACTTTGATCCATGGGGACTTTTGTGGGCCTTATAATAAGGATCATTTCAGCAACTGAAAGAATTAGCCTAAACCTAAAACTTTGTAGATATATGAGAAAAACCTCTGACTGACCACCTATGTTCTATTTTAGTAACGATGGCCATGATTTGAAGGATAAAAAATCCCAACACCAGTTCTATGCAGGACACACGAGTGAAAATTCTTACCAAGTATAGTTCCAATTGGTCAAGTAGTGTCATAGGAGAAGATTTTTGAAAGAAATGACATTAAAAAAATGAACCAAAACATCGAAATAACTCCAACATGGCTTCACAGATTAAAACGAAAATTTCACCACAGATAGATCTATTAATGCTAAACACATTTAGCCCGTCAGAATTTGGCTAAACCTGACCGTTTGTAGATAAATGCGAAAAACTACTTTCTGACCATTATGTTCTATTTTTTAGTAACGGCGGCCATGTTTTTTTACTGATCAAATATTCCCGCATTAGTTCTGTGCAGGATAACCCATGGAACATTATGCCAGAGCTTTCCGTAACTACGCAGAATTTTTGTATCACGCTAGACTTCTTACAATACGGCTTCTGGAACAGAGTTATGTTGATACAAGATTGAAGTCATCGCTACAGAAGTTTTATGGTCATCATCATGAACTCGTGGATCGTTACTGTGAATAGTGTCAGAAGGTAAAAGTTTTTAAAAAATTGTTAACAACGACGACGACGACGACGACGACGGAGCCAAGCGATGGCAAAAAATGAGTAAAATCAAAATCTAGTATCCAAACATTGTAGCCTGATTTTACTATGTACATAAAAAAATATCCACATGGACAAATATTTATGGCACTTTTTTTTATCAACACCGCCTCATATATTTCCCGCGAACAGTCAACGATATCAATATGCCATCGCTATGAATGTCAATCAATCAAAACATTTCTTTTCTCGGCATATATCAGGAAGTAAACAATAATAAAATAATAATAATATATATATATTACATGACACACCAACATCAACCAAACAAATAAACCTTACAACAGTCAACGACCTTAATCAACTTCCGTTGGACTAAGCAATACATTAGTGCTCAATGCCGTAATTAAATGATTTGAGAAAATTTAGATTTATACATTGTTTTTAACTTAAGTAGTAGTCTTTTTAAAAATCAGACAGGAGGCGATTAAGTCATGTCAAATACCCACCGAATTTACTTTTATTACTTTTTCAGAAACAGTTTTTGATCACATATTGTTTGGTTGTTGAACTATGAAAATAAAATTTATATAGATTATACATGAAATTGGCACTTAGCAAGAGTTATCATTCTTTATTTGGTTACCAATTGGTTGCTTTTAGTTGGAGATGAATGCATTATTAAAAAAAAAAATGCAGATATAAATGCTGTTTATTTGTTTGGGTTTAACGCCCGAGCAGCAATATTTCAGCTATATTCAGGCGACAGATATAAATGCAGAAATAATTATCGTAATATGAAAGTATGGCATATGTATACCAAAAAAAAACGTCGTTTGTTTGGTATATGCTTTTCTTCACCATGAACCTTGGTACCATTGGCAGTGTCTGAATTTTATGTTGACTGGTACTTTTTAAAAATAATGTTACCCCCATGACATAGTTTCGAGAATGGGGTTAGTGTTATTGGTAAGGTTTCAATAGGTGACAAGTATGTATTCATGAATGAACGAATCCTCATTTTTGACCACTAGAAAAGGTGCCCCAACAATACGTATTGCGACAAACAGCTATACAGGACTACGATGGAATTCCACATCAAAATTGGAAGATCCAGACTTTGCTGACGATCTGGCTCTTTTATCATCAAAATATTAGGATATACAAAGCAAGACACAGAGACTGAAATGCAAGTGGAATCAAATTGGCCTCTAGAGCAACTAAAGTAAATAAAGCAAAGATCCAGTAAAATAGATGAAAAGGAAATATAGAGGCTTGCGTTGTAACATCAGCCTTAGGTTGTGATGAGGATATTACCAATTATAGATAGAAAGGCAACAGTAGTTAAGGCAAATTGGGAGTTCCGGAAAATTTCCCATCCAAACAAAGGTCAAATGTAAAATAGCGTTTACGTGGCATCCTGAAAGAAAGCGAAAAATTGGTTGGCAAAAAAAAAAAAAACAAAAAAAAAAAAAACACGGAAGTGAACTCGACGGAAGGACGGACACAAAAAGGTTAGGTGAGGTTGGAAATTTAATTTTTTCACCTATTTTAAAGTCAGGATCAAATTATTGCAAAGTTTTTGTAAATACCTGTGTAGAAGTTTAGTAGAATAAGAAATAAATCTTGATTTTATACTCATTTCATACCCAAAAATGAAAAAAAATAAGGATAGAGCGCAATTTAATCAAACTTGTGAAATTTTCTATTTAATATTACAAGTATGATAAATTTACAATAATACAACATGGATAACAACTGCATATGTACCGCCTTGTTTAGGCATCTTTAGTACAGTTTTGTAATCACAGGACATCATGTTGCAAACCACGTATCGGAACATCTAGGTCAACTTGTTTAGGAAATATGCGATTTATAAAATTAAACTTGATTAAGTTTATATTCCAGTGTATGTTCTTTCTAAAATTGTAAATACACACACATATATATATATATATATATATAATTGCATGAAAGGAAATATCAAGTTTTAAAAACGAAATAATGATAATCGCAAAAACATGATATTTTGAAATTATACAAAAAGTTGCATTTTCTGAGTAGAAGCATTACTGAAATGCTAATGAAATTTCAATTGACTTTCATCCTTTTTTTTGCGTATCGAATTGATATAAGCAAAACAAAACAACCTTGATTAGATAATTTGTTCTCATACTGATCAATGTTAAATTAATTACCAAAGCGAGTAGAGAGCTTCCTTGGTAATGAAACGGTCTGCCGACTTGAGTGAAAAATGATATCTTTATACCCCAAGTTATACAAATGATAACGCCGTATCGCCCAATCAATTTGGAAAATAAATCTAGATTCTTTTTGTCTTCAAGCTTCAAGAAGTATAGGAAGAAGAAATAATTAATTAGTTTGGCCGTGTCCACAGAGTTTCGAGGAATTAATTACCTGTAACGAAAACTCTGTATCTAATTCCTCTAAACGAGTATCTATATGTTCATGAACCTTTTAAGTTTCGTTTGTATAGTTTTGCCTAGTTCATACGACAATAAAGTGTTCAGCCAACAGATGAATGTGGTATCGGCATCATATGCAGCAGTCAAAGACTCTGGGAAAGCGTCAGGCACTGTAAAGGAAACAGCAGTGCAGGTACTATTATAGTCATTCAATTTCCATCAGAATATATTGATATTGACATTACAGTTTTCATTTCAACTTTATAAGTGTAGTTTGCTCTTTGATGATTGTTTAGAACCCGGATGAATTTCCTGATTTACCCGATAATCAGTGTCGTTGCACTTTCTGTACAAAAGATAATTGAAATTAATTTGCTGAATTCGTGGTATTTCATCGTCAGATATTACAATAATTGAAACAGAACGTTATGCGATATCCGCCCCAGCACCAGTATACTTCTGTCATTGTCCCGACATGGCAAGGCTCAATGGAAAACCACAGGAAATAAAACTGTCAATCTCATCTCTCACGTAATCAGATAATAATCTACCAGAAGAGACAAATGCCATCAAATCTGTAGGATGTAAAACCTCGCTTAGAAAAAAAAACCGACAGTCTACTAACCTAAAACATTGATTTCGTCATATTAAAACTCAATTCTTTTTAGATATATCAGTGGACGGACAGGAATTAGTAATTCTTGGCGTTTTTAGGATTGTTTCATAATCCGCCTAGGATTCTGTCGCACGTTTTTACAAGCTTTCGAAGGCGTTCCAGTAATTCCAACTGGTTACAATGCAAGTTTGTTTACACCGCAATTGCCCCATTTAAGAAAGACGTCATTTAAACACACCTAGTCACCTTCGTCATCACGTAACAGTCATTGTACGTTTTTTTAATTAAGTCATTTCATATAAACAAATCATCAAAATCGGAGAAGAATAAGTCATTGGTACAGCATTGTTTAGTGTTGTTGTTTATGACCCCACGCATTAATTGTTTAACATTAAACACGTACGGAGAAGTCTTGAATTCAAGGAGTTTCTATTTACATTTATTGCCATTTTTATCTTGTTTGGATTTGTTGGATTTGGATCGTGAATTCAAAGTGAAAGTAGTTTTTGTATTGATTTAAAATTAAAATACACAGTTTATAAACAAAGAAAAAATAAAATTATTTACGGTATCTTGATCTGGTACGAATATTTTTTTTCAAATGGACAACCGTTTACCTATCCTATCTCGCCCACTTCAGCTATCGTCCCCTTTTCAATGTCTAAATAAACGTAAAGTGTATGTACGATGCTCGGTTGTAGGCTCTGCTTAACTCATATTAATTCTTTCAGGTTTCTTCTCTTTGACTGACAATATAGGGCAGCATGAGAAATGAGCATGTTTTTAATGTTGATTCTTGGTTACTTGTAACAGGATTGCCTAAAGTCAAATTATAATAAAGAAAAATATTGCAGTTTTGAGAAAGAACAATTGTTTCAATATAACACCAAAAGACCATTTTGACAACCTTTATGCATTTAGAGTGTATGAAGTGCAACCAATTAGGAACAATTATGCAAATGAAGTAAAAGTGAATTTAAGCACGAATCTATGATAGATACTGCTGTAAACAAGGGAATGTATGAAGGGACGGAAGTTGCATCGTTACTAACTCTATTGTCAAATGTGTCAATAATTAATCGTATGAATATCCGTTGATGGCCTTTGTCATGCTATGTATAATCATCGTCAGCATTTAAATGCAAATTTGTCTGCCTTCAAACATTTTACTGTTATTAACTAGACAGGAATGTAAATTCAATTCTGTTTCTTAATTTTCCAACTGACAGAATTGCTATTAAAATTGGTTGACATTTAGCATGTTATGAAAAACGTCGTCAATTGGCTCAAGATAAGATACGGTATATTTTCTAAACTGTCGTTCCATTGCTGCACACTTTGATGAAAACTGCTGTGTAGTTAATGACGGAAACGAAAATTGTGATTTTATCATCTTAATCCGGTCTTTGTAAATTTCTCGTAATAACTATCGTCTCTTCTTTGAAGTTAATTATATACCATATAAGTATTTACTGTGATTGCACTGTAAATTTGTCCAAAACAGAATGCTAACATTCATCATACAGCATCTAAGACATCTGTTATCAGCAAATATTGCTAATTATAGAACATGCTGCCTAGACATGGTAGAAGACTGGACAACAAAAAGTATCAGTGTTGCTTTTGTCTGCAAGGAACACCCTTTTCATCGATTCATGTCATCATAGGTGTCATAACATCTTATTATTATGGAATTGTCAAGAAAAAAACTAAATCTTTTGACGGCTAATGAATCGATGGTACCATTTGTTATTTCGTGGCCATGTTTGAGAAGTTAGTCAAGTCCAATTTAGAATATTTTTACTTCTCGATATTTCAAGTTTTCATATTTATGGATCAATAACATGATGTGAAGTATTTACTTCTAATATCATGTGTAGCAGTGTGGACTTAAGAAGTAAATACAACCTTATGCTTCATTAACAAAACGTCTCTTTACTTAATACTTTAATTCTCTTTGTGCGTCTTTCTTCCAAGTTTTTATTTTTTCAGCTATTCTTTCGACCTTTCTTTGATTTTCTAGATTTTGAAGGTCGTTTCCTAAATTCATTATCATAACTTTGTATTTAAAGAAATAAGACGGACTCCACAACACTACATGCAAATTCCACATAAATCAAAGCAAAATTTTACATTTTGAACATTGAACGATACATAAGAAAGCCTTCTGATCATATCGGATAGAATTATATAAATCTAACAATAAATTACTTCAAAAGAATTTTAATGAAGAATGTCTACATTTCAAGATACAAGTTTCTTGTTCAACTTTTCATCAGCAGCTTTAATAAGCAATAATTCTCCAAACTTGATTAGCTTTTGAATGCCTCTGATCAAAGATATTAACCATTTTGATTAATGCTTGAGATTAGAGACAAAAATAATGTTCCTCATTGATAAATTATAATAGCAGATTTATTGATGAAAGATTTGTTCTTTCGTCTCTATAAATTTTAGAGTTACAAGCCAAGCTCAAAAGAGCCTGTTCCCCTCGTCATCCAGTTATATCGATGTGAATGTTAACCAGATACTTACGATAATCTGATTTTTCTCGAGTTTTTACAACTAAATGCATACACAGAACTCAACTAAATTTAAAATGAAAATAAACTATTGCGCTTTTCATGTTTTTGTTTGTATGTTCCCGGGTGACTTGTTTACACTGGAGTTCTATTTTAGAATTGATCTATCAATCGTTGTTTTATATAACTTGAAAGCCAATTTTTATTTGGAATAAAACAGAAAAACTGCAGTTGTTAACTATCAAACTGTTGAACTGAATTGCATTGCCTTCAGATAATATTGTCAAAGCTACAGTATGTAAGAAGTAAGATAAGTTATGTTTGCTTGCCAGTAATAAGTTGTGAACAAGCAATTAGCAGTTTTTAAATTTTGACATCATGATCTAATGAATGGCTGCCAAGTTTACCATAGATCATTGATTAATTGGGGTTGATTTTTTTTCAAGCTCAAGACTATTTAACTTATCGTTTACTCACAGTACAATTTATCTAGTTGGAACTGCAAACCAAATTTCAAATCGTTTACATGATTTTTGTCGGGTTAAATTAATGAAAATTTACAAAAATCTAAAAAGCAACAAAAGCATATCGTCACAAAAGGAAGATGATCTACCAATCCAATCAGATTAAACACTCCTTAACTCGTCCAGCTTAATCTTTGTACCAAACATCAAATCTTAAAGATTTCCAAGTTTTAAGACACCCAAAATAAGCAACAACAAAGAATTACAAAAATAAAAAAGAAAAAAAACGTATACCCTGAATAAAGTCGAAAATCTAACACATGATCCAACCCGTGAAGCTAAAGCTGTTTACCAGATTCAAATTTGTTTCAATGTAATGTTGCAAAGTTTCATGCCACAAAATCTAACGAAATTATACAAAAGCAATAAATGTTAATACAAATAGAAAGAGTAGGATACACACCGTCCAACTAAAGGTTCATATCAAATATCAAATCGCTCCCATGGAGTAGTCAAAGTTTAACGGGAGAAATAATTAGTAAACTCTAAAAAAAACAACAACAAATTTACGGCAACTAGAAGTTGAAAATGTTTTGGTTTAACTGATATGACAGAACATTAAAATAGAAAGTTTGATATACTCTAAGTTTTTCAGACCTGTTGATGCATGTTTTGAAACGAACCGAAACCCACAAAATACTAAAGATTACAAAAAAGACACACAATAAACAGTTGGACAAAAATTAAAGTCCAACACATTTTATCTTAATTGATTTTATATCATATAATAATATAATAATAACAATAATAAGAAATTATTTGATTAAAGAGTCACACATTGATCTTACAGAGCAGTCAGTCATATACAATCACATATAATAAAAGATCACCATCCGGCCTATATAGACTTCTGAGATACTATGATATACATTAAAAAAAACCAATTAATCTACACCAACAATATAAAAATATATATTAAGCGTTCAATACGATCCTGTTATAATATGTATATGTCTTTTTTTTCTTTTTTAAGAACAGTATAGAGTGATCAACATGAGCATCAAAGGCACAAAACATACATACATGTCAAACTCATAATACATCTATGGATAGCTGTGTATTTCATTGCTGTAATTCGAAGGAGGGCGATACAGTGTGAAACGAACAAAAATCACTACATTATACATTTAAAACACAAAACGAAACAAAATCAACAATATCGGCAAAGATAAAACTCCAACCTAATTTATCTTAATTGATTTTAAGTCTCCTTCCTTGCCTTTTAAAGGCAGTTTTATTTGATAAATACTTGTTTCGAATAAAACAAGCTTTGTAATCTTGTCACAAAATAAACTGTAACTTGGGCCTGTCAATAAGATTGGATCAATTTTCACAGACTAAAAGGAAAAAAAACTGGAGCTGATTGAATCATTGGGTTGAAAACACTGGAATTCCATGTTCATATTTATTTTGAACAAACACAAAGCATTGATGATCTATATATATATAAACAAACGCTTTAACATCGTACTTTCTGACTTAGAACCGTTCATTCCCATCTAAAATTAAAACGGGAAAAGAAATACCTATAGTGGTGTCTTCCTGTGACAAAGAATATATTCTGTTGAAGTTTTAAAAAATGCCTGCGTTAAATCTAAACATACACCAGGACAATAACAACACACATAAACGGTAACATCATACTTATTTGCATGCTATAATTCATCTAAAGACTTCACCTTTTATAATGTACTCAAAAAGAATATGAATTTTTAATAATATATATCTTCAAGTGAAGATAAATGATGATAAGAATATCAGGACTTATCATAATACCTAACCGACCAGCGGCGCGGTCATTCTCTAACACCAAGAGAAGCCATCCAGTCTGTTACTTAGATGCAAAGGATATTGGTCTTGTGATATTATTAGAACTTTGTACAACAGGGATTCTAATTATTTCCTTGATAGAACAATACAAATGATTAAATTTTGGAAAGAAATATTTGTACAAACTATTGACGAAGACCTTGGAGAAAATGTCGTCTGGGTTTTACGCCTGTTATCCCCTGCCTCGTTAGTCAATGTTGGATAATTAAAGATTGTGGGATTTCTTTAATGATGCCGTGATCCAATAATTAATCACTTGTTAGTTCGGGTACGCGGTATGCAAGGGAGACAATCGATTCACTCAATAACGGCAATACCAAATGACGTGCATACAACCGAACCGAGATGACATGAATACAAACGATGAATAAGTATTGAAGTGTCAATATATCATTAACGCTCTGTCAAATTGGCCACAAGTGTATGTAAACAATTATTATGACCATTAAAGGTCCTGAAGTTTCTCAAAATAGACTATCGAACGAGATGGCTATTGAACGCTCAATAGTATTCTGTCAAAGCATCCAAAACTAGTAGATATAGCCCAGGAAACAATTGTTTAATCATATAAACCACAAGTAGACAGTGATGCTGTTTTCATGCCATTTCGATAACTTGCTTTCCATTTTTCTTACATAATAAGAATTCATTTTACACAAATCAAATGACAAATTTTAACATACAGGACATTGATCTCCGAAGAATAAGCCATAATAAATATAATTTTTATAGTTTATAATCAGTTGTTGGTTTATTTTCATTGAATCCATCTTTCTAAAGATCAGTTCCTACGTTAGTATTCATTTAAAATATTTTTTATTGAAACACTAATGAGTTTGTATTTAATAAGTTATAAAAGAACTGTGTCCTATCACAGAAATCTGACAATATCTTTGAACGCTCTCAATTTCTGCATTGTATATTAAGGATATATGCAAATTTCAAAGGCTCTTACTTTAATATACTTCTCTAAATAAAACTGTTTGCAAACTAAATATTTACATGAATAATTTTTCCAAACAAAATTTTGAATTCAATCTGCTTTGATAAATAGAAGCGAACGCCTCACAAGATCAAAGTACTCTAATGGCCCATTTTGTAAAAAGATAAATCCATATTAGAAATTGAAATTCCCAATTAACGATAACATATACGACACTATAACTAATATTGTCATGGTCGTTGGCTGAGCAAATTCCATAAAATTGACAGTGGACTTATTCTTTATCTGTACGTCCATTTCACGGTATATAATTAATACTCGATCTGTACTTGACAGCAAAGATTTATATGATATTCTAAGCGTACAAACAAATTTAATAAATGACAATGATATTGCATATTGATAAACATCCTCCTGTCGGTTCCGTCAATACGAACATTAACAAACAGTTTATAATGTGGTTTTGACGAGTCGTACTATATCTGTCCATGTAAATCAAATTTTTTTCGATGGTTGATTTGTGGGAAGTGGTCAGTCATTTAACTGAAAAAGGTCGTTTTTTTTTCTTCCGAGGATTCACTAAATCATTGCTTCATAACATGAAAATTCATGTCTTTTTTTAAAAATGGGTGGAATCAAAGCTGTCTTGAGATATATTTGGGTTCTATTAATTGCTAGAAATTTAAGATACTTTTGACAAACGATTTCTGCTAAATATGTGTTAATCTATTAGCCCAACTAGTTCTGAATTGTTCAACAGTCCGTTTGAGGTTTATAAATCTTAGAGGAAATTGACCAAATCAAATTACTTTTTTATTTATTTTAATTAAAATTACATATAGGTTCAGCTGAAGTCAATATTTAGGACTTTCCTCAATGAAATGTTTTCGTGGTGTATCCATCTGCACCATAAAAAACTGATTTGCTAACGTGGCATAGTTTTTCTTTCCTATTTCGTCTACAATGAACTTAACTTTTTATGAGAAACTCGGTGGCCGTTTCTAAAAAAGCAAAGGATGCTTACCCTGGTCCATGCTCCCAGTTTTTAACGGAGTCCGGGTTGCTCATTTACTTTTGTTACTTTGTATGTATTATTTTGGTTATTTTATGTTATTTGTTATGTGTGTCTTTTTTCCATGTCTGGTCTTTGTCCCTGGATTATATTCTTTCGATTGTCGCTAGAATCTTGGTTCACTTGATTGATATTGCTAAATGCATCTTTATATGTATTGTACACACAAGCACAAGTCAAACTTGGAAAAAATATCTTATACATGTAACATCTATATAACATTAACAACAAAAGTGCAAACACCATAATGTAAAATAAATCTATAGCAGTTAAAATCAAGATTTTAAGACTGAAATTCAAATTGTCCCGTTCCTAAATGTATTATCCAGTGCAAGCTAGCATTAAATTTCTTTCAAAAGTTTCAATTTTTTCAAATTTAGATGAATTGACCATGAGATATTTTATGCCATAATCCAGCTAAATACCAACACCAATAAATATAAACAATTAAAATTTTCTTAAAAATCTGCCAATTTGTCACTTATTATTGCCAGCATGCACTGTACAAGATATATAGGCTAAAGTAAATTTGCATTTCCGAACAAAAATCCGTTCTGGTAAACTAAATACTAAACTGTATATTTATTTTGAAATTTGATGTTAACACTTCTGTTTTCAGCAAAATATGGCTGTAGTATTATGTTTTGTGAAGGAACGAAACATGCCTATATATAGAATATTTTATAGTGAAGCATTAAGCAAAGTTTTCAGTAACACAATAATTGCATTCTTTTAACATCTTGACTTAAATTTTCTTGACAATTAATGTCCTAGATTTTGAAACTTAAGCCTATTGGGAATTTCTTAGGTCTTTTGAGACAAAATTATGAAAATATTTTTCAGAGTTCATATGCTCTTAACAATAATAAATGTAGTTGAAAATTTGATGATTAGTATTTTGAAAAATGATTATATCGAAAAAAATCTTTTAGAAAATTTACAAAACTCAAGTAATATTTTAAGAAAATTTGAAAATCAAACGGTCTATAACTTACCAAACAATAAAACTCACACCTATAATAACATACTGGTATAAATGTAGAGGTTGTCTGGCAAGCTATTTTCTTACTTGGTGCCATCCTAACCTCTAGCATCTGACATGATGAAAGCCACCGCAAATGTTAATTAGCTAAACATGTGTTGTCAAAATGACCAGCAATTTTGAATCAGGTCACCAATTTTACGGAATACAATATATTTTTGACAAAACGAACTTAAAGTTGGTAAAGGCAATTCGTTGGCTAATTTGATATGTTCGTTTCGCAAATTTTAAAATCCGTAATTTTATCATCCGGAATTACACACTCAAAAAGCTAAAAACCAAATATGAAGTTCATTTCAACTGCTTTTACCAAGGATTTCCAGGATTGCTGGATTTTCTCATCAGGTAGGTCATTGTTTTTCTTTAGTTTAGTCACCTTCTTCCGTGTAATGGTAAAGAAACTGTATAAAACGATTTAAATGGAAAATAGTTTACTATAATTCTGCCGATTTCAAGGAATGGCGGAACGAGTGTTATGCAATATGGCGTTCGGAAGTATTAGGTTGGAGTATGGAGGAACGGAATTCCAACCTCTTACGTTGTAGGAGTGGTATAAATGATGCTTTTCAGAGAACCAGAATAGAAATATTGCTCAGTGCCATATTTTGGTTTCTTATTTCGATTTTTGTTCTGTTTGAGTAGTTCTTGTATACAATTTACTTGAGAATCTTTATCTTCCTATGTTTTTTATCCTATTGCTGATGATGAAGGGTCAGTCCTTCAATATGCGTGCAGGTTAATGAAATTTGCAATATTTATATCATAGGCATTTTTGCATTTACATGCATGCTTCTAGATATTCATGCTTTGCTAGTTATGTGTTGTTTTGGTTATCGTAACTGTTAAGTAGCACTCCAGCTAAGAATCATGCAAAATGTGATTCATGGTTGGAAAGCCTACATATTTTTAGTTTTGATACTTTGTTTTAAATGCAATAGTAAACAGATATTAACACGTGACTTTTCGTATAACTGTGTTCTGAGAGGATAAAAATTGTATAAAATGTACTATATAATTCAAGATTAAGGGAGATGATGCTGAAAACGACACTAAAATGCAATAGAAACTATTGGATTTTCAATGGATAAAACCCCCTAAGAGCAGTAAGATTGGAATGAATAATTATATAGACCTATAAAGCAACTTAATAACAAAAATAGAAATGTGTAGCCTTTTTGGGGTTGTATCACATATTACAAAATTTGAATGATTCTTAGCTGGAGTGCTACTTAAATATTGCATCTATTAGATATTATCAAATGGGTCAAAACGAAGCAAGCAAGTTTATAAATTACATGAGAGTCATGTGTGTCTAATGATATTTCGAGTAGTTATACATAAGTTTTACAAATCAAAAATGGAGCCGATTTTAAAGATAAGACAATTGTAAGAAATATTACATAATATCTTTTCATGACATTCCATAACACTTATAATTAATATCATTACACAGATGAGAACATTATCCATGTAAAACCTAAGTGTATACTTTATATAAAAATAATGAAAATAACATAACTCGTTGTAGATACTTTGCAATTCCAAATTCTTTGGACAAAAAAGTAAGGACACCGTAAGGACAGCATGAACTTAAGTTTATATATATTTGATTCTAATGATGCTGTTGAGAGGTTATTCCTAGAAGCACATGTACAGCAAATAGACATTTACAATATATATGATTGGTATTTTTGTATTTAGAAACGAACTTTTTTTTCCCAACAAAGTGGTATGGACGTGACATTGTCGCAATAGAACGGATGGTCACAGGGAGAACGTAGTGACATTGATAGATCGTAGAACTTGCAGTCTTCTCCGTCAGCATTGCGTTTTCGATTTCACAATAATGTTGCTAGTACGACCGTGACAATTTGATAAAAGTTTCCCCAAACCGCACAACAACTGATGAAAGATGAAAAAAAAAAAACACAATCATGAAGATCACAAATATCACTAAAATCAACTCAACTGCAGTCCCATCTTCAAATTTTCTCACCCCGTACAGGTCCGAGTGTTAAAAGAATAGGCCTGCAGCAGAGCTAAGCTTGCCGGGGGCTAGGCGCTCTGCCCACAGAGCAACTGGGATGTGTGCCCCAGGTGGTGGAATGGGGTACCCCTGGCGTGTTACATGCTGGGGTTGTCAGGCTATAATACGGAAAACCTGACCGCAAACCATAGTGGTGCACCGTTTTGGGAAAGATGCCACGTTCCTCGCACGTTAAAGAACCCTGCTGTGGTATTCGATAGGAGTAGGAACCTTTGCGCTCCGCCACAGGAGGCTAAATTGTCCGACCTTACCCATCCCCCTTTATCCAATGGCAATCAAAATATGTCGACCCTATTATCCTTGTGTCCCATCCTTTTTTTTCATTTCATGTTCATCGTCTGAATATAGCTGAAATATTGCTGCTCGGACGTTAAACCCCAACAAACAACAAACAAACATCAAATTTTCTCCATTGTTTTCAAGATTTTTTTGAAAGATCATAATGTGATCGTTGCCGTGTATTGTTTGTATTAATTGAATTGATTACTAGAATTCAGGAATTATGACTCTGTAAAAAGTAGTCACATTCAGAAGGTAAAAAGGAACTAAAACAAATAAAACGTGAAAAAAGAAGAATGGGTGGCCCAAATGTGTTAGTTCGGTAAGGGCAAGCTTTGGCCTCAAGGATGGAAAACACCAGAATATATGCAGTTTTTCACTCTTTTACCAATAGTCGTAGGCGTGTTCATACTCATACTTCATATATTTTGTGTATAATTGTCAGTAACAACTCATGTGAACATATCTTGAGTGAACAAATGTGTGGCAACTTCCGTTCCACTCAAAAACCATCTTAAAAACTGCAGAAATATTAGAAGTTTAAGGTTTTTGTAAAAATTACATAAATACATACTGTTATTTATGGAAAAATGTCATATATTTCGTTAAAAGAGCCTGTATTTAGTGTTTGCGACCATTTTACTACTCTACTTCTACCTAGAAATCACCTTGAATCAACTTTTAAAAATGCACAAGTTATGAGGCTGAAAGGGAGCCTTACCGAACTTTCCTCCTTTTTGGCCTTACGGTCTTCGTCAGGGGCGAATAGCGCTAGACGAGATGAGAATTACACATTGTCGACACGACTAAAATGACCTTTGCTAATATCAAAATAAGATCTCTAACTTTGTGTGAAGACGCGCCATGTTATAGGATTTTCCGCTCTTTTTCACCTGATCAAGTTTCTAGACGGACATTTATTTGCATATCATAGGTCTTCACTGTGGTTGGCCTCTCAAAAATGTTTACCGAATAGGCAACCTTTTCAATTGGTGACGCTTTGTTTGTGTTTTTCAAAGCAATTACCTAATCCCTGTAAGTCTCACCCACATAAACCATTATGAAGCGTTTGCAAACCACAGGGTAAATGATATTTTCTGAGGTGCAGGAGAATATACTATGCTCTCTTTACCAATAGGAAAGCTCCGCATTTATATAGGGACTTAATATCCCACTCCATGATATATACTACTGATTTTTTGGTTCTATGGTTGCTATATGTCTGTCATCATTTTGGTTTTTAATTTATTCGTTTACTTTAATGCTTCTTGATTTCAAACTTTCATGAAGAACTAAAAAAAATATCTCAATTATATGTATGTAAATTGGACATGTTATTTGAGACTACAATGCAATGGTGTCCGGCTGCCAAAAACTCATAAATTGTGATCCAGCTCTGTCATACTTAAGATCTTTACATCTTCACTTTAGTATATTAGTTTTAGTTTTTCGGAAGATAGAAACCACATTGATTTTTTTGTCGGCAAAATACAATGCAAATACTTCATGAGTAAAGTTTTGCTGGAATCAGAGTTGGTTAATTATTTGATTGATTGAAGTTAAATGATTTCATGAATTTTAGGACGAAAACGTTTGACCACTTGAGACTTGCTTTGCTGAGACGGAAGGAGGGTGTTGATATTGGCACTTTGATTTTTGCATCGACGCTATTTTTCCTACTTCCTTATTTTTATTTTTGCCCTCCATTCTATTAGATAATTCTCCCAACATTCCCGCAATTTTCTAACTAAGTTGTATATGTTGGTGTAAAAAAACACTTAATCGTTAACAAACAACTATTTCATATACATTGCAATTTCGAAATGCGGGAAACGCATATAAGGCTTCTATTTAGTATCCATCCTGCAAATGACGTTCTTCCTATACCACTACTTTCTATTCCATCAGGTATATGGCCCGGATATATAGAAGGAGTTCTGACATGTTTAATTGTTCATTGCTTGGCAATTGGTAGATGACTATCTGATCGGAAATTATACCATATCTCATATCTTTATAAATAGGAGATATCGCTATGGTTTGTATCTGAAACAGCTACCACCGCTCCATGAGGTGTATCTCAGACATTGTTAACATCGATATAAATAATTCCTTTTGGGTCAGCAGTTGGAACTATCTAAATGCCCCATTTTCATGACAACCAAGACGAGTACTTAAGACAAACATAAAAATCCTGTAATTGAAGTAATATGTACACTGGTATATTTGTCATACCCAATATTGTCGTTAGTGACTACATTTTCGAAAATCAAGGCGTGGTAATGACCAGTCGTTTTCTCAGTATTGCTTTTGTACGAATAAAATGCTGCATGTGTTTCGGTTGTACAAGTCGTTTGAATCACAAGGGATAAAAGACGAGATTCTGGAATAAAAATGGTTTAGTGATTAGAACATAGGTTGAATTATCAGTTTGTTCAATAATTGAAATGATGTTCATTATTCTAACTTTGGAAAATTAAAGTACATGTATCAGGACACGATCTTCAGTTAAAACAATGAAATGATCATGCTGAGAACGATTTATAACATACTTTATATGAAATCTTAAGTAGCCTTGATGTATTTAATTGGCCTTTTAAATAATCCCCGCAGAGTTTGGTTTTATAAGAATGATATATATATATATTATAAATTATTGAACCGATATTTTACTGACCAGTTATGGTACCCATAATGGGCAGTTCAAATTAAAATATTAATTATTTGTGAAGCAATAAAATCAAATTAGATCATTTTCAACTTTGTAACAGTGTACAATAGTGAAAAATTTTATCGGGGAATTTTCCGTATATTTCAACTATCATTGGAGTTTTCTGAAGCTCTGACAGTTTGGAATATACAAATACAAACAGGACGACCATTTTCTTTCAATTCCGTGTGTGTATATGATATGATAAATGGACAACAGTTTCGTCAATTTGTTTCATCTATCAGGACATTTTAATGTTCAATTATTTTTTTTTTCTCTAACTTTATAATAACAAATCAATTACAGACTACTGGTATTACAACATCTGTACATCTTTGAATAAAGCTTGAATAACACTTTAATGATGTCGGAAAATGAACATGACATAACGATTTTATCAACACACGCACACTTTGAATGCAACATGGAACAATTAACCATTTTGCCAAGAAATTGAACTGCAAGCTTAATTTAACAAATAGGTAGTAAAAGATAAGTTATTAAAAAAAGGAAATTAAATTTGAATACTTTTGAAAATATAATCACTGATTACGAAAGACATGCGAGAATAGGTGTGTTGAATCCAGATACTCGGTAAAATTTACAGTGGAAACGGGGCCCGTTTACATACCATAATACAAATTGCAAAAATGATATGCACTAACCAATTGTCACTGTATGATGCAAAGAGTAATTAAAGGGATTAAGATTCTAGCGGACATCAAAGAAATCAAGGGACAAAGGCCAGACAATGGAAACAAACACACACAACAAAGAACATAAAAAAACCAAATCAATACGTACAAAGCAACAATAGTAAATGAGCAACCTGGATAAATTATCGTCAACGTTTTGACATAAGCATTCATAGAAATGCTTTTACATAAGGCTTAGGGGTATGAATAAATATCCCCATGCATTTCTATATGAATTTTGATGTTTTGAACCAAGACTTGTTTTCTTTAAAACACAACACAAACATTTTTTTCATAAATGAAAGTATCATAATAATAGTGCTATGGGTTGTAATATTAAATAATGTCTTTCAGTGATCTGCTCTTTCGCTGATGTTCTACATTACATTACCCAAGAGAAATTCGTTTCCTGCAGAATAGGCTTTAGAATATGCATTTCATGTACATTTCATGTATTCGTAAATTATTGCTTTTAAGCTAAATTCGTTTTTCGTTATAATTCTCGCATGGATCTTGATTAAGTCTTATCTGTTGCTAAAAGTTTAGGTCCTTGAACGGCAGAGATAAAAAAGAAATAATAAAGATATCTGTGCCGATAGACAATAAACAATCTTGAAAGAAGAAAATTTAAGGAAACCTTTGAACTAAACGTTATAACAAAACTTTCAATAAATGCATTTTAATTTGACTCATTCATTGAAATTTATTTGAAAGAAGTTCAAAATTGATTGTTTAATTTATTATTTTCAACCTAAAATGTTACTGTTACATTTGTCCTGTTTTCTTTCAGATTGGCAGATATATTTTACTTTGATATTCTGTAAAGAAGATATTCTGAAGCTCGTGTTTCGGTTCATCCTCCATAGGACGCGCCTGGCAAATGTCATTTTACCGAAATCATTTTTAATGATGAGCCCAATTAAGACTTTCGCCCATATTTTGTTATTAAAAATTTCTTAATGATCTTGGTAGGTGTTGTAGGGCATCAATGTTGGGCATCACAAATATTTTCTACATCAATGAATGCCATCCGGTTGACGTCGACATTGTTCCCTCCTATAGTAAATTGTAAGTAAAAAAACCACCTTTAGAAAGATAGGCACTGCTGATGGGAAAGAACCTTACTGGGGGATTTTCTATCTTTAAAGTCTGGATGTTGATTAATGTTATATGTCAATTTAACCATGTTTAAATATCGGAAAAAAGATCAGTTGGGCAATTCCAGATACATAAATATCGGAATGGCATGATCATAAATAATAGGAAACAGAGACACATACAATACAGATAACAATAAAATGCAATTACAAAACAATTTAATACCCAAAAATTAAAGCACTTGCAATATGAACTCCATTACAAACCAGGAACTAAATCTGCATCAGATGCTACGGAAGGGTAAGCATGTCTTGGTTCGCCAGCGGCATCCGTCATATTGCAAGTGAGTGAAATCCCGTAAGCGTTAATATAACTGACGATATCTTGTCTCATCTGGAAGATAAAATTACATCGGTCAACCAAATTAAGATGATTATAAATCTTCTCTAGTGATGGAAGAAACAAAGGCTGAACATTTGCCTGTCTTATTACCGTATTCGATAGTATTTTCGCTGTTAAAAACTGTAATTTGGTAATATATTATCTGTACGTTATAGGAAAAGCACAGACACTGATGACCCAAAGGAACTGTTCGTCATGATAAATACAAAATATGCCTATCATATTAATATTGCATATTTTGATATGCTACACATGCGTTTCAAGGAGTAACCTATCTTCGTTTTTATGAAGTGAACAAAAAGTTTCTGCAGTATTCACCTTTAAATCATTAAAAGTTTGATCCTTTTACATCCGACATGCACGACAGTAACGGGTCAACTGTGAAATGCATACGCCATACGCAAAAAAAAACAAAAACAAAAACAAAAACAAAAACAAAAACAAAACAAAAACAAAAACAAAAAAAAAAGGTAAATTGCTACTAAGACGGGGAAGTTTACAAATGGAATGTCAAAATCATCACACTTACCTGCGTCATCTATTCATGAGTTAGGGTGTATATATTATCCATACAATCCTACATTAATAAGATAATATAATAGTTTTATCTTTATTATTTCTCTGATGAGTCAGATTATGTAGAATTATTTGATCAAATAGAACAGATTGAAGGACATAATTGTTTATTCTTCACTTGTAACAACAATAACTCCTCAACCGATAGCATGTCCGTTCATCACATTTTACATTTTCAGCAACTGTAACCATTTAGAACAACATAACAAAACATACAAAACAAACGGCCATTCTATCCCACTGTTATGTTAAATAAGAACATTGTATATTGCATTAGAGATAAAAGTTCCGTCAACCAATCCTCCAGAGTCAATGTTTTGGATATTAATCAGAAAATTTTAATGTTCTATCAAAGAAAACATTTTTTGTGATTTGCCATATCCAAAAGATTCAAAACATTTTAAAATATTTTTTTCTGAAAAGAAATAAACGAATGTTTTCCATAGGATTCTCTATATAAAATGAGCATGGTTATGGTACGATATTGGAAACCAAGTTTAATGTGTATTATATCCACAAAAACTTAAATGTCTATAATAGCCATAAACACGTTTTCTTATGTTTGAAAACTTGAAAGTGCCTCAAAGAGCTTATGATACCCTTTTCTTTCTGGTTTAAGAATATAAAAGTACACCGTGTACTTCTACTTCATGTTCTTAAACTTTTTTTCTTTTAAAGACTCAAAACATTAGAAATTCCATCATAGGGGCAAATGGCATTGAGGCAGTATCATAGTTTCAGTATTACACGATGTCTTTTAGTGATCTTTGCTCTCACTGATGGTCATTACCCCAAAAGAAATGTATTCCCTGTAGATATTTAGAATATTTATGCAATGTACATGTCTGTAATTGTTATATCTGAAGTTCTCAGTATAACATGTTTTCGTAAACAGTTTCTTTCGAGCTATATTTTGCCCAGTGCAGGTCCAGGTGTCAAAAGAATAGGCCCGCAGCAGCACTAAACTTGTCGTAAAAAGCGACTAAATACCAGTAGTGCTCAGAACCCTGGCCGGGGGCTATGGTGTTCTGACCACAGAGCAACTGGGTTGTGAGCCCCAGGATGTACAGGCTATAATACGAAAACCTGACTGCAAAACGTAGTGGTGTAACGTGCATGGAAAGATGCCACGTTCCTCGCACGTTAAAGAACCCTTCTGTTGTCATATATCGGAGTAGGAACCATTAGGCTCCGCCTCAGGAGGTTCAATTGCCCGACCCTACTCACACCTCCCTATTTAAAGTGACAATCAAAATTTGTCGGCCCCATTATCCTTGTGTCCAATCAATCTTTCATTTCATCATCATTTCATGTTCATTTTATCATCCATTTCATGTTCATCGCCTGAATATTGCTGAAATATTGCTGCTCCGGCGTTAAACCCCAACAATGAACCAATCAATCGAAATATATTTGATTTTCGTTGTGCACGAAACTTTATGAGTTAAACCTTTTCCCAATATTTCTGCACCTTAAACTTAAAGAATACATTGTTGGTAAACAATGTATCAATCTTGAAAAAAAAAAATAACCCGAACAGTAAACAAAAAAGTATAAACAAAATGGCTTAACTTAATACGTTTTTAATCGACACATCAAATAAAAGAACTTCTGCTATTTTTACTGTAAGTTAAGCCATTTATTCGTTTAGACAAACAAATTTTTATTTCATATTCTGTATAGAAAATTTTCTAAAGCTCGATTTTGTTGGTAAGCATTTCATATTTAAAAACAAATGTTTTTCACATGCTATGCATCGCTGATGAAAAGGTACTACGAATCTTCTTCTAAAGAATGATAAGTTATAAACCTGAAGTATATAATACATATAAGAAGTCTAATTGGGTGAGGCAACTCTACTATCTTACTTGCTAGTACATTACTACGTAGATATATAGCACGCACAGCGAGGATTAACATAGTATGTTAATACAAGGATGCATACATATATATATATAACCAAATATAAACTACACCACAACCAACCCTAGAATCGATGCGAGGTTGCACATTTGCGATGCAAATTTGGTCGCTCCCTCAGCAGGATTCGAACCCCTTCTCTTCTCTGACATCTATGGCAACACCGCCTGCATGCATCGTCCAACGCTCTAGGCCACTCGGCCAAGTTGGCTATATAAATACGGAGGTCCGGGCGTAAAAAGAATAGGCTGGGAGCAGCGCTAAGCTTGTCGTAAAGGGCGACTAAATAGTGCTCAGAAACCTAGCCGGGGGCTAGGCGCTCTGCCCACAGAGCAACTGGGTTGTGTGCCCCAGGTGGTGGAATTGGGTACCCCTGACGTGTTACATGCTGGGGTTGTCAGGCTATAATACGGAAAACCTGACCGCAAACCATAGTGGTGCACCGTGTTGGGAAAGATGCCACGTTCCTCGCACGTTAAAGAACCCTGCTGTGGTATTCGATAGGAGTAGGAACCCTTGCCCTCCGCCACAGGAGGCTAAATTGCCCAACCTTACCTATCCGTCCCCTTTTTCTAGTGGCAATCAAAATTTTTCGACCCTATTATCCTTGTGTCCCATCCCATTTTCATTTCATCATCATTTCATGTTCATTTTATTATCCATTTCATGTTCATCGTCTGAATATAGCTGAAATATTGCTGCTCGGACGTTAAACCCCAACAATCAATATAAAAAATATAGCTATCGTTATCCGAGTGATACTTCCTCGTAAGTAAATCTAGAGCGCGAATATTAGCACATGATGTAACTGAACAGGACAACCTCTGATGGTATGGAGTAAGACAATGGAGGATCTGTAACAGTATACAAATACAGCCACACCAAGTATATAATACATATAAGAAGTCTAATGGGTTGAGGCAACTCTACCATCTTACTTGCTAGTACATTACTATGGAATATTTGAATATGTATATACGTGAAATACAAAAGATGTGAATATTCCACACAAGTTACTTGTAGTTTTTCAGTCAAGTAACTATAACTCAATTTAATTAGTGACAAAAATTTTATTTATTCAGGTATAACAACTTGAAATTCTTTGTACATTTATAACATGTAACCTGCTATACAGAACACGTTTACTCAAAAAGAGAAACGGAGCCGTAAATTGGAAGGAGGTCAGCAATTTCATAGAATATTTTTTTTAATCGAGTAGCTTTAAAAATGTAGAATGTAGAATGAGATGATCTACAAGATCTGATTTATATACATGTAGATTACAGTGGACATGGGCCATCTGTGATCGCACATGAACGAACTGAAAAATATTTTGAAGAGAAACTTTTTCTCGAATATTGTTTTAAGTTAACCTGACAAATTTATATTTTGTTAAACAAGAGTTGATGTTACGATATCGTTTTAGTTTAGGGCGACGTTGGACGGATAATTTCCTTTCCTCTTCGTCTACATTGGACTTGACTATTTATGAGCAACTTGGTGGGTGTTTCTAGAAAAGTAGAAGATGCTTACCCTATCGATACACCTGGTCCATGTTCCCAGTTTTAGTGGAGTCCAGGTTGCTCATTTACTTTTTTGCCTTGTACGTATTATTTTGGTTGTTTCATGTTCTTTGTTGTGTTTGTCTGTTTTCCCTGTCTGACATTTGTCCCTTGATTGCATTATTTTGATTTTCCGCTCATATCTTTGATTACTCTTCCAATGGATCTCTTCGAAAATTGGCACTGACTTCGATCACAGTCATTTATTTGATATAAAGGTTTCTTCAATAAAATTTTCAAGAAAAAAGAGCATGCATGTCGTATTTTACCTGAGATTCCATCTAGCTATATGTAAAAGATGATTTAGTATAGTCAACATTCAGTATTTTACCAAAAGGTAAATTGAAAAGTTGCTTGATTTTTGTGAGTGTAGGACGGATGCCCTACATTATCTTACGAAGATAGCAGTTTTAGTTTATCAATTATCCCTTTTGGGGTTAAAGAATCTTTGTGTTTGTTCTGTTTTGTTGTTTATTTCATGTGTCATGATTGACACGAAAGACTTTGAACCTCCACATCTTACCAAATATCTACTTCTTGTAGATCATTCCTATAAAGTCTACTTGACTCATTTGCACCAAAAGTACCCTGACGCTTCGTTCCTTGTATTGCCTATCGTAGAACACCTTGGTGATGGATTTGGCTTCATAATTTGAGTACTTCTTGTAAACATTCCATTTTGAATTTTGATCTTCCTATATATTTGATTGTAATACTGCTGATGAGAGGTTATTCCTTGAAACATGTATACAGCTTATCGAAATTTGCAATGTACTATGAAAGTACTATTGTACCAATTTCCATGGTTTTCGTTGGTAGGCCAAACTATGAAATTTGGTTTCCAACGTAAAGCAAAATCCCATTGATGTGCCTACTGAAACCCCCAAAATCACAAAGTCAAGAATCCATGAACATGTGTTTCTACCCTAATTCACGAAAATTGGTATCGACGAATTAAAGTATTTTCATATTATATGATTGGTATTTTTTTTGTATTTAGTAGCAAATGAAAGTAAGACAATTTGGTACGTTGTAATCTTCTGAGAGACGACTTAAAGTAAACAAACTGTTTCCACTATGTTAAGAGAACAGGCACCGTTGATGGTCGTAAATCATTAATAATTTATCTTACAAATGATACCAACAATTAATCAAACCAACAAAAGATCCTTATCAACGAAAATATATTCATTTTATATTAATGAACAAACACAAGAAACGCATTAATAAACCATTGAAGCTGTATCATTTTTACAAGACGTGGAAGGCATGTGCTATAAATGTTTGAAGTATGTCCGTTGACCTTTTTTAAATTTCATGTTTTCCATTTTGAGGTCCATTACATAAAGATCGTAGACATTACACTTTGACTTTGATTTATGACTATGTGGTAATATTTCAGCAATAACTGCCTGTAAAATTAACAACTTTCTATCGTCAACATCGCCTAGTATGCATCCTTTAATCAATCTTACCGTCCTAAAATAACTATTTCACCAATCAATGGAACTCCTTTTTCATAAAATCAGGTATCTGATTAATTCTAGTGTTTTAGAGACCCATTTTTTGCTTGCTTGTTTGTTTGTTGGGGTTTAACGCCCGAGCAGCAATATTTCAGCTATATTCAAGCGATGAACATGAAATGGGATTGGACATAAGGATAATGGGGTCGAAAAATTTTGATTGCGACTGGAAATAGGGAGATGTGGGTAGGGTCGGGCAATTAAGCCTCCTGCAGCGGAGCCCTATGGTTTCTACTCCTATCGACAGCGTGCTTTAACGTGCGAGGAACGTGGCATCTTTCCCAACACGGTGCACCACTGTGGTTTGCGGTCAGGTTTTCCGTATTATAGCCTGATAACCCCAGCAAGTAACACAACAGGGGTACCCTATTCCACCACCTGGTTCACACAACCCAGTTGCTCTGTTGACAGAGTGCCCTAGCCCCCGGATAGGTTCTGAGCACTATTTAGTCGCCTTTTGCAAGCTTAGCGCTGCTGCAGGCCTATTCTTTTGACACCCGGACCTGCACGGGGCCATTTTTGTTTGACTTAGTCATGAACTTACTTGTTTGGTTATATCATTTTTGTGTCTGTGATTTAATTATCTAAAAGAGGGTGTTTTATCATTATTTATGTGTATACTTGTGGACGAAAGCAACTGGTAGGTTGAAAACCAGTGTATATTTTGATAATGTTGTAACTACTAAAACGTGTATATCAGAATGGTCTATTGATAGACATATTCTGAGTGGCAAATATTTAACAATGGAGAAAAAACATCATAGTTAGTTTGATCCCTCTATTCATTTTTCCCTATTCCACCTGTGAGTTTTGTAGTATATTATGAAAGTCTCAAAAGCTTATTCTAGTAACTGTATTACCTTAGTTTGTATGCCGTGTAGCAAAATCCATCGAAACAGTAACTTTTATCCTTGGTGCATTCACATTTAAAACAACACTTGATCAAGTTTAACAAGTACAAAGAGTAATCAAGGGAACCAAGGTTATAGCAGTAATTAAAAGAATGTAATCCTGGGAAAACAGACATACACAACAAAGAACATAAAGTAACTAAAATCAAACATACAAAGTGACAAAAGCAAATGAACAACTCGGACTTCACTAAAAACTGGGAGCATGGACCAGGTGCACAGGTAGGGTAAGCGTGTCCTCTGTTTTTCTAGAAACACCCGCCGAGTTGCTCATAAAAAGTCAAGTCCATGGTAGACGAAAGAGGAAAGGAAGATTATGACACGTTGAATAAATCAGTTTTCATATGGCGCAGAATTCATACACCGTAATGATCCACGAGTTCATGATGACGACCATATAACTTCTGTAATGATGACTTTAATCTTGTAGCAACATTACCCTATTCCAGAAGCCTATTTGTTGGAATTCTTGCGTAATACAAAAAGTCTGCGTAGTTTCGGCAAGCTCTGGCATAACATATATGAACGCTCCATACGCAGGTGCTGGAAAATTGACAATTCTGAATGAAATTTCATCACGTTTGTCGTAAAATTTGGTCAATAGTTTTCCTTTACCATCGATTTCTAAGTGTATGTCAAGATATGAGACTGACTTCACAGTGTCTGTAGTATCCTTTATCTCAAGTTCTTTGGATTAGATGCGACGTATCAAATCCCCAAAATTAGGATTGTTTAAAGATAATACGTCATCTGAGTTTAAAGGATCTAGCTAAACGATATTCTTTCTTCCAGATCAGATCAGCTATAAAGTCAGCTTCATAAAAGTGAAGGAATAGGTCAGCTGGTAGAGGAGCACAATTTGTTCCCATTGGAATGCCGACCGATTGTTGAAAAAACGCGTCCACCACACTGGGCAAATATGTTGTCGATTAAAAATTCCAGCATTTTGTAAACATCTTCTTCTGTATATTTGGAAGATGATTTGGAATTATTTCTTACAAAGTATGAGGAATGTCATACCAAGAACTACATATTTGTTTCTAGGTGTACCATCTTTTCTTTTTTTGGAAAAACAACGATGTATTATGTTTTTAAGTCGGGATTTTAACTGAGTATGGGGAATAAAAGTATACAGTGTGGAAAAATCATAGATTTTAATGCTATTATATTCTGATAATAGTCTTCAACTGATTGTCTCCAAAAGGTCTTTCGAATAGTTTAGAATCCACTACGGGAGAAACAAGTGTTGTGGTAGGACTGCAGATCGTCTTTGACAGCTGTGAGTATAGAAGTTAAAAGTTTTGAAAGAGGTTTGGTGGTACATTTTGCAGATCCAGTTATGTAACGTTGTTTGTATGGATTCCTGTGGAGTTTAGGAATCCAGTACATACACGGTAAATCACAATCATCGTTCTTGGTAGAGAGACCAAAAGAGGATAGCACAGATTTATGGTTCTCCACAATCTCTTCTTTGGAGAGTGTGGTAGCAATATAAGTTTTATCCCTGCTATCATTTTCTACGTCTACCTCTGATAATAAACATTTGATGTAAAACGTTTTGAAGACAAAACAATGTTGTTTTGGGTTTTGTCTGCTGGTACGACAACATATTTTTCATGTATAATAGACAATGTTTTTGCTATATCGTGTGCCCCGTGCAGGTCCGGGTGTCAAAATAATAGGCCTGCAGCAGCGCTAAGCTTGTCGTAAAAGGCGACTAAATAGTGCTCAGAACCCTAGCAGGTTGCTATGACACTCTGCCCACAGAGCAACTGGGTTGTGTGCCCCTGGTGGTGGGATGTGTTACCCCTGGCGTGTTACATGCTGGGGTTGTCAGGCTATAATACGGAAAACCTGACCGCAAACCATAGTGGTGCACCGTGTTGGGAAAGATGCCACGTTCCTCGCACGTTATAAAGAACCCTACTGTGGTATTCTCCCGGAGTAGGAACCATAGGTCTCCGCCACAGGAGGCTAAATTGCCCGACCCTACCCACCTCTCCCTATTTCCAGTCGCAATCAAAATTTGTCGACCCATTGTCCTTGTGTCCCATCCCATTTTTCATTTCATCATCATTTCATGTTCATTTTATCATCCATTTCATGTTCATCGTCTGAATATAGCTGAAATATTGCTGCTCGGACGTTAAACCCCAACAATCAATCAATCAATCAATCATGCTACATCGTTGTCTTTGAAAACTGATGTAACATTGGCACTCATTGATTTTACTTAAAACTTTCATTCGTATCAAAATTAATGACCTCACGGCCTTTAACCACTCTGGCAGAGAATCAATGTCTTCTTGCTCTCGTTTTGTCCATTTTCTTGCGAAGTCCTCCACGGTATCCAAAAGAACTTTAAAGTTATAATTCTAATTAATGGAGCGTGGTTCACGGTACTTGGGACCTTTGGAAAGGATATTAGGCAGAGATTCTTTTTCGATGATGGACAAATCTCCCGTAACGACGTGACCGGAAGGACCATGAATGGAGAGTTTTTGTAAGAACAGTCAGGTGGTTTTGCCTTGAAGTACTCAATCTCGAGGTCCTGCAATAGCCTTTTATAATTAATATTTTTTGATGCAATGGGTGAAGTAAAGGAATATGAAATAATTGGCATGGATTTGTCTTTGAAATATGGGGGAATTTTGTTGGTAACGTTTTTGTGATGGAGGATAATAGCCAAATTAATTGCATCTATACCTTTGTTGACAAACGGTAGTGGAAGAAATGATCTTTTTTTTTCACCTTGACTTTTGACACAAACTTGTTTAAAGAGTCTATGGAAACCAATATCCATAATGATGGCAACAAGCCTGCATAATGATGAGGTAGGGTCAGAAACAGGAGTGTAAAGACTAGTTTTGTAAAGGGAGTGTAGAGTGAGAGTTATAGAATAGAGTTTGGTTCTAATGTGATGAAGTCCAAGAGGTTTTTGTATGAAAGGAAGGAGACTCCTTTCCCGTCTTGAATTTTTGTCAAATAAATTCATCACATTAATGCTATTGTTATATTGGCTTGAAAGGTTTCCCATACTTTTGATGTTGTCATTGCATCCTTAAGGTAGTGCAGTACCTAGTCTGCGTATCTATCCAGTACTCCTCTCTTTCCCTACGAGAGTTTTTACTTAGAACGGGACTGTTCGTAGGATGGTATTTTTTTTTCTAAAAAACGAACTTTCATAGAGGGGATTGAATTATCTTGTTGATTACAATGTTGATAAACTGTCGGGAATTTGGTGGTATTTATTCCCGAACGATGACCGCAAATTCTTTTGTTTAATTGTTTTTGTGTTTCACCGACACATATAATACGGCATAAGTTGCATTCTTATCAATATATTAAGTTTGTTGACTTGCAACTTAAGTCATTATGACTTCTTGTAGGTTTTATTTGTAAGAAAACTAGAGAAGTAAGAGTCGGTTATGAGAATGTTGCATGTTTTGCAATTTTTAATACCACATTTTGAAATAGTACAATGTGGTTCGTCATTGTTGTTGTCAAATATATCATTTAAAGTAATGGAACATGGTTTGATTATTTTGAAATAGTCAGAATTTTTGTACTGGAATAGATGGTCTGCAGATTGAACGTGTGATTGGGTACTTTTTGTTGGAATGGTCGGGGTACTATCCATACCAGATGTGAGCGTGCTGAGATTCCCATTTGGGGACACCAGATGAAGTACGAAATGAAACAAATAAAAACAGCTTCAAAAAGAGGAAAACATATTTACTGACCTCAGTGTTGTACTTTCTGATTTTAACGGTATTAAAATTGTAGATTTAGGAGAATTCTTTGTAATTAAGCTCCCATTACACCGCGTTTGAACTAATTTGGAATGTCATATAAATAACAACTGTGTAATTTATGCTTCATTTAGAGCAATTAGAGAGCATGTCACAGAGGCACAAAAACGAATTCCTCTACACAATTACTTGTTTAATCTCTTGCTCCAAAGACTCTAAATCAAAACAGGGAATGGAAGATCGTTAAATAACTCATTTTATCCAAACCATTATGGTCTATTTCCAAGATATGTTCTCTACGAATTTATTTTTTAACAATTTGAGTCAGATTTTCTGAAAAGCATTAGAGACCATCTTTGTTTTTCTTTATTTAACTGAATTATAGCTCTGTATTGAGAAGAAAACTTTTTTTTCGTAAATGGCTCTTGCAGCGATCTCTGACTAATATGTCATCAAATCACGACGTCTGATACAACGTTCGACAGAATTAAGTGAATGAGACAACACCTGGAACATCATAAGAACACGACGAACAAATCGGACAATACAAAATAATCGATAACGAACAGCACGGACCAAACTTACCTTGAGTGATCTCAGTAGTTCTGGAAGGTGAGTAACAACTTACCGTGGGTGATCTCAGTAGCTCTTGAAGGGCGAGCAGCAACTTACTACGAGTGATCTCAGTAGCTATGAAGAGGTGAGAAGTACACGTTTTTTTTCAAGATACACGCATAATGCTCATGTAAGGTCAAGTCCGACGTGGAGTAATCATCTGTGGCAGTTGAAGGTCGCTGATCGACACTCAATATTAGTCACTCAGGTTTTAGTGACGACCGTAGAATTTTAAATTAATCTAACTTATGGGCAACATAGCAATGACCAAGACGGTTTTGTGTAGCAAAGTTCTTTCTAGGACTTCGGATAAGGACCTCAATTTAAAAAAAAACGTTCTGCTAATTATTAGTAAATGATTTTATATGACGAATAATTTTTCATTTTTTAAAAGATTTTGAAATGTATTGTATTCATCAAAAAATGAATCTACACTTTAATGATAGCTGGAGATTTCTGGCTGATAATATCAGAAACTGACACTTCATATCGGACAATCTGGACATGGTGACGACTGCATAGCAATGAGCAACATTTCTTTGTTCCAGTTTTAGCTTTGCCGTCAGTTGTCAAGCCGCTGTTATGCTAATACAAAGTATGGTTGACAACTGAAAATCAAAACTAGAATAATTCAGTAGCAAAATATTATGTGTATACAAAAACTAAGTGATAGGATTGTGCAAACCTACATTCCCTTTGTTGGAGTAAGTTTTGGATAAAGTGTGCCTCAAAGGAGTGTGAAAAATACTCATCAAGTCAAAGTATACAATTGGTGTCCTTTGGGAATGACAAGAAATATATACAATTTTTGTTCTTTCGTTTCTTGTCCTTTTTCAAAAAAGCAGTTGGAATTAATTTTCACAGAATATATATATAACTTTCGCAAATACGATCTCTAGTTTACGATGAGTAAAAACCATTCCAAAATATTTTGGTTCACAAATAAAAAAAATGTTTTTGTCGTTCCATATTAGTTCGATGTTCATGCTAAGTAACGATTTTTGGGAGATTGCATTACGAAATGTTGCGTGGATGCTGAACATTATGTCAATATCATTGGCATATATGGTATGGTTTAATCGACTGAACACAACCTTTCTATTTCGTTGCTAAAAATTTCCATATTCCTCAAGCTTTTCATTTGCTAAGCCGTGCATGTTAAACAGGCAATATAAGTGACTTATTAGGAACCTTTTACTAGCCTTAATGTCTATTGTTTCGAATCGAGCAAATCTATATTTGGTTAATTTAATTTTTTCTCCATTAAATTAATTTATTTTATTTTCGGATTTTAACATATAAATAGAATTCTTAACTCATCCAATTTAACCTCATATCAATTTATACATCTTATAATATACGGAGTGGGAAGAAATGAAAGGTTGACGAAAAATTGCATCATTGGAAAATATTTTAATACTATTGAAGAAAAAAAGACTTTTACAACCGTAAAGCAGCTATGGATATTAAAAAATGAAAATTAATCACTTTGATAAAAATAATTTTATAACGATATTCAAAACTAAATGGGAATCATGGGGCATCTGTTTTGAGGATATACGTGTAATTAAAGTTACATTAAAGCTAGCAAAACTCTTACAAAGGGCATATCACCATCCTCATGAATAAATATCTCATATCGAGATTATGGTCTCAATTTTACAAAGCAGAATAAAAAAAAAGACGTCATGCATCAAGTTTACAATGGCACATTCTTAGAAGTATAAAAAATATACAATAAATAATTACAACATATTTAGCAGTCAACATGAAAAAACTGTAATAAGCGAGAAAAGCAATTGAGTGCAGAGAAAACTAAATGACAGGAAAAATCGTGTGGGTTTTATAATAAACTTATTTTCCGGTAAGCTAGACCAACACAATATAAAATGCATGTTATTTTGCATTATTGGCTAAGGTAATATTCTGTCAATCAAATTATTTTCTGTTTCTGTTCACAGTAGAAATTTCCGTCATGTTTTTCCTGTGATTTAACTAAACCGATCAGGCATGCAGCTTTATGATCGTACAAAATGTCATCTACCTGTAGTTATCGGCTACTCTGTAGCAGTAACGGAATCGATACATTGCTTCACTTGGTTCTCAAAATAACGCAGTTTTACAGACGATTAAATTGAAATGCAGTTATTCTTTTTTTTTTTTTTTTTTTGTATTTACCTTGTCCATAAAATACCACTGTATATCTATTTTCCTTATACTTGTATACTTGACAGAACAATAGGCGGTGTCATGACATTTTTAACATTTTTTCCAATACACTTGAAATTCATTGAAACACTTTCGAACTAATATTGACCCAGCTTTAAACAATCGTTTAAATGTTGTTTTACTTTAGCTTTGTAATATGTAAACAGTATGCCCCGTGCAGGTCCGGGTGTTAAAAGAATAGGCCTGCAGCAGCGCTAAGCTTGTCGTAAAAGGCGACTAAATAGTGCTCAGAACCCTTGTCGGGGGCTAGGGCGGGCGCTTTGCCCACAGAGCAACTGGGATGTGTGCCCCAGGTGGTGGAATGGGGTAGCCCTGGCGTGTTACATGCTGTAGTTGTCAGGCTATAATACGGAAAACCTGACCGCAAACCATAGTGGTGCATCGTGTTGGGAAAGATGCCACGTTCCTCGCACGTTAAAGAACCCTACTGTGGTATTCTCCCGGAGTAGGAACCATAGGGCTCCGCCACAGAAGGCTAAGTTGCCCGACCCTACCCATATCTCCCTATTTCCATTGGCAATCAAAATATGTCGACCCCGTTATCCTTGTGTCCCATCCCTTTTTCATTTTATCATCATTTCATGTTCATTTTATCATCAATTTCATGTTCATCGTCTGAATATACTGAAATATTGCTGCTCGGATCGGACGTTAAACCCCAATACACAAACAAACAATGTAAACAGTACTACACATTTTAGCAGTTCACCGCTTTAACTAGTGAGCTAGTGCCCTTTCTTCGAAAAAAGATGGCATCGGAAGCTCCTGGTTTAAATTAAATAGTTTCTGAACAACTTCAGAAAGAGAGAAACTTATCTTAATCTAGACAAACGTTAAATCGTATTCAAATGAAGCGACTACTTTACAGGACAATGAATACCCCTGAAATGCATTGAAAGACTTATCTACAAAAATTCATTTATCTATTCCATTGGGACGTAGCTTATCTCGGAGACCAATTAAAGTCTACAGTGACATTAATACAAACTTTTATCGGCAAGTTGTAAAGATCTCTTTGTATAATAAGTATTTTAACAGGCAAGTGTATACTGATAATTATCTTAGTATTCCCAAAAGCCTTTGCATCATTTAAATACTAGATCAGTCCTGTGAGATATGGTTTGTTCTGAGGATTTGTTATACAATATTTATATATTACTGGGAATAATCTTCATATTGATTAATCTGACTTCTTCTTTAAAAGAAATTATGGCAATAAGTTTGAGCTTAAAAGTACTCTGAGCTAAAACACTTTGTTTTCGAGCCAATTTATCAAAGAAAACGTATACATGTACTTTCATTCTGCGTGGGTAAAATTTGTGTGTGTGTGGTTTTTTTTTTCGCTATTGTATTGTATTGTATTGTACGCCACTGTAATTTTTTCTCATTCATCGTACTTCTTACATACAAGCTCTTCTGACTACAACCTTGAATGGAACACAGTTACATGTATATAGATGGTAATAATTATATTTTGGCATATTGTAAGTAATATCAAGGGAGACAAAGGTAAAATCAAAGACATAAAGACAAAGAGTTAAAAAAAACAAATCAAGACCGAAACAATAAACAACATACAGGAACCCGTAGAGTAGACACAGTCTACAAGAACACAAAAAAACTCAACTCGATAAACTAAAAAACAAAAAACAAAAACAAACAAACAATAAAAACAAATGCAAACAATGTCGTGTACCCCATGCAACGGTAGGGTAAACGACCATTGCTTTCCTAAAAAATGTCAAGTTGCTCATGCCATCTCCAATTAAAACTACGACACGCAATATCGGTCAACATCCTCATGGTGGATGGCGAATTTTTGAAGTGACGATATCAATCTCGAGGAATGATAGCCGTTCTCCGAAAGCTAATTGTAACAAGTCCTCATGATACAAAACCGTGTCAGAATTAATGATAAGAACAAATGACACTTGATTAAAAGCCAATAACATTATTGCTAAATGTTTTAGGAATAAACTCTTCGAGTCTGTATATACTCAGTTTTGATGTGTTCGGATTATTTACAGATTTAAGAGAAAATAACCCAAAACACTTTTAGCAAATAAGAATAAAACAAGTAAAAGATCCAAACACGATACTACATCCACCGTATCTTATAAAGTAACACTGAGTAGCTTTAGAGTCTATGATATCATTTTGATTATTAAGGCAATGTAATTTCAATTTTACCAACCTTTTAAACGGCATTCCTTCTATTGGAAACGTAAACATTATTTTCCAGACATCTTATGCTTCTACGCTTCAGGTTTGATTTCATCTAAAGAGCAGTTGTAAACATAAGGAGATAACCATAAAGGCATGAAATAGTGCAATTATGTTCTAATCGTGCTCTTTATGATTTTTTCCAGACGCTACGTAAAGTAAAGTCTAAATAGGCGCCGTTTAAAGTCTCGTTCTAGTACATGGGACCGTTTTCTTGACAGTCATTGCTCTTGAACTATTATAATGTTGAATGTATAAGATTGACGCATCATTTTTAAGAGGTATAACCTGTTATATACAGCCATGAACCTCATAGACTGATAGTTACATGTGTACTGACAATGTACTAACTATCGTAGATGCTGTCGAAAATACTCGCGGCTATTAAATTAGTAATTTTGAACAAATATTAGTATTTCATAGTTTTTTATGCGCTTCCCCGAATAGAGCAAAAGTAAGTACCCTGTACACAAAATAATACGTTAACATGCATAACAAATGAACTCAGGGAACGGGGAGAATGTATCCACGTATAAAGGACATGATTTAGTTTAAACAAATTCTAGTGACAAAAAACTTATAGATATACAAAAGTAATAGACAATTCGCTAAATCTCTTATTTGCAAATATTTAAGTAACTAGTATCTTTTTTTTGTATGAAATTAAGTAAAATGTAAATTTATACAGAAAAACAGATACATGTTTCCATGTATACACATGTGTTAAGGCTGGGATATAAACATAGTTTCAGGTCAAGGTTTTGTTTTGCTTATATTTCTTGGAACACAACCTTACACGTCTTAAGCCAAAAATGTGTTTAACGATACAATTTTTTTTTTTTATAAAATTAATATTTTATGTTGAAATGACTGTCAGTTCATAGCTGTCGTCGATAAAAATGGCATTAATAGTGTTTTATCATTTTAAAAGATAAGGAAAAATATGTTTTAGGAAGAAACAAATCATTTCCATTACCATCTTCGGTCAATACCGCTCGTCTGAGTGCTTTTAACAAATTTTATTATATGTTTCCAAGATATAGACAAGCTGAATCACGCAGTGGATAAAAATGGCGATCGCATGAATAGCTGTATTGAACAATATTGTGCTTTGGTCATTTATAACTGTCTGGACAACGTTTAGCTCTATCAATTAGTATAAAACTGGGAATAAATGACCAGTAGCTTTCCATTGTGTATTGTCATGATATATCAGTCTACAAAAGAAGTTAAAGGAGTCAACAACAAGAACGTTGACAATATTGTTAGCATTGAAAGGACACCGACAAAATCACGAAAAGCACTTGAATACCTTATCCATTTAACATCCTTTTGTTGCTACATATAGAAACTTCAAAACATTGGTTTTATGGTAATTCAAAATTAGTTTTAACAAGTCTTCAAATAAAGGTTTTACTCTTGCAAGTAAAACAAATATATATATATATATATATATATATTATTTCTGAGGCTTGTCTGAATATAGCTGAAATATTGCTGCTCGGACGTTAAACCCAAACAATCAATCAATCATATTTCTTAGTCTTTATGCTTAACTTCGTTCATGCAACTTGCTGAGTACACAGAGTTTACAACGAGAAAAAGCCCGAGCTCAGTTAAAAATGTTCTCTTTAAATATGTTTTCCCATTAAGGTCTATTATGAACACTGTGTGTTCCACTGTCTAGTGTTTTGTCTTTTTTATCATTTCGATCTTGTGTAACATTTTTGCTTTAAGTTGAAAGTGGGTTTGAAGACTACACTAGAAACTTATATTATGTTCACTGTCATTAATGACAATATCATGAATTATGTTTGACTTAACTTTTATGATTAAAGTTAAACAAACAGCTGTTGTGTACCATTTGTCTACCATTAAGATAAATGTACCAGTTTACTGTAGATTTCTATAAAAAAAATTCTATTTCTCAAAACAATAAATACAATATGAACATATAAATCTGTTGATTTCTATTATAGTAGTCTAATGACAAAATGATATCAACAATCCTGATGTTGACAAGAAATTATGCGCACCGTTTACCTCGCAACAAAGGCTTGACGTCTAGTTTAAACTAAAATCAATGGGCTATACATATAAGTTAGTCTTAAGTTGTTGTATTTCCCTAGCTAATGACTGAATTATTGAATGTATGAAATGAAACTGTTTGAAAAAAAACATGAATGAAGTCATACAGGATTGTTTACTACATACTCAGCAGATCCATGTCATCCATAAACTACAACAAACTCTGTGATCTGTCACTAAGGCTATAAAATGTTTAAGTACAGACAGAAATCGAGGGAATATTTTTAAATATGAATAACGGCTGTCTAATAAAATACTTAACTTTAACGTCAAAACTTTAAACTAAAGTATGAAGTTATAAAGATGGTGATGGCTTTTCTTCATAATATAACTGTTGCATTAATTTAGCAACGCAATAATAACAAAAATGATTATTTCGTCCTACATTAACCGTATACTGACTGTTGTGGTTTTTGAGGGGGGAAATCTGCACCTTACCTACACATGGATTATATATAGTTAGAATTCTAAATTACAAAAAACGCACCTTGAACAATCTTTACTTAAATAGTCAGATAAACCCTAATTATCCTATGGAGACAAAAATACATGAAGCAGTCATTGATTGTATGTCGAGAAGTCCTAAAACAATTGAGATATAATTTTGATACTGGCGATGGTATTCCCATGTGTACCTCTTCAGTTTTAGATATGGCCTAAGTCTCCTAAATTTGATTTACGTCTGCCCAAACTTATTTCTTCAATTACGTATCGTAAAAAGATCACAAGTTGGTAACGTAAATCACTTAGGGATGCTCGATTTATATAAATCGATTTATATAAAGGTTTAGCAGCATTTTGACATTGATTATTGAAAGAGACAAAGCTTGTTTGAAAGACCAAAAAGTTGTATGAACTTGAATGTCATTAATACACATATATACTCGTTATACATCAATTGATACACACATTTAAGATGTAATATTGAAAAAAAAATTTGATATCATATTACAGGTTTTGCATTCTACAATAAACCCTCAGCTTAAATGTTAATGAAGTAAGAAAATTTAATTTAAACGTTTTTTTTTCAAATTTCAGTGCTGTTTTATAAATATTTAGTTTTATAACCATAATACTCTTATTTTGCAATTATTCTAGAATGATTTTTTTTGCAATTTATTCCTCGCCCGTTATTAATAATGATACGAACAATCGGCAAATGCAGTTCTATCCTTCAAAAATCTATTTTGGGCTAAAATATGCATACCATAAGCAATTTTGTTTTCATTGCAGGTAAAATGAATAACCTTAACCATAACCATAATAGAAAATTGAACGATAAATTCGTTTGATTCATCTTGTGCACCAGTTGAGCTGAATGGTAGATGGAAGACTATAATTGCTGACGAATATTTGTATTCCAAACTGTGTTCATAAAATATTTAATTTTGGCTTTAAAAAATTGTACCATTAACGTCATATTACTGAGGAAAGTAACATTATTTTGTGTATATAAATATCGCACTCATTAACAGTATCTTTCGTTTGTTTGGCAAATATGGTAAACAGAACAAAATACGAAAACACAAAGAACTTCAGATCATGCAATCATGAAGCTTACTGAAATTGCAGAAAAGCCATACTAGAGAGTTAGTAGCATATATGTTACAGCCAGATTAAAATAGGTATCTCAAATCCAAATGTAAAAAGACGGAATGAGAGAAGAAACAACTGTTAACTGTGGGCAAGTTAGAAAAAGAAAAAAAATCTTGTAGTATTCTGAAAAATTCCCAACGATGTTAGAACTGTCATATTTGCGAAGCAAACTTTTGGTCGTTCCTTTTTACCCTTTGACCTTTAAGAGGCTCTTCTATGGAAACGCAAGTGTCCTGTTCGCAATTCTGTTTTCCGATTGGCAAATTCACTGATGACTTAGTGGCGTTCGAAAAAACTGTAAAGAAAGTTGAAATTGCGTGCCATGTGTTATTTTCCTGAATGAAATGTAGAAAATTATATGCAGAAATAATAAAATTTTACTGCGTCGGTTATCTTTTTTTTAAAGAAAGTACTTGTTTTAAATTATGACTTTTTTCTTCGTGCGAATTCGATGAAACTAACAGATTCTGTATAAACAATCCACTGTCGACAAAAACTCTTGTTACAATTTTAAGTAAATACAGAAATACCATACACTAACGCCCGAATTTCGTATTTAGTTTAAAACATATTGTTCATATATGGTTAAAAAGATCGACAGATTTTTTATGGTAAAGAAAATACAATTGATTCTATCGATTTAATTCAATTACCCACAAAAATATTTCAATTAAATCTTTTAGTATTTTCGGATAAAATCAAATTGTTAAGCTTAATTCGTATTATTTATATCGACTGAGAAACCAACATCCGGACCTACATTTATCTCTTATTTTGGGTACAACATTTGCATGTTCATTGTTATTTGTCAAGAACAGTTGAGAATATCACATCCGTTATAACAAGGCATAATTTAAAGGCTGTTATTTTGCGATTTCAGTTTTAGATTAACAGTATAGTTAATAGAATATACCCATTACCGCAAAAAAAGAGTTCATGGTATTTGCAGACATTAAATTTGAAAAATGGCCATATTTTTGATATAATTGATCTCGGTGTATAATTGAATAGGTGTACAATGAATAACAGATATGGTAGGCATACAAACGTGACCAATTATAGATATGCCATAGTCACATTCATTTGTATAACATTCAGTGTATAGAACCTTTCAAGGACATGCGTTAAAGAACAAATAATCAACTCTTTATATATGATGAATGTCTTTTTAGTATCTAGATTGAACTAGATTTTGGAAATTTGTTTATCTACGGTGCCTCGACATGGACATGCAAATAAACTTCATTTTACGAGCACACAAGCGTAATAATATGATATGCACACAAAACATTAAAATGTACGTATAAAATCGTGTTTGTGAACACATCATATGTTTTCTGTGTATGTCCCTGTCAGAGCTCCGTACAGATCCGTTATGGATTTTTAAATGCTTTGGCTTGGCCTTAATTGTAAGTTGACAGACGCATTTCATTTCAAGGAAAATCTTAAAACTTATATAAGATATTTATACTTCATTCTTAGTTGAGTCAAGGATAAGTTTCCACGAATAAGTAAAAGCTATTAAGTAAAATATAAGTAAAATGTGACGTAATTTGCATTTTTTTTTATAATCGATTAGTTGTGGGTAATGAAATAAACATAAATATTTTTCTTATTTTGTATAAACTTTAAGTCATTATACTCGCTGACATAGAAAAATATCACCGAAAGGAGGTTCAAAATTAAGATAGATATGTTATAAAACGTTAGAACATGTGTATAATTTTCTGTGCATAACAAATGTCATTTCAATTGTTATTGCTTACTTGTGATAGTTAAGTATCTTTCTGTATGTGTTTTTGCACATTAAAATAGCAATGTTATTGTAAAATTCCAATTTTAAGTGTTAATCGTAGAAAATATGCGATCAACCCTGATTTGTAGTGTCAAAGCTGTGCACTGCATGCTTCGATAATGGCATAGCTTTGATTAAAAAAAATCTCAAATGCATTTCTTATCACACGTAATTGCAACTTGTATCAACATGAAGTTTTTGAAATAGTCTTTCAAATACAAAAACCATAAAATAGCGCCATCATAACGTGGAAAATCCGAATGTTTATATCATCCGGTGTTTCACATAAAAATGACAAAATATCATGAATTCTAATGAAAACAAGACATTTTTGATTATACCTCACTAATTTCAGCGTTAACAGTAGCATAGTGTTGAAAGTGACACATTCGTTAGTTTTAATCATAGTTTCGTGTTATGGGTTCCAATTTTGATTAAGGCATAGAAAGGCATTGGTTAGAAAGTAGTAGAGTCGTTATGACGAGTTTTTTATACGACCGCAATTTTTTTCGACCGTATAATGATATCACCTTGACGCCCTCGTCGTACGTTAAATTTAGTTTATTTACAATAACTTGTGTGAAGCCTGAGTAACATATTGTGCCTAAGGACTTGGTGGTAGGTGAAGGTTTTTGCCCGCTGCTTTTGGGCATAATGGGCTAAAAGTGGGTGAGTGCTACTATTAGAATTGATACGAAAGGTTTATTGTTGATCCGATTTCTAATGATTCAGATGTCAGTGGGTTCTTGTTGGAATTCTGTTTGAATTTTTTTTAATGGCTAGGCATATCTTTTTCGAGTTAAAGGGATACAAAACTTGGCCATGCCCCAAAAGCCTACTTTTTTTAGTTCAATTTTGAATTTTTTTTATTGTATTTCTTGTGAAATTCTTGCTTGCGTTTTTCAATAAAATTATAAATATCTCTTACAGGTTTCGAGTTATAAGATATTTCAGACATCTCTGACGCGTTATAAGGGGTCAAGGGGCTACACTAAAAAAAAGTACTTTTTAAAATTTTTCGTTCCGATTATTGAATTTTGTTTATTAGATTCCTTATAAAAATCCCTGCCTGCATTTTTCAATCCCATTTCAGACATATCTTAGGGTTTTCGACTTAAAAGGGGTCGGAGGGGTCACTTCCCAAAATATCTACTTTTTTTTTTATTTTTGGTCCAATTTTGAATTTTGTTTATTGGATTCCTAATGGCAATCTCTGCCTGCGTTTTTATTCAGATTTCAGATATCTCTTACGGGTTTCAAGTTATAAGGGACCAAAAGGGCCACATCCCAATTAATCGACTTTTTTCCGATGTCAAAAACATTTCATTGAATTTAAAATTTTGTGCTATATTTTGTCCAAACCTCTAGTTGTGTTCATAATGATCTGTAGTCCCTTTGCTTAAGTGTGTCCAAATCTAGTATCATGCGTGTCCACACTTGTCCCAAGGGAACAGAGTTCGACGTGCTGCTGTCGTACAAATTATATTTCACATCATAAAAGAAGGGAGCTATACAACATTGAGTTCTCATCAACTGATTACCAACTATAATGAAAAATTATTACACTATTTATGGATGTTCAAATGGTCGAATGGACCATTGAAACAATTTTTTTTTATTACAGATTAATATATCCAATTATCTGTCCTTGAACGTATTTTATTGACCAAACTATTGACCAAACATTACGACAAACGTGATGACTATTCATTCAGAATTGTCAACTTTCCTTTCATCTGTGGCAACATCCCTTCGGCTCCTGCGTATGGAGTGTTCATATCACAACTCATACGTTATGCCTGAGCTTGCCGAAACTACGCAGACTTTTTGTATAACAGGGTTATGTTGCTATACGATTGAAGTCATCACTACTGAAGTTTTATGGTCGTCATCACGAACTCGTGGATCGTTACGGTATATCCATCCGCGCCATGAAAACTGATTTGTTCAACGTGTCATAATTTTCCTTTCTTCTTTCGTCTAGCCCGGACTTGACTTTTTATGAGCAATTCGACGGGTGTTTCTAGAAAAACAGAGAACGCTTACCCTACCGGTGCACCTGGTCCATGCTCCCAGTTTTTAGTGGAGTCCGAGTTACTTTTGTTACTTTGTATGTATGATTTTAGTTACTTTATTTTCTTTGTTGTGTATATCTGTTTTCCATGTCTGGTCTTTGTCCCTGGATTACATTCTTTTGATTACCGCTCTAACCTTGGTTCCCTTGATTACTCTTATGTATCTGAAATTTAGATCAATGAAATTATATTTTAACGCAGTGAAGTAGGTCTAAAAACGAGATTGGTTTAGTTAATATATTATTAAGTAGAATAAAAAAGTGTTACATGGGACATACACAAAAAAGCATCCTAATCGGACATTTACGTAGGAAAGTTAATCGTTTATATGAATGAATTGCTCGTAACTGAAAGAGATGTATCGATGTTAGTCATGACGATATGCCATCTATTTTGTTTTCATCTAATGACCAAGTTTAAAGCATGATAGAATCCAATTCATCCTTTATTTTTAAGAGTTTGGAATCAATTGAAGTAATTACTTGAGGTCATGCCCCTTTTCACGCATCACCAAACACGCAACACAAGTCCTTGTACTCAATATATTTCTAGTACATTGACAGATATAGGATATGACGCCAACAATAAAGATGTTGCAAAATAATAGAATTAATCATTCTCCGAACGGAAATTGTTCTTTTGTACAAATTTACACGCCTCGCGATAAATGCGATGTGGCCGGAAAAAATCACTCAGCTCCAAATAATCGAAAACGTTTTCATTCTTAGTTTGCGTTGCTTCTTGGAAATGTTTATTATGTACACACCACTTAAGGTACCTACCATTAAATACTTCTGGTGTTTACTTTTGGGAGAAACTAAACATTAATCAGCAGCAATATTTGTCAAGAATTAATTTATGATAGTTTAGCATTCAAACAGGAAATAAAAGGCATTTTAACCTTTATTTTTTGCTTTCCATGCAACTTTTTATTTTTCTGGCAGTGTTGAAATGTCTGTATATCAATATTTCTTTGCATGCCATGTTGTTGTATATCAATCGTATGAAAAAGAAGAAATTGTTAAGGGTAGCATTTGAGATCCCATTGGGAATTAGTATCATCACTTAAATCAGCAATTTAATTGTTTGACTTTGGTAACTTTTCGCTGTGTCTAAGGTTACTACACGACTATTGTTTGACTTTGGTAACTTTTCTCTGTGTCTAAGGTTACTACACGACTATCTCTTTGATCATTTGATAGTTGGCTCGTTGTTCTACAGTATCGGATCAAGAAACTTCAAAAACTGTGTGTGTGTGGGGGGGGTGGCCTTAGAGGGGTTCCACTGCAGTAATTTCAGTGATTTTGTAGATAGTTTTGTTTGTCACCTAATATGATGGTCAGTTAGGTTGTCGCCTATAGATATTTAAATTGTGAATTTATCGTTTAATTAGTTTCAAAATATTATCTAAGCGTTTACAATACATTCTATGAGGCATGATGACATGTCTTATCAAAATATTTACCAAAGTATAAGTATAATCTGGTTTTTAATTATACATTGCATAAATAGAGTATCGAAAAATATTGACATTTTGTGTTAGTCATTAATTCCTGATTTTCTATAAAGTAACCTTGTTTTTATGGGTAATGCCAGAGCATGCGTTATCTTAGGCTACGAACATATGGCATGTTCCTGCTCTGAATAGTCCAAATGTCCGAGTTGTATCAGTGGTTTTATGATAGCACTTCAACTTAAATCAATTCATACAGTGACATGGAAGTTTTAACTATTTTTTACTAGAGACTCTAGAAAGCTTTTCTAGAAGCACAAATATAGTTTATTTGAATTTTGAAGTCTAAAGGTTTTAAAAAGGCGATCATGATATGGATATACTGGCAGGTTTTTAGAAACAACAGAATTATTTTGATAAAATATATCTCATCGGAGGAGTCATAATAAAGTTTCAACACAAAACGGCTTTATTCAGTACTATCAGAAGTACTAATTTGTCGATTAAATACTTCTGTCCTTTTTTAATGTTTAATTTTAGACAGAAGCAAATAAAGCACTTGATTGTCTTTTTGGACTTTCAACCTATTATAAGCCTTGTCATTTTATCAATGGTTTTTAGATTTAAGAGTTAAAATCGTCGTATTAGGGCTTCCAAATATATCTATAGGATAAAACATTGACTAGCTTCAATCTAAAGAATAAAATTTTCACTTATTTTTCTGTATGACTTATGATTTTTCAGGCATTGGTAACTGTACGCTGTATGTTCTAAGAGAAATAAAGAGAACATAATTGAACAGTAATCAATACAAATAAAGTCCATTGTTAACGCCTAGCCAAAAAAGAGACACACATCATAGAATATGTTATAACCAAAATAATATGCATATAAGAGCACAAGTAAATGAATTCATGAAAACTGAGAGCATGGGCAAGGTCAAGCGGTAGGGTAAACGTCCTTTGTTCTTCAAGAAACTCCACCTCAGTTGCTCATAAAATATCCCATTCAGGGTTAACGAAAAACGAAAATAGTGAGATAGTGAATAAATCGACTTTCATGGAGCATATGGATACACCATAATGATCTATGAGTTTATGATGACGACCATAAAACTTCAATAGTGATGACTTAAATCTTGTAGCAATATAACCCTATTCCAGAAGTTTGATTGTAAGAAGTCTAGCACAGTAAAAAAAAGTTTGTGAAGTCATCGCATTTGTCGTAAATTTAAGTCATGATGCTGCGCATAAAACCCCATATCTAGGATTGTTTAAAATAGCAATGTCTTACACGGATTTTTTTTCAGAAGAATCAACAAATCAAGCTGATACACCAGGGGTGCTTATCTTCCAACTGTCTTACAATCCACGTTGTAATACTACATACTATAATATTATTTTAAACTGACCACTTAACTACGACGGACACACAGTGACAACAAAGTCTTACCATTGTCCAGGCCTGGGTTTCATTAAAATCTCAAATTGAGATTTTCCTCAAATTGGCAATTTCAAGTGATTTGATTGGTCGGAATTCGAGTTGAGGAAGGATTTGAGGATCATGACGTCCAGTGGAAATCAAGAGCTAAACGTTCTCTCTTATAAGATTAATTTTTTTTCTTTATTTAGACATACTCTGGTTTAATTGTATACATGTTATCATTGTCCCCAGTCATATATTCATACGAGTAGCTTTACTATAACTTGTGATTGCATTTACAAGAAACAGCAAAGTTAATCTGGAAAAAAAGTGTCTAGCATAAATACAAAAAAACTTTCTTGGAGGCTATACGTACCACATTGTAAAAGTCATAGTTTAGTCCTTTACTAAACTAATCGTCTGAATAAATTGGATTTTCTTTCTATGTAATCAAGGTAAAATTAAAATGTATCAACAGAGGATTAATTCAAATCCATAGTTAGGCAAACAATAAACTGTACAAATCTAGAAACAACAGAAAGTATTGATGATTTGAACAAGCAGTTTCACTGTAATGACGTAAATGGGACGCACAAAAAGATATTTTACGCTCAGACTTACTTTACAAATATACAGCCTACAAAAAAAAACCAAAACAAACAAACAAAAACAGAAACAAAAAAAACAAAAAACAAAAAAAACAAGAGGTCAATTGCTACGACAATTTAACTCACAGAACTAATAGCTATGTGTAATACTTCTGATGATATTTTTCAAAAGATTTAATAACTACCATCAACAAAAAGCGTCAAAAGTTAAATGAAGGCGGGGTGTCATACACCGTAAATATTCCTGACTGAAACCATGAAATGAACGCGGAGTGTCATACACCGCAACTATTCCTGATTTAAACCATCAAATGAACGCGGAGTGTCATACAACGCAACCATTCCTGATCTAAACCATCAAAGGAACGCGGTAATTAAAATCATAGTCTTGAGTCCAACTTGACATTTTAAAAACTAACTATGTGTAATAGTCCGATTTTCAAACATACATTAAGCCTTTGTATCATTATCGGTAGTCCCTATAGGTCAAACAGTCAAAGTTAACAGATTTATTTCAACTAAGTATACAGTTTGATTTAGCTATAGACCATTACAACGTGGGTAGCTGAAACCATCGTTAATATGAATTAATAAAGTGTCTATTTTCATTCCTTACCTCTACTTGTTTCTCTCACTAGAACATAAAAATTCAGAGTCAACTCTATACTCGATTTGTCTGTGTTGAGTGAAAAAAAATAAACCAGGTCAAATACATAATCGCTGTCGATGACTTTATTGTTTTGACTCGTATAACAAATAATGCCGAACTGTCGATGACTTTAATGTTTCACTCGTGTTATGTCGTAAATATTCTGAACAAGAATTCTCGAAAACAGAACTTTTTCAACGGTGTGAATTATTTTGATTGGAAATGTTCAGCATCAAAATTGATGCATAATAATTCAATTGATAAGCTGATCTTTAAAAATAAGGCCTACAAAAAAATCTTAGATTATACTGTAAGGTGTTAATAATTCCATCGGAGGACGAAAAATAAGGTTTATTTTGAAGGTTAGCCAATATCGTGAAAACCATAATAGGCGCAGACTAACATTCAATTTATAAAATGCTCCTTAAAAAGGCCTACAAAAGTCTCCATTAAGTCAAAGTTGAGGGATTATTCCTGGTTAAAGTTATTGGTTAAACGGCGAACAAATGCGTTTTTAGCAAATATTTTGAAATCACTCAAGGTTTCCATTGACGGTATATTTTTTTATTTAATTCATAAAGCGATATGAAATGAATTCCTGATCAGCGATATAAGACCATTGAGGCATTTTGTTAATTGATGACAAATTTGATGTTACTTGCTTTATGTATATGTTTATGTTTTTTTTTTCTTGCTTATTTTATTTTTTTTTAGGGGTTGGTCATTGGCAGAGACTTTTTTTGCAACTATAACATGTTTCGTTACATCTTTTTATCCAAATCATGTTACTGTGATCCACAACCTTATTTTTAAAGGATTTTATTGTGTAAACATTTTATGATATCATTATTTCTAAAACGCTTTGTCATTTTTTCAGTTCTGGCTAAAGCCATTGCTGCACAGAACAAGAATTTCGAGTTGAAAATTTCGTACTCACGCAAACATCATACTTAATATGTTTACTAAACTAATTCATAGTTTGTTACTTATTATGTTGTCAGCAAAAGTACATTATTTCGTTATTTTCATAAAAATGGACTTTGAACAGACATGCCGATTCGTTGTCATTTGAGACATTTTCTGCTTAACAAAATACCGTTACAATTGTTTAAATTAGTGTAAAATTAGACGACAGGAAATAAAAATCAAACAAACAGCCAATAGTTATTATCGCGCCCGATGACACCATACAATTTAAAAGTAAAATTGAACTACTATTTCTATATATAGCCGCCTCTACTTACTGAAGTGTGTGTAATTTTGTAAATGAATTTCTCAAATGATTATACAAGTAAGTAATTTAATTTTCCTTAGTAAACTTGGTCATTATCAGCTTAATGTATTTCTGCTTTTTCTAATCTAACTATTCACGAATGGAAAAGATTTATTTGTCACTGGGTTCAAAATGATCGAGTCAAGTAAAGGCTTTATGTATTATACATACGGAACTGAATTACAGGCTTGTACAACCGATGATATGGCAGTCACTTAATCATACTGTCCATTTATTTAGTCAAAGCAGAAATGACAGGACCCGTTATGATTCATCTTTGGCCTTTTTAACCTTGAAACATTCTTCATTCAACAAAGCTGTGATAGTTGTACAAGTTACACACAGACAGCATGTTAAGTTAGTACCTGAACATGATCTTTACAGATAGAGATGGTTTGAATCAGCAGTGTCACTGCATTTGCAAATCAGTACAACGAACGTTTTTTACTTTGGTGTCAAAATAACCTTAGTCTGGTATTGTTATGATGTACATTTGAACGACAAATAAGTTTTCTGCCTCATATTCGAAGGGCACAATGATGATTGTGAAAGTTGTGTAGGGAGTAAGATTGTTTTTTTTTCACCCTTTTTTTATTTTAAATTATAGATTGAGACATAACAGTTTGCACGTTTTTGTTGATGGGGCAATGATCTGGCTGATTTGGAGTGAAAATATGTTTATACCTCTAACAATATATAAAATTGCTTGTATTTGATTGCAACAGTGCTTACACCTGATGGGTCCTTCATTGTAAACTTTAAAAAAAATCCATATTCATATACCATTCGTTATTCAATAATAGTCAAGTTTTTTTTTCTAATTCAGCATATTTTACTTGTCCAGGTAGATCCAATCTATAGTAATTATAGGTAGTGAAGGTAATCTAAAGAATAATATCATACTAAATAGTCATTAGATTTATAATCCAATTATCATATTTGTATGTCAATTTTCACTATTACCTTCCATAAAAGGGATATAAAAATGTAAACCATGCCTAAAATTATTATTACACCTGCGTGACTTATCATGGTTTGTTGCTCAGGGTGTTTTGATCCGGACTTCGTAAAATTACATCTGAAATACCTCGATATTACAAATTAGTTTGAAAATATGAGAACAATTCTATAACTGTCACATTGCATAAACATTAACTGCAATAATGATACAATAAAACCTACAGCTATGGTGTTTATGTTCGTTCAATTGATTTGACTGAGAGTACATCGTCACATTATTGCTTAGAATGGCCCTCATTGCAGCATATTGAACAGTCTGAATGGGTCTCAAAAATACTTTGTGTTAGTCAATAACAACACTTAACATGCCAATAAAATAATAATTACTTTTACAATAAATTGATCTTTACGCTCTTAACTCAAGGAAATTGAACAATTAAAATTTCTTTTATTTAGTAGAAAAAACCCAATTGATTTTTATCGCTTAAAAATTACGTAAGTTAAGTATGGGACCGTTCCGATCGAAAAAAGAAGAAAAGAGTCATTCCAGCTTTGTCACAAGATATGCTGGATGCTGTGATGATAGTATATGAACTGCGATGAAAATCATTTACCAATCTTTTATTTATTACCCGTGTGATACTGTAATAAATATCAGATATCTTATTGACCTCGTTATGACTGTGATGTTTATCAATTGCAAGGATTTCCGCAACAAAAGACAGTATCACTTATATGTCATCAGATCAATAAACTTAATAAAAAGACCTTCATAGGATAAACACCCGAACTGTTACAGCTAAGCTGACTTGATGCAACATGATTTTCATGGTTTTTAATTCCAAACCGCCTGTTAATAGTATCATAATGTATCTAAGCTGTGAAAGAATAATCAAGGGGACCAAGATTCTGGCTGAAATAAAAAAAAATGCAATCCAGGGACAAAAATCAGACGTGGAAAACAGACAAACACAACAAAGAACATAGAAAAACTAAAATAATACATACAAAATAACAAAAGTAAATGAGCAACTCGGAATCCACTAAAACTAGGAGCATGGACCAAGTGCACCGATAGGGTAAACATCCTCTGCTTTTCTAGAAACACCCGTCGAATTGCTAGACGAAAGAGGAAAGGAAAATTATGACACGTTGAACAAATCAGTTTTCATGGCGCGGATGGATATACCGTAACGATCCACGAGTTCGTGATGACGACCATAAAACTTCAGTAGTGATGACTTCAATCTTATAGCAACATAACCGTGTTCCAAAGGCCTTATTATAAGAAGTCTAGGGCGATACAAAAAGTCTGCATAGTTAGGCAAACTCTGGCATAACGTGAGTGGTGATATGAGAACTGCATACGCAGGTACTGAAGGGATGTTGCCACAGATGAAAGGAAAGTTGACAATACTGAATGAAACATAACATTAAGGCATATATAAGTAATAGATGGGATATTTAACAAATGGAAGCCACTTTACAAGTCGATTGAACGAAATGTTTCTTCCACTAATATAGATTTATCCTACTGTCATCGTCTTCATATACAAATACAAGGAGATGAATACAGTTTTATTTTTATTAATTTTATGTACATTTTTCTGTATCTTTCAACAAAGCCAATGACTATTCGAGATAACTGTGAAGCGGGGGGAGGGGGGGGTCTTCATTGCATTTGGGGTAGCACATCAAGAAATTACCTCTATAATTAATAGTAATTACTGATAATCAATATAAGAATTTTATCCTCTTTTCATTGCAGGATAAAACAATATTAGAATGTACAGCCTGTATGTGTACTTCACGCTTTATACTGACCATGCTTGACAAAGCCTCACATTTTATCCCGTCCCTAAGCCTCATGCACACACATGCCGTATTGTTCGACCCTTATATTGTAGATAAGACGGAATACACTTATGTATGCTATGACAAGAACATACCTGTCATTGACATCTCCATCCAGCATAATCTCACTTACAATATGATTTATATGATTTATTTCCGTCTCTCAAGTAGGACCTCTCAGGTAATTTACATGTCCCCTCCATTTTTCCTTCCAGTTGCTACTTTCACTGCTTCGGCCTTGAATTGACACCAATATCTTTTCTTTCTCATGACATCAATATTTGTGGATTAAGCCCAAATAATCCTTATTCGTTTGTTTATTTTTGTCAATTTTATATGGCCAAACTGTTTCGGACTTGCTATGATAGAATACCATACTTCATACTAAATTCTCCCAGTGGCCATTAGAATAATTGAAGACCTATAAATTTTATTGTATTGTTTTGTAGTAATGAACTCGTTATTACATTTCACACGTATTCTCAGTCGTATCCCGATACTAGATGTATTTTAGCGATGTAAACTAATTAATGGGCTCTCATAGTATGTTTGTCTTCTAGCTTTAAGCATGACACTTGGGAAATTATTGTTAAGGTTATCCACACTCCAGCAAAAAGAGCTAACTTTATTTCATTGTTCTGATATTGGAATTTAAAATTACTAACTAACTGATAACCACAGTTTAGAAAATAGTTCCGGATATTGTCTCGTCATCGCAGAAGGATATTCCCTTGCATCCTTGGCTGATACAAATAAATTATGGAGAATTATTTTAAAGACGCTGAACTATAAGAATTAGTGGAGATATGACTTTAATTTGTGCCACGAAAATGAAACGGTAAGAACATGTATGCTCTGTTTTGGGGAAAATAAACCAAAAAAAAAAGGTAAGTCCACGAAGAGCAATGTTACAATCATCAAATGATCATTCATACGTCACGGTGACGTACAAAAAAAAATAATAATTCAATGATAAAATGTATATAGTCAATAGTCCCAGGCTGTCAAAGGTGTGTCCGATCCATCAAAGACGTCAAGATTCAGTATTTAATCATTTGGTACTATGAATTTTATTATACTATTGTATTATGTATGAAGATAAATTATTATACTCGTCAAAAATATATCCCTTATTTCATTATGGTCTGCTCTTGTTAATTAATTCTTACAAGTGAAAGAAATGTAATTAATTATAAGACCCACCTTTCTTTCATTATTTTACTTTTTCTAGATAAATGTTGCAGATAATTAGAATAGTAATGCAAAGATATGAATTGTACACAAATATATCCTTACTCTCAAATATTAAGAGTTTGTTTGTATATTTTACATGGGGTATGCATGTTGTACGTTGCTTAAAAAACAAAGAGACGCCAATGAAATTCTAATGTCGTTTGGGTAACTTAAAATATGAAACCACAAATACTCGATGAAATCTGACTAAAAAATTAATATAATTATTTTTTCTCCTTCGTTTTATATCATGGTGATTTGTTTTTAATTATGTGCATTCATGAAGATATTTTACATAATTACATGACAATTTAAATTGGATTTTTACCACATCATACATGTATACGATTTGTACTTCTGGAATGTTTTTAACTTCCTGAGGTAATATGGATCCCACTTCGTTTTAAGTAGTCAACTTGTCATTATCAACACATGGACAAGGGGTTAAACCACATCTCTCCTCGTGTTACCAATCATTCAATAGTTGCTATATATGAATATGTGTTGAATTTACATCTCCTCCCCGTTACGGTAATATCTAGACAAACATATCCAAAATAATTACAGATTTGTTTCTTATTGAGAAAAATCTTTAGAAAAACTAATTAAAGAATTTTGAAATATTATATCATGTGATCAGGTGCATAGCGAAATTCTTTTTATATAAAACATCAATTTTCATAACGACTGTTTATTTAATACAACTTTAAGTAATTCATCATGTAAAGAACGGTTAAGGAGAATGGAATATGTCGTGGATTTTAAATTATTTTCACGATTCCACACTTCAAATTGAAAAGTAAATATCTATTATTTACAAAGGAAGACTAAGTAAAAGAACCATTTTTAGTTCTATAAAAGTATTACCCACCCGTGACATAGCCTCGTCTGTTAATAACTAAACAAGTATTTTCACCGGCGTTTTACAGCCTCGTTCAATGTTATGAATGCATTTTAAAATCTCAGATTGTATTTCATTTTAGTATTAATTGCTGCAAGTTGAATAACAGTTTGCACATATTCTAGATGTCACTTTGTGATAACGTGTGGATTTTAAGAAGAATTGACATAATAATCAGTGAGATTTTTTTTTATCATTTTCACCTTCATTTATTAATGGTCTTATATTATGGACTATTTAGATAGAAAGGATAAAAATCATAGTCCGTATAAAATGTAAATTAAATGATTTTTAAACGAAAACTAGTTAATTAATACTTCTGTAAATCTACGATCTTAGTTGAATATTTTTATGAATAAGAGATACCACGTGTAGAAAGAGGCAGGATCTTAGGTGAAAAATCGTTATCAAAATGTAACAGTATTACTTTGTGCAATATTAACTGGCGAATCAATGATCGACAAAGTCTATATATCTTATTCTTTGTTTAAAAATTTCAGTTCGAAACCGAAGGATATGGAAAGCATTTATTTCATAATTATATGATTCTATTGGTAGGCAATTGATTAGTTATGCATTGGGAATGCTCTAACAGGCTACAGAAGAAAAACTAACTATTCCTATGGGTTAACTTCTTATTCAGCGAAGATCACTACTGGGAGTAATTGGTTGATTTGTATGACTACAAGTATTGTACGCTGTGTTATAAAGGTGTGATAGAGATATTTGGCCAGATATAAACAACTATATTGCCGCAGAGTAAATTTAAATCGGAAATCTGTTGAATGTATGGATTGAATTTTTGTTTTTTCAAGGGATCTATATGAATTTTCATAGAGTGGTATTCAGTTTATAGGTGAGGATATTTCAAATGAAGGAAATATATAGACAATTACTTACGTACCACCGTAGAACTATGGAGTTTCAAATAATTCATGCGAAAAATGCAATTATCGGAACAAATATTGAGTTTTAAAGTGGAAAAGAAAACAAACGGCCAGTATTTATAAAGTGTGTACATAAAATTAAAACTGTGTTTACATGGAGTAAAGTGGGAAAGAGTGTCATAGTGTTACCAATCGATTGCCTTGTTTGTCATCAGGACTCCCAGTCAGTATTATGTCAGGCAGGCATGGGCTCTTTCTTACTGGACCTACAAATGATTGAAGACTATGTTAAGCAATTTTTCGGGCTGGTACCTATCTTCGGATAGTCCAAATTATACAATAATAAATACATTTAATGGAACTAATGATACTGAAGACAATGGAGCAGGAGGAGCGTATAGTCTTGCGGAGAGTATCATCATTGGTACTATATTGTCATTGTTTATTATTTTGGCGATAGCCGGTAATATTCTTGTTTGTGTCGCTGTATTCACGGACCGTCGACTCAAACATCTGAATAACTTACTTCTTGTATCCTTGGCCATAGCTGATCTGTTGGTGGCCATGCTAGTGATGACATTTGCCGTTATAAATGATATTCTTGATAAATGGATTTTTGGCGCTACTTTCTGCAATATCTGGATATCAGGCGATATCATGTGTTCCACTGCATCAATTCTTAACCTTTGTGTTATCAGTTTAGACAGATACATTCACATTCGGAACCCTTTTCGGTACGAGACGTGGATGAACTGGAAAAAGATCGCGGCCATGATAAGTGCCGTATGGATCATGTCCGGTGTGATCTCTTTCATTCCGATTCATTTAGAATGGCATAAAAACGCTGAAGACCGAGGCAAACCACTGGAGGAAAATGTTTGTGCCATGGAGCTTAACCCTGTCTACTCTGTTGTTTCGTCCACAATTAGTTTTTATATTCCGTGTATTGTTATGTTAACAATTTACTTACAATTGTATTGTTATGCACGGCGACATGTGAATAGCATAAAAAAGACGCAAACTCCGCAATTCGGCGCAAAGTCTAGTTCTAGCCAGGATCACAAAGCTGCCGTTACATTAGGAATAATAGTGGGCGTATTTCTATTTTGCTGGTTGCCTTTCTTTATTGTTAATCTAATAGCTGCATTTTGTAAATGTGTTCCTTTGATTTTGTTCAAAATATTAACTTGGCTCGGATATGTCAACTCATGCTTAAACCCCATAATTTACAGTATATTCAATCAGGAGTTCAGAGATGCATTTAGAAGGATTTTATTTCCAAGATCTTGTGTCTCAATAGAACACCGAAATGGGTACGCCTATCGTAGTCCTAACAATTCTTTTGCAAAAACGGAGTACACTATGCGAACGGTTGAGAATGGCGCTCAGACAAAAGACTTGCTGCTCGAGAAAGATGGGGTAACAGCTTTGTAAAGCATGTGTGATAATGTAAATATACCTATTTAACGATAATCATTATTTATAATCCGGATATTTTATTTATATAAAACTTATTTCAACATTTCTGATTTCTTTATAAATTGAAATAAGTAACAAATGTTCCAGCGGGACGCACGTCACCGCAATGATTCATTTTCCCACTATAAATCAGATTTTAGTTGTAACGATTTTATGCTTAATGGAGCAAAATCACTACTTAATTCTATAAAATTCTCATTTATGGACGATAGGATTCTCTCATTTACCAAAAAAAAAAAATGTTTTACTCTATTATTTGATAGAATACAGTTCTGCTTGTTTAATGTAGCACTGGAGATAGTACATTTAACAAAACGTAAAACGATTATGGAGCGTATACCTAAAATAAAAACTGCTTCACACAAAGTTTGTATATCAATTTGTCGTATGATATAGTTTTATCGTTTAAAATCTTGGTGTATAAATGTTCATAAGATCAGTTATCTATTCATCTTTAGATCTCAGTAATTCATAGGAGTAAAACAGCAAAATTTAACCATACAGATTTAAGTAAGAATCAGGTTCAATGCCATGTATGGTTTTCTAGCAAAGAGAAACAAGGACCGATTAAATTCCTATCATTTCTAAAATTAACAGCAAAACTTCATAGACATATATATGTAAAATATGCATTTGTATACCAGCGTTTTTACTGAAGTTTTCAACGTACAATAACCTTCTACCTAACATTTACAAAGAGTGGGATTTAAATGCGTGACGTTCGTGTCAAACATGGCTTATAATGGGAGGGGATATATTTATAGAAATACCTTTCTTATTTAGTTGACAGTCACAACAACTTTATAATGATCTCCGAGATTCCAACTCTCTTTTGATAAAATCAGTGTACATGTTAAATTTCTAAACTATCATTTATTTATAATGACAAAGTATCTCCAGGAGTTTACGTTCTAAAGGGGTGAACGGTCTATATAATGAGTTGGACTCCCATACATGCATGGTACATGTATTCTTTATGTCGAAGTTATTGAAATTATATATTGCTTAAAATATTTTAAACACTGTCCAAGTGAACATGGGCTCATTGCACTACCCGTTCTATATAACGAACTCCAGACGGCATTCTATTTTAACGCGAAAATACGAAATTTAAGGTACATTAAAATAAATATTGCAGGCAGACATATGTAATATGTTAAGGGGAACCACTTAAAGTTACAATACCATAGTACTTACCATAGATACTTTCAAACTGTCAAATTTTCAACAACTTGTTGGTCCACAACGTTTTTTTTAAACTTCATAACTGCAGTAACATTCTATTACAGTATCAAAAGACTGATGAACGAAATCAAGTTGATTCATATGAAGATGTAGGTTAAAAACGAAAACAAAGATGACAATTCTTTGCCCAACTATTTCAGGATGATTATGGGTCAAAATAAGACAAAAGACAAGTGAAGAATGTTGTAAGAAAAAAGCTGCATTAGAAATGTTTAGTATTTGTTCTCCTAAATCAAACTGTGTCCATATCTCATCTAACCATCAGTTGGTCTGTGGACACTTTACTTAACTGTATCAACTATTGTTCTACCCTTCCATATAATCTTTGAAGAAAATGTAGTACTTGAGTGTAAAATAATAAAATTACCGGTCCAGTATTTCACCCAAAACATTACGATTTATATATATTTATAATTAGTACTGGTTCCCCAATTTAAATGTTTCCCTTTTAAATTGCTATCAAATAATCAGATAAAGCAATGTTAATGCGAAATCACAACATATATATATTGTCTATACAATTGTCACATTCCACCCATATACCAATACTATATGAAACATATATTTTACAAGCAACTACAAAGGTTTTTTTTATTTTTTTTTATTTCGGGCATTGTACCTTCCTTGCGTAACCACCCATCTCTGCAGGCTCAACAATAAAGAAAAAATCAACTTTGTTTGGATGACTGCATGACATTGTAGCATGTCTACGTTGTAGTTTTGAACAGTATTTATATATATTTAGGCTGATCTATTTTCATATCACATCTATTATCAATCTTCGGTCTTAATATCAGCCTGGGAGCCGTAGTGCTCGAGGGATGATAATGATGTGTGTGAACAATAATAACATATTATGATACTTTAATCGCATACTTAATATTGTGTCTGGTTATATTTTTCAATCAAGCGGAAAAAATGACTTCATGGGGGCATGTAATTAAAACCTGAAACAATAATATTATTCCTGATATGCCGAACTTCTAAACTACTGTCTAATAATTTAGGAAAAATCGCAAGGTTAAATTTAACTGTATACTCTTATTATGTTGAAACACATTTCAGGTCTTTGTTTTTGTACTTGTATCTTGCAATTGATATTGGAATTTAAAAACTTGACGCAAAATGTATGTGATAAACGTGAATGAGTAGTCATTTGGAAGAATTTCAACTACATGCATATTACAGATACTGAAAAATGAATCCTAAATTTCAACAAGGACTGTAAAATTAAAAAAGAAAGGAACAACTCAAACAAACAGAATGCAGTTGTTGTTGTTGTTGTTTTTTTTTGTTTTTTTTTTGTTTTTTTTTTGTAATAGGCTGAAATGCAATTATGCATTCATGATATTCTGTGTGTTCAACATAGACGAAAGGCGTCGATTTCAGAAAAAGTCGTAAGTGAAATTGTTACGATCAACTTTACACTTACAGGTCCATTTTAGACATTTATATCTTCCATTTTTTTTTCTTTTACTGTTTATATTTTTTAACATTAAGTTTCTTAACAATAATTTTTTTGAGAAATACCAAGCATTACTGCTTCTAAGATATCTTACTTGAGCATATATAAACATATGTTTTAACCAAGATGCTCTATGTCTAAACGGTTTCGCGCACCAGACACTATAGAAATTATCAATCCTTTTAATGCGACCGGAAGAAATTTATATATTTATGTAAAAACAATGATTTCTTCGGATCAGTGCTTTGGCTATAAACTTAAGTAGCTCTTTCGTAAAATTAAGAAACCTGATTATATGGAATCTAAAGTTTGACAAATAGGTTCGAAGTAATCGCACAGAAAAACGCAATAAAATCTTATTGATTTTTACGCTCAGACGAATATAAGCCGAACATATTTGAAAGTTATCTAAATTTGTGACAATTTGAAGCTAAAAAACAATGAAGTTTGAAATCTTCACAAAAATAATGAAACTTTTCGGTGAATAATTTGAAAAGCTTTCATTCTAGGTCGAATTAAGTATACAGTCTACGAAACATGTCAGCAAAAACCTTAATTCTAATCTTATTTATTAAAATCATACTACTACTAAGAGGTCGTTAGATAGTTTATGGATTTTTTTGGTGAAATTTCATCTCTCTCAAAAGAGTTTTTTGTAGTCTGTCAATAATAGGTGAATTGTACCAGGCCCTTAAGTTTCAAATTTCAAATTTCAATTAAAAGCACATTATTACACATACTTTAACGCGTTTAAATATGTATTTGAGGCTCAATTAGGATATCTTTTCTACAATATTTTGATGTTAGAGTTTGTAAATAACTAATGTTTGTTAATCGGTGTCAAAGGCATTATGACACTGTATTGATTTTACTTCATTAATCTAAAAAACAGAAGAAATTCTGCTCAAATAAAAATTGCCGATTTTTTGTAATTGTGAAACGAATGTGTGAACTTGCAAATGCTGGAGTTTTTGAAGTCATGAGAAAAAAAACATATCATATAGGTTTCAAATAGTAATTGTGACAATTTTTAATTGTTTTTTTTTTCTTTTCTTTTTTCTTATTGCGATTCATTGCTTTTATATTCATACAATTTTTAAATTTTGTAATTGCTTCTTTTCGTTTTCGTACTCGTTTTTATGTATATATTCTAAATTCGGAATGGTCTTTAGCAACCTCTTATATTTGTAAGATGTCTTTAACATTGTTGGAAATGACATACGTAATTCGGAAATGATTGTTAGAACTTTAAATGCAGACGCAATACGAACTTGTATTCAAGGATGTTGGTCGAGACATAACCGATATAACAATATAGCAATGCATTATCAACGAAGTCGTAATTTGAGTACCGAATAAAGCTTAAAATAATATATCTTTTCATGTATACAATATTGTTAGAACAATAAAAAAAAATAACACTTTCTTTTTTCCGAAAACAGATGTTTCAAAACTGACGCTGTTTATGAAATGGTAATTTAAGATACAATTGTAACCATAATTTTTATACATGATGTATTTGTGTCGTGAGATATCTAACTAAAAACGAAAAATTAACAGGAATCGTGTTTTACTTTTGAAATAATCGCATAGTTCATAAATATATCTCTTGAATATTTTGTAAATAAATCATGAAACATTTAAGCAATAACAAAAGGAAAAACTAGGTCAAATTTATTTATCATATTTACATTAAATGAGCTTGCTATCCTTTGTAGTGTTTTGTTTGACTGCTGGAAACAAATTTATATCATTACCATCTGGAGTATTGCTGTTATTAAAGAATCATTTCATGAAAATTATTATAATTATCTTAAAATACTAAATCAAACAACGTGGAAAGAATGTCTTTGAAAGTTACTTTCAATAACAATTTTATCATTATTTGAAATCTGGTTTAAAAAGCTGTCCTCCTTTGAATATTTATTGTATTTCTTCCGGTAGTTTGAGGCATTCATACAACAAAGTGTATGAATACTAATGCATTAACTTATTACAGAAGGTAGTCTTTGTAGGCTTTCTGCGAACGGGTATGCTGTACTGGCTTTCTGTTTGTCTTTTTGCTATCAGACAATACCATACAAGACACACAGAAAAACAAATAGTGACGTGTGGAAACGTCCGTGAGTCAACAACACAAAATGAACAGTTCTGATAAAACATAAGAGGGCATCTCCTATGTAATAAAACCAGCACCATGATGTAACATACACTAATGAATTCTTATACAACTATCATCTAAATCATTTAGATGCTACGATGATTTAACACTTTGGAATCAAGTTTTATCGTATTTTTTAACTTTTTCATCACGAAGAAAATATTTTGATTAATACGACACTTTAGGAACAGCAGTATATTATATTATGCGATTTTCAGTACGTAGCTAAATAAATTTTAAGTACTTGAAGATACGAAGAGACGTTTAAGACCTATTTTTAACACAATCTGTTTGAAAACGACTGTGAAGTTGAGTAGATATAAACATCAATCAATCACCACGCTGTCAGAAGAGGTCTTCGTCAATTACCTGGGCAATATTTACCTGTCTCACCTTAGATAAATACCCCCCGATAGAGAGATAATCTCCAACATTAGATGAGAAGAACGTCCTAGATTATTACAGGATTATATTCTATAGTTTATTACTTACTGAATGATTTATGTAATATTTGATGTCTTACAAATGTTGTGTGGGTTCTCAGAGATTAATCAACGCAGACAACAGACAGAATGGTAAATTAATAGAAAAGGTTATCAACGGACACATTGCTTTATTGATGTAAAGCTTATAAGTATTTGATGCATTATTCAATAGATATCATAACACCTACTTCATAACAAAGCCACTAAAGTCTACAAGTACTTGATCATTTATAAACAATTAGTTTACTTGAATTGATTTATATTGTTGTCAACATTTATTATGAAATCGTGATGTCTGGATGCTATTGTATCAGTTATCATAGCAAATTTACAAATGCCAAAAAGTAGAAAAAGGACACTATTCCTCAGGGCTTTTACATTTCTGTTTGCCCTTTCAGTTTTTCGAAGTGACAAATACACTCTTTAAACCTGAACATTTGCCCTTATTATATGGGAACACATATGTCGAAGTGCAAGATTATCGAAAGCCCAGTTCCTTTTTACAATAAATAGCTTTTTATTTAGCACTTAATATCTCATAATTTTCCTTAAGGTGTTAAAAGGTCCGTCAAAGAATGTTTACAAAATCGTTAATGATATACAAAATAGGCATAAAAACTTAAGCTTAAATCTTTTTCTTGAATGGACCTTAGGTAAACATTAATTTATAAACTTCAATGTGTTTTCGTTCAATTTGAGCCCGATGATAAAAAGAACATTTTCGGGTTTTAACCTATGGAAAACCAATAATTGCAAACTTATTGAATGGAGCTTTAGAATTTAGCTTTAGAATCCTAAAGTTTGAGTCGTTATTGAGTCCCACGCATCCTTACCGATCGTTTCGAATAAAACATATGCAATAAAAAAGCTGCTATGTATTTGGGTTATTGCTCATTTTATTTTTTTACCTATTTAGTTCAATGATTTATCTATCAGCTATCATTTATGCCCACATTTTCTGGGTAATAATGATATTGCTGAACTTTATTTTCAATTGCGTTTTTTTATTAACTTATGGAATTAATTATCAGTGCCTCGGTTAATATGTGTGATGATACATTTTGTATTTTAAAGACCCTGATTTGTTTAATATATAATACCCGACAACAGCATCTGTATATAAGGGCCGATAATAACATATAAAAGCAAAGGACGCTTTCCCTACCGCTGCACCTGGTCCATGCTCCGAGTTTTTAGTGGAGTCCTAGTTACTTCCGTTTCTTTGCACGTGTTATTTTGGTTATGTCATGTTCTTGGTTGTGTGTTTTCCGCTGTAGTCTTTATACCTAGGTTATATTCTTTTGATTTCCACTAGAATTTTGGTTTCCTATCCTGTCACATAATACCAACATCACAAAGAACAAAAACATAACGAAAAAAAAAAAAAAAAAAAAAAAAAAAAAAAAGCAACTAATAAAACGGTACAACCCCCAAAAGAAAAAACAAAAACAAACAAAAGCAAAAAACAAAGAATACGAAAACAATGACAAATATGAATTAACTTTATACATGTATTTGGCAACTTTATTAGAAATTCATCTATTTTCCACAATGATTATACAAATGAACATGATCTGAATAGTTCTGTGTAACAATGCACAATGATAAATTAGATAATGAGATTGTTTCGGTTCATTTGTAAATCGTCAGTCTAATTAAATCAAAATATTTCCACAATTACTCTCGGTTTAGCTTTACACATGCTTCAAAGATCTCGATCATAATCGGTAGTTATAAATAGACATTAAAGTGTGTTTCGATGAAAGTGTTAAGAAAAATATTTCTGACAATATTTCGATTATGAAAGACAATTTAGATTATGTAAATTGATTGGTTTGCTTTGTAATTTTGAAGCAATTATTCGTTGATATATGCCAGAGATATTCACAGTTGAACGTAAGAAATCATCAGTTATTGATATGCTGTAATACCAAATTAATTTTTGAACACAAAAAAAGATTTGCCAAAACGTGCTGGATATTCCATTCAACAACGCAAGTATTAACAATCCATCACAGCAAGGGTACACATCATCAGTAACCACCTCGACCTAGATATAGTAGAAGCAAGTGTTCAGTAGGCATCACAACAACAAAGTTACACAGATAGCACATCATCACTAGCCAATACGACAAAAATATAATGGAAGTAAATGTTTTGTTGCCAGCACAACATCAAGCGTTAAGTGATCAGTAAATGCTGTTAAACTGATTTACATGCATCACGTGTTAAGTACTAAACTAAAAAAAAGGTACACCTAATGCAAGTATTCAGCAGGCTCCTCAAGAAGGTTACCCATTAAGACAAGCGTTAAGTAAACAAAGGTACACAGAAATTACGTGTACAAAGGCATTCTTAATAAGGATACAAGCACCTTTCAGTAGCAACCTCAACATAGATACATTAAAAGCAAGTGTTCATAAGATGTCGTATTATTTAATTTATAGAGCAAGTGTTCATAAGATGTATTATTTAATTTATAGAGCAAGTGTTCTGTAAACAACACATGAAAACAGGAAGCACATGTTCAGTAGCTTACTCAGCACGAATGCATATAAATGAAGTATTAAAAAGGAATCTCAACACGGGTATAAAGATACAAAGTATGCAGTAGCTTCTTAAACAAGAATACATAGGAAGCAAGCTTTCATTATTTAACTTCTCAAAAGATACACAAAAAAGGACCTGTCTAGTAACCACCTCAGAGAGAGTACACAGTTTTTCAGTTTTCAGAAGGAACATTTACAGTGTTTCAGGAACCAAATGTAGGAAATCAGGATAAAGAAAAATCAAATATGGTATAACTTAAATTAATTTGATCACTTTTTTTCTGATTCATATCATCTAGCCCCTGTTCCTTGGTTAGGTAGAAAGAACTGTCATACGGACTAAAATATGTTGATTACGACCAGTTCCAGCAAATGCATGGACATAAATACTGATGAGACTTTGAATTTAATGTATATAGGCTACCCATTTCCTACCAGCTACTGGATAGAATTAAATGTTACATTTCCACATACAATCCATGTACAACAGGATTCCATTTTGCATATATTTGAAAATGAATATTTTTAGATAAGGTCTTAGCAAATTATGGTCTTTGCTTTTTCTGAATAAAGGATACCAATCCGTGCAACTCCTACACCACTGAATCAAATTTATTGTTTTTTTAACAGAATATTTATAAGATATTCCCATTGAACATCTCGTATTTCAGAACCGATCAAAATGTATTTGAAGGTACTTCCTGTTTGAAGCCGTTGTTGATATTTTGACCTCATGATTTCAGGTTAAGGGAGTGAAGATATTATTAGGAGAGCTTTGCATACAATGTTTCAAGTTTGGAATTAAAAAATAACACTGATGTAGTCACATGCTTTGATATACATATGGCTGAATATAAAGAATAACTCTAGAGGACGCTTACTCTACCGGTTCACCTGGTCCATTCTCGAAGTTTTAGTTAGTCCAAGTTGCTCATTTACTTTTGTTTCCTTGTACGTATTATTTTGGTTATTTCATGTTCCTTGTTGTTTGCTTCTTTTTTTTACTCCTGTTTCTGCTAGAATATTGGTTCCCTTGGTTAATCTTTCTAAATAAACGTTAAATTTAATTAATTGGAACAATAAAGCATATACGTTGAAAAAATAAAACAATAAGTACTATTAAATTCGGAGTCATACTTGTGTCCTCACCACTCAGCGATCCGCTCTTAATTTGATTAGCTGGTTAAATGCATCCCAGATTAGATCAGATGTCTCAAACAATACAATTTATGGATCTGTCTAGTTTTAGCAAAGTGTGCAGCAATTATTCAATGGACAGTCTCTCGTGTTGAATAATTTACATGCGGAGATTTTAGCTTAGAGAACTTTCATGGGATGCTATTTCTGTGAAGTCTGAAAGTTTCCTTGTTTGCTTCATTTAATTTAAGTTTTGAAATTCCGTTGATCAAATATTTTAAAACATACTTCTGTAAAGGTCGCTTGGGAAAGTAGCAAGTTTTTGTGTTTAAAATTAGATTCAAATCTGAACTACCGACCAAGCTATGGGATTACTTTTATGGATGTCTTGATGGGGATGAATGAAATTAGATTACAATTTTCGAAGAGACTTTTTGAACCAAAAAGAAGAGTTTTTCAACATTCTTCTAATGAAGTATTGTCAGTGAAAAGTATATTTAATACCACAGGCAAAATAGTTTGTACTTGGAATCAGATATTCTTATTGTGATTTGGTAATTTAATACATCCTGAATCTTATGATATTAAACTAAAAGCTTTTGGGAGCGATATAACATTGTTGGCACTTGGGATGTATTTGTAAGGTTTTCACTGAATAAGTAATTGTGTATCTCCGAACTTGTTTTTTTTTTTTAGCTTTTTTCACATTCTTTGTTAAAATATGTGATAGACCTAGGAATGGATAAAAAATTGATAAAATGGGGTTATGGCCAAGAAATAATAAATAAGTGTGTCAAATATATCGTTTGATCATTTCTACCCAAAGGTTGCATAAAATTATAAAAGGCGCTATGTAAAAAACGACATGATTAATGCTGATCTCTGAGACACGCAGTAGATAGTGACCATCAGTCGAAATAAGCGTTATCTGAAGAGTAAATACAGGTACTTTTAAAGTTTATAAATCAATGTCCATTTAGATAATTGTTAAATTATTTTATGGGGTCTTCAATGTCCCTATAAACAGATCAATTTTCTCTTTATACTGACAAATGATTGACTTTAAAAGGGAAACAAAAGATAACATTTAAGGAAAGTTATGGACGGGTATTTACCCTTTGTTGACCCAACGCATCTCTTGATTATACTTTCATAAGAATCAAACATTAGATAAGAGACTGAAATATTTTGTTTTAATAATATCTGGGTGAAGAAATGGTTAACCAATAATTCATTTCTCGTATATCGTATAAAAAACAATTGTCACCAGACATCTAATGACATTTTCGAAAGTAAAAGCATGTCAACGAGAATAACAAAACACTCCCTGTAAGTTTGTAAATAAACGTAAATCTTCTGCCTAAATGGGTTAATTTCATGATCAGATTAGACCAATTTTACTGTCAATATTCACAATAATTTATATTTCCCCTGTTAAACATTGATGACAATGTAAAACCCAACTGGAACTTCTTCAAACGTATTTCAAGGATATTTCAATATATCACGTTATGAAATGACACAGATTCGTTCCTAGCGTTTTCTGTTCTAGAAGAATAAAGTGAACAAAATTTGAAATACAAATATAAATCTTAAAACAATCCTTCCTTAAAGCAACGTCCATAAAAAGATGTTATAGAATATAGTCTAAAGAACGAATGTTTATTGGTCCATGAGTAAAAAAAAACTGGCCTTGTTTCAAAACAATATCTGAAGTCTTTTTGTGTCATTTTTTTATTATGTTTACTCTTATATTGCACAGATATATATTGGCAGGGAAGAGTATTTTTTTGCAAATACCCCTCCCTGCCATGATATATCTGTTCAATTACACAAAAAATCTGCTTAAAAAGTTGCAAAAAATTGTTTGATTCTTACCAAGGGACTAATATTTTTTGTCACATTATTCCAGCTTCTGAGACAATCTGGCTGAATCCCTGCTTCTGAGACAATCTGGCTGAATCCCAGCTTCTGAGACAATCTGGCTGATTTGATCAAGCAAATTGCATATTGTCTTCATTTACAGTTGCAACCCAACTGCCTGCAGACAATACCGTGTATGAAAAGGTCGAATCTTTCATGGATTATCCAGAACATGATCATATTTTTATGGGAAATACTTGAAACAAAGGAAATAATTTCCAATCATAAATCTTTACAAATCAACTGTTAGCAACCTTTTTTTTACTAAATTAAACTCATTTACCAAATTCGAGGAAAAATGTATTACAAATAAAAAGAAGAAATGTAATATTGCGGTCGATTGTATCAAATACACAAGTATTTGACACTTTGCTGATCTTGTATGCGGAAATGATTTTTGATTCAAGTTATAAACACTTCCTTTTTTGCACACATTTTAACTAATTAAGTGAACTATTTATAGCAAACGACATATTAAAATTGTTCACATGAGCGAATTTGTAGTGAGGCATTTGCACATTTAAGGAAAAGATTCTATAGTGATATAGCAGTTTTTTAGTATGGTAATAATGACCCTAAAGGAAAAGGTTCTGAAGCATTAAGTACGTATAACCGTTCATTGACTTCCTGTTTTTAACAAAGACTTGATACCCCTCCTCAATTCCTCCTATAAATGTCTGGGAGCTATTTTTATAAAAGTCCTAATTTTATATAAAACTCCTACATATTACCACATTCTCTTTGACAATTTTTTTTAATTTGCAGACCTTCCACAGACCTTTATTTCTAATTCAGAAACAGTCAAATACCACAAAACTAACCTTATTTTGTCCTTTTGTTGTTGCACTTTTAACAAAAAGTATATAGAATGTATATGGAATTGAAAAAAAAATAAGCATCATTAGTTGAGTTGTGTGAAAGTTGTCAAATTAGAGGTCCAGTAAAAATAAAATAAATAAAACACTTGTCAAGTCAAAACATGATTTTATTTTTGTTACAGGCAACTAGCTATAAGCGTTCCATGTTCTTATTGGGAGAAACTTTTTCTTGCAATTAACGTGTCTGATATTTTCCTCATATTTTCATAATCTTAGTTTAGTTTAAAATTAAATTCAAAATATTTACCTGTTCGACGAAATCGAGGGATTTTTCGGATACAACTAAGTCGAAAAATTAAATTTCCAGAGACAAGGACTGAGCAGTTACAGTAGAACTACTGGACAGGAGGATAAAATAATGTTTTTGTAAATGACAAACCGAACAAGTAGATTTTTATTGAAATGCTGTTTTTAAGATATAAATATGCCACACCTAATACTTTAGTGTAACCCTATGATTTTAGACTTCATCTTCTTGATGGGTGACCTTATAAGGTACAGGAAATATTAAAGCAGAGTAGATTTTTGCCTTTTTTATATTTTTTTTTCTTTTTCTTTGTATTTTTTTTTGTTTTTGTATCTTTTTAGGGGGAGTTGCTGTTATGAATGTTTATCTCCCTTCTCATATTATTTACATTATTGTTTTGTGTTTTGGAACAGTTTTTGTCTCCTGTAGGATACCTGTCTAACAAAAAGCAACAATAGGACGATCTGCCTATCGGTTCACCCAGTCTTTTGTCTAATTTTGTGGTAGAGTCTTGGTTACTCATTTTTTCTGAGTAATCTATTTATCTAATCATGTTTTCTGTGTATATATTATTAGTTTTCTCTCTTAGTTTTCTGACTTTCATATTTTTAATAGTGCTCATTGTTGAATGCACTCAGGTATTGGTATGCATGTCGGGTACATTGGTATGTTTAGTATTTCATTTTTTCTCGAAAACAGATTGGGCTGATCATTATTTTCTTAAAAAGATAGATTTTCATCAATAGCATGATACACTTTTGTAAAGTCCAGGAGTTGGCATAGTTATCATTTGGTATGGGATCAAATATGAGAAGATAAGATTTAGAATTAATGTCATTAAATGATTAAAAACCGATTCCTGATTGCAAAAGTGTAGGACTATGAACTATTAAACTGGTACATTGCTAAAAATAATCAAGTATCACTTCAAAAGTCCTTAATTCACTTAGTCAAATTCTTCCTTCTATGCGATTCATTTAATGTGATGATGTTGTATATGTACAAAGGGAATGACCTGATTTGTTTTGTTCAAACTACGAAATAAAAACAATTTTGTGGGTCAGCAACACTTTGGCATAACGACGCAATTATCGAATAGAGCTGGAACGTCTATCGAATCTCGGCATTTTTTTCATTCTATTCATATCCAGAAACAATCTATCCATTCTTTAAATAACTCTAATGGAATTAAGAGTTCCCACCATGTACTTTAAACTCGACATTGATTGCTAATTTAGTACTATGTGAGTCTTCTGGTGTAATCTGTACCAAGTCAGGACCATTGCTGCTCCGGTGGTGTAATATCTATTTTGCCAGATTTATTTTGGACTTGACTTGATTATGAAACTGATTAGTGTGCGGTAATTTTGTTGTTACCCTTATTGAAGTGAGATCGCGATAAGTGAAATCAACCCCAAGTCTAATGACTCAAGTAGATTCTAAAACAAATAACTTAGAGTTTATTCTGAGGGTCAACCCCTTCATACCACTATTCTCCATTGCTGAAATCCCGACTCATAAACCTGATACATCGTTGTTACTTTTTGAAAAGATAAAACACCCAGATACAAATACGCAGTACTTGGTAGAGATTCTCAATACTTGATTTAATTGTACATCATTGTCTAAATAAATCGAGCCCCGTGCAGGTACGGGTGTTAAAAGAATAGGCCTGTAGCAGCGCTGAGCCCGTCGTAAAAGGCGACTAAATAGTGCTCAGAACCCTAGCCGGGGGCTAGGACGCTCTTCCCACAGAGCAACTGGGTTGTGTGCCCCAAGTGGTGGAATGAGTTACCCCTGGCGTGTTATATGCTGGGGTTGTCAGGCTATAATACGGAAAACCTGACCGCAATCCCTAATGGTGCACCGTGTTTGGAAAGATGCCACGTTCCTCGCACGTTAAAGAACCCTACTGTGGTATTCTCCCGGAGTAGGAACCATAGGGCTCCGCCACAGGAGGCTAAATTGCCCGACCCTACCCACCTCTCCCTATTTCCAGTGGCAATCAAAATTTGTCGACCCCGTTATCCTTGTGTCCCATCCCTTTTTCATTTCATCATCATTTCTTGTTCATTTTATCATCCTTATCATGTTCATCGTCTGAATATAGCTGAAATAGTGCTGCTTGGACGTTAAACCCCAACAATCAATCAATCTAAATAAATCGAAGCTGAAGCTACTGTTGTTTAAAATGCTTGAATTCTTTTCTCGACATCATATTTGTCCATTTCAACATGCTGGGAGTAGATTGTGTTCCTTTACTTGTTGACCTATTCCTTTATTCTTAAAAGGCTGATTGTACAGCTGATCTGATCCAAAAGAAGGAACATCATTTAGTCAGATTTTTTATTTTAGTTTCCGATATAAAAATGACGTATTGTCTTTAAACAATCTTAGTTTTGGGGATTTTATACTTCGCATCTACCCCCCAAACTTTTGATAAAGGACACTACAGATATTATGAAAACAGTCTTATATCTGGACCTACAATTAAAGTTTATTAAAAAGGAAATTCATGACTAAACTATACGACAAACACGATTATTTCTCATTCCTTGTGGAATTTTCAACTCATAACTCATACTTTATGGCAGATATACTGTGCTAGAATTTCAAACATTTTGCTTCTAGAACAGGTTTATGTTGCTACAAGCTGAAAATTATCCAAAAAAAAAGTTGTTTGGTCGTCATCATGAACTCGTTGTTTGTTACAGGGTACCCATTTGCACCATGAAAACCGACTTGTTTGCCTTTTCATATTTCTCCTTTGCTCTTTCGTCTACCTTGGTTCCTTAGAAGTGATATTGTATGAGCAACAGCGGGTTTATCTAGAAAAAAAGTGGTCTCTTACACTATCAGTGCACCTGGTCCGGGCTCAAAGTTTTAAGTGGAGTTTGGAATGCTCATTTACTTTTGCTTCTTTGTACGATTGTTGATTCGGCTATTTCATGTTCTTTGTGGTGTGTGTATGTATTTTTCTTTAACCTAGTCTTTATCTTTGGAATTTATTCATTTGATTAGTTGATTATCGCTCGAATCTTGGTTCCCTTGATTATTTCATGTTGTGTATTCCATTATTTTGTTGTAATATTTGCACCATAAAACTTAATAACCAAAGTATAATGTGTAGTGTTTTACTATAAATATTTATATAGTATTAAGAATTTTTGGGAACTACTCATTGATAACATGCGTTCTCTACAAATGTTTGACCTTTTGAGATCAAATTACTTAAGAATTGTACTTCCATTCACTCAGAACACTATTTCGCATTTTGAAATTAGATTGATAGAAATCAATTTTTTTCCACGAATTAGAATATTATGCTATTAACAAATGCAGCACATGGACTGTCACATAATCACAATGATTTCATCTTTATTAAATGGCATTTTTCTCATGCAGTAATATACCAACCCCTGCATGTGATGTTTTTATTCCTCAGTTGTTAATGTTTGTCAGAACACTAAGAGACAACTCTGACTTCTCAAGACGCCGACGCTGCTTTAGAGACTGACTTTTGGACCAAGGTTATAAGAAAATGAGTAGCATACGCAGCCTAAAAAGTTTAAACTCCGATATCCATATATTATTTTTAAAAATTATGTTTCTGACAAATATTTATAAATAATGCTTGTTCAACTAATGTCTACAATTCAATTTTGTGGTGTTTTTTACGTGTATATTAATAATATTATTTAATCTTAAACTTGACGCACCTTCCCCACAAAGTTCAAGACTTTATTTTAATAAATCCTGGCTTTGATTTACATATTTTTTTTATTTAGTTCTTTTTTCCCCCTTATTTATTGATCATATCTTTTGCACTCTAGATAACTACTATTTCCGATTTTGACTAGTGGAAATTTTTTGCTGCCCATTTGTGTTGAAATATACCAGAAATAATTATCTGTAATGAAAGCGTGAGGTTTAGGGCGTTATAAATTCTAGTTTAATCAAACTTTCATTTTGAAATGCCTGTACCAAGGCAGGACTATTACGGTGGTTTTCCAACTTTCCGGTTTTTGCCCTGATATTGCACATATTTGTACGGACTTTTCTTTTGACTACTGCCTAGATTTTATGAGCACGATAATTTTGTTATTACCATTGATTAACTCCACTGTTGATTGCTTCAAGAGAGTGTCATGAAAATGTTATTTTTTCCTTATTATTATGGTAAAATGTACAAAATTAAAAAATCAAACATTTTACTTCTAACCAGGCTCCCCATATACAAAAAAACATGTCATGTAATGATAACATAAGGCTTCAATTGTGATGTTAAACATCGACTCTTGGAGGTCAAGACATCGAACTTTGCATGGAAATGCTGTATCTAATTACAGAAAATGTTGTTCGACTATAAATTAATTTACAATGATTGATGAGACAAGTGTGCTATGAAATTGTAATTATTTAAAACTAATCCATGAAATTAAGACGAAACTAAGAAAGAATTAAAATGAAAAGAACCGTAAAACGAGAAAAACAGTACATGATAATCAATGAAATAGGAAGCTGATATTTCAGCGCATTGTTTGTCAGTAGATATAATTAGGTTATGTAACCAATCGCTCATTGCTGATTTAGTTAAAATCCAGAGTACCGATTAAAGTCAGACAGGGCATGTCAATATCAATTAAATAACTTAAATAAGGAAACTAAAATCGGTTAAATCGAATACGTTTAGATGCAATATTTTTGACAGCAAAACTGTCCACTACAGCAGAGACGTCACGCTAGGTATACCTGATGCTAAGATAATCGTGTCTATTCCAAAAACAGGACAACTCGAAAAAGTACAAGAGAAATTAAATCCTTTTCTGCCAATTAGATAATGCCTTTCTCGTAACAATAATTTTGTGTTTTTGTTATACAGTCTAATGAAAATATGATCATTTAATACATTTTATATCTATATGAACACATAGTTTGCATTACCATAAGTTTAAGAAAAATGATGATTGCCTAGTTTTCAATCTAAAAAACGAGATTTCGGAATTCAACAAAACCAATATGAGGAAACTCCTAGAGTACGAGATAGTGTCATTTTAAGCATCATGTTTAAGAAAAGAAACTTAGAATTATGATATAACATTTGCTTCTTTTTTAATCATGATGTCACGTTTTCGGAGAGCAAAGTACTTTTTTCAGTAACAAATGGTTACAGTATTTTAACAACCATTTCATGATTCTTCAGAATAGTCGTAATTGTTTCAAATTGCTGAATTCTGAACTATTGTTAAGTATTAAATATTTTCATTCAAGTGTGGTTTAAAACGTAGTTTCATTGTTTACTAGAAGTTCCATTTCAATGTTTTAATGGAAAGATTTTCAAAATTCTGCAATAGAAAAATTGTATAAGAAAGTGACGACTTAATGTCGTGATAGTCCACAACTGTTAATTTTAACTCTTAATGTTCAATATAGAATAAGGTGGCGCCACGTGTCCTAGGAAGTGAACAGCTGCAGAAATAGATGCAAAATGTCTATGTTACACAACGGTTGGCGACAATCTCTTCTTTATATTTTAAAAATTAACGAGATGTATATGTAAATGAGCCTTTTAATTCTTTTCACCAGGAATGAATCTGAGGTCTAAGAACGGATGAGTTTTGTTCGTTATTTTTTTAGTAAAATATATATTATTTATTGTTATTTTAAATGGGCCTGCGTTATATGCATTTGTAACTGAGTTTCTTTGTTTGGTTTGTTATTTCATTTTGTTGTCAGTTGAAAGAAGTTTGTTTTAGGCAAAAGTGTCTCGCCAAATGCACAATCTTTGTACAAAATATTAAAATGCAAATCAATTGATAACACCCTTGGCATTCCACAAATATTTAATACAAGAATAAGGTCACAATCGCCAGTAATATTTCACAAAAGTCTAAAATATAAAATAAAAACTCCTGTATGATATGATGTTGTTGTCTACTAGATGTTTCACATTTAGACGAATTATTCATAATCATCTTACAGTATAAATATAGAATTTTTTTTAGGTATTTAACATATGACACGTATTATGAGCCCGATGTTATTTGTGTCAGAGCGAGAGACAACTACTTCAGTCTTAATTAGCAAGGGATAATAAAGCATTGGATATAAACATACTAAAGGTGGTGGTGTTAATGTCTTTGAATTCTCTTTTGATCGCACCGACCGAAAATGCTATGTGAAAAAGTGTCTTTATATCATATACAAACGTCAATTTGCCAAACATTACTGAACACCGATAAAAGCTTATGCGATAACTGGATTGGTAATTGGTAGCAGGTATTTTTTTTTCCATTTTAGCCTGCTTTAGTATTAGTTTTGAAATATATAGGTAATTCTAAGAATAATTCAATCAAATTTAATAATACTATAAGTAGATATGATAAAAAAGGTACCTTGTAAGTGTTAAGAAATAAAATGATATTATTACAAAGATTAATTAAGAAACTGTGTAAAATGAGATACAGAACAAAAAGTGAAAAATGAATTTGCGAATACAGAACAACATAAGGTAAAATGGAAAGGTATAAAGCAATTATTTTGACAATACATATTACTCGCAATATTTATGTCTTAAGAGATATAAAATCCCAGTATTAAAAAATGCTGAAATACGACGTTGCTTTAACCCCTCAACACTGAGGTATTATTTAAACATGGATATACAATATTGTAATTTCTTTGTTGTACTTTAATAGAACTTATCGACGCTAAATTCGGCTACCTATTTGGGTTTTTTAGTACTTCTTGTACACAATTTTTTTTAAATCTTGAACTTCCTACGTATTTGGTTCTAATGCTGCTAATGAGAGGTCAATCATTAAAACACGTATACATGATACCAAAACTTGCAATATTTATGTATTTTTGTATTCCAAAATGCTTGAAGGCGATTTGCCATTGATACACGCCTTACATTTAAAGTTTCATGTCCTTGAATATTTTTTGATCGTTGATTTATCACGTTTGAATATTTTTTCACTAAGCAGAAGTTTTTTTTTTTAATTTCCACGTCCGAGTGTCAAAAGAATAGGCCTGCAGCAGCGCTAAGCTTGTCGTAAAAGGCGACTTAATAGTGCTCAGAAACCTAGCCGGGGGCTAGGCCCTCTGCCCACAGAGCAACTGGGATGTGTGCCCCAGGTGGTGGAATGGGGTACCCCTGGCGTGCTAATGCTGGCGTTGTCAGGCTATAATACGGAGACCCTGACCGCAAACCATAGGGGTGCACCGTGTTGGGAGATATGCCACGTTCCTTGCACATTAAAGAACCGTGTTGTGGTATTTGATATGAGTAGGAATCTTTACGCTCCGCCACATGAGGCTAAATTGCCCGACCTTACCCATCCCTCCCTTTTTCTAGTGGCAATCAAAATTTGTCGACCCTATTATCCTCGTGTCCCATCCCTTTTTTTTTCATTTCATGTTCATTGCCTGAATATAGCTGAAATATTGCTGCTCGGACGTTAAACCCCAACAATCAATCAATCGTTTTTTTCATTTTCCTGGTATAATTTTGAATTGTTTTAAAGAAGGAAAATATTGACAACCAAGTCAATCATAATCTTGTGGGAAAATCCATAAAAGTTGTATCGCCTCATATGATTTACATAGTCAATGTTGCATAAACTTTTTGTTCTTCTCTCACCTTCCTTTAGCGTGACTAGTTTGAGGATAAACTACAGTACACAAGCTGAATCCGTTCTTAATATTCCTGTTAAATCCTGGTGTTGTATTTTCGGAAAACAGGAAAGTTTAACAGGAAAAATAGTATCATTTTGATGGATACATTTATGATGTAAATTTGCTTACTAGTACACGCTATTTACGAATCAACATTTTTTTAAATTTCTTGCGTGTTTGATTTCATTTGCAGTTTATTATTAATTATTTATTTATCTATTATTTTTTTTTTTTGGTGCTTCGGTTTTCTCAATTTGAATTTTCTCCTTTGGCATAAGTTTTGAATATGACTATAAAAGCACCATTCAATAATCTTTTTGTACAGATGCTACACTAGCTTATACAGTTAAGAAAATAAATATAACTCAGGGCATTTGTAGAAATTTAATTGAAATTAAGACAATGAATACCTGTCATTGTTGTTCTTAACTTATTTTTTTAATTAGTATCTACATTGCAAAACAGTCTTGAAAATAAACTTAAAAAAACAATATAAACATAAAAAGCAAGAATAATACGTTGGTACAAGCAATTTAGAGAGTCCTTCACCAATATTCCACTTTACGTTAGAGTCAGTTTCATAGTAACTTCACAATGTCACGTGGGGAAAATACAATGATGTACAATACTACATGTCATTATGTCAAATTATGATGATCCCTTATACACTTGCTAATTAAGGCGAAAATAAACAAACCCGACGGCAGTAGTGAGAAGATTTATATTCTCCTATCGAAATGATGTTGTTGATAAGCTCGGAAAATAAACGTTCCGGTCTTCGTAAGTGGATTGATAAATCAGGAAAAGATATATTGGATGATAATTTGAAATAAAAGAAATAAATCCATTGTTATTATTGTCAGTGACGAGAATATATTGTAATGGTTGTATAATATATCATGTTTGGTTTTGTTGTTGAATTATTGTGGTTTCGTAAGCTTGATAATTCTAACTTAAGCACAGATTAAATCCTATTACAATTGGGAAAATATCAAGTGACCCAACAATATAACAAACGTCAATTGATACAAAAAAAAAGACGAAATACCTATACTACTTTTTAAATACAAATTAACAAATTATTAAGCACATACAAAAGAAAAAAAATGTTTTCAAGCATGTCTTTATGGTGACATGTATTAAAACGAACATATTTGACAATCTTTTTATGTTCTGTGTGCCTTTGGATGGCATTTTGAATGGGGATTTTTCTTCCTTCAGTTGCAACCACTATTTCTATTTCTATCGCGCTAGAACTCTAACAAATAGGCTTCTGGAACAAGGTTATGTTGCTACAAGATTGAAGTCATCACTACAGAAGTTTTATGGTCGTTATCATGAACTCGTGGATCGTTATGGTGTATCCATCAGCACCATGAGAACTGATTTATTCAACGTGTCATAGTTTTCGTTCCTTCGTCTATCTACCCCGGACTTGACTTTTTATGAGCAACTCGGCGGATGTTTCTAGAAAAGCAGAGGACGCTTACCCTACCGGTGCACCTGGTCCATGCTCCCAGTTTTTAGTGGAATCCGAGTTGCTCATTTACTTTTGTTACTTTGTATGTATGATTTTAGTTACTTTATGTTCTTCGTTGTGTATGTCTGTTTTCCATGTCTGGTCTTTGTCCCTGGATTGCATTCTTTTGATTACCGATATAACCTTGGTCCCATTGATTACTCTTTGATTACCGATATAACCTTGGTCTCATTGATTACTCTTAAAACAATGTTTTATAGAGAAAAGATTCTGATTAGGTGTAATATTTATTTTAAAACTCTCTTCGTGATATAGTAACAAAAATTACGTTTCAGACGTTTTCTGGATTAAAACGTACACAAAACAATAATTTAGTTTATGAGATTCAATAGCAAGATTACTTTGCAGCTGGCCGAAACTTCATTGTTACAGGTCATTCTCGGGCAAATATTTTGTTAATTTATCTATTTGAAAATTTTGACATTCTTCTACAAACAAATAAATTTTCACTCTAATAGGAACAAATTCTTATTCTTAGCTCAATTGACTGTTTTTGTTTTTGTTTTTTGTTTTGCCAGTTATAATATTGAGATTTTGACCTACTTTTCTGCTTGCCAAAGAAAGTACTTTACAGTCTTATTTCATTTACCAAGTAGATTATGTATATTAAGGAATGTGTGAATATTCTAAATATCTGCATATATTTTACTCATTTCTCTGAATATTCAATGGGATGATTTTAAAGTTTTCAAGTGAGGTTAACCTTCATTACAAAAACTTACGACATATATTCAATGAGATGAATTGTTGATTAATGATATGAAGTTTTGTTGTTACACAATCTGGGAAAACTGCGGGTAAATGAAAATTCGAGGTGGAGGTGGATCGGAAACATTCTGTGTAGAGACAGCATTAATATGGACACCTGAAGGATGGAGAAAACAACGACCTGGAAACACTTGGAGAAAACTGTAGAAAATACGAAAATACCAATTATATGTATATTGCAAATTTCGATATACTGTACACGTGTTTAAACTGAACGAAACAGAAACACTTAATCCAAAAATTAATTGTATACAAAAAAGTGCTCAAAAACAAAACTAAAAACTACAAATAAGGAAGCTAAATCCACCAAAGGGAGGTTCTATCATGTGCAATGCAAAGAATGAAGCTTCGGGACAGGCAAGTCAGACTACTGAATTGGTGAATGGATGGTATACATTGCAGAGGCCTCAAGCAGTGGCAAGCATCGACAGATGGCTAGGGACATTGAACTACCTCGTGAGTCCATAAGGTTCCAGACAGAATATGTTATGTCATGTTAAAAAGCAACTCGAGTGCCCTTTACAAATAGAAATATACAACCTATAAAATACAGTTTGAAAATTGCTTTGTTTGATTAAGTGACTTACGTAGACTTGAAATCACGATAAATGAACCAAATCGACACAACGTAGTAAATTCCCGGCATACGATTTGATTATTTGATTAATATTCGTTGTGACGTATATCTTCGATGGCTCAATTTTTCATGAGGTGTGTTTCCAGTCCGTAAAAAATGCAATCGTCATACTGATTTTTTACATGTTGTATAGATTGTTGTTCCTGTCGACGTGGTCGTTGCTTTTTCTTTGTAACTTGGCTCTTTGGTTTTTTTTAACTTAGTCCGTAGATAAAATTCAGCTTTTTACACCGAATTGCTACATATACAGAAGAAGAAAACTATAATGGGTCAAGTTAATTTCCCATCAACGATATAGATATTTCCTCTCCACCGAAAAGTTCATCAATTAAGAAGTTTGACAAGAATCTAGTTTATCTTTCATGTATAATTTAATCTGATTTGATTAATTTCGAAACTTTCTGCTGGCCTTCATAATACCTATAATGACATTTGTCTTTGTGTAAATCGGAGACTCATTCCAGTGATAACAGCATTGTACTGCTAAGCTGATTATTTCCTGAGGTTTAAATATCACATAACTCAACTTAGATTCTTTAACCAATAGCAATTTGACTGACAACTTCCGATAGCAGTTGGGAGCTGATTGCATTGATTTTAAATATAATTTTTAAAGTAGATTTTGTACTAATTCGAAAAGAAGTATTTGTTGATAGCAAGTCAGTCTAATATTGTTTTTCCTTTGAATTTTCATTTTTATTTCATGATATGGTACTACAATAATCACTACCACCTGGACTACAACTACTCAATAATAATGATAGTAATAGTAATGTGAACCGTGGGAAAACCTATTGTTACAGAACTTATTTTGATCTTAATTCTTGACTCCGTGTTGTTCTACATGACACCATTACTATAGTTAGTCAATAAGTCAAGTTAATTCACAAAAATGGATATTAACAAATTTATTTATATCTTATATTTAAAAAAAAAATCAATAGTTACTATTTCAAACAGTTTAAGTAGGTGTGAGAGAAGAAAGTGTGTTTTGTGTTTATTCTTTGTATACCATTATTACGACCATATGTCTAAATCCTAATTGGTATTCGTCATCAATCACATTTCAACTAGTATCATAGTGCTAATACAGCGCGTAGGTAAAATGATTAACTATGACGAAAAACATTCACTCATGCAAGTATACTACTAAGATTTTTTTTTTCGCTTTCTTTCCTGCTAAGATCACACCTAATTATTTTAAGTTCACTCACCTTATGTCTATACCTGCTAAATAAAACTCTCGCTTAACAATGAATATTTCAGTTAATTAAAAAAAGCACTGAGAGATTAGGAGTTTGGTAGCTTCTGACATATGCATACAGTTACACCAGGGATGATTGCATACAAAGTAAACATTTCAAGGTAAACTGCCTAGTTATTGACACATGTCAACGAGTACTTCAGAAATTGTTATAATCCAGACAAAACCATCCGTCATAAGTCCGGTTAAATATAACTTTGATATCTTAATGAGAATGCTACTATCAAGTTTTATTCGATTTACCTGAATATAAAACTTTTAAAATTTTATCAATTCAAATATTAAAACCATGTGTAGAACAAAATGAAAAAAAAAGGTAACAAGAAACAAAGACAGAGCAAATAAAGCAACAAGATAATCAACTAACACATGCGTAATTCAAACCAAGGGAACAAAACTGAAGTAAGCATTGGTCGTATATACAGGTAGATTATCGTCCACAACCGAGTTCATAATGTCATGTGTAAAAAAGAAGAACATAATCATGATGGGATTAAAGAAAATATTCATAAATAGGATGACATACCAAAGTGAACAAACAGTGAATAAGGACAATTACTTTTTGGGGCTGTATCACTTAATTCACACAACATTAGACGAAATGGTACCCTCAATATCAAATGGAAAATTAACTACACGTAAATAAGAGTCATAGTGTACGTGATAGTTAAATATTAATTTCACACCTTGGTGCGCTTGATTACTCTTTAACGCCAATGTCAATCACTGTTTGATTATAGAATCTGGCCATGTCTTCTGCCATGACGAAAATCTGTTTACAAACTAAAATAAAAGCACTGTTGAAACAGATTTTAGTGAAGGGTTATTTATCAATGATTGTCAGAGTTCGGGTCTCATCCCTGTTTTAAAGATTTTCAGTTTCTTACTAATTCAGACCAATATCAGTCATAAGCATCTATAGCTCTTCTGGAAACTAATGGCAAATAGTTTTTTTTTGTTCTAAATAGTACTGTGTTTCTGAATTGATTTCCGTCGTCTTGTGGTTGGCTAGTGACATTTATACTTCTGTAAAATTAGATAATATAAAATTGACCTGAGATGGTATAATATAATGTAAGAAATGACGAACGTCATTACTGTCAAAATAAACTAAAATCCCTGGTTCATTAGTGTCTGGTAATATTTTACCCTTTGATAAGAAACTGAATTGATGAATATCAAATAATGAAATGAAGTTCGTCGTCTACATGTATGAAGCTTTATGTATTAAAATTATACACTAGATTTGAAAATTTTTAATTAAAAACTTTATCGAAACACATCTTTATTATGGCCGTGTGATTATAGCATATGATTGGAATAGCATTCTCAAACAGAAACTGGATCGTTTTCCCCGGATTCTGACCACAAGGACAACTTCTTTCAAAAATGTTTTCATGTTTGATATTTCCATTGGAAGCACTGACAACCTGATTTTAGTCTTAAATGACGTTACGTATTACGTCATACGGAACTTTCTTGCTTTTAGTGCAGGTTCAACAAGTTGTTTCTGAGAAAAACAAACAGAATGTAGAGAAAGCTAGGTCTGTATCTGACACACATGGATCAACTTTACCCAAGTCTGTTAGAACTTTGACCGTCATCGATAAGGCCTGTTTGTTAAACCTGCATCATAGTAGAAAACAATCAGTTTTGTCAAAAGAAATAGAAATCAATAAAGAATCAGGATGACAGAAAGTACTTAATAACAAGCAAAAATCTAAAAATGCGTTTTCGACTTTTTGCTCTGAATTGAATATTCTGTTCGGGAATTTACTAAGAAACAGCGTTTACATCATTACACTTTATGCTTTTCACGTGGTGTGATTAACCGAAAAACGCATTTTTTAGAAATGTTAGAAAGATTGTAAGATGGCAAGGTGGAATTTCCATTTTTGCAATAGAAATAAAATACATAGTGTCCGGGTAACTATTCAAACAGTCGTACCAAGAATCTATTGTAGGGAGAAGGATTTTAAGTCGAGACAGGTATCAATACAAGTTTTTTGTTTATTGCTTTTGGTTGCATTTTCTTGTTGAAATAATATAATTGATTATTATGTAGTGCTTTTCACGTCTTATTTTTTCAGAGGAAGGTTCGTATATTCAAGATATCGTGTTAGAAAACTTCTTACCCTATTTGATGATTCCTGACGTATTTACATATCATGATTAATATAAGCTAATTTATTCATTTAACTCGTCAGTTTTTTTTTTTGTTTTTTAAATTTTTTTTATAATTTTTTTTATGGATAAAAAATGCGAAGAATGATGACTCAAGTGATTTTCAAACAAGGTATGCATAGATAAGACGACTTTGAGAACAAAATGACTGTAATAATACATTAGTTTGAATTGATAATAAACTCACAAAAAAGAAAGCTAGTACTAAAAAATTTCCTCGCATACTACACTTTTCATTTTATTGGAGAAGTCTGTGGAATGAATCTGAAGTTCATGTATTGTTATTTAGGAAACATTCAGAATAATTGCATGTACATCTTTGTCAAATTATGTCTCAAAAGTGTATCATTTGTTTTGTTAAGACATATACAACACACTTATTGCTGAGACACAGAATTGTGTTACGATTAGTCATCCAGTTACATTAGTAGAAATATAAAACCAATCGTCCATACTATAAGGTCTAGTATTCTTATATTGTTTGTTAAGTGGTTTTGACTTCATTCCATCATCATGAGGAATTGGATTAAGCAAGAAACAACTACTTTATTGACTGTTCATTGCGTCACTCCTTTATATGCAGAAAAATGATCGACTTGATAACACTTCGAGACATTTTTTACTCTATTGTATCGATTAGAATTTAAAAGCAATAAAATTCCCCGTGTTTTTTGTTTCATTTCCAGACAGAACCTAAGCGTCATTAATGAATAACATATGTCGGACAATAAATTTGGAATATTAAATTTTGGAAATGATATACAAGTATATATACAGTATCTTGTTTTTTTCTAGCTAAGGTACTGACAATGTTTTTCAGAAATAATAAAATTATAATTGTTACCGAGTTCATTCCCCTGAATTCAAGTTATTTAAACAAATGGCTTTTCCGATGCCACAGATTATAAGTGGTTATCTATTCATTATGTAGTTTCTTATTATTTTCTGTTTGTGATAGGTGTTGAAAGTTTCCGATTTTCTAAATTACTTGATACATTGATATATTTTCAGGAAAAATATTCAAATAAAATGCAAACACCAGCAGATATCTAAATCTGGATTTGAAACTACATTTTTTCAAAGAAACTTTTGCATTTGGGCAATCATTTAACAGGTTATACAAATTATACAAATTTTGAATTTACCACAATTTAAAAAAAATCATGAATAATTTTAACTTTGTTCAATATATACAAGAAAATACGTTAATTATCGAAAGTAATAGTCCGCTGTTGTTTTTCATACTTACAACTTTTCAAACCGAAACGTCCAGTAACTATTTTTCTCTTGCTACATTTTGACATTACAGAATTCAGCAAAACAACGCCATGAATTGTCCAGAAAAACATCTAATTCTGAATGAAATACTGAATATTTAAAAACATGTCGTTCGAAAATAAAAAGTGAGCTACTTTTGACGGTAGAAAAACATATTCACATAAAAACTCTTTGTTGGCAGTATACCTGTTCAATTTATGATGTTTTTTTTTTTAATTTTCGATACAGGGTTAAATATATTATATTCAGTGATTTTCTATGACATATCTGGCAACACCGCCTCAACAAAATAAATATACAATCAAGTCTAAGCTACACCCAAACTTGCGAATGGATGCGAGGTTGCAAATTTGGTCATTCCCTCAGGGGGCTTCGAACCCCTTCTCTTCTCTAACATCTATGGCAACACCGCTCAATTCCAATGCTCGTGACCACTCGGTCAACTTGGCTAAAAAATATAGCTTTCCTTGACCGAGTGATACTAACTCGTAAGTAAATCTAAAGCGCGAGCATTAGCACATGTTGTAACTGAATAGGACAATCTTAGAACACAATGTATGGTAGTACGGGACAGTTCATTTAAATGTTATTATATGCAGGGGGGGGGGGGGGGGCGACCAAAAATTTGCATCGCAAATTTGACAGTTCTAACATCGTTGGAAATATTTCAGACCTTTCTATACGTTAACATATCTTCCCTGTATCAATTTGATCCGATGAAGCAGTGTAGCGGATACAGTCGTCACATTCTGAGACGTTTGTATAATATTGATTTGTTGTGACATGCATCATTAATTTGATCCTCTATGAATCCTCTACTTAAATGAACTGTCCCATACTACCATACATTGTGTACTAAGTTACAGCCCTAGATTAATCCTACGAGGATGAATGACCCGGCCAGCGAAAGCTATATTTTTATATAGCCTAGCTGGCCGAGTGGTCTAGGGCGCTGGAATTTGTGCAGGCGGTGTTGCCATAGATGTCACAGCGGTACGAGTTCGAGTCCCGCGGAGGGAACGGCCAAAAATTTGCATCGCAAATTTGACAGTTCTAACATCGTTGGGAATTTTTCAGACCTTTCTATATCCTTCCTATCACTAAGACCTTTGTTTTGAAGCAAGTTACAAAGAAAAAATTGCGACTTACGTAAATGAAATACTTTGATTATAACATTTTAATGTAAATTTTAAGGAAATGATATTTAGCTTCCAGCTAAATTAGAAGTTACAGATCTTGAAAGACGTTTCAAGGATATTTGTAAAAAATCAAATCTGCCGCAGGACGGAATTGTTTTATGTTAGTCTGAAGATCAATAATTCGTCACGTTAAAGACATGGATTAGTGTTGGACATGTTTCTAAGCTGGAAATAATTGTTTGACACAATTAAAGTAATTATTTGGAACTAAATCATAGAATAGCGTGGCCTACTTAAACTAGGTATGGATCAATATGCATCAGTTATTACACTAACAGTTATTAAATAGCAGCTTTTGATACCTCAAACAAACAATGACAAAGTCATTTATTGAACAAAATAATTTTATAACGAGAATATTGTTGTTTTCAACAATTTTTGCATGGAATTGAATTCAGATTTTATAAGTTTATTATTGTAAAAAGCAGTAAAAGCTCGTCAAGCAATAAGTCACTTCACTTAATCGATTGGGATGTTTGTTATTATTTTTTTTTCAATAGGGAGGATATAGCATTTTCTTAAGTGACAAGAAAGCGAAGATTTACCAAAAGCATCAATGTTTTACAACAATCACATTATATAGAGCAATAAAAATGCCATCGAATGTAACTTTATTTTGCCCTATATTTGTTTTTGTTAGCCATTTGCCGAATCTAAGTGTCTCGTGTTTCAATGTGTGGTCCAATATAGACTTATTAGCTGACTGTCGTTCCGAGTAATGTTTACTGATTTATATTTTATTTGATTGTTTTAGATAAAGGCTTCCTCATTCATGACTTTCTGGATTATGATAAAATGTCTTGGTCAAGCAAATTAAAGACTTGTTTTATCGTATGCTTTTATCGAAACATATAGTAATAATACGATAATAAGGCTAGTATTCAGGGTTTCTTAGATTTCAAGTTTATGGGATTGAAATTAGTTATTGTTCAAAGTATTAAGAGATAATATTGGCAATTTTTGGTATGGCATGGTCACTGTAAATGTTTCAATATCCAAAAATCCGTTTGATTTTGACAAATGTGCTCCAGTATTTAAAAAAAATGAAATGACGTTTAAACATAAACAGAAACGAAACAGTAATCAAGGGAACCAAGGTTATAGCGGTAATCAAAAGAATGTAATTCAGGGACAAGCCCACAGATGGAAAACAGACATACTCAACAAAGAACATAATGTAACTAAAATCATACATAGTATTTACAAAGTAACAAAAGCAAATGAACAACTTCGACTCCACTAAAAACTGGGAGCATGGACCAGGTGCACCGGTAGGGTAAGCGTCCTCTGCTTTTCTAGAAACACCTGCCGAGTTGCTCATAAAAAGTCAAGTCTGGGGTAGACAAACGAGGAAAGGAAAACTGTGACCTGTTGAATAAATCAGTTTTCATGGTGCAGATTGATACACCATAACGATCCACGAGTTCATGATGACGACCATAAAACTTCTGTAGTGATGACTTCAATCTTGTAGCAACATAACCCTGTTCCAGAAGCCTATTTGTTAGAGGTCTAGCGCGATACAAAAAGTCTGTGTTGTTTCGGTAAGCTCTGGCATAACGTATGAGTGATATGAACACTCCTTACGCAGGTGCTGAAGGGATGTTGCCACAGATGAAAGGAAAGTTGACAATTCTGAATGAAAAGTCATCACGTTTGCCGTAAAGTTTGGTAAATAGCTTTCCTTTACCATCGATTTCTAAGTGTAGGTCAAGATACGAGGCTGACTTCACAGTGTCTGTAGTATGCTTTATCTCAAGTTCTTTGGGGTAGATGCGATGTATCAAATCCCCGAAATTAGGATTGTTTAAAGATAATACGTCATCTATATAGCGGAAACAGAGATTAAAGGATCTAACTAAACGATATTTTTTCTTTCGGATCAGAAAAAGAATAATGTAAAAAAAAGTTGTTTTTCCGTTGGCATAAAGTGTTATGATCATCCAATGAACGGCGATTTACTATCCAGATATCTACTATATTGACAGGACAGTTTACAAGGAAAACTGGTTTTAATAATCCTTTATGAATCTTTCCAGACTGGTTTAAATCTTAAATTGTACTGATGATCAAGCAATATACAATCCATCGGAAAAATAATCAGAAATTTGACATAATACATCGTATTTCGGATATGAAACAGCAATAATTTGCATCTGAAGTCGATTCCACATTAAGCCTTATTCATTGGTAACGATTTAGTAGAGAGTCATCTTGACAGTCATTTTTCTTCTCTTTTTTGGTATAGATAACTGTTGTCTTTTGGTCATTTTTCATTTCATTTAATCAATAAATCGCATACAAAAGGTTAGAGATTTCGAGTCATACATAGTTCAAAGACATCCGATTATAATTGGAAACTGTCGAGTTCGAATAGCAAGTAAAACAAACTAAAACGACTTTTTAGCTCAGCCATGGCACCGAAAGAAAAGGAAGCATGATAAATTTTATGGAAAAAACAAGTTCGAAGAAGTTTTTACGAATAGCTAATTGGAATTTTTATATACTTTATTTAAAAAATGATGTTTATTTTGCGAGATTGAGGGGTACCTAGTAGGTTAAATACCATTTGCTAGTACTTTGACACAAATATACGTCAATTTCTTTTGGTATCTTGAAGGAAAGTTTTGCACTATATTAGTCTTTGTTATTTTGTGATATCAAGAGAAAAACAAATAATTGACAATTTCGTATTTTTATAGTGATTTTGTATTACCATAGTGTAATTTTGTTAATCTAGAATCTTTTCCACAATATCAAGGTTATTGACATCATGATTCTTTGTTGAAATGAATGATTTCGCCCTTGTGTGAATAGTGTTTGACACGTGTCGCAGAGCTGCATTATTGTTGGTAGAAATGACCGGATTATGCTCAATTGCAATATGACGGGTTGCGCTGGCGGTGTACTGGACATGCTAACCTACCTATCGGAGCTCATGGTATCATTCCCGGGATCACATTGCTAGTTTTTTTTATTGTATTTTTGTTTTCTTCTTTTTTTTTTGGTCTTGTTTTTGTTTTTGTTCGTTTTTGTTTTTTTTTACGTCTTGTTCAATATCTTCAGTTACTATGTGTTTAGGGCATGTGTTTTTTTTTGTATTTTTTTTTTATTTTGACGAATTTGAACCATTCCACTGCTGATGCTTCTGTCTTAATTTATTTTTGTTTGTTTGTTTTGTTTTGTTTCGTTTGTTTGTATTTTTTGCTTTTCTTTTTTTTTTTTTCGTTTTTTTTTATTTCTGTCAAAGATATAGACAAGTCAACAAAAGAGACGATATAAATTTAATTTGTAAATATCTCTATATTTTTCAATATGAAATTCCTAGTAATTTTAAATGTCGGTAAATGTACGGAAACGGAAACGATGTACTTTTCCGTCCGGTCAACTAGTTCGCCTTATATCAATAAAGGACTTGAATTACTCAGTATCAATATCTGGGCTACTGCAATAGGTAACCAGTTTGCTACCATTAAAAGTGGAAAACAAACATAACATTGTTTGCCATGGTTACTCCAAAAGTAGCGCGAACAGACGGTTGGAATAGTTCGAAGTAAAATGACGCAGGCTTATGTCGCAAATCATATTCATGTCCATGCCATAACCATTTACCGTAAATTGTGTTTTGCGCAAAAAAATATTGTCTATAGTCTATTGTATAGTAAGAAGGACAATATCAAGACTAATGACACATCTGTTTTGTGATTCTTGTGCATCGAAATGCAGAATTAAAAAAAAGCAGAGAGAATGAAAAATTAACACATTTCAGTGAGATTGCTATGAGATATTTTAAGAGAGAAAATGCAATTACATTAGATAAATGAATTTAGAAAATAAAACCACAAACCAGAGGGAACGTAATGCAGTTAATGGTGACGTTAACTTACAGCAGTACAGAAAGACGCTTTCAATTATGATGCATAAATGTCTCATTGCAAGGCACATTTTTGTTACACTATCCGTTGTTTTTTAAAAAAGACAAAATATAATGTCATTTTACAAATATAATAATAAGAATAAGAGAATGCATTGGGAGAAATAAATAACCAAAATATGATAACGAGTGCCGAATAACACAAAAATTAATCAACGACAGAGATTGTTTCGCTCAGGATTTAGATCTTCTAACAGTCTTTTCAGAAGTGTTCATACTTTACATTTAAATAATAGGTATTTTTGTATTTAGTTATGTACAAATACAGATTGATAATCGTTTTATTACATAGATTTTTACACTTTTCTTGTTATTTCAAGACATTATGTGCTTTTTTTTCTATTGCGTATGAATTTACTGAATTCTTAGTGATGTCCAACGTTATAAGAGGATAGTGACGTTTTCTGTGATAACAGAGTTTAACAATGAAACAAATGATTTCATATGTAAAATATTGAAATTTATCACACTTGGAAACTTCGATAAGCACGATATTTATGTTAAATGATAGTGGCGTAGTCTTCAATGCACTTTTCATTACTATGGCTTTGTTTTATTGTTCGGGAATCCAACGCGAAACAATCCAATGACCTTTAATGTCTATGCACCAACAACGATATACAATAGGTAAAACCTCAATTAAACTATATTTCGGCATATAATTAATCCTGCTATTTCAAAACATCATTGTTACTTTTCCAAGCTGTTCTTGGCATACCTGTTTGCTAGTTCTTATTGAATCAGTCTGACAAAGGTTTCAAGAAGTTTCTCGTTTATTTTCAATCTCCGAAATATTCAGTGGTGAAATGTTTTAAAGAAAGTATCGAACCATGTTCATTTTTCAATCGCTCTATTTCTTCACTATTTGAACGATATTTATTCACTATTCCTCACCCGGCAATTAAAGAGCAATAAAACTGCTTGCAAATCGAACAGTTTAATAGCAAAATGTCTTTTACAATTTGAAAATAAAGTTTTATATCCATTAGCATTGTCTGAAACATTTCTTTCCAATTTTCTAATGTCTTTTTCTTCTGCTTTTTCTTCGAATGCTTTTAATCGTTATGCTTGACGTTGTCTGGTTTTGCATACAGGATGATAAATTATAGTTTATGACGTAACAGACAAGAATACAGATTTCTTTATACCCTTTCGGAAAAGTACCTCGTTCCTTAGAATCATAAATTCCAATGATTATTCTAGCTTGTATAAGTAATTTATTGATGAAACCTTTCCCCGATTATTGTGACGAACGGCTTAGGTGTCTGATTTACAGACTTATTCAATATATTCAAATTTCTCCGTAAACGTGCAATGACTTAATTCAAATTCAGACTTGCATTACACATTCTACTTGATATGTCTTTCAAAATCTTGATATAGATTAAATTGTAAAAAAGCAGGTCAAGTCTTGAAGACAGTTCAGTTTTATATAAACTACAACACGTCAAGTGCATTTAATACACCTTCACATACAGAGCTGAGTCCCTTATGATTATCATTAACAACAGATATAAAAGTACAATCTCGCTTCTTATGTCTATACATGCATATATCGTAAACGCAAAAATTTGCGAATGTTAATTATTATAAATTTCACGATGTATCTAAGCTTCTGTACAAATACACAGACTTAAGTACCGTGATGAGTCTAAAATTACAACCATATTTTAAAGAACATTGTATTGATATTACTATTTCGACTGTATTCCAGCTGATGTTTTTTCATGTTTAATTTACTTTTTTACAAATGATTCCGTAAATACTTCTGACATTTTATTAAAATCGTCCGTTTTTCCAGGAAAATGGGAACACAATGAGAGTATAAAATAAATTACTTCACTCCAAAAACAAATATTGAATTTTGTTAAAAATGTGTTCATAAATGAATAAACTTGTTCACTATTAAAAGTGCTTAAAATGCTTTTGTCTAATAACAAACTATTGTGGGAAATGTTAAAAAACATAAGCTTATACAACTTGTACTAGCTAAAGTGTGACTGCGAATGATTTGAACAGAACGACCTTCGATTGTAACATTTATCTTCCGTCTCAAGTTAATCGAACTGACAACCACAAAACAACAATCGATCAACATTTGATACAAACAAGACGAGTTCAAACGTCCGACGGCACTAATGATTCCAAAATGAATATCCGCAGTTTAATCGTAATCCAATCATAATAATATATTTGTTTAGTTTCATTTGATTTAAAGTCGATATCAATAAAAAAAAAAGGGGGGGTGCAAAGCTCTGTCATATTCACGTGCCAGAAATGAACAATTATATTTATTGACCAGCTTTTGATTCCCAAGATGCTGTTTAGAATTGTCCGGTATGAGGGTTTAACGACCTCAATACCAGCGTAATCAACAACATGCCGATACATATAGGAGATTCATTTATCCAGAAACATTTCTATTGTAGTGATCTAAAAGAAGTTTTTGAAATTCATTACCACATAGAATTGCTGTGCAATCGTTGATTACTTTGTCGTAATCCTGATCACACGCGATTCTGAAGTTTGAATATCCAAAAATTCTAGACATTTTATCTATCAAGCAATGTGACAGTTGTCTAGCTCATTGAATAATTGGAGTAAAAATACCTTTCATTTCTTTTATCAGTTATCCCTTGTACTGCCAAATCAACAAAGACCTGTCATATAACAAAAAAACAAACAAACAAAAAACAAACATATGCACACAGAAAAGCTGAAAGTATTTACTTGATTTTAGTTGAGTTCTTCGTGTTGATCGTTTCTGTGTATAAATTTCAGTTTCTTTGGGATTTGATTCTTGCTTTTCATTTGTTTATTTTTTTGGTTCCTTACCATTTCGTCCACGGGTTCTAACGCGTTTAACTACATGTATTTGGTAGTTCTTATTTTCTCTTCATTCAAGAGTGTAGAATTTTAATAGTATTAGTGTTATTTAAGAGTAAAAAACCATCTGTATTTTATGCTAGACAGCATCGGTTACCTCCATTGAATTTCCCCTGATGCCTGCAAGTCGACAGAATAATATATGTATTAAAAATGTGCAGCCGATGGTTTGACCACTATACTCTTGTAAAAATGGGCTTGGTTTATATAAATAAAAAATAATATTCTAGCGGCATGGTAAGGAACAATAAAGCTGAAATATTGTTTTCCTAAAAATGTTCTCTGTAATGAAATATATAACAAGATATGATCAGTATTTCAATTTATCGGCTCCCCTGTGCAGATTAATACCAATCAGATGTGCATCAGGAATAATGGCATAAAACTGCCTCATTTTCTGTTGATAATTGCAAGATTGAGATCTGCATAAATAGTTGAAAGTAATTATCTCATACATCAACCAAAAGAGGTGAATTTCATTGACAAGTCAAGATGTGTTTAAGACGATCGTGTTATTACAAAAAAAGATCAAAACATCAAATTGTTGGGGAAAAAACAAAAAACGATATTAAATTAGGTAAAAACACGACTTCTTTTAAAATTTTAATAACTTGCAATACCATTACGAGTACATTTTTTGTTATAAATTTAGTTTCTAGATTGTCGCTTTTTCTTAATACTATGTATTATATATTATACCAAGCAACATAAATGTCTAATGGAACAAAACTTATCATTCAATGTGGGGAAATAAAAATGGAAAAGAAATTTTTTAGTACATGTCTAACCAACTTTCAAAACAGATGAACTAATTCTATGAAATACCTAGAACAATTTGTATTTCATAATAAAAATACTATGAAACCGATTCGCTCATTATCTGTATATGTGTCTTGCCTCAAGTGTATTTATTCAATCATAATTTAATTAGATTGTGTGTTTATTCAACCTTAATCAGTATTGCCGTGACTAGTGTTTTTTTTAATGACGAGACGCATGACAGGGTTCTGTGTGCACCTTCCTGAAATGATAACGATAAACTACAAAACTTTGGCAAAAAAGGAATGGTCTTAGTCCGACCCTAGGTATTTAAAGACCACTTTCTCTCTCTTTCTCTCTGCCTTTTTATCAACATCGCTTCAATAAATCATGTAACCATCTTTATTTAATTTGACTCATTATTAACTGGAAGTAAGAATAATCTAGATTGCAATATTTTTATACAAGGTAATCAAATAAGAAGGATTACTCTGATATCAATTTCAAATCTCCCTAACCCCGGTTCCCCTGATTTCTCTCTCGAAAGGATATTTTAGCAGCTACCAGCTCCCTTTTTCAGGAAGAGGACAATTTCGTTTATTTGTGAAAACCTTAATGTTATGCTTTATGCTTACCCATGCAAATCTTATCCTATACCTACTGGTTATTGATATTTGGTCAATAAAAGATCTACTCTTGCTTACATTCAAGCTGCCCGCCACACCTGTCGGAAACGAATTAAATAGTTGGGAAAGATTTTGAGGATTGTATTCGCGTTTGGTGTTTTCTATATCGCCTCCTTACGCTCACTACTGTTTATTCAAAGCTAATCGTATTTGGTTTGTAACAAGCTGTCTGATTAGTTGATTCCCCTTAAGCAAACCAGATAAGTTTAAGCAAACTAGTTTAGTATTGTGTCATCTTTAATTTCGATTTCGGCCTGCAGTTAATTCCAAAAAAAAACACAACGTTTTCAGTGCTTATTCATTTTGGGCAGGAACCTATTAAAGTTGAATTATAAGTATGGCCAAGTTCGAATTTTTATAAGTCGCTTCGCTTGTAAAGATTAATTTCCATGTCTAGTCTTTGTCCCTCGATTACATACTTTTGATTTCCGCTAGAATCTTGGTTCCCTTGATTACTCTTGTCAAAAACAAGGTTATTTCGCATAACCTGTTCAAAATTTAAAAATATCCCTTAGATAGCACTGATTGTAAAATTTGAAATTGATCCATTTACTACATCACGCAAAAGCTTGTTTAAACTACTGTATTTTGGGAAAGAAATGGCAATGCCGGGTAATATAAAAGAAATTCCGAAATTATGAAAATTCCCCTTTTTACTATTTTATAGTATTTATAAAAAAAATAAAAAAAACAATTCGAAGTGCCTAAATTTATCAGATATCTTGAATAAATCTTTTTCTTAATTAAAAATATGAGTTTTACACTGTCGGATTGCTTTGAATGAGAATTCTATTTTATACTGAGACCAGTTTGTTAGGGGTAATATTTTTAACATTTTTTTTTTCAATATTCTTCTTGAAAATGATTTTTTGGTAGTTAATTTATGAACAAAATTAAATTATGTATCGAAAGATACCAAATATGAGACGTTTTAATTGAGCAATAACTTGAATCGTTATGATGTATCCATCTGCACCATAACAACTGATTTATTCAACGGGTCATAGTTTTCCTTTCCTCGTTTGTCTACCCCGGAGTTTACTTTTTATGAGCAACTCGGCGGGTGTTTCTAGAAAAGCAGAGGACGCTTACCCTACCGTGCACCTGGTCCATGCTCCCAGTTTTTAGTGGAGTCCGAGTTGCTTATATGCTTTTGTTACTTTGTATGTATGATTTTAGTTACCTGATGTTCTTTGTTGTGTTTGTCTGTTTCCCATGACTAGTCTTTGTCCCTGAGTTACATTCTTTTGATTACTGCTATAACCTTGGTTCCCTTGATTACTCTTGAAGAGTCAATTTTGTGCGACTTTTTACGGGAAAAAAATCAAAAATCCAATTATTAGCATTTTTTTTTAATATAAATTCTTACTACGAAAATCGCAACAAGTCATAAAAAGAACACCAGAAGTATTACTTGAGATAAAACTAAACAAAAAATACCGAATAAGAAATTTGTTTACTGAAGCATGAATAGCGATTTTGACATTGAAAAATATGTCAATTTAAGTGATTCTTCGGTGGAGTGGGGGTACATTTCTTTCATTTTACTCCCAACCCCTAAGTGTTACCGCAACTTTCTTGATACCATTGGAAAGCTGAGACATGTTGATACATATATATCTCAATTTTGTAAGAAGAAGTTCAAAGAATTAAAAGGAAAAGTAAAAATTTGAATTTTGCTTCAATCAGGTATAAAAAGTAACATCAATAAAAATACAAAAATGCTTCAGTTTATTTTTTTGCGACGCAATGATATGTAATTGTGAGGTATAAGGGTAGCTGAAAATCATATTTTGGTTGATGGGTTGGGGTTAACGGGGTTATCTCAACCCACGTACTATAGTTTATCTTATTCGAAATTGCGATCTGAATTATCTTAAATAAACTATAAAAAATTAATTATTACTCTTGATTATCACTCACTTGTAAACTACTTAATACAATTTCAAATTCAATTTTGTCTAATAATGCACTTTTAAGCGAAGTATTTATTAGAAGAGAACTTTTATATCATTTAACGGAGAAATTTTATGAATACATTTTAATCATTTTTATAGTCAGATATCAGATAACATAGATAGTCTATCACTGAACTATTTATGTATGCAATTTAAGAGAAAAATTACATTACTTAAAAAATGATAAAGTGCATTTAACCCCTAAAAATCTTGATGTGTCGTAAAGATAATACCGATTTGACAGGCGTCAATCAAAATATAGGGAAACGGTTTGCAAAATTTAACATTATAAAACAGAGGAATTCAATAGTACAAAAGTCATTCTCTGACGGATATATTACAGTGAACAATAAAATGATTCTTGCTCTAAATAGTCAATTGTTTAAATGGCAAAGGAAAACTACATAATGGGATGATAAACAAGAGACTAGACTAATGGATGTTCATTTAGTTATTACTCTTGTAAAATCAATGGGTCTTGATAATAGGCATTAATCAATTCGACACTCGTCTAAACAGAACTATTCACTTATGTTTTATATCAATAAAGATTATTAGAATAAATCAATTCTTAGTCATTTTAATTGTGTTTTTGAATGTTATTTTTATGCAAAAATGTTGTTGAATAATAGACCAAAAAAGTATTGAAACAAGAATGTTAATTTTTACTAACAGATTGCATATATGAACAGAACCCAATTCATGAAAGTTTAATATGAAAATATAGTACAGTTGAATATGTAAAACAGGATTTTACAATCATATAACATTTTCTCTACTCAATAGGTAGTCTGGATACCTGCACTGAAAATCATATACAGTGAATTCATTTCATATTTTACTTGAGTTTTGTTTTTCACAATTTTTTGTGTATTTGAGATATTTTTAGATGTTCAAGTAGCACAATTATATTTGGTGCATATGGGTTAAGGTCACGACGGTTTTTTTTTTTCGGTGAATGCTGGATCCTCCAGTATTGAACTTGCTTTCAAAATTAGCTGTGAAATGTAAACAAGCACAGGGAATATATAAATGACACGTACGACCCGCAGACTATTCTATTTCAATATCACTATTTTTATAATCTAAACATTTCATCTAAGATTAATTGACATATTGTGAGATATCATCAGAAAAGAAGTTTAAACATAAATATTATATTGTTCAGAATCTTTTAAATTACACAAGAGCCCGTGGGACCTAGACTTGGTTTTCCATAATTGTGGGTAAAGATGTGCATAACACTACTCGAGTAATTTGTCTATACAAGTGTTTAACAAAATGGAAATAGGCTAGATGTTATCGGGTAAATTACATAACATTAAGAGTCTGTATGATGTTTGACTATAGAATGTGCATTCCGACAGACGTGTAAGAAGAAAAAGCGAACAAAAATGAAAACTATGAATTGATTAAATAAAATAGAATATGCTTCTTACTGAAATTTATGAGAGATTAAGAAAGCAAGTACTGAATATTTCCAAAGTTTCCAGTCTAAAACCTCGTGTACATTTAAAAAAGATATCCATAACGGAATTCCAAGCCGGTAAAACACAGTTTCGGTAGATCCTATCTAATATTTCTAGCTATTAATTTTACTGTTTTTTTTCTGGAAGATGACATTGAATAACCACACTTAAGAAATTTAATGCAAAAGCAAAGGTCACCAAACTTGATTTCGAGATAATTGAGCCATAATAAAGGCAGTTTTTAAATTGATTCTGTGGGGAATTTCACTAATGCATTCGCAAACTATAAAAAATGGTTGATAGATTCATACAAATAAATAAAGAACACTTAACTGGTATTCTTTTGTACTTTATTAGCAGTCCGCCTAAGAATCATACACTTTTCACTGTGATTTATTAATGTCAGATATTTTATCCGAATTGAGTTTAAATCACTTGGATATATTGGAAACAACAATAAATAAAATGAAAAAAATGAAAAAAATATTTTCACTGTTAGCATAGCAACGACCACTCCTTAGCAACCACCAGTTTAGGGCCTAATTATCACAAAAATATCACAATTTGAATGTAATTGTATATATCTAATGGTGGACATTTGTCAGACTACATAATTATATTAATGAAGTGTGATTTAAGGAAAACAATTTACAATGAAGTACAAAACAATCTGATTGGTTTAGATCTGGTTACCATAGCAACCAAAATTCTAAGTTTTTGACATTTTTAAATATACGTAAATAGGCTATGTTCAGACCTGTTTTGCCAGCTCTAGAAAGAAGATATTATCCAAATGTATGCCTAGACCTCCCCACTGAAACATATCAAAAATAAAAATGTGTAACCTATCTTTGTTTTTGCTCATCTGGACCCGAAATCACCACCCATAAAGATTTTTCTTCATCTTAATGCTTTTCATACTAACATTGTCCAGACCATAACTTTTTTGGTCAAACTGAAGTTATATACTGATGCATTAAGGATAGCGAATCAGCATCCAAATGAAGGGCAGTATCTACATTTCTTTGACTGTGTTAAAATTTACTTCTTAACTCATGTATGGGCAATAATAAGTAGAAACTTGTTGACTATGTTGTATAAAAGTAGTTTGCATTTTATAATTATACAATTGATTCTTAAATGTCAAGACAAGATGAAATGTATAATTATAGGTTACCCATGTTTGGTTCACTCATAATTTCTAGACAGCTACAGGTAATAGATGTAGGGTAATAGACCAGTAAACAAACGTTTTTTTTTAGATCACCTGGCCAAAAGCAAAGTAAGCCTATGCCATCACTTGGCGTTCGTCATCGTCGTCGACAAATTTTCGAAAATCTTCACCTCTAAAGAATTGAGATCTGTGAAAAAAAAACATAGCCACAGTTACTAAAAATAACACATAGGGGTCTAATGGCATTTTTTGCAAATAATTCAAAAACCGTTGCCTTTAATGAAATTCTGGTTGGGATAATATTATTCAGCATCAAGAAACAGACCTATGCCGAAATTCTGAAAACGATGTAGGAGTTATGACCCCTAAAACAGTTTTTTGGCATTCTTCGTATGTACAACTTTGAAAATATTCTTTTCAAAAACCATTGTGGTGATTTCAATTAGAGTTTGCATAATTGTTTCGTTGGTATTCCACACAAAATGACAGTTGGGATTTTCGATCAATGAAAAAACATAACCTCTGTTTCTAAAAATACAACGTAGGGGTCAGAAGAAATTTTTTGGCAAACAACTCAAAGGTTGTTGCGCTTAGCAACATTCTTGCAGAGTAATATTGTTCAGCCTCCTGAGACAGACCTATGCCGGAATTTTCAAAACAACTTATCATTTGACTCAGGATTTACAGCCCCTGAAACAGTTTTTGTCAGTTTTTGCAAGAGCAACTTCGTAAATCTTCTCTAAAACCATTGTACATAATTCAATGAAAATTGGCGTATCTGTTCCTTAGGACATCCCACACAATATGACTGTTAGTACTTTTAATCCATGAAAAAAATATGGCTGCTCTTACTAAAAATATAACATAGGAGTCAGAAGACAGTTTTTGCAAATAACTTAAACTTTGGGTTATATTGTTCAGCATCATAAGACAGACCAATTCCGAAATTTTCGAAACGATTGGTATACTAATGAAGGAGTTATGGTACCTGAAACAATTCTTTTTTTTTTTCGCATGCACATGTACACTTTTGAAAATCTTCTCTAAAACCATTTAAGATCATTTAATGGAAATAAATCATATAATCCAGGGACAAAAACCAGACATGGAAAATAGACATACACAACAAAGAACATAAAGTAACTAAAATCATACATACAAAGAAACAAAAGCAAATGAGCAACTCGGACTCCACTAAAAACTGGGAGCATGGACCAGGTGCACCGGTAAGGTAAGCGTCCTCTGCTTTTCTAGAAACATCCGCCAAGTTGCTCATAAAAAGTCAAGTCCGGGGTAGACAAACGAAATATACATTTCTGTATGATTTTGAAAGATAACAGAAAATAATGTTCAGTGTAATAGGTATGATCTATCTCAACCAAGGAAAAAGCTTGCGTATTATTTGCAGGAAACAAATTGAAAACAAAGGTAAACTTGGTGGGTTTTACATGCATGTCTGATTTTTATTTTTAAAAAACTGCAACTTAAGTAGATTTATGGGTGCAAATTACACCGAGCTCAATTACTCACATAGGTTTATATAATTATAATGTTGATTTCCGAACTTTGCAAAGCCATCCCCATCAAATAGACATATCTTTTTCATTACTCGTGCTCTTCTTTTTGCATAGAATACCGGACAAGATGTGAACAATTAGCTACCAAAAAAAATTCATTTTTGATGCTGAAGAACTCAAGAGCACTCATGTTTTGATATTTCATATTAATACAGTCGATTTATAATCCATATTAATCATGAAACTTTCGTAATTGAATATATGCATTACTAAAACTGTTTTATATAGTTTTAATATTATTATTATCTAAAACAATCGTATATCTGAATCTTACGCTGAAAATTTAATTATTGCATTGATCTATATTTAGAAACTAACATTTGATGAATATCAAAGCCAATCCGTCTGTGTATTGTAAATCCAGTGGAGACAGAAGAAAGTTGTAAAAACAAAGTAGGAATGATAAAACAGATGTATAGTGACAACAGTTTGTACATATATTGGCTTAAAATGATATGTACAGATTATTTAGGGTTTAAAAAACTATTGCTGTAGAAAAATCATGGGTGCATTCGGTATATTCGAAACGGTGTACTAAAATATGAAAACAATGCGTTTAATTCTGATTGGATGTTATATATATATTTTTTCAAAAGAAACAAAATATAACAATCAATTAATGTTATTGAATTCTAAACGGATAGAAAATAATCATAAAATATCTTGTGGCGAAATGCCAAAAATACAAATTCGTCTTCATCCGACATTGTATAAAGTGTGATCATAATTTGAATTTCTTTACATTATTCAGTTCAATAAAATGTGCTGATAAAAACATATAGTAACCTCAAAAAAATGTGGAAAGTTTATAAGCCAAGAAAAGATAGTATAAAGAAAACAGACTACCATCATGAAACAGATTCAACAAAAGAGATTCAGATTGTTAAGGAATGTTACCAGAAGAGATCCAAATTAAATCACACGAATAACTGCAAAATGGGTACCAGCTGGTGACGAGCGAAAGAGGGGAAAATCCCAATAAATCTGACAAACAACAATGACCAGTGATTTCAATGGTACAGGAGATTCCGGGATAAATGGAGAAAATCGCCAAAGACCGAGATGCTTGAAAATCCCTGGTCACAGCTATGCACCTCCAGGCGCGAAGAGGATAAGTAAATAAGTATTGAAACTTGATCCGGGTAAATTTCAATATGTAGCGGTCAACTAAAGCTTAAACATACATAGTCTTAGTGAGCATTTTTCGTCATTTTTGTTGAATCTATATTTTTAAGAACTTTAAGAGCATATTTCCCCTATTTCTGTTGTTTTTAAAGTTTATTGCAAGCCGTTTAAACGAATCTTTTGATCAGCTGTTGATATAGAGCGAGAACATGGATCTTTAATTTATAATTCACGACTGTGAGAATACTTATTTTATTTACTCAATTTCGTTTTTGTTTGGTCAAGTGGGTAAAAAATAAGATTTTGTAAGTTAAAGGTTTAGTAATTACTTAAATACCTATAGAAAAATCGGTCAAATCGATTTAACTCGGTACAGAGTGTTGACAACTTCCACAGAAATATTTGCTCTTCGGTATTCATACCCTTAGAAATAACTTTGTTGAAAAACATTTACAAGAAGTAAGGTCTACAATTTCTATATTTGGTTAACCAAGATATTTCTTAAGAAAAATAGACTCATCTATACAGAGGGTGGTATTTATATTCCCGCACTGAATAAAGTAAAGTAAATGTACCATTCAAATTCAAAACGGGATGATTTAATCAAAGTGTGTCCTTCACATTTACAGTTATAATCTATCCACCTTTTTAGGGATGAATGCGTTTGAAAGTCGATTTGTTGAGGCTTGAACATATCATGAGTCAGTTTTTCATATAGGTGTGTATGTGCTCGAATCCATGTAATAGAATATATAACTTGGGCAATACCTTGATCAATGTTACTGTTTGTTAACGGCATATTTATTAGAATAGTATTGTTGTATGTCTCCGACGGATATTCCGTTCATTCCATAATATTATTTACTTCATATCATATACGTAGTAGCTCCCTTAGAAACATACAAATACTGTTAACAATGGTAGATATGCTACTTGATGCCGAGCAAATTAACTTGAGTCAGACATAATCATGTTTGTTCTACTAATCATTGATATAAGATCATAGGTAGACCTAAAAGAAGCTTAATCTTCCAGGCAGAAACTAATAATGTAAAGATGGACGTATTATGGAATATCTTGTTGTTATTGGAGTATTTTATAGCTAATGTGAGAAAGGTGCTTTTTCAGTTGCTAGCGAAGGAATTTTAGTTTTTTTAATCTTAAAACGAAGGTAATGAATTGTCCTTTTCAAAGGATGCACTTCAAAGTATTCATTTTTTTATGTTGTAAATTTGTTCCTTTTATTAATATTAGCAATTTTTTTCATCTAATGAATAGAGCTAAATACCTAAACTACTAGTATATATGCCACATGTTTGGTTTGCTTACATACTAAGGAATAAAACCGATACAATTAAAGTAAGTCAAACTTGTATATAAAAAAAGAACCGAAAAATTTATAACTTTCTGAGAATCAATTCTAGTTATACTAGGAAATAAGGTTTGTAAACAATGCTGATACCAATTATGTATCAATGTAAGTTTCAGTTCAAAAGGTGCATTGATACATCTTATATTGCAGATCCCTATTTATCCCGAAATAAATTAAGTATACCTCAAAATTAATACCATTTAGAATACAGAACCAGAATGGTGTATAAAAAAGATTGAGATGTTCATAATTGTTTGGCATACATTGCCAAAATGTTCCACTGTTATATTTCTAGTCACACTTATCTATCTCCATGGCTCTATTTCTGTCTGAAGAGTGAGTTCTAAGTGTGTTGACTGCATTTCTTCAATAAAAACTATATTTTTTATGTATCATCACCTGCTTACTTCATGTATCATCAACTGTATATATATATGCATCTCTTTAAATCCTTAAGAATACTGTATGAAATACCAATACGTTATAAATGCACGACTTTAATTTCATTAAATATATCAAGTCAAAACTTTTCAAATGATGCACTTCAAAGTATTTAATTTTTTGGTTGTAAATTTGTCTCTTCCTTTTGAATATTACGAAACGATTTTTTTCATCTACTGAAAAGAGAGCAATATTAAAAGATCCATTCCCTATTTGAAAAGCCTAATATTCCTAGATGGTCGGCTACCCACAAATTTTATTGGAGTTTTTTAATTAACATCCACGAAAAATTAATTCTGTGAAGTAGGAGAAAAAGGTTTTCGACTATAATTTATCCTCACATTTTTCTATTGGGTGTTTTCTTTGGAAGAAACTCAATCGCGGTTAGTATGTGTAAGGATATGGATATTATTTTATTCATAATGTTTTACTTGTCATCCTGGTAAGGTCTTAAAAACAATTTTGAAGGTCATTTCCTTCTTAAATGCAATGACTTTTGCTCTGATAAAAAAAAATTGTAATTAAATGAAATTATTAAATTGAGTTATTATATTAGAAAAATAACACCTAAGCCTAATCGTGGTATCTTTTAATTGTACACTTCAGCTATGTTATTATATCACGGAAACCGCGTCAAATGTTTCGTTAACAAACTATTGACTTAGCTTTTTCAGCTTTTGATGTGTTGATTATGTTTTTTAAAATAAATAATCTTAGTTTCGGTGAGTGTCTTAACCTCATCTACCCAAAAAAGATTGCCATATAGGACGTTATATATTCATTAAAGTGTGCCTCTAATCGTGACATCCACTTTGTTATTGACAAAATATGAAATATTTCAACTCTATGAAAACAACTACTTTGATGATTATCATTCTACCCTTTCTATTATCATTGCATTCCAGCAGCTCAAGTTGTTATCTCAGGCCCCTGCAGGTCTGGGTGTTAAAAGAATAGGCCTGCAGCAGCGCTAAGCTTGTCGTAAATAGAGACTAAATAGTGCTCAGAACCCTAGCCGGGGGCTAGGGCGCTCTGCCCACAGAGTAACTGGGTTGTGTGCCCTAGGTGGTGGAATGGGGTACCCTTGGCGTGTTACATGCTGGGGTCGTCAGGCTATAATACGGAAAACCTGACCACAAACCATAGTGGTGCACCGTGTTGGGAAACATGCCACGTTCCTCGCACGTTAAAGAACCCTACTGTGGTATTCTCCCGGAGTAGGAACCATAGGGGTCCGCCACAGGAAGCTAAATTGCCCGACCCTACCCACCACTCCCTATTTCCAGTGGCAATCAAAATTTGTCGACCCCATTGTCCTTGTGTCCCATCCCTTTTTCATTTCATAATTTCATGTTCATTTTATCATCCATTTCATGTTCATCGTCTGAATATAGCTGAAATATTGCTGCTCGGACGTTAAACCCCAACAAACAAACAAAACCAATTATGGCCGTCACCATCACCTGACTGAAAGAAAGAAATTTTTCGTATCCAAGAGTATGTTTGCGTCCTCCAACTGTGATATAATACCAGCTGTACATTAGATGGTTTAAATAAAGTCAACGTTGGAAAAACACGTATGATCTTGAAAATGGTAGTATATGTTTGGCAAGATCATTTGTTTAAAAGGTTAGCACTCATTCTACGATTCACAGAAGTTGTGATTGCCGACAATATCCTTATAAGATATGAATGTGTAGCAAATGGTCAAAGTCGTCAGTTTTGCAGTCGTCACCATGACCTGACTGGCCAATATAAATTGCCCTTTTCAAATATCACAAACGGCTTCCAGCTGGTATAGTTCTTTTTCTTCTTCGCTCACTAACAATGACCTTCAACAATCAGCATTTTTTGTGTTTTAATGAAGCAGGAACTGCACATCTATCCGAAGCACATGAGTCTGCCACTGGTTTACCGTACCTTTTTATATTACCTTCTGTATTGTCACTATATCTTCATAAGCAAAGGCAAAGATAAAATGAGTGTAAATGTTTGTATTGACCTTGTTATGGGCTATGTTTATGTATAATGTACATGATTCATTTATGTGTGTCCTCTTTGTATGAGGCTATCAATAAAGTCCTCTTTTGTATGAGGCTATCAATAAAGTCTTCTTTTTCTTACTCTGATTTTGTTTGTTTATAAGTTGTAATTCCATGAAAGATATATTACTGCGTGAAATGGTGTGTTTATTTGTTGTTTCAGTTCATTCTTGACCTTACATTCAAGTGGATGTTTAAGGCCTTATAAAACTGGTTTAGCAACACCGCAGACATGCGCCTGTCAATAGTCAGAAGCTGTTGATCATTAATATGTCGTCGTGTTGTTATTTGACCTTTTATTTTATTGTAAGAAGTGTCATCGTTCTTTTACCATGGGTTATATAATTTTTTTATGCAGTGGCCTTTCGGAGCTTACTTAAATGTGTGTTTACACTTATTGAAGACCTTTGCTGATCTCTTTAGGTATTTACTATTTTACAGGGGTTATGCGATGGTGCATTAGTGACGTTTTGCCATATCTATTCCTTTTCCTATTTGACACCTTTTATATAGCTTTGTCAAACAGTCTCAGTAAACACTTTTAATGCCTCAAATGTTAAAAAAAATTATAGTACTAATTGTTTATCTGCTGACTTGTATAAAGGGTAAGGAGTGAAAATACAAAATGTTTCTTTTGAACAAAGTTGACACTTACAGAGTCAGCTGTTGGAATTATGCAAACAAATGAATGACCGCAATTTATCCAGTCTGACTTGTTACAAATTATCTTATAATAAGCTGACAATTATTGCTCTACAGCATTTTATTATTTGGTTTATACATTACTGTGTGATAAGTATGTCTTTTGTGTCATAACTGATACTTAACAAATAAGTTATTTTGACGAAATTACCAATTGTCTAATGACTATTCACCTTTTGCCTCATTGCATGTGCATAAAATGTACAATGTAGTAATAGTATACAAAATGTGTTGACTGTCGACTAAAGAACAATTATTTTACTTGGAGATTCAGGACCCGTGCAGGTCCGGGTGCCAAAAGAATAGGCCTGCAGCAGCGCTAAGCTTGTCGTAAATGGAGACTAAATAGTGCTCAGAACCCTAGCCGGGGGCTAGGGCGCTCTGCCCACAGAGCAACTGGGTTGTGTGCCCCAGGTGGTGGAATGGGGTACCCTTGGTGTGTTACATGCTGTGGTTGTCGGGTAATAATACGGAAAACCTGACTGCAAACCATAAAGGTGCACCGTGTTGGGAAAAATGCCACGTTCCTCGCACGTTAAAAAATCCTGCTGTGGTATTCTCTCGGAGTAGGAACCATAGGGCTACGCCACAGGGGGCTAAATTGCCCGACCCTACCCACCTCTCCCTATTTCCAGTGGCAATCAAAATTTGTCGACCCTATTATCCTTGTGTCCCATCCCATTTTTCATTTCATCATCATTTCATGTTCATTTTATCATCCACTTCATGTTCATCGCCTGATTATAGCTGAGATATTGCTGCTCCGGCGTTAAACTCCAACAAACAAAACAAACAAACAAACTTGGAGGTTCGGAAATTATGTTGGAGTCCAAAATGCTATATCTTGGTCCAGCAGGGCGCAGAATCAAGAATAGATACATGTTTTATACCATTCAAAAATAATTCATTTGATTGACAAAGTTACGATTAGAATGATACAGAGTGTTTGTGATTTCCATTTTAAAATACCTGTTTAAAACTTGTCACATATTATATCGTATAGATACGTTAATTATAATCAATTCACAACGAGGAAGTAAGCTTTACGTATTCTAATTGTAATTATACTCTCTTATTATATTATCTGTTATGACAGACATTTACATCCTTGTAGTGTAAGACGACAGAGAACTAAATGAAATAATCTATTTGAATACCTTAGCATGCAAATCATACGTGGGCCATTGTGTTTTGTGAAAAAAAGCACCCTTAACTTTACAGGCTACAAAATTGAAATTTATAATTTCAGAACAATCGATTTGTCGTGCAAAATTAACATTACAATCATGAGAAAGTGAATTGCAGCTGCTTGTTAATTGTTAAGAAGAATTTCCCCAAGTTGGTATTATTTCCGTCCCCAGGAAAAAGGAGAGATTTTCAATTTCTTCATAGTAAGTAATTAGGGTTATATCTAGTATTGTCTGACAATACAGGACGGTAAGAATTAAACTGAAAGGAAATGGACATAACTGTTGATTGAGCAGGCAATAGTTAGATATATACCATGAGCTATATGAGGAAATATGTTAGTTTTTCCTTAAATGTTGTTCTATATAAATAAAATGTGGAACAACGGATCACTTACAGTATCCAAGATTTGAAACAAAGGACAGCAATTTTGCAAGGACTACATTTATTTCCAAAACGGTTGAAGTATATTTTAAATTACTTTAATATTCTGAAAATTACGAAAGGTGGATCATGTGGTTTAGCTTATACATGTATTTTTGTCAATTTATCGAAGCAAATAGCATTATTCATTTTGAAACCAAAACAGTTAAACATAATGAAGCGAGGATAAAGTCCTTTTGATTCGTGTATGATTATGAATTTATCAGAATTTATTAAATATTTTTGGCAAGCACATTTCCGATATCATACGAACTCTGAAAACGTTTACTGAAAAAAAATATCATAAAATAAAAAAGATTTCATTACCCCTAATGCAAACTTTTAATCTTATATTACCATATTTATTGTAGAATGCTCAGGTAAAAGTAGTAGGTTATGTAAATGTAAAAAAAAATAGAAACCATGTGATTTTGGTATATTTTAGCTTGACATGTGTTCAATCCATTGAGGGGCTTTTGATATTTAAAATAGGTCATCACATGTCATGCTTAAAATAGACGAAAAGCACATGGTTTTTGGTTATATTTACATTCAAATAGCTATTACTTTTACCCGGTAAATCCTACAAAATATATGGACATTTTGAGAAATAGGAAACTTTTTTTATTTCTTCATGAAAGTTATTATTGGTAAATGCTCCATGAGTTCGTATGATATTGAAAAAGTGTTAGGCAAATTATTTTTTAATTTTGACAAAAATCATATTTTTTTCATAATCCCATAGAAATCAAATGAACTACACATAACGTAAATGATTTGTAGAAACTAAAAGTGTTTTTACTCACTAGCCGGTAACAATTTAGGAAGCGTGATGACAGTTGTCCGACGTAGGTAAGTCATGCGAGTTAGAAAGTTTCTTATAAAACAATCGCGGTTTTAAAATGTTATTGCTTCAATTGCAAGTTATCAATCATAAGGTCTAGCTTAACTCATGAACATATTTTGCTTTGTGTTTAAATTCCAATTTTTGTTTGTATTACAAAACTGCAGTTTTTCGTGATAAACATAGATAAATGTAAAGAAAAACACAATTCTTATTAAAAGTTAACACGTCTCAGTATAATGTTATGTTCTATAGACGTTTAGCAATTACAAACCAACCCGATTCTAGTATAAGGGTCTAGACTAATATATTGTTTATTACACCTGATATCCCGTATTAAAAAATGAAGTATGGTCTATGTTTTTCTTTCAGTTTTAAGAAACCTCTTTCCTGTTGGTTTATACTATCGCCACCAATGACGTCTTCTTGGCTACAGAAGGACGTACATAAGGAAATGTTCAAACAATTAAACGAATGTTTGGTTCTGTCTTAAGTTACTTTCTTTTATAAAAAGTGCAAACAAAGGTCATAGCGGTAAAACCTATTTAAAAACATCTCAAACTTTTTCATATTGTGTAAGAGTTTTCAAGGGAACCAAGGTTATAGCGGTAATCAAAAGAATGTAATCCGGGGACAAAGACCAGACATGGAAAACAAACATACACAACAAAGAACATAAAGTAACTAAAATCATACATACAAAGTAACAAAAGCAAATTAGCAACTCGAACTTTACTAGAAACTGGGAGCATAGACCTGGTGCACCGGTAGGGTAAGCGTCCTCTGCTTTTCTAGAAACACCCGGGGTAGACGATGTAGAAAAGGAAAGCTATGACACATTGAATAAATCAGTTTTTATGGTGCAGATGGATACACCGTAACGACCCATGAGGTCATGATGACGACCATATAACTTTTGTATTAATTACTTCAATCTTGTAGCAATATAACCCTGTTCCAGAAGCCTATTTGTTAGAATTCTAGTGCGATACAAAAAGTTTCGGCAAGCTCTAGCACACCGTATGAGTTGTAATATGAACACTCCATACGCAAGTGCTGAAGGAATGTTGCCACAGATGAAAGGAAAGTTGACAATTCTGAATGAAAAGTCATCACATTTGTCGTTAAGTTTGGTCAATAGTTTTCCTTTACCATCGATGTCTAAGTGTAGGTCAAGATATGAGACTGACCTCACAGTGTCTGTAGTATCCTTTATCTCAAGTTCTTTGGGGTAGATGCGATGTATCAAATCCCCAAGATTAGGATTGTTTAAAGATAATACGTCATCTGAGTTTAAAGGATCTAGCTAAACGATGTTCTTTCTTTCAGATCAGATATAAAGTCAGCCTCAAAAGAGTGAATAAATAGGTCAACAAGTAGAGAAGCACAATTTGTTCCGATTGGAATGCCGACCGTTTGTTGAAAAACGCGTCCACCACACTGGACAAATATGTTGTCGATTAAAAATTCCAGCATTTTGTAAACATCTTCTGTATATTTGGAAGAAGATTTGGAATTATTTCTTACATAGTATGAGGAATCTCTACCAAGAACTATATATTTGTATCTAGGTGTACCACCTTTTTGGAAAAACGACCATGTATAATGTTTTTAAGTCGGGATTTTAACTGAGTATGGGGAATAGAAGTAAAACGTGTTGAAAAATCATAGGTTTTAATGCTGTTATATTCTGATAATAGTCTTGAACTGATTGTCTCCAATAGAGTTTTCGAATTTTTCAGGATCCACATTGAATTAATACCAAAGGAGACCAAAAGAGGATAGCACAGATTTATGGTTTTCCACAAACTCATCTTTGGAGAATGTGGTAGCAGTATCGATCTTATCACTGCTATTATTTTCTACATCTACCTCTGATAATAAACATTGGAGGTAAAACGTTTTGCAGACAAAAACAATGTTGTTTTGGTATTAGTCTGCAGGTACGACAACATATTTGTCATGTATAGTAGACAATGTTTTTGCTACATCGGGGTCTTTGAAAACTGGTGTAGTATTGGCACTCATTGACCTACTTAAAACTTTTATTCGTTTCAAAATTAAATACCTCACGGCCTTTAACCACTCTGACAGAGAATCAATGTCTTCTTGTTCTCATTTTATCCATTTTCTTGTGTAGTCCTTCACGGCATCCATGTGAATTTTAAAGTTATAATTCCAATTTATGGAACATAGTTAACGGTACGTGGGACCTTTAGAAAGGATATTACGCAGAGATTCGTTTTCGATCATGGACAAATCTCCCGTAACGATGTGACCAGAAGGACCATATTGAATGGAAAGTTTTTGCAAGAACAGTCAGCTTGTTTAGCCTTGAAATCCTCAATCTCGAGGTTCTGCAATAGCCTTTTAGAATTGAAAAATTTGGATGCAATGGGTGAAGTAAAGGAATATGAAATAATTGGTATGAATTTTTCTTTAAAATATAGGGGAATGTTGGTAACGTTTTTGTGATGGAGGATGTTAATCAAATTAATTGCATCTATACCTTTTTTGACAAACGGTAGTGGAAGAAATGATCGTTTTTCTTCATCTAGACTTTTCACACCAACTGGTTTAAAGAGTCTGTGGAAACCAATATCTAAAATGATGGCAACAAGTCTGTGTAATGCTGAGGTAGGGTCAGAAACAGGAGTGTGAAGACTTTGTTTTGTACATGGAGTGTTGTAGAGTGAGAGGTATAGAATAGAGTTGGTTCTAATGTGATGAAGTCCAAGAGGTTTTTGTATGAAAGGAAGGAGACCATCTATGGAGACAACATGTGTAAAAGATCCTAGTAGTGAGGTTGCAAGTTTTAGACAAAAACATTTGTAATTCTGGGTTTTCTTTTCTTCCTGTTTTCATTGGGACCGTTTTCTTAAACTTGACGTGTGCAACCAAAGTTACAAAATTCGAAGTAATATGGTGATTTCCTAGTAGAATTATCGCCTTAAAAGACAAAATGCATATTTTCTCGGAATTCGTCATTCATAGAAATAATGCTAACAAACGTCTCGGTTTGTTCAAATTTGAAATTGTGCATCAACTTCTTGTAAGAAGTATTGCCGTTGATACGTCAAAAATAACGATTCTTGAAGTTTTAAGATTATGCTTGAAATTTCCAATCGTAAAATGGCCTTTGTGATAAAGCGTATTATATCAGACCCCTTGCTAAGCCAAAATCGACGATTTTGCCGTTTTTATTTATAATTTGGAAACCATTACAGCTAGCATAGAACTTTCAAACTTTAACCACATTTGAAAAGGGTCAACTTTCTACGACTCCTTATCAGAGTTATTATCCTTTAAATTCTTTTATTGTTTCATCTTGAAGATAGTTACAGATACACAAAAAAACTGTCTATTTATGAAATGATCATTATGGAAATGTATACAAAAAATGACATTGTCAAAGTTGTATGACAACTCCGTATAAGGGCTTCTTCTTGAAAACAAAAAATAACAATTATTCAGGTCGTCAAGTTTAAAACTTTCGATTGATGAAATGGTCCTATAGACGAAAGTGTAAATGATTAAAATGTTATCAAGCGAACCAAGGTTATAGCGGTAATCAAAAGAATGTAATCCGGGGACAAATACCAGATATAGAAAACAGACATACACAACAAAGAACATAAAGTAACTAAAATCATACATACAAAGTAATAAAAGCAAATGAGCAACTCGGACTCCACTAAAAACTGTGAGCATGGACCAGGTGCACCGGTAGGGTAAGCTTAATGCCTCTGCTTTTCTAGAAACACCCGCCGAGTTGCTCGTAAAAAGTCAAGTCCCGGGTAGACAACCGAGGAAAGGAAAACCATGACCCGTTGAATAAATCAGTTTTCATGGTGCAGATGGATACACCATAACGTTCCACGAGTTCATGATGACGACCATAAAACTTCTGTAGTGTTGACTTCAATCTTGTAGCAACATAACCCTGTTCCAGAAGCCTATTTTTAGAGTATTAGTGCGATACAAAAAGTCTGCGTAGCTTCGGCAAGCTCTGGCATAACGTATGAGCTATGATATGAACACTCCATACGCAGGTGCTGAAGGGGTGTTGCCACAGATGAAAGGAAAGTTGACAATTTTGAATGAAAATTCATCACGTGTGTCGTAAGTTTGGTCAATAGTTTTCCTTTACCATCGATTTCTAAATGATATATTTATTCCCTTCGGGAAGCTGCAATTGAACAAATAGGCCAATCAAGCTTTAAGTTTTTCTTCGGGCAATAACAGGACAAAAGTACAAAAAGTAGTTAACTTTCATTATTCAGTATAATGAAAATTCAAGGATGCTTATGTTAAAACTGTCGAAACCTTCTATCTAAAACAAAGTGATTGATTTGATATAAATATGGTGAATTTATGAAGTTCCAATTTTTTTTTTTACATTGTATGTTAGAAAAAGGTACGTAAACACGACTTATAACGGGTATACATGTACGTACAAAGTCTTCTTCCTAAATAAAATATGAAAAGGAACTGTATTGAATTGGAAGGTTTGTTGTTAGTTAGGAAAAACAATATAGCCAACGATGGTGCTTTATGGATTATTAATTGATATCATTTCAAAATATGTTCAATGAAGCACTGAGAGTGAAAAAGGCACGTTTGTAAGGATGCCTCTCCCACTTGTTGCAAGAGTTGTCATTCAAACTTCAGATATAAATGGATGCTTCATAGCATTGTGTATCGTATAATAAAATAAAAATACTTAGGAGCAAAAATGGGGAAATCATTGTACGGGACAATACCGGAAACACCAAAACAAAGGTGCAAAAGTGGGGAAATCCTAGGGCAGAACAACAACAGAAACACCAAAGCACAAATGTGCAACAGTAGGGAAACTCTAGGACAAAACAACATCGGTAACGCCAAAGCACAAAGGTACAACAGTGGGGAACTCCTTGAATAAAACAACATCAGGAACACCAAAGCACAAAGGTGCAAAAGTAGTGATATCCTTGGACAAGACAACACCGGGAACGCCAAAGCACAAAGGTACAACAGTGGGGAACTCCTTGAATAAAACAACATCAGGAACACCAAAGCACAAAGGTGCAAAAGTGGTGATATCCTTGGACAAGACAACACCGGGAACACCAAAGCACAGAGGTGCAAAATAAGGGAAATCCTTCAACAAAACAACATCGGGAACACCAATGAAAAAGATGCAAAAGTGAGGAAATCCTTGGACAACCCTAAAGCACATGCACAGATGTAAAAGTAGGAAAATTCATGTACAGCAAAACTCTGGGAACACCAAAGCACAAAGACTAAGAAAATATGTTTTTGTTTTAATTTTCGTTCCTTTTGGTTTTCCAGATCACATATGGTTGTTAGTTTGTTTAGTAAAAACCCTTATTTAAATAGCTATTTCTGAGTTAATTACTCGTTGAATTACGTTTGGTATCTAACTGCTTTTCTTTTAGTTTTTGTCTACTAACGATACACTTATGGGTTAATTATATCACGATACAAGGTGTTGTAGTGATCATATTGTCCGATATCATTTCAATTAAACTTCGCCTTTACTCCTTTCCTGTTATTTCTATTCGCATTTATCTGTAGAATGTGTGATTCATGATGAAATTTGACACATCAAAATAATTTGCATCAATTTATAATAGTTTTTTTGTACTTTAATTTCAGTTATTTTTGTTCTGACATTTATTACATCACTACAGGATGGTGTTATTGTTACTGTGAAGGAAATTTGAATAATTTTATAATTTTGTTGTCTTTAATCATGTCTTGAAACTCTTGGTAATTGGTGTGTACAAAACCAAGAACAGTTAGTCCTGGTTCAAATTTATTTCATTTATATACAGGGTTAAAAGAACCAGGTATGTTGACAGACTTCCCTGACCAATGGCTAACCATAACCAGTGTTCCGTTATTTATATATTTTATCATGTTCTTGATTTTTAAAAATTATTTATGTGTTTGTGTTTCTTTGTTAATGTTCCTTTTCAAGAGTTCAAGAAGGCAAAGGAAGAAATTGGGCTCTTTATCTGGGTAAGGGAAAAGTTTTGCTTTAACCGAAAGTAAGTGGCTGGCTAATTTGTAAAATAAAATCTTTTTAATGAAAAATATTCAACTGCATGTACATAGCCATCAGCGGAATTTTAAAAAAAAAGCACTTATAATTTCACGTAGAAATATATTTGAAAAAAAGTATAATATGAAAAAAACTAAACAACTATCGACCAGTCTAATATGAACTTATATATTATTTTCTCAATTTTCGCATCGGGTTGGTTATTTACCCTTCAGGATTATTATTCGATTTCTGTCTTTTTGTGTTGTTTGTTTGTGACCGAATATATGTTTTCTCTTTGTTCTTGGAGCATTGATTTCTAATGACGTTCTGTTCGTTTGACTGGTGGCAACATATCATACAATACCTGGCAATACAATTTTAACACGCTAGTTACCTAAATATACAGATAATGTGTTCAATTAAAAACTTACTAAACATTTACTTGCCAGTTTACCTTATAGAAAGTGGCAACACCATTTATGGTTATACAATCGATCGCCAATAGGATTCGAACGCCATCGTCATGATATCATTTGTATCTTCCACTGTCACACGAGATGATTAAGATATCACGTATGTTCCTTGCCTAGATTTATGATGGTCTCTGTGCTTAGTATTGTTGTGTACTTATGCGCAAGTGATTCTTTGTTTCTTGATATCTGATGTTTTAACCATTGATTTTTTTCTGTGTACTTTGTTCTATACTTTCATGTAAAGTCTAGATCGTTGAAAATGATCCACAATGTTTCAATTGTTATATAATTTTCAGAATCTTGAGTTTAAGTACACCCGTCATTTAATGTTTAAAAATAATTTTACGTTACTACAGGTGTACAAGGCAGCTTTGAATTCGTCAGAAATAGATTTTATTGTTTATGAACTAAACAAATGTGAAGGTCATTTAGGTTTCTTTCAGTACAGATAACACAGTTGATGCATTTGTTCTTATCAGCAGTATTTCGTTGAAATCTATAATTTCACTCAAGAGACATTCTTGTGCAAGAATTATTTGGACACTTTAAACCAATTTTTAAAAAAATGCATCACTTTGTTTACATCCGGTTAAAAAGTACTAACCCATCAAACAAATAGTACTCTTCGACTTTTATGTACTGTGATAGTTCTATGTTTAAGCTGGAAAGATGTTTAGTCGGTTAGAGCAGGTGCATCGTTAGAACATAGAAGCAATCAAAAGATAAAGAATGGTTTGTTAATTGAGTGAACAAATGATACGTTCAGTAAAGTTTCTTCACGCGCAGAAAACTATTTGAAGGCAGTCATTCATTTCCTTTGCACCCCACAGTTTGTTACTTCCAAACCAGCCATTTCTGCAAATGAACGGTTTTCGCTGTCTCTAAATCGAAACATTTGTTAGATTAGCACAGAGTAACCGTTTGAGCGAAGTAAAATTCTAACTGCATAACGTTGATGAGATAATAGTAATAATGTTATTTTGTGTCGATTCTTTTCAGCTAGTCTTCGGTTTAAACATAGAAAGGAGCAAATACAAATGTACGAGTGTTGTCGTGTAGGTTGTTTATCATTTAATTTGTATTATTTTTGCTGAGCATCAGGTGTAAACAAACTATGGTATACTTATTGTAAGTAGTAGAAGTCATCAAAGAATGTAAAAAACACATTTTTTATATATATTTCGTCTCATCAAAAGAGACGTAGCATACAGAATTTAATTATTCATACAAGGTTAAGAAATAACACTGATGAAACAATTTCATCAGAATGACTTTCGGGGTTTCCTATGTGGTTTCTTGGGAGGGCAATGGGGTATCACCTAGAGATTTGCTCACAGTGCATAAAGGAAACGTCGATAAACTATACATTTTTTTAGATGAGACATGTATTATTCTACCACCAGTATCTTACAACTAACGGAATGTGGCAAAACAAGACAAATAAGATGTCTGTTATAATTGAGTATTATTCTTTTTCTTATGAAAATCTACATCCAATTCAATCTCAATTAATCAAACTAGATTAAACGTTAATTTTAATAGATTTTACGCATGCACTTATCTGTAAAATTTCAGGAGTTCGAATCTTGAGTAATGTTCTTCATAAAGAACATTGTGAGGATTAAAGATCGGGTTAAAATTTATAAGATAATAAGTTACAGGTAGTTTGTACAGACCATATGCATCTCACTCCAATTACCTAGAAACACATCATTTCTGTTCAGGTTCGAGGTGCAGTGCACCAGATGCCGAGTTAAAAGTAAGCCGTACTTGTGTGTCGAGTTAAAGTACGCCGTATTTGTGTACAAGCCGTTTTCCTACTCGACTGTTTCTCTGTATTTATTCGAGTCAAAAGTAGAAAGTCCATCAATGTATATTTTTTCAATTATGTTTTGTACTTGACCTTGTTGTACAATCACTGTACAACCATTTTACCTTTTTACTTTGAACCTACTGTCAAAACAGACAACTACTTCTGTTGTTAGTATAAACATATATTTATTCTAGTATACAAACACATATAAATACAATAAGCACATTGAAATATACAACTAATAGAAGGAGAAGGAAAGATACAAAGTTCTGTGTCTTTTAGTGTAAACTTGTGAGAAAATGCTTATAATTCAAATGCTGTGTGGAATGATTTCTTAACCGACTATCGAAATAACGAATAGAATAAATGGACTTACAAAAAATAGTGAAGAGACGTAATCCATGAAAATTAAGCATTAATGAACCTTTTACTTTTGATGATAAACTTCTGAACTTTAAAAAATAACTTCTACATTTTGTTCAGCATTTTAGAACATTTGAGCCATACAATACGTTTACAGTGGTAGGTACATCAAGTGCCATAGAAAATATGGTTTCATTTCAGAACATATGATTACTAGTACTTTGGTTGTTACTGCAATGAATGGGGAAATTGACAATTTATTGTAGTACTTGACGAAATAAATATATTTTGTTTTTGTTGGTTATACAATATAAATCAATATGTATTTACAATTAGAGACCATGCCATACTTTCTATTCTTAGTAAAATTGAAATAACCCAAACATAGTCTGGCAACAGTATAATAGAGTATTGCCGATCAGATTTGTTTGTTGATACTGGCGCAACTAATAAAACAACAGATGGTAGGAGACAGGAGTAAAACAGATGTGCACTAACAACTTTCAAGAAACAGTTGCAGGATAGAGAAATATGCTTGTAAATGCATTTTACTAATGAAAAGGTCAGTGAAGTTATTTACATTGCATACAAACTGTTTAATCAAACATTTTTTCTCGTGCATGTTCATTTCAATTGGTTTGGTAAGACATTGCCCTACTCTGTGTGTGGCGTTCCTTTATCCATCTAAGCGATGCTAATATAGATTTCAAAGAATATCAATAGTTTTCTCGTTAAACATAGAAACACTTGCAGGAATCTTATCTGAGTAATTCATAATTAAAATCGGTAAGTTTAATGGATAAGGAATATAGAAATGAGCTCACTTACTGGAGATATAATCGGTTCTAGACTAAATAGTTCTACAGAATGACGCAGCAAAACAAGTTGGAACAGTCACTTGAATAAACGCATTCCTCAAAGAAATATCGCCATTTAGTGAGTCATTTCACAGGTCTGTCTATCATTTTCTGTTAGTAGATAAGATATTCAGTTTCCTCTAATGCTTTTTTTATTTGAAACTTCATCATTGGTTAATGCTATAAAGGGGTATCAATATCTGCTCTCTGTATCGATCATCCGATGAAATATCAAACCGCGTTTAAAAATAAAAGAAAACGAAGATACATGAAACATCACTACCGGAGACTTATACCTAACACCGTACCTATAGAGCTTTCGTCACTACATGTATTGTCAATGGCAAAATTGATATAAGGTTTGACTGATGGCAAAATCTATATTACATGTCGTATCATCCCGAATAGCTATGTCAGTACGAGGGCCCCTGGTCCGAGGGCTGATATTGATCGAGGTTGAAACGGCATATGATACAGATTTGCCATGTGATATACACACTATCATACATTTAAAGAGAAAAGTATTACAGTATACTGACTGTCCGAGAGACCCAGTAATGAAAATATAAGAGAATACCGAGTAAAGGTTCGGCCATGCGATAAATATATGTGATAAAGGTTAAACATGTGATATAGGTGTGTGATAAAGAGTATGAATCTACAATGATTGATAAAGATCAGACATTTAAGCCTTTATCAGATAATTGCTGTATTTAATAGTAAGCCATACGATAAAGCTCCTATTCCACTGAGGCCTGAACACGTATCATGTTTTTATTATTTTTGAAGTAGCCTTGTTCATTTTGTAAATTAATCGCCTAATTCGTAAGATTTTTTCCTTCGTCGGAAAAAATGGTGCTCGATAAGTGTCAGCATTACCAAATCTTATCAATTCACTTAGTTACGTTTATAATTTACTCAGTTTTTCAGGATTATTTCATCATACATTGTAACTTAGATATTTTGAAAGAGTTCGGAAAGGCGGTGGTTTACTATTGATACAACCTGTTTTATCAGATGGTATGTGTTAGAAAACAGATGTCTGGCTGGAAAATAATAAATAACTAATCGAGGTCGTTTTCATAGATTAATAAAGTTCATTTTAATGATGTTAAAGTTATTTTTTAACTTGAACAAGATTCAACAATGTTCATTATAGAGGCAAACTTATCTTAAAATAAACGTTGAATGAAATGAGCCTACCGTGTGTATTGTTTTGTTGAGGCAGCTGATACTGCTATATAGAAACGGATTCCTGCAATTTTATTTCATATAATAATTTTACATGAAAAAAAAAATTAACATTTCACAACACAATTATAGTAAAACTAATGCAACTATCATAAAAAAGAGTGAGAGTAAAGACGCAAAATACACATGAAACCGTGGATGTCGCCACAGATGATTTTAAAGGTGGCGTTTAGACTTTTTTCTTGAACATGAATAGTAATACATACTTGTTCTTTTTCCAGAAAAAATTTGGACCGAAATTAACAACTTGGTGGTTAACAATATCAGTGTTATGTTCGATTACATAAAGTGTTTGCCTATACAACTGTGTATGAGTGAATATTGTCTCGCGGTAAATATGTTGCTGTATGAGCATAGTAAAGAAATTGGTATTATTTAGCGTATTTTTTTCAAATCTATCTTTGTTACATACTTCTCAAAGTTTGCTATTTTATACACATAATCATGTCTTTGTTTCTGTATATACATATATTTATCTTATTTCGTGCTATTTATTCGAATGTCATCCTTTCCATGTAAAACAATTATTGAACGTTTTGTAACACAATATAGAAGAACTGTGGTTTAGACGTTGAATTCAGGGAATACTGGCTTTAAGAAAATTGATAGCTTTTGAGTTAATAGAGGATTCTATTGGAATGATTAACACGACATGAATTCTCTGTCAAAATATTTTTTATATCTGAAAATTCAACATGAAAAAATCCACATCCTTGTGAAAAGTGCCAATTAATGAACTAGAAGACAACGTTTTCTTAGAAAAAGACCATAAAAGAATAGCAAAAAGGAAGCCCTTAAACCATAAATAAATTGGTCATTAGTAGCTCACGGAGGGGTTGGTGCTATTATGAGTTTACGTTTCATATTGCCATCAAACAATAAAAAACATGAATCTTTTCATGGGTAGAACTAATACACATTATCCATATTTGGTTGTTACATCATGTCATATAAGTAATATAGAAACGGAAAGCAATTTTACATATTAATAAAACATACTCATGCTAATAAAACAAAACAAATTTCAATGAAACCAAATTAAAGCATGGATCAATTTGTGTGCATCAATATAACAAGTGATCACTATTTGTGTGCATCAATATAACAAGTGATCACTATTTGTGTGCATCAATATAACCAGTGGTCACTATTTGCTTCTACATTCAAGAGAATAGTCCACCTTCTCAGTTAAGATGATCGCACACAGGTATGTGAAGTAAAGAACTACATTCGTTCCTTGTACTTGATTCGGAATTGATGTACTGAAAATAGCTTAACTATCAAATATTCACTCGCATTTATGTTAAGCAAATACAATTAGTAGATCTACAAAAAATGTTCACATAATTGATTCGACAGTTTGTCTTCCATCGTAATAGTTAACATTTTGGAAAACAGATTTTTAATGCATATCAAGAGAGTGTCAATGCGCTCCTTGGCCAATTCATTTAGTTATTCTCTGGCAAATGTACTTTTAGCAGAATTGCGATGTAAGCGCAAGTGGATATATTCATTTTGTATGACCTCCAAAGTATACATCAGATGTTTAATTTTCCTCAATATTGTATCAACTGTATTCAGGATTTTTTGTCTTATGATATAATTTGAACACCAGGAATCAAATCAACGTCAAACAATTCTTCAGAACGACGGTTATACATGTGATAGGTGACCCCAATTTGTACAATAATAACAATTCTGTGAGTTTTGAATCCCGGAGAAATGATCAGAATTGTAATTCGGTACATAGTTCTCCGCCGTCTCCTAGTCTGTCTAGGGTTATTAAGTTTATCGGTAATAGGTATTGCAATGTAATAAGTGCGCTTCTTCGAAAGTATGAAAAATTCTGAGGTTTTACAAGTTTAATGTACGCTACTCGTTAATTAGTGTATTAGGTACCGACCTGGAATAAATCTGATTGATCCTGTTGATTCGTGGGTCTGATGTTTGTTTGTTGGGGTTTAACGTCCGAGCAGCAATATTTCAGCTATATTCAGACAATGAACATGAAATGGATGATAAAATGACCATGAAATGAAAAAAAAAAGGATGGGTTACAAGGATAATAGGGTCGACAAATTTTGATTGCCACTGGAAAAAGGGGGGATGGGTAAGGTCGGGCAATTTAGCCTCCTGTGGCGGAGCGCAAAGGTTCCTATCCTATCGAATACCACAGCAGGGTTCTTTAACGTGCGAGGAACGTGGCATCTTTCCCAACACGGTGCACCACTATGGTTTGCGGTCAGGTTTTCCGTATTATAGCCTGACAACCCCAGCATGTAACACGCCAGGGGTACCCCATTCCACCACCTGGGGCACACATCCCAGTTGCTCTGTGGGCAGAGCGTCTAGCCCCCGGCTATATTTCTGAGCACTATTTAGTCGCCTTATACGACAAGCTTAGCGCTGCTGCAGGCCTATTCTTTTGACACCCGGACCTGCACGGGGCCTTGTGGGTCTGAACTCGTTACGATATATATCTATATATAGATGTATATTTTACTTATTATACAATGATTTACGTCCTAATATAGATAACATGATTTTTTTTTAAAGCTATGTTACCCAAAATTGATACCAAAGGGCTTCGTATATACTTTTAAGTTAGAAGTTTGACGCGTCGTTCGACTTTCAACCAAAGAAATTATAATTGACAAACAAATCTATGCATTCCAATCATGATGTTTTAACCCTGAATAATGACCGATCTATTGAAAAAACTGTAAAAATATCATTTCTGCTGCTAGCGTAATTGATTTTTTATTGGTTTTTACTGCTGGAACATTAAATTTGTCGCTTAAAATAATGCAATTTTCCAATTCTAGGGTGAATCCAATGTTTTCAGGCGGAGGAACGACAATTAATACCAATTAAACAGTTTGTTATTCATAAAGAAGCGATGCATGTACACAGAATTGTTAGTAATGTGATTGGTAGGCAATTGGTTCCGACATTTAAAGTGATCGTCAGGATGTAAAAACTATCTTCAATAACAGTCATACTGACTTCAAAGCTGCTGGAGTAATTTGTGTTCATCAATTTCTTTATTAACTCCCGTTTAACCTGTCATTCTTAGAAGGTGCAAATCAATTTGTGAGCAAAATACTTCAATTATTTTCTTAATGGTTGAATGAAAACGGTTAAATTAAACATATATCATAGTCGACTTTAGAAATAATTTACGGAAACTCCCTTTTATCATTGTTTTACCACGGGCTGGCCATATATGTCGCGTCATAGTTCTAGCTTCATACGAGATAAAAATGTACCTCTGAAATATCATACACGTGTGTTTCTTGCTTGTACGAGAACAGGAAGTTTATATGAAATGATCGGTTAGCTTTGAACAATACCCAGTTTCCGATTCAGACACTGAGGCTCTTTACAAGACTATATAGATCATATACATTAGCACGCCCCGAAGTTTATGAATAATCATTGCCAGCTGCTTAATCTGGTTCCTGAACTGGTTCCCTGGTCAATATCAAATTGCTACAACGTACTTTTTTAAAACATAACATAGTTTATACGTCTGTGCAGGTTTTTTTTTTTTTTTGCTTGTATTAGAACGGGAAGTTTAATGATCGGTTAGTGTTGAATTCATGTAATATTACCCAGTTTCCGATTCAAACACAGGCCTTCGTTACAATTGATTATATAAAGGTCATATATATTATAGGGACACCGATATTTATATGTAGCCATTGCTGATTGTTTAATCTTGTTCCGGGTGACTAAAACATTCTAGTCATAACGGTTACGAATGAGTACACTATAATATCAAGGGAAGCAAGATTTTTGCAGAAGCCACCCTTTTTTAGAGCTTACCGTATTTGTACCATTTCGGAAGTTGAAAGTAATCCAAAATCTGTGACAGTGAATATTTGACGATTAGCGACTTTGAAGACTTCAGTCTTTAATTTACCATGGCTGTGCCTGTGGTGTAAAGAGCTTCGAAGCACGTCATATTAGAATCAACTAATTCTGTACCTATTTAAAAATAAAGAAAAATCCAGCAGAGGGAAATATTGCAATCAACTAAGATCAGAGACCTATAATTAATTACAAGTCTAAAGACATTATAAATCACAGAAACACAAATGTTGCATAAAATATTTTTGTAAACCGGTTGACGGCAAGAGGGTTACATTGCTTGTTTATCTTCAGTCATTAAACAAGAAATGATGACCTTTGATGAAATGCATCTACACTGCACATTTCATGTAAATATGTACATAAAACATGTTCTGATTATATAACCTTTAATTTATCGACATGCTTAATTCTATAAACAGTGAAATGGAATTTATTGATAATAAAGTAAGTCATAGAATTACACACTTTGTGTTTTATTTCATTTGATAACATGCAGTAAAAGCTCGAGCACATGTTTATTATTTCGATCAAAACAATTTGCTAAACGAAACTGGATATTTGATATATGATCTGAATCCGAATGACTTGTTCCAGATTGATTGATATATAATTCTTCCAACATTTTAACAAAGAATGCTGCCTGGCGCTGGTATTTACAATCAAACATTGAGTACAGGCTAGCATATATTAGCATAACGTTAAGTCCTGAAAGCATTGGACTGACAAATGAAAGCGGAGTATTTCTTCTGTAAGTTTTTGATTGTGTATGATAAACCGTATATCTTGGAATATTGTCTTAAAACAGTAACAACAAACTGTTGAGGTTCTATGGAATCAAAATATCTCGTATCCATAAAATAATCTGAAAAAAGCCCAAATGTAACAAAGTGGTGAGAAGTAGGGCGAATAATTAACTGTTAGTGAATGCACAATGATAGAATTTTCCTTTTGAATAAAAGATTTAGATGAACTTGTAATTCAGTGTAGTTGTTATTGAAATATCGAATGGCTGATTTGGTTGTTGCAGTGGTCATTTTAATAACCCTTTTAACAATGAGAAATAAGACATAGCCTGAAAAATGAAAACAGAGTATTTAGCTTACATCGTATTTGGTTGACTTCAGACCCTAGTGATCTATTTCATATAACACTGACATTTTGATAGAGTAATCAAGGGAAATCAAAAGAATGTAATCCAGAGGCAAAGATCAGACATGGAAAACAGACATAAACAACAATGAACATAAAATAACCAAAATAATACACATAAAGTAACAAAAGTAAATGAGCAACTCGGACTCCACTAAACACTGGGAGCATGGACCAGGTGCACCGGTAGGGTAAGCATCCTCTGCTATTTTAGAAACACCCGTCGAGTTGCTCATAAAAAGTCAAGTCCAGGGTAGACGAAAGATGAAACGAAAACTATGACACGTTGAACAAATCAGTTTCATGGTGCAGATGGATATACCGTAACGATCCACGAGTTCATGATGACGACCATAAAACTTTTGTAGTGACGACTTCAATCTTGTAGCAACATAACCCTGTTCCTGTTCTATTTGTAAGAAGTCTAGCGCGATACAAATATTTTGTTAGTTATGGCAAGCTCTTGAGTTGGGATATGACCACTCCATACGCAGGTGAAAAAGTGATGTTGGCACAGATTTAAGGAAAGTTTACCATACGAAATGAAAAGTCTTCGCGTTTGTCGTATAGTTTTGTTAATCGTTTTCCCTTACAGATACCTTACAGAAAAGCTTTTGCAATAGGGGTATCGAAATCGCAAAATTCTAAAAACATTTTTTCGCCGATACATATGTTTCAACTACGAGATTCTTAATTGAAAGTGGCATTGTCTACTTTTGTCTATTTTTACGGTACGAGTCCATAACGCACAATCTTTCAAACAAAATTTGACGGACTTATCAACCGTTACTGCCCTCAATAGATTTGTTTGTATGGCAAGCCGTTGTGGTACTAATTACCTATTTATTGATATCAATAATTGATTTATTGATATTAAGGATTATTTATTGATATCAATAAATTGTATAATTTTTCAACAAATAGATGAATTATTACCGAGTTGATAAAGAGGGTCCCACTATAGGTGGTTTAATCGTGGTCAGAAAAGTGTTTGTAATTGCTTATTTTATTAGATATTGCCCTGCTGCACCGTTTACACCTGCCTCATATTATGTCCATAGCTAGCTTTTAATAACTGCAAATATTCCTTAGGTGGTTTCTCTTTCCATCTACATGTCGTATATTTAGGGGAAATTAAATGTATCATTGAATACATTTTATTTGATTTTAACCTTTTTTTTATTTGCACGTGTGTACTGTTTTAGCTCATTTTCATCTTACATTGAATGGGTGGTTAAGGCCTTTTAAAATTAAACCCCACCACAGCCTTCACGAGCCTGTCCACAGTCAGGAGATGTTAGTCGTTCATTTGTTTTTTTATTATTATTATTTTTTGTCGTTATAAAATTTTAGACTGTCATCACTCTTTACTCTTGTCGTCGAGGCCATTCGGAGCTTGCTTACTTGTTGGAGACTTTATGATGACTTCTAAAAACATTTACTGTTTGGGGTTCAAGTTATACGCTAGTGAATTTGTTGCATATTACCATATTCTTTCCTTTATCTACTTACAATCAGTACTTTACACAACATTTCACTCTTATTGTAAAGTTTTACTTAATAAGACCACAGGAGCATGTTCCAAGAGAATAAAAGGAGCCAATGTTTTAGCGGTAATAAAAAGAATGTAATCCAGGGACAGAGACCAGACATGGAAAACAGACATGCACAACAAAGAACATAAAGTAACTAATATAATACAAAGTAACAAAAGCAAATAAGCAACTCGGACACCACTAAAAACTTGGAGCATGGACCAGGTGCACCGATTGGTATTGATATTACACATGGTGAGGACATATTTTTTTTGCTAGTGTTCCTTAGTTCGTTCATTTCTATAACGTACAGTTTCTATATTTCTATTTTTACAAGGGACTCAAACCTTTTTAAACTTATTTTATGTGTGTTTAATTGTGTATTTTTTTCACAGTGCCCAGATTTAAAAAGGGGGAAGGTTGTAATGTTTACTTGCTACTTCCAAGGAACAAATACAGATCCCGACTTGCGTGCCCTTGTGAATAGACAGGGTCAATCAATGCAACTCAACTGTAATTGTTTAGTGCTATCTTGTGAGATGTGAGGAATGACGGACGGACAAATTTTGCCTGATTTCAATCCAAGAAAAAACTATGTAGTCTACAGATTATATTGAATAAGCAATTATCAGTTTGAACATAACTTGTAAAAAAAAACGCGATGGGTACAGTGTCATTAGTCAGGTTTTTTCTCGATGATGGACATGAAAAGTATTGCAACTGATCTTTATTCTCACTGATCTTTTAGGTTTTTCCAGATAAAGATGTTTTAACAAGTGTGATCAATGAAGATAGGCGCGTTTGAAAACGATTATAGCTCAGGGACCTTTGAATCAGGTGAGCTAGTCAGAACTTGACTTGATATAATGATTCCAATATCGTGTCTTCATTAAAGGATGATGTATATACACCTGTCGGTCATACCTTCCTGCATTCAAGATCAGAAGACTTCAAAGTAAGTGGAGACATGCAAATAATCTAATTGTAAAGTGATTAACACCCCTCAGTTTCGTACGATATAATTAGTGGTAAATGTTAAAAGTCTGATCATGGTTGCTTAACATCATAATCGTTTCACAATATCGTAATAATAAACAAATTATCGCAATGGTTCCTGCTAATTAAGCACTATAACACCGATGTTAAGCAGTGCGTAGTGTTGTAATGAAAGTATTTGTTGACTTTGGGTGTTGGCAACCAGGAACCATTAAAGAAACTTTAAACAAGTGAAGTGTCCAAGATTTTTTAATTTTAAAGGAGATCTTTGGAATAGATATATGGTTGTATCCATATTAAATGCCTTATGGTATACCGTGGTTCTCAACCCCGCATGGAAAGAATTGGGGTTGATATTACATACGGTGAGGGCATATTTTTTTGCTTTGTTCCGTTCATTTTTGTAACGCACAATCAGTTTCTATATTTGTTTCATCAAGGGACTCAGACCTTTTTAACTTATTTGTATGTGTGTTTAATTGTGATTTTTTGTTCACAGTGTCAGGATTTAAAAAAAGGGGAAGGTTGTAATCACTCCAAAGTACTTTAATTAACCCAGTCGCATATTTTGCGCCTGTCCCAAGTCAAGAATTTCTAGCCTCTGTTTGCATCGTTTTTACTTTCAGTTTACTTATATATTGCAGGAGTATATGGGGGCGATTATTTCGCTTTACCTATGTATAATGTTGTTTTGGGGCTAGCCGCAGCCTTCCCTTTGGTGTGAGGGTTTTCTCGCCATTCATTGAAGACCCACGAATGGCCATGAGCTGAAATTTTTCATCGCGGTTGGGTTGTTGTCTTTTTGACATATTCACTATATCCATTCTCGTTATAGGGTGCACTATACAGTTACACTTAGGCGGACTGTTTCGCACACCAAGTGGACCCGGTCAAATTTTGTAAAATTAAGAGTTGAAATTTTGTGGATATATTGTTTAAATGTAGTGAAGCATTTATACATAGACAGATGTAATATATGTAATGGTAAACAGGTGTAATTTAAATGAACAATGGTATCTAGAACGTTTCAGTTCCCTGTTGTATTTGGGTCTCTCCTCAGCATCTGCTGGCTGATTTTCAAAATACCTTATTTCTCAAGAACTTTTTGGAACTAAAATTGCAAGAAAATGAATCGGAAAGAGTGTTATTATTTTTACTCTTTTTCCAACTCCTCCATGCATACTTATATCCTGTGCTAGTGTCAAAGTGCCTGATGTTTTAATAAAACATAGTATATGACTGTTAGTTTTGAAAGGGCACCCCTGACTTATACTAAAACTCAGTAATATTTTGTTTTCAGAACTTTACCATGGCTACTGGATTTTATAACAAAACACAGAGAGAGAGAGAGAGAGAGAGAGAGAGAGAGAGAGAATAACAGAAACTAAGCTACAAAACTAATTATGTAGTGTATATAAATGAGGAAGGAGTATCAAGTTTAATATATGATAGAATTCAATCACGAGGGATATAATTCTTTACCCAATTTAACAGAAACTACATTTTTTGTGTAGACGGACGCTTCTAATCCGGTTCCTCAGTATTGCCGACGTGCGGACCAACATTTTGTCAACATTTATCTCCCTTTGGAACAGGTGTCTAATCAGAACACGTAAGGTTTTCCATGCGATATCGACGATACTTTAGAAAATCTCAAAAGTCAAAAGGGAATTTCTCGTTCTACTGACCCTGCAATAAGTTTTCTTTACCCTGGATACAAATGAAAATCATCCTTATGTAACCTACCAACAAAATGAAACACCCTGTAAATTTTTGGAACACCGTTGTGTTTGTCTGCTGGGTATTCCATTTTCATTCGAGTTACCTCTTTTTTCTGCACCCGAATCCGAACATCGATTAGAGAGACTTCGAAATTATATGTTGAATGCATAGAAATTCGTCTAAAATCGTCATATTGACCACTTCAGAAACATCGCTACATCTCTATTGAAACTTTGAAAGGTAGTCAAAACACGCATGCTGGCACGAGACCGCAATTAATTTTCAAGTGCATTTCAATATACACATTTGAACAGATTTAAAAAATTCCACCGGCGCAAACTGAATAAAACTTCTCTGGCCTAAAGATTAGTACAAACAGGATTTTATATATAAATTGTAGAAAATTTTACCATCATTTTCTGAAATTAATACGTATAATTTGGAGATGGGGTAAACATGACAAATGAACTGAGGAAAAAGTCCTAAATTTTAACCTTCTTCCACTGAACCAAATCACAACTTTTAGTCAGAATTGATTAATGAAAAAAAATCCCATGTAATTTTAACCTATTTTCTACCAATTAGAGGCAAAACTTCAGCAAACAAGTTTCCAGTAAAAATATGAAAAAATGTGGAAGGTACCTACTACCAAAGTTGGAACTATATTTAACGAAAACCAAGGGGAATTAATTGTGTTCTCGTACCTGCTAGACAAAACGTTTTCCAGACCTCCATATTAATTGATTGGAACTCCTCGGACATTTTAGGAAAACAAAAACTGCTTTCGGTTATCATAAAATAAGGAATTCTTTTCTTCGGGAACTGTTTGGCCTTATAAAATTACAATTTTGCCGGCTCCCACAGATTATACTAAATCAAATCTAGCATATATGGTATATGATATGAAATCCACTTTATCTAAAATGGAACTTCCTAAATGTTTTGTTCGCTTACTTAAGGCAAATGCCTTCCTCATATTAAGATGTTATCTGTCATGGTGATTTTAAACTTGTGTACATTGAATAGATGTCTAAAACAAATCCTTTAGTCCGAAGAGAATCCGGATTATACAGGTTTTTCTCACCAGACAGTAATAATAACGCTTTCGTAAATATTACCACTAAGCTCCAATCTAATTTGTTCTTAACACAGAAGTAATTAGCAAATGGTTTATTCATATTGGGGTTTCCATGACATCCAGGAGTAGCAACGTGACAATACTTTAGTGCTTAAATAGTATCTAAGTACATATTGGTGTACAGAATTCAACTTTAATGTTATGTCCTTTGAAAAATAAATATCTCAAGTATTCATAATCTTATTTAATCAAAATGATAAGTTTCAAAAACCATTTAAAGCAGTAAGATATGTTGCCCTTTCTATCTCTACCTGTCATTTTATCAAGTGTTTGAAATGACGTCATTTTTTTTATTTGTTTGTTTTGTTTGTTCGTTTTGTTTATTTGTTTTTATATTTTTTAAACGGGTAAGGCAGTATATGTAGTTCCCGTTTTGCATCGAATACCTCCGGTTGTTGAAGTTATTCTCTGTTTTTATGTTTTTCTTCTGATTTTACTTAGATGATTCTTTGTTACCGTTTTTCCCTCTTGTAGCATCTCTAAAATTTTCAATGAATAATTCAAATATTCAATACTTATCTTATCTTTTCGCTTGTTTTACAAATTTGGTTTTGATAGTTGAGTTTGTACAACTTTGCAGACTTTCTTTTATAGAGATGATGAACGCCTACTGTTTAGTTTGACTTGTACCCCATTACAAGGCAGGACAATGCCCTTTTTTATTTGTATATGACTTCTTGGGTGGGAATCGCAGGGACATTATCAATACATCTTTTCTTTTCCATTACAACAAAGCAATGAATGGTCTTTTCGTTGCATTTCTGAACTTTTATTTTAATTGCAGCACTTCGTCTTGCACTTATCATGTAAGTTGTAGATCAATTGGATACAATCAGTTAAAAAACAGACTATAAGTATGGTTTATGGATATGACAAGAAGATTGAAAACAATGGTTCTATGTGGGTGATAATACTAAAACGTTACGTTCCTTAGAAGTGGGAAATGAAAATGAGATTTTAAGCTTACATAACAAAATCTTCTTATTGCCTGCTGTGATCAGAAGGAACAACTTGTAAGTCGTGTGCTTTTTAACTAAACCCTAACACATTTCGTATACACATCAAAAGTTTGCAAATATTTTTCTTATAATAATGTTTCTTAGACATTTAGAAATATAACCAGGATAAAAAAAAATTAATTTAAATCAGATGTTTCCACATAAAGTACAATCTGTGTGTTGTAATGACCAAATTACGTAACTCCATACCAATCGTCAAACGAAATACTTACAAAACTAGATAATCCATACGGCTGGTAAAATCAATGTAAACTTCAGAAAAGCTCAAATAAACCTCATTTTCGATGAACCGATATAGATATTTGTAAAATGGACGGCGAGAGTAGCAAATTTTTAAGAGTTTTTTTTTCCAAAATATCAGCACAATCCTAATCCAAATTTTTTTTTATGGAAAACGTATGTACATTTTAGCTCACCTGTCCGTAGGCCATGTAAGCTATTGCCATTACTTGACTTGGCGTCCGTCGCCGTCGTCGTTAACCATTTTTAATTGCCCTTGACACAAAAGCTCACGTCTCATTTTCTCTTCCATATTCAACCATTAAAAGCGTTTTTCTCTTCCCTGATGGGGTTTTTAACGTCCTTGACCACCATGTGGGGCTCACACGGACGGCGTTTCCTCCCTTTACTTCTGTTTTTAAAATTTATATTTCTGTATGCGCACGCTCATAAGATTATTGTATTTCTTTTACGGAAAAAAGATGTACTTTCTTTCTAACACCATTTGTACATTATTCAACAAATGAAATATGTTAAAACTAAACCAGTTTCCGATTTTGGGGATTTTTTCTTGGTTCCATAACTTAGACTTAAACACTAACCGGATGTTTGACAATTTAAAATGTAATAATAGATGCACAGGTGTTTTCCCATTACGCATTAGCTGTAAATTACAAGTAAAAAGTAAAAAGAAGTAGTAAGACGAAATTTTTCTGTTATAAAAAAAACGGTAAACTTATGAGGTGTTGTTACAAATCCTTAAGGTATAATACTTATAACATTGATTTTATCAGTGTTTTCTCTATTTAAGCCTCAAATTTGAAATATTTGAATACTTTTCAAGTTATGATTTTTTTCTTGATAAAAATTCATTTTAAAAAAATACTAATAAAGCATATTTTTTCATGTACACATACAACATTCAGGAACTAATAATAAAAAAAACAAAAATTAAGTTCAAAAATGAAATATGTGATTTTTTAAAATAAATTTAATGGGTGTTGATGCATAAAATTGAATTAACTTATGAAGTTATTTCAAAAAATGCTTACATAGTACTATAAACATGTAATCTTCATCATATTCTTTATTTGCAAATTCAATAAATTGATATCATTTATTTAGGAGCATAAATGATTGATAATTTAATAATCATAATTATAAATGAATTAATTTAAATCACAACCTTTAAAGAGAAGACAAAATCACCATGACAAGAAAAACAGCAGGCTACAACGTGATCAACTAGCTGCACGAGTATAAGAACATATTAGAAAAAACCGAAGTAATATGGGTTGGCTAAAAAAAAGGGAGTATTCAAAGCAACCTCCCTGGGAAACCTTCAGTATGGAATACATCTTGTAAATTAAAGATGCTTGGTATTTCTTTTGATATTATGGCAGATGACAATACTTGTCACCAATTGAAAAAAAGTACAAAATATTTTGAATTTTTGGTGTAGGAGGGACCTTACGTATTTTAGAAAGGCAACTGTCATTAAGACTATAGCCCTCCCAATATTAGTCCTAAGTTTTCACCAAATCCACCATTGGACATAATTAAAGCCATTCAAAAGACTTTTCTTCAATTATTTTGCGACGGAAAACCAGAAAAAATCAAGAGAAATATTATTATTAATGATTACCAAAATGGTGAATTAAAATTCCCAGATGTTAACTGCTTTCTCAAATCCTTGAAGATGTCCTGGCTACAGAAACCTCTTAACCCACTTAATCACTCGCCTTGGAAAGGACTATTTTCAAAGAGGTACTCGGAATTCCACAGCAATCCTCGGAACTTGATGGAGGTAAATGTGAATAAACATTGAGTCAGCTTATATGGTTTAATTCAAACACCATGGTAAACGGCACGTTTTTTGCTTTAAACAACAGTATTGTCAAAAAGATATATTTTTATTAACGATTTGATGTCAGGTAATTGATTACTAACCTGTAAATTAAAGAGTTTTCGGGGGAAATACCCAAGTATAGCAACAAATTTTGTTGAATATTATGGTGTCATCTCTGCAATACCAGAACATTGGGAAAAATCAATACAGGGAAAGGCAATAATTGATGAAATAAAAAAAATAATATTGTAAAAAAAGTGACAAGAAACTTAGTAAATTTTTTTTTAATTGTTCATTTTAAACAAATCAGAAAATGCCACCAAAATTCAGCAAAAATGGGATATTTTACTTGGACAGAAGATATTAGACTGGAAGCATATTTTTTCTTTGAGTTTTTCCATTACAAACAAAACTGTAAGCTTCAAAACTTTCAGTTCAAATTAGCACATAAGACTTTAGCAACAAACGCTTCCTTGTTTAAGTGTGGGGTTTAAGAATAGCAAATATGTACTTTCTGTAATGAAACTAAAGACAGTTTTTCCACAAATTTTATGAATGTAGACTGAGTGATAATATCTGGCTAAGTGTAAAAGGCTTATTACAAAAATATGGTTATGAAATCCCCTCCTCATTAAACATATCGACAAACTTTTTGGCATAAAAGATATTGATGATCCAAATAACATTACTATAGTTAAATAACACTATAACAATAAAGTTGAAATGATAGCACTTTCCGTATATCCGTTACACCCTTCATTTCGTGCATTATAAAGCTAGAGCATCGTTGCTTCTAAGAGATAATTCGACTTTCTATGTGAATATAAACCTCTAAAATACCACCAATAAACTGTTTCGTAACAGTGTTACCCAATCATATGCACGATATGAGTGACGCTGACAATCAGCTGACTGTTCCTTTTCTTGGTTTAATTTTCGTTTTCGTGCCAACATATATACTCAATACTGCTTGACCTGGTTTGCACTCATATGTTTAATATATGACGATTTTGATGTGTTTCTTAAGGTCGTTGGCTATCGTTTGGGGTCTCTCACGCACGGTGTAAAGCATCAAGGCGTTTACACAGTCCCCGGCATCGTCAAACCCGTGAATGTGGGTCAAAATTAGTTATCATGTGACCACGTTCATTCTTTAAATTCATTAAAATCAATGCATTATCACGTGATTTAATGTCCATCGATTCAATAATATGTAATATGCACGCTATATACAGCGTTGTAAAGCCTACAGCAGCATTTTCTGAATCTTTGACCCAGCAAAATACTTTCTGGGATAAAATCAACACTTTCCAGTGCATGTGAGACAGATATTGGAGCATGCCAGTCAATCGATGAGAAATTTCCACGGCGGAAAAAAATAATGTTATGTTTCCGAGCACTATTCTAAAATTTTGTAGGGTCGGTAGGTAGGGATTTTTATTTTAATTTGATATTTTTGTAATGAAATAAGTCATAGAGATACAATGAAAATCAAATATGCAAAGACTCAACATGTAATAGACTTAATTCACAGCCTAATCCCTTTTTGGATTCGGCGCATGAGTATTTTATTATTATTATTTTTTTTTTTTTTTTTTTTTTTTGACGGAGGTGGTAAAAACAAAAAATATCTTAAGTGCCGAATTCCAAAATAGGAATTATCCACGACCAAGAGCACACTCATGGCATGTGTGTTTTCAATTTTCTTCTTTTTTCTGAAAGACAATGGGCGAAATTTTTACGATATTTTTCTTTCTTCAAAATTTCAAGTAGGGGGTCAGTAGGGTGTCCGGAAACATTTTTTAGGCCTAAACGGATGGTCAATTTATTACTCCACTAGTGCTAGAGATTGTCTGGCAAGCTTTTTTCTGACTTGGCTTGGGGTATAAAAGAACGGAATTCCAACCCTTTACATCAATTGTCTATATATATACATGTATATCTGAAACCAAATGATACTGGCAGTGCCTCTTGATATATTTTATACAGCTGCAAAACAAGTGTACAGTTTTGGTCCAAGGAAACATTTTTCAGGCTACAAATTATATGTGACTATTTAGAATTAGATAAAATTGTTTGATGCCAGATTTAGTTGAAATATTGATTCTGAAGTGTTAATTGTGAGTCAGTTCCTATGGATTTAGCCGTTAAGTCCTTTTCATACCGGTACTGTATTTTTGTTTCATAATAATTTCGTATGTTTTTCGTTGAGTACATGACTGTAAGTGGGAAATTTTTCCTTAATGCAGTTTTATTCTCCTTTCCTAGAGAACTGTTTAACTAGACTAATGTACTAAGACATTATAGATGTAAATTCATAGCAAATCATACACTACTAATTTGGTTCTAATGAATAGTAATTGACAGGCTTTTTAGGGGATTGAAAATGGGGCAAGTCCAAATCCCGAATTTGCCAAAATGGTGCTGACAGCGACATCATCGTCGGCGGCGTCCGTGTCGTCGTCGTCCATATTCACTTGATTTTCGTGCGATGACATTATGGTTATGGTTGATCAATTGTTATAAAATTTTGATATAATTTTACTAACTACTAATTAATGATTGCTCCTATTTAATTTTTTAGTTTATGACCCTACCATTTTAAAATTAGGGCCATCCATGTAACTGACAGATACCACACTGTTGGTTTCTGTTAATCTAAAAAACACTGAGAGCCCAGAATTTTACCAAGCTAATCTACATAAAGTGAAATGGTCAATCCTTAACATGACATAGCAATTTCAACGCATCCATGCAAGTACACCTGCAAAGAAGAATATGTATATGACATGTTTTATGGTTGCGGCAAGTCACTGTGGACTTTGTTCCCCATTTATTGATATCAGTAGATATTTTGTAACACATGTTAATATATATTTATAAACACGTGCATAATTCAATTATGGATTTCTGGATTTCAGTAAATGGAGGATTTCTGAACGATGCAAACACATTCTCCCAACCGGTGCATCCGGGCCATGCTCCCATTTTTAAGTGGAGTCCGAGTTTCTCATTTACTTTTGTTACTTTGAATGTATTATTTTAGTTACTTTATGTTCATTGTTGTGTTTGTCTGTTTTCCATGTCTGGACTTTGTCCCTGGATTACATTCCTTTGATTTCCGCTAGAATCTTGGTTCCATCGTTACTCTTTCAAGACAAAACGTATGTATGTTCAAATTTGCTCTTTGAGCAATACCAGTCTGCGTCCATACTTGCCCCTTGGCAATACTAGTCTGGGTCCATACTTGTAAGATAGAAATAATTAGGCAGATGTACTGCACTAGAAAACCATTATTGTAAAAGATTGTTGCCTTTGCAAACTGCTCTTGGTATCAGTTAAACAAATACTTTAGTATCTTGCGGGAAAACATTGTTTTTATTTATTTTATTTTATTTTATTTGGTTTGTAATATACATTGTGACTTTTGATTAATATATGTGTCTGTACTTTCCACACTTTAAAAATAAACAAATTACACAAAAAAATAATTACATGTTCATACAAGCTCCCATTTCGCCTTAGTTCACCCCAAATCTTACTAAGACGAAATGGGAATGATTTTATGTACTAAATTTGACAGCTAAGGGGAACAAACCGATTTACATCATAGTTTCGGTAGTGCAGAAGGTGACACCTTCTACGTGTTTCACCAAAGCCGCATAATGATTTTTTTAATTATAACGTAGTGGGGGTGATGCCGCAAATGAATCTCATTTATAAAAAGGGTATTTTCTAATTCATAATGAATAGTTTTTCATCACACTAAGTGGGTTTGATAATAGAATGCATATTTTTATTACTGACAAGCTCTTACATCAATCAACATTATGATATACATCAAACAGATTCATTTAAGAAATCACACATACGTGTTTAATGCTTACAGGTGTTTCCTCTGAATTTTTGTACTTGTAGAATTATCCGTGCAATAACACAGCTAATATAAATTTCTATAACGGTTGTTTGTTACCACTTGAAAAGATGGTATCAATAATGTTATCACATACTTATGACGGAAAGGTCACTGGAGGAGCTGCATCGAGGGCTGCATGTCTCTACATAGCACGGCGGATTTAAAAATAAAAACAATAAACGTATTATCTGATTGGCATTGATCTCGAAGATAAACTAAGAAAGGCAAAACGTTGCACGACTTTCTGAAAACTATAGTATCTGTATTATTCTCGGTCGCTTTTTATTTTTAACTCCTCTCTAGGCTTGTGGTTACAATTTTGGTTAATGGCGGAATGACTGCACAGTATATGTGTAAAATATCAAATCTCCATTTACAATTAAACATGAGCGCAAGTCATGCGACATACAGCAATTCATAAATGTTTTCAGAAGCAGGTCATGCGACAATCATTTGCAGTCATTGTCGGAAAGCAGGTCATGCGACAATCATTTGTTGCTATTGTCGGAATGCAGGTCATGCGACAATCATTTGTTGCTATTGTTGAAAGCAGATCATGCGACTGTCGTTTGAAGTTATTGTCGGAAAGCAGGTCAAGCGACAGTCACTTATAACTATTGTCGGGAAGCAAGTCATGCGACAGTCATTTAGATTTAAGCAGGTCATGTGACATATATTTATAGTAATGTAGGAAAAGGCATTTAAAGCAGGTCATGCCACAGTCATTTGTTGCTACTGTTTGAAAGCCGATCATGCGACAGTCATTTGTAATTATTGTCGGAAAGCAGGTCATGCGACAGCCGTTTGAAGTTATTGTCAGAAAGTAGGTCATGCAACAATTATTTATAACTTTTGTCGAGAAGCAGGTAATGCAACAGTCATTGAAAGCTATTGTCGGAAAGCAGGTCACGCGACATGCAGCCATCTGAAGTGTTGAAATGAGTTTTCAGTTATACCGAAATACTTATAAAGCTTATAAATGTGCGAAAAGTTACTAATTCGCTAATACAAACATGTCAAATAGCTACAAATACATAGGGGAGATATATCAACATGGTATAATTACGATTTATCTCGCCAACATCGTAAAGGATCGGCGGCAAAATTACAGATGCCAAATATATCGGTTTTTTTTGTTTTGTTTTGTTTTGTTTTGTTTTTTTTTTTTGCATGTTTTCGCGACACTATAAAGAGGTTTCCGAGCAGCCTACGGCAAATGAAACAAATAGTTAGCGTTATTCTTGCTATTATTTCATTCCGTGCTTCAGCACGAAAATAATACATAAAAAACACAACACTGATTTCAAAGAGACAATAGCAACATTTAGACCATACATTTCTGACCTAGGAAAGGCTTAAATAATAACTTAGTCTATGGTGATTGTCTTGAGAAATATATCTGTTTTTATTTACATTATTAACTCCGTTATAAATTAATCCGACATCTTTTTCACATAACATAGTTTTTCAGCGTCTTAAGAATTAGCACAAAATTACTGTCAACACAGGCAATGTCCAAAAAATAATAACTCTGAGGTAAAAAAATAAGCTTATACTATAGCCGAGACATGTTGAATACGACCTTAATCCGAATTGCACGTTGATAACATCAAATGAATAAAGTATTTCATCTACAATGCAAGAAAAGTTGCATGGTGATATTTACCTATAGTGCAGCTTTTTTCGTTCTTTGTAATTCGTCGTCATAATTGGAAACGAAAAACGTTTCAAATTGTTTACAACTCTTCGGATTTTATACCATCACTCACAATATCAGAAACGAAAGCTATGAATACCTTTGTGGTGTAAGGTGGTGCGAGTCTTGATACGCCGGCATTGTCAAGGAATGATATGTTGGTGTGTAGTCTTGGTTCGGTGGCGCCATAAAACTGGTTGACGGTCCAGGCTGACCAAAGGTAGATGCGAACGCCGAACTCAAGGAATGATCGCCGTTTTGTGGAGAGTAGCTTGAAAATGGATTCCACTTCATGTCTGTTGAAAACGGATATTGCTGTGGATGTAAAGGGGGTGGATATGGGAGAGACGCGTGTGTACCATACAAATGTCCAAAATGAGCTTTATTATAGTCACTATTAGCTTTTTGCCTCTTTTTGAACCTGGTCGATCTTCTTAAGAAACTTCCATTACTAAACATATCTTTACAATCAGGGTGAATGGCCCAATAACTACCTTTTCCCGGTCGTCCTGCTGCGCGAGGGACTTTTAGAAAACAATCGTTGAGTGACAAATTATGACGGACGGAATTCTGCCACTTCTGTTGGTCTTTTTGATAGTATGGAAAGCGGTTCATGATAAACTGGTAAATTTCATTCAGTGACATCATACCATTAGGCGAACTTTCAATTGCCATGGTTACGAGAGCAATGTATGAATATGGTGGTTTTACGTCAGGTCCAAATTGTCTTGCTGCTTGGGAAGCCGTTGATCCAATTTTTCCTGAATCTTCACAAGAATTATGTGATGTGTTTCCATATTTGTCTTGATAATTCCCTTCAAACAGAATAGTATTAGGTTTTTGTCCATGTGAATAGAAACATCCTTCTTCTCCATCGCTTTTCTCCTCTTTGCATTTTGATTGTTCAAGATGAGTTAAAGATAGACTGTGTCCATTAGTATGCACATTGTCAGCAAGGGCGACATTAGGTCCACTTTCATCAAACGTTTCCATTTGAATATATGATATCTTGTAGAACTCCTGGAAATCACACAGAAACTATCCTGCCATTACAAATACATGAATATACAGACCATTTTGACCATTAGACATACATGTACATACACTGAGTGTTAAGAACTTACGAAAACATCATCGATTTTGAATAGTGAGTGGACATGGGAAAGAAAGTTAAAATTCCGAATTCGTTAATAGCATTTTATTTCTGTTCTTTAAAGTTTTAATGTTCTAAAAACAGTAATTGCCTTTTGCCATAGGGAAATTCAATATTATGACTAGGCATTATGACATGCGAAGTCTCGTCCATGGAAATCTAGCACATAATATAAATTGGGTAAGCATTTCGGTAAGACCGTTCTTTGACAGTTAAATTGAAAATTTGGTCGTTTAGTGTGAAAAGTATAAGCATAAATATAATAACTAAACCCCATTAAAGGGCAGTTAGATGAAAATAATTAAGAGAGTGATTATTTTTTCCAGAAAAAAATGGTAATGTTATTAAGATTGGTTTCGAAAGAGTAATCAAGGGAACCAAGGTTATAGCGATAATCAAAAGAATGTAATCCAGGGACAAAGACCAGACATGGAAAACAGACATACACAACAAAGAACATGACCTTTTAAGAAAAATTACCTTTTTCTTATTGAAGTAATGATTCTTTTATTTTAGATTAAAATGGCGGAGACAAAACTTGGCAAAAGATACTAGAGTGCGTGTCTATTACAATTCAACTCTGTCATTATTTAAAATGGTTTATTGATACAAATTTGTGAACTCGTCTAATCAGTGCGCATGGTTTTGGTACCTGGCTTCAGTCACGAGTCATATATAAGTTTTCAGTTTGTTTAATTTTGAGGCTGTGATTTCGAAGTAACGTGACTATTTACCATTGCATACGTTCGCAGATCAGTGTTTGTTCATTGTCAGATTGGCTGTCTATTAGCATGTGAATTATAAATTCCCATCAACATTTGCAGGTTAATGGACAAATTAATATTTATTTCACGTTAATTACTCCAACGATGCGCAAGAATCCGGATCAAAGTACTTCACACGCCTTATGTCCAAATACATCACTTTTTATTTGCATTAAATTTTAGATTTAAATGTCCCTTTTGTATTACTTATATCCCTGATCATTGAATCATAATCAGAAAGATAAATAAAGTTCGATCACCTGAATCATTGGAAATTGTATAACTCGAATGTAATAGTTAAATGTTGTAATTGGTCAGAAGATATCATGGATCAGTCAATCCTACAGGGGAGGGATTATGTTTATCGGTATTTCTAAGGTCGAGCGATACAATATTTCCAAAGAAAGCTATTACCAAAGACAATTCTGTATTCGTGTAAAGAATACATCTCTTCATTTACAGGGACTTTCTATTTTTTTTTCACTCCAGCATTCACTTACATACTTGATTTTTAGAATTTAATCATGAAGTTTCAAATGCACTGGCAGTAATGCGCCTAAAAAGCAGACTATTGCAAACGTATGCCCAATTAAATGATATAAATGGTTTTGCTTTCCAGGAGATAATTACAGAACTGTTCAACTAAACAAGACCGCAGACTTGGAACACTATAGTGGCCAATAAAGTACAAATCTAGTTAAATCATGGAGAATTACGACTAGTCCGAATTTCCTCTGAACCTGCAACCCTCCTCTTTTTTATTTGGATATTGATAACCCGACATATCAATATCCAAATAAAACAGAAGAGGGTTGCAGGGTCAGAGGAAATTCGGACTAAATTACGACCTTTTTCATTCCGAATGCTGAAATACGTTTGATCGACAGATCAAATTCCTCCACCATTAATCTCGTTTTTGGTATTTAATAGAATAAGGAAGAGATATGTAGAAACGCAACGAATGCATCATCGTATAATCTTTATAAAAATAATAAATACCTACAAAGATCACCATAAGATCTTCACACCTTCTAGTAAGCTCTGAAAGGCCCGGACAACTAAAGTAATAAATCCACGGTAACAGAACGGAGATGAACTAAAAAGTAAAATAACGACACGAAGACAAATTAATGACCAACATCTCCCGCTCGACTGTGAACAGGCACATGTCTACGGTTGGGTTATACGTTTTAAAAGGCCGTAACCACCCCCTTTAATGTAAAGTCAAAAATGAATTGAAACAGCAGATTAACGCAGCAAAAAATTCACACAGTAATATATCCAATTCTCCTTCGTGGAATACATCAACATACAACATATTGACAAAATGAGAAATCCAATTAAACAACTCGCAGTTACTGAAGACTACCTCAGAGAACATATTGCTGGATGACAATACCATCATTAAGGCTTTTTGGTGGTAATTTTAGACACTGTCTTAAATACACAACATACCAATAAGAGCAACTTCCTTACTGCTCCTAAACAAGATATGATTATTGCTTTTTAAACATAGAAATGTTAACTGAGGACAATGCTTTAAACAATGACAAAAATGCAAATAAATTCAATAAATAACAACTTCAAAGGCCGAACATTACCGATAAAATAAATACTATGGTTTGAATTTTAAAAAGTAAAATTCTTTGCAAGTAACTGCAAATAGACACCAAACTTTGTACATAAATGCAATCACTGCAAATGGACACACACTTTTACAAATACCTGCTATAAATATGCAATAATTTATTTTTCAATTTCAGTTTTTAGCATTAATATGAATTGATTAATTCCTTAAAACGCGTAAGAAGGTCTTTCAACTGTCTTCATTACTCCTCTATGTACCAATTTGTACAATACAATGTACAATATAGTTTTACATAAGTTATAAAATATTTTAGGTTTTCATTTATACTGAAAATAAAATCGAGCATACTAATTAAAGTAAAATAAAGATTCCAGGGTAACGACTCTGACAAAACAATGAATAGAGAAAGAGTGAGAAAGATAAGAAAAATATTCAGAATTTAACATAGTCCCCAGAAGAAGAGAAATATAAATATCTCCAATTTGGTTGAGAATATCTAACAAAGTTTCTGGCAGCAACCATTTGATTTTCGGGGGGTGGAGTTGTGGGTTTTTTTTCTGAAAAAAGTTTGTTTCTGGGAAATGTGGAAAAAAAATAATTTGACTAATCACTGGAGAGATTTGATTTAAAAAATGATAAAAAAAAATCATGCTGTCTATGTAAAAGGTGCTATGCAGTAGTGAGATGACAAGTAAGATTGTTTTCAGAGTAAATGATGAACAAAATTGTTTGTTTTTGATAGGCCTAGGAGAAAGTTATTTTGCTCAAGGGTAAAAAATTGTCTTGGAAAAAAAATTCACAGCCCCCCCTCCCTACAGAATCAAATGTTTGCTGCCTTATACAAGGTAGAAGGTGTAGGAGTTTTAGAATACTGATACATAAATTAGATAACCTAAAATGTAACAGACAGACAGGCAGAAGGATGGATGAACTGACATGCATGACTCTTGCACCTGATTTGGTCTTTGGCATCATACAGGAAAAAAATGACAAAGGGTTTGGCATTTAAAAAAGACATCGTTTATGAGACAGGTTTAATAATGATATCACATGATGTTTATAAATAACAGCTTTTTTATATATAATCAAAATGAATCAGGTGTCAATCACATATAATGGAAACCTGAACAATGACATGACATACATATAAACATTCACAACTTTCTATATCATATGTATATACAAAAACAAAGAAATCTGAGGTTTATGTAAAAAATCTAAAGACTGGTCTGTAGAAAACTAGGTTTTATTGGCATGAGCTAATACAAATACTGTTAACCAATATAATCATACAAGTGACAATCTGTGATAGTCTAAACCTGTTAAAATTAGAAGATTGGTAAGTTCTTCTAAAGCTTATTGATAGATTAACTTGCAAACATGTACAAACTATCTAAATGAAAATGCTGACACTATCCATTTACACATACATTTCATTTTATCTATGAAGAAGAGGTCTACATACTGATACATGGTGAACTGGGAAGTTGTCTCAGAAGTATATCTCAGCATAAAACATACCTGTTAACTTCTGAACTTTGGGACAGATCATGAGGGAGATTCTTCCCCATAGACACTGTCTCATCTGGAAGATTTTTAGGCAAAAATTTGTTACGTAAAAATTCAATTATTTAATATTTTTCACAAACAATATAATATAGTTTTAACCAAAAACCTCCCACTAATCTAACATTTTTATGTGGCAGATTCTAAATTATAGATTTTGTGGGTAGGGTCAACAGTAAAGTAGTGTCAGATGTTTATAAAAAGTAACCAAAATAGTATCAACTATAATTATCATAGATTCAGGAAAAAAAAATTATCACCAAAAGAAAAGTAATTTCCTGATTTTGGATGAAATAGGTATATAAAAAAATGAAATTGAAATTACCCAATATGAAAAAAAAAATGCAAATAAACACCAGCATCACATGTCCATATCTAGTGAGGCATGTTTCCCTTTGAGAACAAGCTGCAAAATTCAGTGCTAGACTTTGGTTCACTCATAACAAAAATGAGCATTCTCTTGACAAAGAGAACACTGCCAATCCTACATAAACAAACAGGTATTAGTATTATCTGGAAGACATTCTTAATTATAAAAGTTATATTAAGCACTTTGAGTGACTACATACAAGTAAGACCATCAAGCCGTGGATGTAGATTGGTCAGAAGGAAATCTTATTTCCGTCTGTTCTACATTCGGATTATTATACAATGGATTGGCAAACGAACTTGGCGATGGATCGCTAAAGTTATCAGTTTTTGCATAATAAGCACTTCCATTTTTAGAAAGTTTAAGTTTATCACCATCCTGTGATGATGGGCCTCCATTTTGAATGCCACCATTCTCAGTTGGTTGTAAGTTCATATCAAATAGCTGATTGTTCATACCATCATGGTGGTGTTCTGTGATTTCATCACGGAAACGTTCATGAGGTATACCACTATGGCGTCTTCTATATCTGACAAATAGCACCACAGCTAAAGCTATAATTATAATAAGTAGTATGACAACTGGGACAGCAATCATGGCTGACTTCCTTCCATCAAATTCCCGCTGTTGAACGGGAATGACTGTCACATTAGAATTTTGTCTCGGAGTTGTTGATGTCATCACAACTGATATTGTTGATGTATTTTCCCTAGTGGTTGTTAAGTGTCTATCAGTACTAGTATACTTTGTTGTTGTCATTTTCTCAGTGGTTGACGTACTGGCAGTTGAACTGGTAGATGTTGATGGTTTTTCTGTTGAGATTGTTGTTGTTGTTGATTTTGTTGTTGTTGTTGTGGTGGTGGTGGTGGTGGTGGTGGTGGTAGGTTTTGTTGTCAAAGCTTCAGTAGTTGTTTCCATCTCTGGTATCATAGGTGCTGAAATAAACAAAACATCGAAAACAATATGGCTAATCAAAATTTTGTCAAAGATAGCCTGTATAAATTTAGCACCTTATTCATTAGATGCCTGTTGATGAAAACTGAATCTGACTTTAATCATAAAAGGTATATATGTACTAGTAGAAAATAAAATATACAAGTAAGAGTCTTCATAAAATCATGTGATAGTTCTACATAGATTAACCTCCATCAATTATAGTTGCATGTAAAATGTACCTTTTAAGAATTCCAGAGTTTTATTGGAGCAAAATCATATTCTTTTCAAACTTCAAACAAAGGAAGGCTTTGGAATGTTGTATTTGGCATTCACCTACCTATTTGACATTACTTTTTTCACTTTTCAGTTGGAAATTTTAAATATTGTGTGGCACATCAAGATGTTTCTGTAAGATAACTTGGGCATACCCAACCATTTTGAAATTTCTGAACCCATCTCTGATAAGGGATGGTGTTATGCAAAGAACAGAAATTTCTCACCCTTCTGGAGCCCCCTGATTGATTAGTTGCGTTCATGCTGTTCATTTTTGTTGTATGTATTTAATGGTTCTTTTGTGTTTTGTTCTACGTTTTTTTATAATTTTGGTGTTCCTGGAGTTACCCCCATCATATGTATGTTTTTCTTATTTTATTTTGGCGTTCCTGGAGTTACCCCATCAATGTATGTTTTGTTTTTTTTTTCTAATTTTGGTGTTCCTGGTGTTACTCCATCATACGAATGTTTTTTTTTTTTTAAATTTTGGTGTTCCTGGTGTTACAGCCCCATGCAGGTCCGGGTGTCAAAAGAAAAGGCCTGCAGCAGCGCTAAGCTTGTTGTAAAAGGTGACTAAGTGGTGCTCAGAACCCTAGCCAGGGGCTAGGCGCTTTGCCCACAGAGCAACTGGGATGTGTGCCCCAGGTGGTGGAATTGGGTACCCCTGGCGTGTTACATGCTGGGGTCGTCAGGCTATAATAAGGAAAACCTGACCGCAAACCATAGTGGTGCACCGTGTTGGGAAAGATGCCATGTTCCTTGCACGTTAAAGAACCCTGCTGTGGTATTCGATAGGAGTAGGAACCTTTGTGCTTTGCCACAGCAGTCTAAATTGCCCGACCTTATCCATCCTTCCCTTTTTCTAGTGGCAATCTAATTTTGTCAACCCTATTTTCCTTGTGTCCCATCCCTTTTTTTCATTTCATCATCATTCATGTTCATTTTATCATCCATTTCATGTTCATTGTCATAATATAGCTGAAATATTGCTGCTCGCACGTTAAACCCCAACAATCAATCCTGGTGTTACCCCATCATATGTCAATACAATTTTTTTAATTTTGGTGTTCCTGGAGTTACCCCCATCATATGTATGTTTTTTTTAAATTTTGGTGTTCCTGGAGTTACCCCCATCATATGTATGTTTTTTTTTTTAAATTTTGGTGTTCCAGGAGTTACCCCATCATATGTATATATTTTTTTTTAATTTTGGTGTTCCTGGAGTTACCCCCATCATATGTATATTTTTTTTTATTTTGGTGTTCCTGGAGTTACCCCCATCATATTTATGTTTTTTTTTTAATTTTGGTGTTCCTGGAGTTACCCCCATCATATGGACCTTCAGTACATGTAGTACTAAATCTTCTTAACAGAGTGTACTGATTATGATACATTAAAAAATCATTTATGAACTTACAATGACAGATAACTCCAACATCTTCAGTATGGTTACAGTTGTGAGTCCCTATCCCCCTGTGGCTACATTGATATAACGTCTCCTCTGTCCCTTTACACTTAACATTATCAAACCAGATAGGACCTGATCCAATACCAAACTTCCCTCCTCTGACCACAGTTCCTCCTGTGTAGTTGAGCTGTCGACAGACCACACTGGCAGCTTGGTCATTCCAGAAATCATCACAAACTGTTCCCCATTGGTTGGGACCACTGATGTAGACCTCAACTCTCCCAGAGTATTTGTCCTTACCATTCACAAGCCTTAGTTTGGTTGGTTCTGTCAAAAGTGAAATACAAGTTACCAATATGTCATTCAATACTGTGCTCTAAGGGAAAAGGTATAGAGATTTTTCTAAGTTGATGACATTGAAAAGTGAAAGATCTTTCATTTTTCTTCATTTTTGTAGTAATCTTATTTTTGAATTTTTAAGTTGCACTCCAGCTTAGAATCATGCAAAATGTGATTCATGGGTGAAAAGCCTACATATTTTTATTTTTGATATTTTGTTTGAAATGCCATAGTAAACAGAAATTAACATTCCGTTTTTTAGAAAACCTGTGCTCTTAGAAGATAAAAATTATATAGAATGCACTGTATATTTCAAAATAAAGGGAGATAACTCTGTAAATGACACTCAAATACAATAGAATCTACTGAATTTTCAAGTTGATTATCTCCTAAGAGCAAGCAGATTTGAATGAATAATTACACATTTCATAATATAGACCCATAAATCAACACAATATCAAAATTAAAAATATGTAGCCTTTTTTTAGGTGTATCACATTTTACAGATATTGCATGAATTTTACAAAGACTACTACTTAAATTTTGGATTTCATTACAATGACAATCTATATACAACTTATTTCAAAAAAGACAAAATTTAATGGAGAACTTAATTTTACCATTCCACCAATAAAAGAATACCCTAAAACTTTGTTGAACAGTGGTGGCTTATGAAAGTAACCTAGTGTTTTTATAAGACAAAACCTTCTTGGTGTCTATGTGATACTTTATAAAGCCTACAAAAACACAGGTTAAGAGTAATACCCATCATACCAGTAAACCAATAATACCTAAATAATAAAAAAAAAAAAGAAAGTACCAGCAAATACAGAAAACATCTTTAAAAAAATATCTACCAGTCACTTAAGGTGTAATCCTTGACATAGAATCTCTTTAAACTTACCAACACTTTCATTAAAACATTGTGTGTAAGCCCCTGTCTCATCTTTTGTTCTCATACAAAGATCATCCAGGAAAGATGAGTTAAACCCTGTGTTGAGGCATGTCATCATGGTCTGTTCTGAACCCTGACAGAAGAAACCAGTTATCCACCTTGGTAAAGATTTCAAAGTTCTGTTGACATTATAGCTAACTATTCCATCTTTGTAGTTAAGTTGACGACACATGACCCTGGCATCAGCTGTTTTCCATGACCATGAGCAAACTGTACCCCATACACCATCATAACTAAACTCCACACGACCAACAGAGTTATCTTGGCCACCCTGTAACCTATACTGTACACCTATGAATACAAAAAAGAACCTATTAAGTAGCAGTCTTTCTGAAAACAGGAGGTGATTCATGCATGTCACTGAATTCAGTTTAATTTCTTTTTCAAAAACAGTAACTGATCACATAACCAGTCTTAGTTTTTCATTTTGTCCTTGCACTTTTGAGATAAAAATTATACAGATTGCACATAAAATTTGCACTTTGTAAGAGATATCGTTTGGATTTGGTTTCATTTGGTTGATTTTAGCGGGAGATAAATGTATGATTTTCTAAAAAGTGCAGATATGAATGCAGAAAGGATTATTGTTAAGTGAATGTGTAGCATATATAGACTGAAAAAGCATCATTTGTTTGGTGGGTTTTTCTACACCGTGAATCACTTTACCATTGGCAGTGTCTGAATTCTATGTGGACTGGTACTTAAATTAATAAATTTAATTATCATAACAAACATTATTCTAAAGACTGTTTTTCACAAGTAGAAACAACACTCTATTACTTACGTTACACAACAGAAAGTATCCACAATCATTTTTTTTTATTTTACCAGAATATTCTTTTGTTTGTTTGTACTGGGGTCCATATGAACCACAGGTACAATGTATAACTATCACTGATAGCTTACCTGTAGAGTTATAGCAGAGAACTCCAGCATCATTAGAATTAAAGCTACATGTGTCAAGATCAACATTCTCAGAGTGTGTACAGTCAGCAAGTGACTTCTCCATTCCAGTACATTTCACCCCTCTCATTAGTATAGGTTTTCTATTCTTCATAATATGTAGATAGGCCACACCCCCAGCATACCCAAGCTCTTTACAGGTGACATTGGCATCCCTGTCATCCCAGCCATGCATACAGACACGCCCCCAAACACCATTTACACGAACTTCAAGGATACCATGTACTCCACTGGCTAAACTATCATGTGCTATTCTTGGAGCAAAGCCTAAAAATTACAAATAGAAAAAAAACTCTTATTACTTGTAGAAAGATTTCATACCAAACAAAGTTAGAACAAACTCTCATACTCTTGAATGAGAGGCAAGAGTGTTATTACTTTGCCATATCCAGTAAAAACAGGATGCAAAAATTAACAAATTTTCACATTTCAGATTTCTTCTTTTAAATCTGTAACCAAGGCTATGATACACTTGAAGCACCACCTATGGAACAACTAAATATTTTTTTTTATATCTTTAAGAAATGAATAAATGAATGACTCTTTAAAACATACCTTTCTTCTCTATAGTGGAGTTACTGCAGTAAACTGAAGCATAGTTCCTACAGGATGTCTGGTTAAACTTCATTAAACATTCTGACAGATCCTTCTCCTTCCCTGAGCACTTCAGATCAGATATCAGAGTCTTCCCATCCATCTTACCAAAGGCTGACCCTTTAATGGCTAGACCATCGGTGAAGTTATTACCCAGACTCGTACATGTAACACGAGCAGCCACATCATCAAATCCTTCATCACAGACACTATACCATTCACCATTGACATGGTATTCTACACCACCCATTCTGGCATCATGACCTTCATTCAAACGAACTGAAAAAAAGAAATTGAAGATGAAATAACATTTATTTTACCATTGACTTCAGATTACAGAGTTCATCTTCTTCTTATCTACATTTAAACATACTTTAACACAGAAGATAGGTCTAACTATCACTTAACACTTAGTGTTCTTCATTCAAATCCACAATAAAACATTAAAAAAATAATCATGTCTTTGTATGTATATATTATAGCATAGTTATTATAACACAAAACAGATACATCTACTTTTGGTTCAAGATGTCTTCCATTCCTTTACAGATCAATTATGTAAGCATTGCCATTTATTGAAGTTTAGTTGCATTTGTATTCAATAAAAAAATAAGTAATCTTTTCTGTATTCTTTTAACTTACCATTTTTATAACAAAACACAGATGCATCATCCCTGTGAGAATCACAGATGATGGACAATATCCAGTTACTCTCAGAGAATTGATCATTAAAACCTCGATGGGGACACTGGTGTAAGTTATTCTCATCACCACTACACTGGAGATGACTGAGCCAGATAGGCCCCCTGCCTTTGCCATAGGCTGCACTAGCTAGAGCAACACCTTCTGTGTAATTAAATTGTCGACAAAATACAGATGCGTCTTTATTGTCCCAGCCTGCATCACAGATTGTACCATTGATGCCACCGACTGATATTTCAACACGTCCAAAGTGAGGTCCCCCTCCTGACATGTAGTACTTTATTCCTGAAAAATTAAGTTAAATATGTACCAGGGTAATTTCTCACTTACCATATATATTTGAATTGATGACTTAAAGAACTAGTCTTATACAGCTTTTACTTAGTAAAAAGAAGCCAAACATTTTATTGCTGGTATACTGTAAATTCAGAAATTATTGTGTGCATTAATTACTGCCATTGTTTCTTTCAATACAATGTATAGTCAAAAATGCCCATTTGATTGTTGCAATTTTTGAGAAATCTCACATTAATTATTTGAAAAATTCCCTAATGCTAATTTTTATGATTGCAATTTAAAGTAAGTAACATTTTCACAATAATAAAAACATGGCAATGATTTCTTCATTTTCTAAATTTACATAACTATTACTTTTCTTCATGGACAAAAATTACAAATCATAGCGTTCATTCAAACTGAATTACGAACACAGTTAAGAGGATACAGCTCATAATGGAATGAAATCAAGTAATACTACTGGTATTAAAGCAAATCAGTGGAAATGTAAGAGATAAAGCTAGATACCATCATCATCATAACATAGCACTGAAGCTATATGAGAATCAGAGCAGTCACCAAGAGTCATCCTGGACTTATGTGGACAATCTAACAATTTCTTTTCCTCTCCAGTACAGTTGAAGTCACTCAGCCAGTATGGCCCTCGGGAACTCTCTGACGTGGATTGTTCATCATGTTTGTAAGCAACACCCTGCTTATATCCCTGCTGTCGACACATGATGGTAGCATCTACATCATCCCAGTTATTACCACATATCCTGCCCTGGGCACCAAGATGAGTTACAATTATCTGCCCTTTGTTTTTATCTTGTAGCTTCAGTGTATATTCCTCTGTGAAAAAAATTGAAAAACAATGAAAAAATTATATTACAATTGTATATTTATAACAAATTTTAATTTCATTTATAGGTCATGGAAAGAAAAGGTAACCCACTGATGTTACAAAAGGATTTTTGCAACTCTGACAAAACCATGCAGAGATGGAAAAACAGGCAATACAGAATGCTTATAAAATCAAAACCCAAAACATATGTAGAAAATTACCTCTATCAGGAATCTGAGTTTGATTGAAGCACATGACTGAAGCATACTGTTCACTGTCACATTTCTCTTCTTGTAAGCATTCTGTCACAGATTTCTCTCGGCCTGTACACCTTAAGGTATAGTTGGTCAGAACAGGTTCTGTGTTTTTACCGAAGGCAGAACAACAAATAGCCTGACCATCAGTGTAGCCCAGCTCAGCACATACAATTCTGGCAGACATGTCTGTAAACCCAGTATCACACACTCGTAGCCAAGTCTTGTTGTGATAGTAGAGAACAGCCCCATTGCTACTCCCTGGGGTGTAGCCCTTATATAGTTTCACTGAAAATTAAAAATACATGACCTTCAATAAAACTATTTACTAAGAGAAGACTTTTAACCTTAGATGAAAAGTTTGACTTTAGTCAAAATACTGGCAAGCAAAATGTTTAGAATGTCATTTTCAGACACTTGGTAATCAAAATAAGTTCTGTTACATTATGAAAAATAATAATAGCAAAAACTTGACTAAAAAAAGCAGATGATTCAATGCAGTAATGTCTGAATCTTACCATTAGTGTAACACATAACAGAGGCATCATCCTTATGTCCAAGACAGAACCTGGAATTACCAATCACCCATCCTTCATGTGGACAGAGATCTAGACTTTCCTCCTTTCCTGTACAGTGGATTTTACCATCCCACTGAGCTCCCGATCCTGGTGGTAGGTTCTCTCCATAGTATGAGTCTCCTGTATTGAACCCAAGCTGTCGACAGAATACGTCAGCATCGTACTGGTCCCAGTAATGGTCACAGATTGTTCCCCATTCTCCATGGACAGACACCTCTACCCGACCAGATCTGTCGTTACCTCCTGCTAATCTGTAGTATACACCTGAAAAAACATTCAAATATCATTAACTGGATTTACAAGAACAGTTGTTTGCTTTGATTTGATTTCAGATCATTAGACATTGTAAATTCTACATTTCATATAGTCTATAAACTCAAATATATTTTGTAAATTCATTTGCATTGATGAAATCCAACAGTAAATAGTAAGGTTAAGTTACAAATATTGAAAGGATTTGTCCCAGTTATTCCTAATTGTTTTACAGATAAAAGTTATCCAAGAGGTAAGACCACTATCTGAGCATTCATGAGCTATCTGCAGTATATACTGCATCTGGGAATAAATAGCAAAGGTACCAATAATTGTTGTTAGAACAGCATGCCATACTTAAAATTCTTGTCAAAAATAAAGAAAAACAATTTCTTCACATTTTACTCAGTAACTGGTTATAACAAGTTTGTAACTCCTGCTGTACCATTTCAGATTTGGGTGCTATGCCTCTGAACATGTGTTTTAAAGGAAAAAACTGCTACTTAACATTGTGAGGATAACTTCTTGACTCTTGATTATCACATGATTTAAACATATCCTCACCTTCTTTATCAAAGCAGAGTACACCTGCATAGTGTTTCCCCTCACATTCCTGTACATTTCCAAATCCAACATGGTTACACTCGTTCAGACTGGACTCGTTGCCATGACAAGAGACATTAGTAGTCCAATAAGGACCAACAGCATCCATATCACTCTTGTAATGGTAATAGGCCATACCATCAGGATAACCCAGTTCTCTGCAAACAACCCGAGCAGCCATGTCATTCCAGCCATCATTACAGATTCTACCCTCAATACCAAGATAGGTAATATTAACCTGACCTGTATAACTTGATCCACCAGCAAGTCTTAATGTGTAATCTGAAAGTCCATTGTTAAATCACTCTATCATAGCTCATTGATATTGAACTTCTAAGTAAACAAACATCATCAGTTAGCTCACTTTCATTATTTCCATTAACAAAGTCTTAAACTCTTAATATATAATTTTCTGTATGTGAGACTGCCATATTTAAATTCATGAGGATTGACAAAATGATTTTCCAATACTCCTGTATAATAATCAATAGCCAATTTATAATTGTTTTTATTTGCTTTTTTTTTTTAATTATTTTCTGCATAGTAATTCCATTACATAATTCAAAATTTAACTTTTTCAGTAGTAAATCATTCCAAGTGATCAGTACATTTTGTTTTACTTACTCTGAGTCCTAGTTCCATTGTAACAGGCCAAAGAAGCGTAGTTCTGGGGACTATTACATGCTGTCTGACTGGTACGACAGTCTGTAAGGTGTTTCTCTCCTCCATTACATTGTACCTTCCCATACAGAGGAGTTATAAAGCTGAAGCCAAAGGGAGAACAACACAGAGGCAGTCCATGTTCATATCCAAGTATATTACAGGCTACATCTAAAAGGAAATGTAAACATTAAGATACTTAGTATTGTAAGTAAATAAATGAAAGTTTTTATGGGAAAGATGATTTCCAGAATTTTTTATTAAGAATGATAAATTTGGAATTAGTGAAAGCTGTTCATCGAACTTCACCTGATAGATAAAAAAACTGAAAATTTCATCAGAGCACTCTACAGAAATTATTACCTCTGGAAAAAATAATTTGAAATACTGGAAGTCAAACTGCAGTAATTTAGTACAATGTAAGTGTTACATATACATTAAAAATAATTCCAGTGATGTTTTGTTTTTTTGGTATTTATGAATCAGGTGATAGTCCATCAGACTAACTAAAGTGTCACTGTTACGATGAGAAAATTTTAAAACTCAATGTAATTCATTTTTACCAAAGTAAAATTACATCATGATGAAAATTCCTTAAAAACTAGCAAATAACATGTTTTCAGCTATTTTGTTGACAAAAAAATTGTCCTTTACTATGAAGCCATGGTTTTTTACATCCATTTTCAACAATACAACTATACCTACCAGCTTCCTTCTCAGTAAACCCACTAGCACAGACAGTACTCCATCCTTTAGTCTTGTGGTAAACCTCTAACATACCATTACTCCTATAGTTACCTCTCATCAAACGTACTGTAACAAAATTAGATATAAACATTTTATTGTGAAAATTTGTTTTCTTTATAGTTTAGGGTAACATCACTAAATAATCCTTTAAAGTATGAGCTTAAACTGTACCAAATAGATTGAGGTTGTCATCAATTAATTGTAAAAAAATTGACTTAATTCCTCCATACCAGATTTAAAACAGACAACTCCAGCATCATTTCCATGGGTACATCTCTGTGTTTGGGCAGGATACCATGATGCCTCACACTGGAGGAAATTTGTCTCATTACCAACACACTCCACTCTAGTCATCCAGATATCCTGTTCACTAGATCCAACGGTAGATGGATTAGCCTGCACGCCACCTACATAATCCCCTAATTGTCGACAGAAGACTTCGGCATCTGAATCATCCCAGTAAACATTACAGATCGTACCCCAGCGACCGTTCAGGTAGATCTCCGCACGGCCACTTCCCTCATACTCATCTCCAATCCTGAACTGTATACCCTCTGTAAAAATAAACAAGTACCAATCAAAACTTACGCTGATGCCTCATCTGATACTATTAGGTCTGACCTCAGTTTTATAGATTATCAAAACCAAAAAAATTGAATGCTGTGCTTACAGTTCAAGTGGACTGTAATTGACTCTCAGATAATGTCAAGGATAACAGAAATTAAATAATAGAATAAAATAAACCTAAATAAATAAACAGTTTAAAATACCATTAACACAATATTCAACATAGAGAAAGAATTGTCACTGAAGCAATGAGCTCTAGCCACTAAATGAGTCAAAATCAAGTACAGCAGACCCAGTAAGACATAATTGACCATATCACAACATTGTGGAAATGTTACATGTTTAGTGGAAAGAGTTACCTTTTTTCTTTGAGCAGACAATTGCAGCTCTAGAAGATCTTGTATTACATTGATGATCTTCACTGAATGAGGCCATCTGACACTGGTTCAATTTTCTCTCCATACCCTTACAGTTCACTTGACCAAACAATGTAGGTACATGTCTCAGAACAGTTCCTCGTGTGGCATTCCCTGTGGCAAACCCTAACTCTTTACATACTACCTGTGCATCTCTATTATCCCAGCCTACATCACATATAGAACCCCAGATTCCATATCTTTGTACCTCAACATTACCAAAAAATATACCGCTTGGTCTTGTTACTTGTACAGCTAAAATATAGAACATAAATGCATACAGTAAAAAGTCATACTTAGTATGTTTTTATTTTTTATCTGCACTTTATAATGAAATTCTATTATTAAATAAAACAATTAATTAGAAATTTAAACAATACTTCAATTAGATCAACTTTATCTGGTTATGATGTCCAATATTAACAGATTAAAACAAATAGAGAGTAATTTTTTCATATTTCTCTAATTCAAATAACCCTTAACTTAATAATGCTGTCAGGATCAAATCTTACATTTACTGGAAATTGTTAGAAATTAAATTATAAGGATTGTTTTTAATACTGGACCAAGTTATACTTGCATAACCAACTTTGGGGCAGTTTATGTTTGTTCATAATATGCTCCGCAGTTCATGAAGTAAAAAGTGCTCAAAAATTGGTTATATTGCATAATTTGGTCAAAAATTAAAAACAGTCCTTAAATACCTTTTCTTCTTAAAATAAATAAAAGATACCGTAAAAAAATCTGTAAATTATTAATCTGATATCTAATTCTAGTTTAATTTTACAGTAGTTATCACATCACTTCCTACTGTTTATTAAAAAAAATTAGCAGTTCTTACTCAATACTTACTAAATTTAGAAGCATTAGAGTCAGTACAAGCTACAGAAACATAATGTTGAGATGAACACTTCCCATCAGTATGGGGGCAGTCATTGAAATTCTTTTCTCTCCCTGTACACTGGACATTGGTTATACCAATCGGTCGTGAGGTCAACCATGTTCCCTGAGCGGAACAGCACTGGGCTCGACCATCTCTGTAACCCATGGACTGACAAGCAACCATTGCATCCCTGTCATTGAAGTTACTGTCACACACAGAATACCAGGACTCATTCGTAAACACTTGGAGCTGTCCATAATTGGCTAAACCTAATCCTGACAGTCGCACTGTAAATAATAATACATGTACATGTAGTATGTAATTTTACTGGAATATTCAGTATAAAGCCTGTTTGGTAAGTCTCAAAACCCTCAACCGTAAAATAAAAATCCTTTGTGATACAGATTTAAAAGTATATATAAAAAAATCCTTTTTGATCATATTATTACATATGTCCAAAAAAAGTGTTGTGTTCATTCCTGTCTTACTATTTCATAAAGTAAAATGCCTTCTTGCAAGTCAATGTACACATGTGATAATCTTGTTAAATAACAAGCTTTCAGTGAATTAAAAGTATCCATCTTTCGTGGAAAAAAAAATGTTTAATCAATATCTATCATTTTTAAGAGGTTTTCAATAGTGTGTTTTCAGTTTATTCATTTGCAGAATTTTGAAATAAAAGTAACAAAATCAAGAGGAAAACAAATGAAGCTAAAATGAGTAAAAATGTATGTACCACTTGCATAGCATTTGACTCCAATGTCCTTCTCATGGTTAGCACATGCTGTATCAGGTTTCTCTCCTAAGCCAACCAGTTCACATTCCAAAATACTTGATTCATTCCCATTACAGTAAGCTCGGCTGATCCAAACAGGACCAGTAGTGTTGCCATAGGAATGGTTCAATACGAACACACCATACATGAACCCTCGCTGACGACAAATCACCGTGGCAACCTTATTTGTCATATACCAACCACATATACTACCATATGTTCCATTAATTTTTACCTCTACAAGTCCTTCAGATCTTGATTTACCACCAGTAATCCTTAGATCAAAACCAGAGGTCTCTAAAAAGATATAATTGTATAAGTTCTAACCAATAATCAAATAAATAACTTTCATATCACTGAACAGATTACAGAGTTCATTTCAAAACCTTCCTATCAAATTTACCTAAACAAATCCTATACTAGCGCTGTATAGTTTCCATGGAAAAGATCAGGTTTGTGTTTTACACACAATATGATACAAATGTATTGAAAAAAAATGTTACTACAATCAGAATAACATAAAAAATGTTCTAAAAGTTCCTTTAGGCAATTTAGATGAGAGTAATTATACTGTAAATTTTCTTTTCAGGAAAGCATATAACTAATTGGTATAATGATTTAGATCAATTGCAAGTTAACCAAATGTATTCAAAGTTACCATTAAATTTATAATAAATTTAGTACATGTAAGTGAGGAATTTATCCCATAGATTGAAATGCAGCTGATATATTGATGCAATTTTTCTATAAAATACAATATTTCATCAGACCAGATAAATAGTTATAACACAATAACAATATTTCTTGTATCCGATAGATAGAAATGCAGCTGATTTATTGATGCAATTTTTCTATAAAATACATTATTTTATCAGACCAGATAAATAGTTTATAACACAATAACAATATTTCTTGTATTACCATTAGTTTTGTAACAGAAAGCAGCAGCAGAACTACTCAAAGAACAGTTGTCAATCTGTCCCCATCGTAGTTTACCACACTGCTCCAAGTTCTTCTCTGACCCTGTACAGTTAAGATTTGTCAGCCAGCGAATGTCATTCGTCCTTGACCTTGGAACATGTGGCAATACATCATGTCTATATTTATATCCAAATCCACCAAGGAATCCTTTCTGACGACAAGCCACCATGGCATCGTTACTATCAAACCCATTACTACACACCAATCCTTCATGGTTGAAGTAATTAACCTTGAGTTTACCATAGGTTCCATTCTCAAATCTTAGCTCAAATCCTAATAAAATAATAAAATATGATTAGGACATTAAATGTAAATTTTAATATCAATTTATTTAATATAACTGTCATTCAGTATTGGTAACTAACTAGCAACAACATTGTCAGTAAGTAACTATCATTCTAAACTTATCTTATATATAAGATTATTATGACTTACAAATATCTGTTAAGAAAACTGCTTACCTTTATATGGCTCCTTGTCCGTACAGACAACAGAGGCATACTTTTTACTTGTACACCTCCCCTGTCCATCTGAGGCTCGACATGACTGTATTGCAGGCTCGTTACCCAAACACTGGAGATTTGTGATAGTAATCTGGTAATCATTAGTACCAAATGCTGAACAACAAAGACTTTTTCCATAAGCATATCCCATGTCTCTACAGGCTACTTTAGCATCATTGTCATCAAACTCATCAGAACATACCAAGGTGTACATGTTGTCATTCCAGATCTGAAGTGCTCCATAGTCATCACCAGGAATGGTGTTCACTGAAATAATGATAAATACTCTGAGATACTAATTCTGTAGTCATAGTAGACTCAATTCTAAAATTAAGATTACATACTTTATTGACAAACAACTCAATATTTTGCTTTTTAAAACAACTGTAAATCAAAGAGCTTTCATGACTTATAAACAAATAACATGCATACATAAAGAAACTTTGTGTGATAAATTCTTTGTGTAAATTTTGCATGTCAATTACTTGGAATGTTCAATTTTATTTGTACATGATCTTATAAATTGAAGAAATCTTTTTCTAATGAGCTGATGCAAAATCATACAGTAACTTCTAAGTAATAATCCAGTGGTTATAATCTGCAGTCTACAATTATTTTGAGCTTTACAGAAATACCAACACTACCAGTTTAATGGATTAGCTTTTAATGTACTTGGAATATGTGTATTACATGTATTGATCAAAACTTTAACATAAATAATTGTAATCAAAATGTACCCATGCATGGCAAAATGATGTTTGATAACAACTCCTTTGTTATACTCCTCTTGACAATTGTCTAGAGTTAATTAGTTCAGTAATCTTGTTATTTTCCTTCATAGCAATATTTAACTACCTTTTCTAGAGCAGGTGACCCCAGCATCTGTGAGATGTTGACTACAGTATGACTGGACATTTCCCCATCCTCGACTCGGACATTCTAACAGACTTGATTCAGTACTATCACAAAACATTCCAGAAAGGTAAACATTTCCTGTTCCAGAACCATGATATGACCCTTTGTATGCTGTGCCATCAGGGAAACCAAGCTGTCGACAAAGAACTCTAGCGTCATATTTACTCCAATCATAGTCACATATTGTTCCAGGTATCCCATCATACACCACTTCTACGCGACCATAATGCTTCTTTCCATCAGCTAGTCTAACCTGCACACCTGTTAAAATGATTCATTTATTGACAATTAAACATTACAAAGACTGGTTGCCTTATTGATTTAACTGATATGAAGAAATGAATTTTGTTTATGAATGAAGTTTCAATTTTTTTTCAGTTACAGTACATATTTAAGCTCTATTCATAATATTTATTAAATTGCATGTTCAAATATAAGAATACAGAATACAAGTTTATACTGTGAAAGTACTTTTGTTCGTGGGGTACCAATTTTCCTGGTTTTCGTGGGTTGACCAAACCACTGGTTCCCAATGAATAAGAGATTCCCATTGATGTGTACACTGAAAACATTCAAACCACGAATTCAAGAATCACAAGCTTGTGTTTCTTCCCTGATCCACGAAAATTGGTATCCTCAAATTAAAGTACTTTCACAGTAATACAATAAAGTAAATAGGCACAACATTAAATCAAACAAGTAGTAAATATCAAATTATAACAATACATATAACCTTTCCTTTTATAATGACCAACTTTATAAACTTTCAAGGATTGACATTAGAATCCTTTGCCTATTTAGACCAAAACAAAATACCTACCAGTGGAGTTAAAACAGAGTACACCAGCATTCTTGATAGATCTGACACAGTCCAGTGGTACCTCAGCACTAGCATAGCAGTCCATCAGAGTCATTTCAGTCCCTGAACAGTTAGCCTGGGTATACCATACAGGCATGGTCCTGGTATACACTTCCTGTGGACCAAACACCACGCCCCCTTTAAATCCCATCATGTGGCAGGTTGCGTTAGCATCTTGCTCATCCCATCCATCTGTACATACCGTACCATTCATACCATACTGCTCTACAATCAGAGATCCATGGAATCCGTCAGACAGGTAGAATTTCTTCTCTGAAAGTCAAGTTATATTTCCATTAAACATCCAGTGATTCAATTACTTTTAAAAAATATATTTCAAACAGGTCAGGGGTTGAAAATTTTTTTAGTCCCAGGCATCAGGCTTCAGGAATTTTCAACCCCTGTAGGTGATATTTTATGCCAATTTATTGATACAATTATACTTAAATTATGTAGACTGTTTGTTTTACATTATTTTATATATTTTCACTATCATTTTACAAGTACATGTACCAAAGTATGCAGCAATGCAGATATCAGTCATAAATATTGTGTTTGGCATCTTATTTCCAGAAAGAAATACTTAGATTATGATGCTTTTAATGCCTGTAAAGAAGTGACATGAATAGTTTTATTCCATTTTCTTGGACAAAATAGCATTATCATGCTCAAAACTACATGTACATACTGATACCATATTGTCTCAACTTACCTGGTACAGTATCATGTTTAATACAGAGCAGGCTAGCATAATTAATGGTGACAGAGCTACACTTCCCCTCAATGGTAAATTTACATTCCTTCAAGCTCTTTTCACTCCCATTACAGTTAATCTTATACACAGTTCCAAATGACTTCAGAGATCCAAACGACCCAGGAGCCAATATTTTGGCCTTGTCAAAACCTACATCTCTACAAACCAGATTTGCTGTAACCTGGGTGAAGTTTTGGGCACATACACTGTACCATTTGTTGTTCTTTATGATTTCTACTCGACCAGTCACATAACCTTTAGATTTGGTGCCATCAACAATACGAACTAAAAATAGATTAGCAATAATTTAGTAAATTTATTTTCTTTTCAGTTGATAAAGTACCAGTATAATGACCAAAGTATTTAATTATCCTGGCATTAGTGTCACAAAACTTGAAAAGCCAATAAAGTCTAAAAAATTCCTAACTGTTTGTGATGTCATCAATTACTTTGGTTTGATGTCATCAAAGACTTTGGTTTGAGTTTCCATGAAGTTAAGAATATTCTTTGACTTAAGTTTTTTTTAGTTATGTGGTACCAAAGCCTTTCACTATAAATTTTCAAAATAAGTAGTCAACTAGTTAAAGCAAACTCAATAAAGGAAATCGGTAATGCAAAATAAACATCAAATTGCAGACACTGTCGTGCTATGCATACCTCCCACTCGTACAGGAAGTTGATATCGTAGAGCAACCAAAATTGCCTACCACATATGCCCCATCTATATATAGCCACATACTAAATTTGAAATTGATCCATCTATTTGGAGCCAAGATAATTGTGACAAAAAGTTTGACGGAGGGACAAGGTGATCTAATATACCACCCATCTGTTGAGTGGGGTATAATAATATTTTCTAGATTTTAAAGATTCATTCTGGTTCTTGGGTTCACCACATAGCTGTGTTTATTATTATTTATGTTTATATATCATACAACATCATTTTTGCTTACCAAACAAAACAATTTTCTGGACATTAAAAAATTTTAGTTTGACAAATTAAGAAAACCACAAAAATTAGTAGCCTTAAAAACATTAAATTTCATAAAGGTTAAGGGAGTCAATATGACACAGCATATCTCTAAGCACTACAGATTTCTTGTCAGTAGTCTTAAATCTAGATCATACCCTAAAGCATACACATAGCTAGAAAGATTACATGCTAAATATGTGAGTAACATATACCTTTCAAGGCAAAGTGATTAATTTTTCATACCTAATTAAGATTTTAAAAACAAGACATAAGAATTAACACCCCCACCCCCAAATCTTGGTAGAAAGTACCATAAAAATGCATTAAAACATTTAAAAATCTAGAGTAAAATAATTCTGCGAAACTATCATTAAAATTCAGTCATGAAATATTTTTACCAAATGCCCTATAGTATTCTTCAGTTGATCTTTTGAAGTCAAAGGAACAATGTAAATTTTACATTGTGACATCATCATTTATTTCATTTAAAGGAGATTTCAGTATGAAAACATCAGAAAAGTATGTTATCTTTAATAGTAGTTGATACTGTGCAAATACAACAATAACATGATAAAGTTATTGATAAGAACATTTAACATTAAATTTTACCATCTTTCCAGCAGTAAACTCCAACATGATTCTGACAGTCTAGTTGCTGTACAAACTTCCATCCAAAGCTGGAGCACCCTAGTAATGATGTCTCTGTCCCTGTACACCATACTTTAGACAATACTGCTGGCTCTTTCCCAGGTTTTACACTGTAAATTTATATAAAAATCATTATCATAAGTCATTTTTACCAATTAAAAAAAATTCAAATACAGTTAAAAAAACATCATAGAATATTTTCTTATGAAACATACATCACATATTATGTATGGTGTATGGTGGATTTTTTAAGCAGATGTAACTTTGGCAATTTTGAGACAAAAGTATACTATTGAAAAATGGTTGAAAAATTTTGTTGATTCTAATTTTGGGTAGATGCTGATTGGTGCACTAAATACTTCATTTTAGAGTAAATGTTTTGCAGAAATTATTTTTTGACGTTTTTAGACAGACCACTAAAATATGCCAAAAGTAGCACCCTGCGAAAATTACCTGCTGTATGGTAGTTTATGAAAAAAGGTCGCCAACTATTTAGCATCACTGTAACCCATAATCAATGAAGCATCAGAAGTTAGGTTATCATGTACATCATAAAATAATTTTGTTAGAAAAATGTATCTTATAGGTTTTATATTGATGTGAATTTTCCAACTCATTTCTGATTTATTTAACAACTAGAAAAATTATCATAGTGATTCTACAATGACTTAATAACAAATCCAAAGCCATATTTCTACATTACACCTTGCTTACACCATAGGTTCTCCAGCATTGTACCCCAAACTTCGACAGACTACAGATGATTCCTGAGATCCCCATTTATTGTCACAGATAGATCCTGCTTCATTATCTACATGGATGATCACTCGACCATAGTTCTTACCCCCATCTACCAACATGGTACGGGGTGCTAAAATTAAAGTAAATCATTTAATAAATAGTTACGGCAACTGAATTAATTGATTAAAATGTTAAGCATGATTCAGTTGGTTCATTGGAAAATTTTAACAAAATTGTTATTCCCAGAAAACAGATCTCCAAAGTAATAAAGACTAACAATAATCAAAAATTTTTTTTCGAATAAGTGATTTTAAAAACAGAATATGAATCAAGATTGTGATTCTTCAGGCATTATCAATACCAGTTTACTATAATACAATATCAACATATACGTTTATAGTGTACCAAAATAAAGATTTTTGGGACCATTTACAAACTTCTGCATCTGTGAATTAACTTGAAAATACAATTTATAACAAAGAAAGAAAACTCACTAACATGGGCGGAATATAATTATTATCATTTCTTACCAAACATATTATAACAAATAGCGCCAGCCACAGATGAGCTGTAACATACACCAGTGTCCATCTTACATCGAGATATATCTGTCTCATTACCAAAACACTGGAATTCTGAGATCAATACTGGGGCAGATATGGTTTTAGGGTAGACAGTAGCCACACCCCCAGCAAACTTTTTAGATCTACAGAGAACATGTGCTGCCCTATCATCCCAGAATGATGAACACACCTGTCCCCAGGTGTTAAATGCTTGCACTGATACAGAGCCATAGTTATCATTACTGATTCCCTCAGATTCAAGACCAATGTTTACTTTGATATCTGAAATAAAATATACTATTTCAAAATATACTGTATATCTGGCTCCTAAAAGTAAATCTATTTGAAGTGCTTGTTAAATTCCAAAAATACATCTGTGTTCAAGACCTTGCAGTCTAGTGTTCAAGGTTGTTTAACTCATCACACAAAATTTAAAAACATTTCAATATGAACAAATGTATTTTTCTAATGTACACAAGGCTACATTAAAACTTAGGCTCCAACTCGATTTACATGTCAGAGGAAGATAAATATGTTTTGACCCTGTTGAAACTGTTAATATAGATAAGTTCTAAACTTACCAGTCTGAGCAGTCCCATTGAAGCAACTGACAGCAGCATATCCAAAGTACTTGTTGCTGCATATCTTCTTGGTATCCACCTTACACTCATCCATGGATAATTCTGTCCCCTGACAAGACACCTGGGTCAGTGGATACTTATTGTATTTACCAAAACTTCCCTGAGGCAACACTGTACCATTGTTGAATCCTAAATCTTTGCAGACAAGCCGTGCCTCAAAGTCTCTAAACCCACTGAGACATACATCATACCATTTCTGGTCTGACTTGACATAAATGTTAACTATGCCATTGTCTGGTTTGTGTGACTGCAGTAATCTTACTGAAATCAACATTTTCATAATTATTGAGTAACAGAATGAAACAACAATCAATATTGTTTTCATCTCTAGTGAGTTGTTTAGACATTGTATTGACAGCATCAGCTACTAATACATGTCTTACTCAAGTTCTTGAAATAAAGTTGCAATTATAAAAGTTAATAACACCTAGTATAAATAATAAATCTATGGTCTATAGTACATCACAGTAAGTATTTGTAGCAGTTGTTTATTAATATCAGACAAGATGTGATACACTTTTGAAAAAAAAAACACAAAAAGTACTTTTTATTCTCTAATTCAGTAACAATTTCCAACCACATAATTAGTCTGTTTGTCATAAAGTTGTTGTACTTTTGAGAAAAAAACCACAGATTTTGTATGAATCTGGCCCTTTGCAGGAGTTATCATTCTTGATTTTGTTGTTTTGAGAGAGATGTATGTGTGGTTTTCTAAAAAATACAGATCTGTTTACAGAAAACGCTGTAGTTTTGTAAAAATATGGTATACAAATATTGTTTATTTACAGTACCTGTACCGATCTGTGCAACAAAATTGCGATTTTTATATGTGAATTGTGAATTTTATATGGACTATATTTTCTACCACACTAAAAGAATTTGTTAATGTGTAAATAAATACCATCAGTGTAGCACATGACTTCTACATCTTTTGTATGACCAGCACATCCATCTGTCGGTATGTCCCAGCCAGAACTGTTACACTTTAGTATAGATGTCTCTGTACCCACACACAAGATATCACTGAGGAAGACTTTCCCTGTACCAACTGATCCCAGGTTAGTTGTCTCACCGTCAGCATACCCCTTCTCCTTGCACAGGACCCTGGCATTGGTTTTTGACCAGTATTTGTTACATATAGAACCTTTCTGACCATCATATGATATCTCTACACGACCTCTCTGACCTCCACCAACTATGCTGATCTTAGGTGCTTTAAAGAAAAATTAACATAAAATTTGTATTCAGTGATAACTTATTAATACCTGTAGAGTAGAAGTATCATCATTCTGTTACCAGAGATTTCATTACTTTTAGGGCCTTCAAGAGCTTATTTGAAGTATTTACACTTGCTGAAGACCTTCAGGTGATCGTTGAAAGTATTTACTAAACTAAGGTGATATGGTTGTGCACTAGTTGTGTTTCATCATATTCATTCCTTCTTCTAATGTAGTTCAATGTGAAGTCATACCAAGAACTTTATAGGCTATCGATCTGCTGAACAATTTATAATGTAAGTTATTTTAGTTATACATTTGTTCCACATTGTTTTCATGTTTTTAGTGATTTGTTTGTTGTCCTATTTACATGTAAAACACTCACTGTAATCAAAATGTTAATTTCAGGACCTTTCACGAAGAATTTTGTACTATGGAGGAGGGTACTGTATTATTTTCACACTTTGAGCAGAACATGTATCACAACTAACTAGACATGCCTTTAGGAGTAGTGAAATGACAAGTTAATGACGTAAATATGTCTTAATTACTGCACGTCAACATAAGGTGATTATGGGCAGTAATAAAATCAGACAGAAAGCTAAAAAAAACACATACAATCAGTTGGTACAAGTTTTCCTAAGTGTGATCATGTGTATTATTAAAGACCTTGTAACATGAGGAGCACGTACCATGCTAATAAATGTAATACATGCATCAAGTTAATCTCCTACATTAATTGTCAAATGACTATAATGATGTTTTTTAATGTTTCCTAACTTATCATATTGTTTACATCAAGTTCTATTTAAAGATTAATGATTTGAAATGAGGTCAGAATGGAATTTTGTAAAAATTTTAAGTTTTCTTTAACACAGATAGACTATTGTTCACTTGATATAAAATAAGTTTTGAAACAGGATAACAAATACAGTTTTGTAAATCAACTGTCTTCAGTATTTTATTCTGTGTAAAAATATCAAACATAATGAAAAAATCCCTATGATAAAATAACCAAATATTTAAAAGAAGACTTTGTCTAATTCTTTTAGGAGACCCATCTTTGTGGTTTCTAAGATCATACAAATATAGTGACTAATATAGAATAGTGACAGCTAGTCTCTATGAACTGCCTAGTTACAGGTGGTTTCCAAAGTCACACAAAGATAAAATAGTGACAGGTGGTCTCTATGAACTGCCTAGTTACAGGTGGTTTCCAAGGTCACACAAAGATAGAATAGTGACAGGTGGTCTCTATGAACTACCTAGTTACAAGTGGTTTCCAAGTTCACACAAACATAGAATAGTGACAGGTAGTCTCTATGAAATGCCTAGTAACAGGTGGTTTCTATGAAATTCCTAGTGACAGGTGGTTTCCAAGGTCACACAAATATAGAATAGTGACAGGTGGTCTCTATGAAATGCCTAGTTACAGGTGGTTTCCAAGGTCACACAAAGACAGAATAGTGACAGGTAGTCTCTATGAACTGCCTAGTTACAGGTAGTTTCCAAGGTCAGATTATATATTTGTAATTAAAGGTGGGCTCAAATTTCATATTAATTATAGGTCATTTTTAGTGATAAATTACCAGTAGTTATCTGTTGTTCTCAAGGACAAATTAGATAGAGGTGGTTTCTAAGGGCAGATTAGTGATTAGTGGTTTCAAATGACATATTGATTTCATGAAGCCTCCAAAGACAGGCAAGTTTTGAGAGGTTTTCAAGAACAGATCAGTTATAGGTGGATTCCCATAAAAGAATAGTGATAGGTGATTTCCAAAAATGGACTAATTAAAGTGGATTTCAGTTTAGATTAGTTATAAGTGGTTTCCAAGGACAGATAAGTTGTTGTTGGTGGTTTACACAGGTAGATAAGATACAGGTGGTTTTCAAAATAATATAAGGTAATTAGGTTTTCAAAATCAGATAAGTTATGCATGTTAAAAATCCACACTGTTCATTGGCAATTACCTTGTTTTGCATGATTGTTTTAACATATAAAATTAGAAATAAAAAATACTCATAAATAAAAGTCCAATCACCTTTCTTTTTATTTTATGCACAAAATATGTACCTACCTTCACTTCTATAGCATAATACTGATACAGCAGGACACCAAAACACAGGCTGCCACCAAGAGGTGCTCTGACAATTTTTTAATGAACTTTCTTTTCCAGTGCACTTCACATTAAGGACCCATGCCACCTTGTCTGGCTGGTGTTTAGTGCCAAAAACAACTCCTCCAGCAAAGCCTTTCATACGGCAGACTACTGAAGCCTCTACATGGGTCCATTCATAGGCACAGGCATGGCCCCAAATACCTTCATGGAGGATTTCTACACGACCCCAATTTTTACTACCATCAACTATAGCAATGTCAAAATCTGAAGGGGAAAAAACAAAACTTAAATATTATAAATTTTTGTGTGTTCTAAAGAAAAGCTTTTCAATTAAAAATAAGGGATTGCATTTTCTTATTGCTAAAATTACTAACATCACTATGAATACAAGTTCAAAAAAGATTGTGAGTTATCTCTCTACTTGATTCTGTTTACAAAGATGATTTTGAAATTTTCAAGCATCACTTTCAACACAAAACTATGAGATATATATATATATCATGTTTATATATTGTTTTTTCATGCACTTACTGCATTTTCAAACTGTATTTGTTTGCCTTTAAGTGTATGTCTATACATGTTCCTGTAGAAACCTATAAAGCATAGATGATTGTAGTTTATGAATGTATGACTTACTATGATTGACCTTGTCCAGTGAAGTATTGTAACATATGGCCCCAGCAAGACTGCCATCAACACAGCTTTGCCAGTAGTAGTCCAGATGAGAACAATTTAATAACCTCTTCTCATTTCCTTTACATTTAAACCTATAGAAGGCATCCGAGAAGCCGAGTGACATCCTAACTGATCCTCGGGTTCCATTGTGTAGAGCCACTCCAGATTTGAATCCAAGCTCTTTACATACAACCCCAGCATCTGTATCATCCCAGCCATGATGACAGACTTCTGACCAACCCTTAGGTCCACTAACTTCGACAAGTCCTATCTGAGGTTGATCTTCGGCATAATGCAACTGTGCTATCATTAATTGTAAAAATTATCATGAGAAAAAATATGAATAAGTTTTATTAAACAATATGAACTGAATATTTTGAAATCTTTTTCCATTGGAAAATAATTTGAGATGTGTGATGTCATAAACATTGACTGGTCCGCAGTTAATCCCAAACTAAATAAAGTTTTGATAAAGGATCAAATCTAAATTTGGACTAGAATCGATTAGAAATTGTTTTTAATTTTTAAACAAGTTATACTTGCTTAACCAACTAAGATGGTTTACACTTGTTCATTAAAGGCTTACAAGTTCATGAAGTGTAAATTGTTCATAAGTTGGTTATATCACACAACTTAGTCAAAAATTAAAAACAATCCTTAAAATGATAAATGCCACTGAATTATAGCTGTAAATATACATACATGCACAAGGAATAACAGCACTGTCTTTATTCATAATCAGGAGATGACACTTAAGTTCTTCCATGTGAAACTTAAATGACGTGTACATGGACTAACCGGTATTTCAAAATGACAAATTTTATTAAATTTGAAGCAATTTCAGTTACACAAATGCATTTTTAGGAAAAATTTTGCCTTTAATAAGTTTGACAGAAAAATTATATCATATTTGACTGAATCTAAAGATGCTACCTTGTACAACAATGTACATTCATGTATAATGTCCATATCCAAATAAAAAAGAGGAGAGTTGCCGGGTCAGAGGAAATTCGGACTAGTACAGAGTATGATCAAATAAACTAAATAGCCTTATATGGCGGTATCACCCTTTCCCCTTCAAGTCCAAAAGTACACTCCATGTTTTGGGTGAAGTCCCAAGTACCTTTTACTTTTTGGTAAAGTTAAAATTCCACGAAAGAGTAATCAAGGGAACCAAGGTTACAGCGGTAATCAAAAGAATGTAATCCTGGGATAAAGACCAGACATGGAAAACAGACATACACAACAAAGAACATAAAGTAACTAAAATCATACGTACAAAGTAACAAAAGCAAATGAGCAACTCAGACTCCACTAAAAGCTGGAAGCATGGACCAGGTGCATCGGTAGGGTGAGCGTCCTCTACTTTTCTAGAAACACCCGTTGAGTTGCTCATAAAAAGTCAAGTCCGGGATAGACAAACGAGAAAAGGAAAACTATGACACGTTGAATAAATCAGTTTTCATAGTGAAGATGGATACACCATTACGATCCACGAGTTAATGATGACGACGATAAAACTTCTGTAGTGATGACTTCAATCTTGTAGCAACATTACCCTGTTCCAGAAGCCTATTTGTTAGAGTTCTAGCGCGATACAAAAAGACAAGATCTGGCATAACGTATGAGTTGTGATATGAACACTCCATACGCAGGTGTTGAAGGGATGTTGCCACAGATGAAAGGAAAGTTGACAATTCTGAATGAAAAGTCATCACGTTTGTCGTAAAGTTTGGTCAATAGTTTTCCTTTACCATCGATTTCTAAATGTAGGTCAAGTTATGAGGCTGACTTCACAGTGTCTGTAGTATCCTTTATCTCAAGTTCTTTGGGGTAGATGCAAGGTATCAAATCCCCGAAATAAGGATTGTTTAAAGATAATACGTCATCTATATAGTGGAAACTGAGATTAAAGGATCTAGCTAAACGATATTCTCTCTTTCGGATCAGATCAGCTATAAAGTACGGCTGTTTTGAAATGTTAAGTCCATGGACGTGTGTGCCTCAGTATAAAGTACACTCTAAAAATGACCAAAATCCCAAATCCAAAAAGGGGGGCGATACCCTCTTATACGAATGCCTGAAAGTGATATGTTTATGGTAAGGCTGCCTATCTGCATGCACAATGTAGTATAATCTGTTATTAAATACTTGTCTATTAAGTGACATACATATTGGCTCAAATAACGAACCAACACTGGGAGGGAAAGAAATTTATTGAAAACTTAACATAATTTTATTTCCACGTCAATTAGTGAAGAAGACCCAGTGATATTTGCGAAGTTTCAAATACAATATCAAATGTTTTTGTTTACGTTAAAATAAATACCTACAGGTAACGTTAAAGCAAGAGACGCCAGCATCCTCTAAATGGTTACAGTTGTGGACACCCCATGGATTGGTCAGACACTCGTCCAGCGAAGTCTCGTAACCTTTACAAATAACTTCATCTAAAAATATTGGACCTGTTCCGGGTCCAAAATGAGCTAAAGAATGAGCTATCTACAATGAGAAAGTGACCAAAATCAGAAGAAAAAAACATGGAAATATATTTTATTGTGGATAAAACATTGGACGATAAATTAACAACTTAAGTACCAGTCCAAATAAAATTCCGACATAGTGCATATTAAAGTGATTCATGGTGAAGAAAAACCCACCGAACATGCACTATGCTTATTCAATCTACATATGCTATATTTTCACGTAGCAATTGTCTTTTCCATATTCATATCTGTATTTTGTAAAATCGACCAAATTAAACAAAATCAAGAGCGATAGCTCTTGCAAAGTGCTAATTTTAATGTGCAATCGATATAAATTTTATCTCAAAAGCGCAACACCCAATGAAAATCTATGACTGGTTATGTGGTCTGTAACTGATTCTTAATAGAAAATTAAAGTGAATTCGATTGGTTCTTGACATGCATAAATCACCTCCTGTCTGATTTATATAATGACTGCTACTAAAAAAAAAACAACAAAAAATAAGGTAGTAACACATCAATAAGTTTGGTGCACATTTGCTCCCTAAAACGTTTGTTAAGGATCGATGGAAATCGCAAAGTTCAACATTTTCTAGTATAGACATCTACTACTTCTTCCATTTATAAAATGGGGATAAAGAATAATTTAAAAATAAATTGATACAGAAACATATATAATTACACTCTAATGGTTCACTGGGTGGGAACAAGCTGAGAAGTTATATAGTACTAAAACCATACTTACTCCCCAAGTAAACCCCAACTGTCGACACACAACTGTTGCCGCATCCTGGTCCCAAAAATCATCACATATAGTACCCCATACGGTTTTATTTTTAGAAATTTCAACCCTCCCTGAACTATCGTCCTTTCCATCTTTTAATCGTACGTAGAAGGCTGAAATAAAAAAAAAGTATTAAAAAAAGTAAATTTATTTGCTGATACATGGGCATTGACTACAGTGGCGGACCCAGAAGGGTGCAGGTGGTTGGTACCCCTTTTTATTGGAAAATTTTACACATGAAAATGACAAATTTTCACGCAAAACAATGCAGGTAATGTTCCAGCACCCCTTTTTTCTGACGAACCTCGGCTGGTACCCCTTCTTTTCAAAGTGTCTGGATCCGGCCCTGGACTATTGGCATAATCGACTATACAATGACTTATGCTACCATCAAATATGCAGCCCGTAGATTAGACTAAGTTTTAATTGTTTGTTTGTCGGGCTATGTAAATGATAGATTGAGAACACCACTGGTTGGATAGCAAACTTGATAGTTTAACAAAAGTCCGTAACACCAATTCGTTAATGCCTTAGGTTCTATTGTTTTATGATGCATATCTGTCCTATGTGGTTTGACTACTTCCGATAGTCATTTGATTGGAATTTTTTCACACATTGACTGACTACATTTGAATTATGATTGATAAAAATTCTTCAAGGTGAACACAACTGCAAATTTTGGAAGACAAAGATATGAAAAGACAAGGTCCACCTGGTGACAGCTTACAGTTAGAAGTTAAACGGCTGTTATTCGAAGTGTGACACTTTTTAGAGTTTTAATAAGTCTTTGGTGAAACCTATATCTGTCTCGTGTAACATTTAGTATGGTAAACGAAAAAGAAGGAATGTCAGAAGTACAAAATCTCACAGCATAAAAACACAAATCGGTAACGAAATTTCAGATATAAACAAATTTCTATCTAGAAAACTCGTTTTTGGCAGTAATGTATGGGGGCCAATTTAACACAAATTACAGTTAAGTAAAATATTTAAAGTTATGTCAAGTCGTACGAAAACCTTGTATACAAAATGATATATGTGTCGCTTTAATTCAGTAAAAAAACGAGCATCTATCATGTTCAATTATGTTTAATACTTAACTGTTATGACGATAAAATGCTTTCTGAATTCTAATTTCATTTTCAATGTGTCATTATACAAGAAAAACATGATTTTTAAAACTAAAATGAAAGATTTCTACATAAATTACATGTGTCTTTAACCCAAAATATGTAGGAAAAGAGCGATGTGTTTGCGTTAAATCGAGGGGATTTCTGAGGCTATCAGGTCTAGGAATGTTATTACTTAGTACTACAATATTCGTGTGACTATCATCAACAATATACTGTTTTGCACACATTTTTAAATAACGTCTTGATTTTGATGACTGTTAATAATCCAAATTTGTTTGATTGTACATGTATGATGGTTTTTAAAATTACTTTGAAGTGGGCTTTTATGACTATCGCATAATTGATTAAATCTTTATGGTAATGTCACCTGCATGGCCATTTGGAAACTTTCAATTTTATTAATGGACAATACCCATCTAAAGATGACTATGTAGTTTTCTTGTATTTCCTTATAGTTCCATCTTATCAATAACCAATCAATAAACAAGATGAACAAGGCTAATCTGGTTGATATGACAGAGATATATGCTTGGTAGGGGGTCAATTATTCAACATTAAGACTTCTTCAAAGACGACACATTAGCGATATATAGAAACATATATAGAAATAGAGCGGTTCAGATTTTTCCAACTAGGATGATACGGAAATCGGTTGGTAATTCAAGATGGCTTTTTTAATGAGCGTATAAATACATTTGTGTATACATTTGACGTACAATAAATCCATGACTTTATAAACCACCGCAATTTGTGAATTTTTGTTGCATTCATAGTTGGAATAAGGATCGGCGTCTTCTGTTGATTTTTTTTAAAATAATATGTCCTGGGGTTCATGGAAATTTCTTATGCCCCAACCCTTTAGTAAAATCCTCGACCGTCCACGGTTTATAGTGCAAAGGAGTCTCTATTATATATCAATGTTTAAATTTGACATGTACTAAAATGAGACTTTAAAGTAAAGCAAATGTACAAAAGTGTCTGTCAAGCTATGGTATCATAACAGTCAGCAAACATGACATCCCCAACTAAACATACAACAGACTAGTATGGAAGTTCTTAGACCTTTATGTCATTTTTAACGATAGCGAAGAAATAAAACCTTCATTTATGACAAAGTGAACAAGTATCGAGATGCCTACACATAAGGTCATCAATGTAGAAAACATACTTAAATCTGTTGTTATAATGTTCACCCATGAATTGCTACCAGCTGAGTGGTAGAAAATAGCGCATATTGACTACGTTACACCATTGATTGATTGGCGGATTGCCCATTTGCCCATTTTTATCTATTACTCATTTGACCTTTGGTGCAGCTCATGACAATCCACAATTATTACTCAAAACAGTTTTGCTACTACCCTCTTAAAGAAATAACCAGATCGGTTCCTATAAAATCTGTATAAAATATAAAATGTTGTCAAGGATTTTCCTGAAATAAAAGAGAGAGAGAGAGAGTAAACAGACGGAGGTAACTGGATGAATGATTATCCTAAATAAAATACATTGGCATTCAATGGCAATCAAAGAGTACCAACAAATTAAGAATTTTAAGGAGATTTAAGTTGCTGGAAGAACATTTACCCTTTAAGTTTATAATTCAAACGAAATTGAAGTTGCTGGAAGTACATTTACCCTTTAAATTTACAATTTCAAAGAAATTAAAGTTGCTTGAAGTGCATGTGCCCTTTATAAGCTCACAAGTTTTAATCAACCTAGATACAACTTACAATTATATGCATTAAGGGATTTCTGCACTTTTCCAATCTTTTTTTTAAATGATCGTATGTGTTGTGCTTTGCGTTTCATATCTACCAGATATATGTCAACGTAATAGAAAAAAACGAACAGATATAATGGTGAAACGTACTCCTACAACGTGAGAGGTTGGAATTCCGTCCGTTAGGATGGCACCAAGTCAGAAAATAGCTTGCCAGACTACCTCTAGCATTGCTGGAGTAGGTTAAACGCAACAAATATACCAGCGTATAACCTCGAAACAAAATAATATATACTTTCAGAGGTCATCAATGATTGATTGATTGCTTGGGTTTAACGCCCGAGCAGCAATATTTCAGCTATATGCAGGCGATGTACATGAAGTGGATGATAAAATGAACATGAAATGATGAAATGAAAAATGGGATGGGACACAAGGACAATGGGGTCGACAAATTTTAATTGCCATTGGAAATAGGGAGAGGTGGGTGGGGTCGGCAATTTAGCCTCCTGTGTCGGAGCCCTATGGTTCCTACTCCGGAAAAATACCACAGTAGTGTTCTTTATAACGTGCGAGGAACGTGGTATCTTTCCCAACACGGTGCACCACTATGGTTTGCGGTCAGGTTTTCCGTATTATAGCCTGACAACCCCAGCATGTAACACGCCAGGGGTACCCCATTCCACCACCTAGGGCACACAACCCAGTTGCTCTGTGGGTAGAACGCCCTAGCCCCCGGTTAGGGTTCTGAGCACTACTTAGTCGCCGTTTACAAGCTTAGCGCTGTTGCATGCCTATTCTTTTGACACCAGGACCTGCACGGGGCTCAGAGGTCATCAAAGGTCTTAATGCAAAAGCTATAACACCAAACTTAAAAAAAGTTGTTCTATTCCTAAATTATCTGACTTCTGTAAGCGGTTCGTATATTGATATTAATGTAGTGCACAAAACATGATTATTTATATAAATGGCCAGTATGATCGGTCCAATGATCATTATTTTTCATGTAAAGAATTACTTTCTTCACAGACAATTCATGTATCCAGCGATCACCCCCTAGTACTGGAAAACAAACTTTTTGGCGATTAATTTCTTAACGCCTCATGACCTGAAATCCTACTTGCATCTTCTATAGAATGTAAAAATCATTTCTTGTCCGCATCGTCACTCGACAGCGTTAGTAATGAATTATCGCATTTGTTCAATTTAGGCGATTTTGTTTTATCTGATATTAACTGTTCAAAATTCATTATAAGTGAACATATTTCTGAAATGATCATTATAAGGAAAAGACCAAAAGGTAAAAGTCTATTAAAAGAAAACATTTAATTTTTTCTATAATAAACATTTTATACGACCAAATGCGTAAATTGCTTTGAGTTTTTCCTTTTCCTAGCACTGTAAGCAGGATATTCTAACAACAGTGTGTTATTTGATCGAATTTTTATTGAATGAAATAAAAATGACAGATCTTACATGTCTTGGAATAGAATTATCATGTTCAATTAGACTACGAGGAGACATTAATTATCAAAATGAATTGCTTTTTTATTTCATTTACTGGAAATTAGATAAAATGTTTTTTGTTCATTTGTTGAAAAATTTGCCGAAATATAGTACTCTAGTCGAAACACGCTTTGTAATAATTAAGCTAGAACACAAAACACGAAAACATTTTTTACTACTGAAGAAAATAATCAGCTCTAAGATCGGCAAAATATAATACAATGTAGTGAGCAAATCCCGAGAAAAGCGTCTGTGTGCGTGTTTTTTTTTGTTGTTTTTCAGTGCACGAAAATTCATTCGCTTATAAATTTTCCATCAAATTATCATAAACAATTAACATGCACTCCGTCCAAATATTACAGGAGGTTACGACCTTAAAATGCCCTTAAAAGGCATCGTCCAAAAGAACCAGGAGATAACCACCTTCAGTGTTCCCTGAGTACTCCCCCCCCCAAAAAAAAAAAACAAAAAAAAAAAACAAACAAACAAACAAAAAAACAAACAAAAAACACAAGTGACGACCTTTTAAAACGTTTTAATCACTTCGGCGCTGGGATATTGTTTTTTTTTTTTTTTTTTTTTTTTTTTCTTTCCAACACAAATCAAAGACTGAAGTCTTCAGAGTCGCTAAATGTTCTATGCTAAGGATTTTGGCTTATTTTCAACATCCAAGCGAATTCAATGCTCTACTTAAACTTCACTACCAATCAATCAGTGATTTTCTCATTTTCACCATAAATATATGTATGTATGGCGCGGTATCGGGGTAAAAAATACGTATTTATGCATATACTAAATTCGATTTATTCATATACTAAAATCGAATTCTGTATATGCTAAATCATTTAAGCTTATCCTTAATTCGAATAAAGCATAAGCTTGAATAAATTATCTATGCATATGCGCAATTCGAATTATGCCTATGCAAGAATAATTAAGCATAGGCAAAATTCGAATTATGCACATGCATAAATAATTTAGCACAGGCAAAATTCGATTTAAGCAGGTGCATGAATTGAATTAAGCATATGCTTAAATGCTTTTTTTTCCTTGATACGGCGCCGCAAGTGTTCTAAATCCAAATAATCGCAATTTTTTGTGAGCTACAACTTGAAGATTTTAGATCGATTTAAGGAGGACTTTACAAGGATGATGATTGATAATATACAATCATGTTCTTTTCCATTTCACATCTTTTGACACCCTACATTTGTACATTAGTAGTAAAAAGTGTATTTCTTTTTCGAAAATATACTTGACTTTTAGGACTATATTGTTGTGTTTAGTTCAATGCTAACCGATCATTTCATCTTTAATATAAACTTCCCACTCTCATACATGTGAAAAACACGTAGAGCACATGTGTATGCTATTTAAGTAAATTTTCGGCCCTGTGTTGGTTTTTATCGCACGATTTGTTGCTTTGTTATATCAAGTTCATGATCAAATTCAAAATTTTCAACCAATAATAGATCAATGACGCATGTTTTATTGTGATTTTTGTTGTCTTCAATTAATTTGGTAGATTTCAGATGTTTGTCCACTAATACCAAGTTGTAGCATGATACATGGTTAAAAATGAATGATTTCGCCCTAATGTCAATTAATAGTGTTTGACATTATTAGTAGTGCGTCTTCGTGTTGTTATCTGACTTTTTAGTTTATTTTGAAGAAATGTCATCGTTCGGTTACCATGGATTTGATTACTTTTGCTGTCGGGGCCTTTTGGAGCTTACTTGAAGGTGTGTTTACACTTATTGAAAACCTTATGGTGATCTCTTTAAGTATTTACCGGTACTATTTTATAAAGGTTATACGATGGTGCATTTGTTGCGTTTCACCATTTTATGGTGACATACCAGGCGGCAACGATCTTATATACCCCTGTGCCTTTCAAAGGAAAAAGGAGGTTTCGACCTTAACCAGGAGGTAACGATCTTTAAATGTCCGAGCAATCCAAGTGAAGGAGGAGGTAACAAAATTAAAATGTCCCCTACTGCCGACAAAAGAACCGAGAGGTAGCGACGTCAAACTGCCATCTCGATCGAAGAACTAATAAAAAAGACATTAAAATGTTCTCTTGGTGTTTAAATGCACGAAACAGCTGCTGACTGGAGATGATTTAGAATAAAAATGGCCTGCGCTCTGCGTGAAAAAAATATTGCTCCTGACCATATAGTTAAAGAGTAAGACGGCTCATACCTGAAAATCAGATGATCGATGCATATATACGCGGAATATCAAAAATAGAATGAAAACTAACGCAAGTCACTAACATCGTAAACTGACTTACATTTTTATATAGAAACGAATGTTAATTGTTGCATAAATGATACAAATGTCCTGACACATTATAGTGAGAGTAAAGTATATGTTTGTTTCCGACCATAAAACAGATGACCAATGTGTATTAAATATCATAAAATACATTAAATATCATCTTTAATAATGACAGTGTCCGTTTGTACGCCTAGGGCAGTAGTGTGTTGTACATTTATAGCTCCTGTTATACTAGTCGTTAGCACTGTTGACCATTGAAGACATACATACATTAGCTAGGGTTACAAGAGTGTCTAGTCGTAAGATAAATCAAAAGTACAAAACATATATAAATTCCTCGCTTCAGTATGAAATAAGATCACGAAAAGAATGAAAGAGGGCAAAGAAAGATATCTGATCCCATAGAGTACTCTCACGAATGCACCAAGATGGATATTCTGCTGCAGCAGAACTACTTTATACGCTGACGCCCCCGGTATTTACTAGTACACCAAACCCATTTTTTTAAATATTTTGATCGTTTTACACCTTAACATGAGATACGTTTCGTGTAAAGTTTCAAGATTTATCTATGTACAAGCTGCAGTTACGTTGCAAAAGGTACACAGGAAGAATTGCGTGTGAGAATTTTTTTCTCTTGTATTACTGCTCAATCATTTGATGGAGATGTAAGTTTTTCGTTATTTGAACTTTCTAGTATCAGGGAAATGTAACTGAAAAATTACTTTTACATTGTGTTCGACGAAAGTATGAGTTAAAATTCGATCAAGGATATCCGTATATTTGAATAGGATAATAGTTTAGTTTTGAATTCTTTCATGGTTTATTATACATTTCATAGCTACGGGCTCGTTTACTATGCTTATTTTCCATGATATAAGTAAATAGATACATATCTGTTGTGACTTGTACTAATATTTTACAGTCACTTGTTCATATATTTACTATAACGTTTTAAATAAAAATAGTTAACGTGCATATTTCTGAGACTTACTGGTATTAAGCGACAATTTTAATGCGACTTAAACGACTAATCCTTAACTTTGATACTGAAAAAATGGCTACTTATTTTATTTATTTATTTATTTATTTTTGGTTTATCCGGTCCAGCATTGTCAATTTTCCCCACCCATTATTTACTGTTAGCACAAAGTTTGATCTCAGTTTCCTTAACTGAATATTTGAAAAACAAAAAAAAAACAAAAAAAAACTCGAAAAAAAGGCACAGATTTTATTGCATAAACTACGTTTTTTATACCTTAGAACCTCCAGAAAATCCATTCAAGTGTTTGTAAAATTGCCTTTTTAAGATATTGATAGGTCAAATTTAGTTGAAATGCACTATGGAAAAATGATGAGAAAATTTTCCCGTACTTTTTCCTTATATAAATAGAACTATCTATGTCAACGATGCTTCAAGATGTATTGAATATATTTGAGACAAAGAATTATGATGTGCCACCCATTGCCTGATTCTTACACAGAATGGTACTTAAAATCCAAATAAATGGCCTGAACATGAAAACAAGAAAAGATTTAAATACACAATGTGGCGAACAGACACCACACATAAAAAAACTAAGCCCTTGCGATATAAACTCCCGGATATCAAGTGACATAAAAGTAATGATCATTCTTTTTTTATTGTCATCACGTGTCATTAGTATAATAGCATTAAAATAACAAGCTAACTGCATCAACTCCTATCTCATATGTCACTTTATTGACAATTCATCATCTTTTTTAAATGAAGTATGCGAAAAATTGGTAACAAATTTCACAACGAAAAATACATTTCATTCGTTGCATAAAAAAAATTAAGACGAGTAGTGAAATCATGAAGTCGATCGTCTTCAAGTAGCACTCCAGCTAATTAATCATGCAAAATGTGATTTATGGGTAAAAATCCTATGTATTTTTATTTTTGTTATTTTGTTTAAATAGCCACAGTAAACAGACATTAACATTCATTTTCATATAACCTGTGGTACTTAGGAGATAAAAAGTATAAAGAATGCAGTGTAGATTTCAAAATTAAGAGAAATAACTTTGTAAATGACACTCAAGTACAACAGAATCTATTGGATTTTCAATGTTGATTATCTCCTATGAGCAGGCAGACTTGAATGAATAATTACACATTTCATAGTATAGACCCATAAAACAACTTAATTATAAAAATAAAAATGTGTAGCCTTTTATGGGTGTATCACATTTTTCAGATTTTGCATGATTCTTACAAAGGCAACGACTTAACGTTTCCCCCGATTTGCTGTTTTTGATCAATTGAAATCATTGGTTATTTGTCTCGGGTCATATAACGACCAGTTCAATGTACAAATGATGATTGAATATTCCACGATCAGTTTGTAGTCTGTCATTTTCTGGTCTTTGTTTTTTTACATGTCACGATTTGAGTTGTTTTCTACTTCCCATACACATGCATGTAACAAACGTAAAATCCGATATTAATCACCAAAGATTGGTTAACTTCTAAATATATGGGTTATTTCAAAATTTTGTCTAAGAATCGTACATGACGTACTATAAGAAACCAAAGGTATACTGGTGGCTTTTGTTTAAAAACTTGAAATTTTATGTCTCCCGTTTTATGTTTCAGTGAAATATTTCTAAAAGGGTATTAGAATCTTCCAAATACATCACCAAAATGATTCCCTTTTGCTCCATATGCAGCTATAGAGTGTGCTTGAATAGC